>CM031239.1:293818886-294438886 GCA_018340775.1 Taxus wallichiana var. yunnanensis | reverse complement strand
TCACCCTAAACACCATTTCACAATAAAACTAAGGGGTTCCATGGATCTTGATGAATCTGCTAAGTGAAAACCATTAAACTTAGGAAAAGACAAGGGAAACATATATTAATGCTCTCAAAGCCCATTAATGACTGTAAAAAATGCAATCATCTTAACACTAATTCCCAATGATTGGGTTACATAGAGACAACCTTCATCCAATCCTAGTGTCTTCTCTACATTTTCAGTGCCTCTACGCAAATTACCTCCACATTTTTCTTTCTTGAAGATCTTCCCGCCTTTCTCTTAGCCACCTCTGGAGAAAAAAGAGAATCCTCCTTCCAACCTCCTTTTCTAAAACCCCTCTTACTTCTTATATATTACCTTAGTTTTTTAGGGTTTTGAAGTATATTCCACATATGCTCAAACAAATCACAATGACATCAACTTTCTCATGGCCACCATGAAAATTTAAATTGACTACTCATAAACACCACCACTTTTTTTCCCATTACCATCGTGTCTTTCGTGCATCATCATGATGCCGCCAAATATTTTCCAAGTCATGTCAATATTTATTGTTTATAAATTCCACATGCGCCTAAGTATGACATGGCCAGAATGCTTACTGTGATAAAAACTTCTTGAAATAAGCGAGCATTTAATCCATTTCCGACTATACATTCCTTGTTAATTTTAATCTTTAATTTTAATTTTTACTTGAACTTCACACGTACCCCAAAATAAAAATTGGATATGGAATTAATTAATGAAATGATGTTCTTTTCCACATCAAAGCACTTGACGCCATGTTTATTTAAGCAATTCATCACCACCCTTTCTATCACCTATCTCTCTCTCAAAGCTCTTGTGCGAAATTACAAATCCAGTTCCTTTTCTGCTATCTCTTCCCATTTCAATTTTCTTAGTAATGGCTTGTCATCCTTGAGTGCAAATCCATCACAGGAAGAATTGGTCGATATGGGCCAATTCTTTCAACTTTCGTGGCAAATGAGGCTCGATTCGCTAAGTTTTTAGAATGCCAAATGCTAGGGCCAATCCCTAGGATTTCCTTAATCAACCTACCCATCTTTGTCTTTTGTAAATCACTTAGCCAAGATGTGTCCCTCTTTTCCAATATTTCAGACTCTGCATTTCCACTTGGTCTGCCCAGAATTCCACTTGGATACTAAATCCCTGAGGAATCATTAGTCTCACCATTTCCCTCACGTCCATAAATACCACTGGAACATGCTCAAGGATTATTACGCCCTTTCCCGCGAGAAGAAGAGATTCATTATTGGGCCCAAGCACAAGAAATAAAGTTTGAAAGTCCACCTCCACACTTGCACGTGAGTAGAGTAGAAGAGTGGATTGCCACACTAGATTGAGTTATAGAGTATATTCAAGATGTGGTTGGAGTGCATACGGTTTCATCTCAGAAGATACATGCTCTCCCAAGTGTCTCAACTAGTAGAGCTATACCCGCTCAAGGGGCCCGCCCAACCAGGGGCCAACGTCCCAAAATACGACAAAGGGGGCTCACTTTTCTAGAATGGGCACATTTTCTTGAGTAGAGGAAGGAGCTGGTGGATATTCGAACGGACCGAGGGTGAATATCTCTATACTCCATGAGAAGGGGATGTTAAGGGGCCTAGCAGGTCCATACAATTTTTCTTCAGTGTTTTGGTCCATGATGACTTCATTCGGTGCCGAGATCCGATCTCTAAAGGTGTCCCCTACATGTCCGAGGAAATGGAGATTTAACCTTACCGCCACTATAATTTTGTATCTATTTTTATCATTTTTTTCGTACATATTATACATCGGAGGGTTGGGGCATCTTAAATAGAACCCCCATTTTTATTATTATAACTATCTGTTTTGAGCTATTCTCTATATTTTATGTGCAACTATCCATTATTTAAAAATGTTCAACCATGTCCTTACATTTCTTCATTTTCTATTTCAGTGACTAAAAACATTCCTCAAAATAGATGTTTCACTTCACCTCTACATCCTTACATGTCACACTTAACCGCACAAAATTATGGGAGAGAGGAGTGGGAACTTGTTACTTTGTTCACCCTCAAAATTTTGGTAAGACTGCATTTTTCTAGTTCTTTCGCCTTTAATCGGACGACCATGTCCTGGAACAAAACTTAGGATTACTTTGAGGTTGAACAGAGTACATCAGGGGCTCACTCTCTGAAATGTTACTCACTTTATAAATTTGACACGAGTCTTTTCTCAGGTATCGGAGGAATACTACCTTTTGATCAATCTTTAGGTAAGAAATGACAATAGATAACATCTAGGTCGGGGTCTCGAGGGCTACTTAAAGTTTACCTTGAGGCTAGGCCATACTTCTCCAGGGATTTCTAGCCTTCGGGCTTCAGGGACAAACTGCATTCGCACCACTTACCTTTGACCAAACATCTCCAAAACCCCAACTTTTTCACCAATCATAAAGTCTGTTTTATATTCAGAGTATGCATGATTCTAAAAAAACCTTCATAGCCACCATAAATCCTACTTCGTATTTAATCATCTGATTACAACATTTTTTTTGGAATGAGTAATGTTCCACAAAACTGAGCCATCACTGACCTATTATCTAAATAAAAGAGAATTTTGAGGACACGAAACCACTAAAATAGGATGGTCATATATGGGTACCAACATCGGCTCCTCCTCGAGGATGGACTCCCCCCATGAGTTTCCAAACAACGCTAGAACCAATATTGGGAAAAAATACCGATGCCTATCCATTGGACAAAAAGTCGAAGACAATCACAACTGCAAGTCAACATAAATGAGAGAAAAAACCAAAAAACCCAAAACCCAACGGGAACCCAAACAGGAAAAAGAAATCACCATACTCTATACAAGTAGACCATTAGGGTCCAAGGACCCAAAATATTCCATCAAAACCCTCCAAGATCCCATATAATGCGCATTCGTCTCATCCAGAAACAAAAATTTCTAGGCCATCTCTTGAAGGCAGTAATGACATTTACTTCAACTGAAACACATACCATTGATCATTTTCCATCACCTAGAGCCCTTCATTTTGTAGGAGCCTAATCATGTCTCCATCCATACTTGTGGATCCACTTTGTTCTCTAAGCTTGGTCCGGTCATGTATTAATTATTCTCTACCACACACCACATTGTACAACAGTCTAATGACCTGCATGTGTTTCTCAAGATGCCTGATAAAAAAATTTCTCTCAGTTAGACAACTCTCCCTTTATCCAATCCTTCTTAAACTTAATATAAGCATCAAGGTGGTGGTCAACATATTTATCCCTACCTGCATATGATAATATATTGTCTATCCCTATTGTACTTTGCTTAATAATTGGGAACCAATACCAAATTTCCCACATACCTCAACCTCATATCTGGAAAGGGAGGAACTAACCTATATTCAAGAATCATAATCCTCATGTGAAACAACCCGCCGCATCCTCAAAGATTAAGGGAATAGGGAATGCTTTCTCACTTGTCCGAAAAGAGGAGTCAAGAGCACATAATCCCTACCTCACAACTAATTCGTATTAACATCTTTCAAAATCAAAATCAAATCACTAACCTTATATCTTTTGTTTACTCGATACGACACTCTCAATATTATTACTGAACCGATTCTCCTTGTACCCAAAATTACAACACCATTTTTAGAGACACAAGAGGATGTCCACTCATCATTATTCTAGTCTTCTATAACTAGTACCTCGTAACATTTGGTCAAATGTTGACATACCTTAGAGAGAATATCCTAGAGCTCAACATTTGTCTCGAGAGCATGTAGGAGGTCGGTGGAAGATTCCCACAACTTTGTCTTGCAGAGACCTATAATACATCTCTCTCCTCAGTGCTTAATTTAACTTCATCAATACTTAGCACATTATTTCCAACACAGGGGGCATGGGGCATAAAATATTTTCTACACCAGGCACAAGAAAACCTAATCTGATCATTTTTCCCAACATAATGACAAATCCATGCCTTAAGCATCGATATGTGTCCAATCATGTCATCTTCCTTATACCTGGAACACATTAACCTTCTTCCCTCAACCAAACACAAGGATTCTTCATCATAATCATGAAAGGAGGAAACATGGTCATCACTAAATTGTTTTTCAAATATATTTACCATATCTACCCATGAATAAACCGAACTCTAAGGTAAAGAATTAAACCAGTCTCTAACATCTCATTGTAGTGTTTGCACAAATAACCACATAAACATATCTTCGTGATTCACCTAATATTCATACATCACTTCCTTAAAAATGGAAAGATGATCCACAAAAGTGCTGCCATATCCTTGGAATAAAGGTAGTTTCAGCCTAATGTCGGCGAGGGATTCCATGTGGGTAACCACTTATTTTTCCAAAGTCATATGGCTTAAAAGTATTTGGTTTAAAAGGGATTTTAGAAGAAAAATTCTCACCACCACCCCAAATCCATAGGTAATAGAAAGGAGGACTAACTCTCACCAATAGATTTTAACATAAAGTCAGATAGGACACATAAACACAATTTCAAACATACTTAGACAAGGAGTACTAGTCCATCACAAATCAAAAGACAACAGAGTCGCCACCAAGGTCACAACCCTGGAAAGATAAACAAATTAAATTCAAATAAGCAAACCAACATAAAACCACATTATTCTAAAACTGAATAAATGAGGATACTAACCAAAGAAAACCCAGATACATGATGTAATTGTTTCTTCCCGACAATGGCACTAGAAAGGTATTGGCTCCTGGTTTGCACCTCGGGGAAGGGGGACGAGGTGGGGGTGTGTCGGTAGAGGGGGGAGCCTTGTTAAATGTTCATTCTATGGACAAGGGTGAGGTCCCCTCCTGATGGCCCATCTGATCTTCTTAGTGGAGTGATAGGGAGGCACTCGAACAAAGGGTATATTTGTTGTCCTTGTTATTTTTAACTCTACCTCGGTCGGGTGAGAGAACTCGAGATTGCTGTCTATGGTGCATAGAAGTTATGGGCACAAAATCAAGGTGAGGTCCTAATATTATAAGGAATACATATTAGGGTCGGGTATAACCACCATATATAATGTTCACTCGAAGGAGTGATCACCAAACGGTACATACACTCAAGGACTTGATGTGGACCGCAAAGGGCAGTGTTGGTCTAACCCGCAAGCTTACCCTAAATTTTTTCACGTGGTATATGTTTATAAATAAATGGGAGCCTTTGGTTGGGGACGAGAACATCCTTAGTGAATGAGTCGAATGATTTTCTCCTCGGTGGGTCGATGGAATATTTAACAAGCAAACAAGTTACCCGCGTAATGAGTTAAGATTTTACCGCAAGGTATTCAAAAAAATTTATGTGGAGATGGAGGTGAGTTTGATTCACATGGCATGAATGATGGGGAATAATATTAAGGGGATACATGGAGAAAAATTAGAACAAGAGTACAACCATTGGGGTCCAAGGACCCAAAATATTCCATCAAAATCCTCCAGGATCCCATATAATGCACCTTTGTCTCATCCGAAAATACAAATTGCTAGGCCATCTCCTAAAGGTAGTAATGACATTTACTTCAACTGAAACACATACCATTGATCACTTTCCATCACCTAGAATCCCTTCATTTTGCAGGAGCGTAATCATGTCTCCATCCATACTCGTGGATCCACTTTGTTCTCTAAGCCCGGTCCAGTCATGGATAATTCCATCTCTACCACACACCACATCAGTACAACAATCTAATGACTTGCGTGTGTTTCTAAAGATGCCAAATAATTGTTTTATCTCCAAATTAGAGAACTCTCCATTCATCCAATCCTTCTTCAACTTAAAATAAGAATTAAGAAAGTGGTTAACATATTTATCCCTACTTGCATCTAATAATATATTGTCTATCCCTATTAGTCTTTGCTTAAAAATTGGGAGCCGATACCAAATTTCCCACATACCTCAACCTCATATCTAGAAAGGGAGGAATTGACCTGTATTCAAGAATCATAATCCTCATGTGAAACAACCCACCACATCCTCAAATATTCAGGGAATAGGAAATGCTTTCTCACTTGTCTAGAAAAAGAGGATTCAAGAGCACATACTCCTTACCTCCCAAGTAATTATGTATCAACATCTTTTGAAATAAAAATCAAATCAATTATATTATATCTTTCGTTGACTAATACAACACTCTCAATATTATTACTGAACTGATTCTCCCCTGTACCCAAAATTACGACACCATTTTTAGAGACATAAGAGGATTTTCACTCATCATTATTATGTTCTTTTGAAACCAGTACCTCGTAACCTCCAGTCAAATCTTGACATACCTTAGAGAGAATATCCTAGAACTCAACATTTGTTTGGGCATGTAGAAGGTTAGTGGAAGATGCCCCACAAATTTGTTTCGTGGATCCTGCAATACATCTCTCTCCTCAGTGCTTCATTTAACTTCATCAATACTTAGCACATTGTTTCCAACACAAGGGGAATGGGGCATAAAATATTAGATTCACCGAGCACAATCAAACCGAATTTGATCAATCTGCCAACATAATAAAAAATCCATGCCTTAGCATCTAATATGTGTCTAACCATGTCAACTTCCTTATACGTGGAACACATGAACCTTATTCCCTCAAATGAACACAAGGCTTCTTCATCATAATCATAAAAGGAGGAAACATGGTAAACACTAAATTATTTTTAAAATATATTTACCATATCTACCCATGAATAAACAAAAATCTGAGGTAAATAATTAAACTAGTCTCTAGCATCTCCTTGTAGTGTCTCGCACAAATAACCACATAAATATATCTTCATGATTCACCTAATATTCATACATCACTTCCTTAAATATGGAAAGATGATGATCCACAAAAATGTTGCCATATCCTTGGAATACAAGTAATTTCAGCCTAATGTTGATAGGGATTTGATGTGGGTAACCGCTTATTTTTCCAAAGTCACATGGCTTAAAATTATTTGGTTTAAAAGGGATTTTAGAAGACAAAGTTATCACCACTAACCCGAAATCCATAGGTAATCAAAATGAGGACTAACTCTCACCAATAGATTTTAACAAAAAGTTAGATAAGACACATAAACACAATTTCAAACATACTTAGACAAGGAGTATTGGTCAATCACAAATTAAAAGACAACGAAGTTGCCACAGTGGTCACAACCACTGGAATGAGAAATAACTTGAAATTCAAAGAAGCAAAACACCATCATACCACACACTTATAAAGAAAAATAAATGAGGATGCTAACCAAAGAAAATCTAGATACTTGATGTAGTTATTTCTTCCCTAAACAGCGTCGGAAAGGTGTTGGCTCCCAAATTTGCACCCGGGGAAGGGGGACGAGGTGGGGGTGTGTTGGGTAGTTGAGGGGGAACCTTGTTAAATTGACATTCTTTGATTGAGGGTGAGATCCTCTCCCGATGGCCCATGTGCCCCTTCCCATGGAGTGATGGGGAGGCACTCGAACAAAGGGTGTGGTTTTTATCCCCGCTTATTTTGACTCTGCCTCAGTTAGGGTGAGAGGACCTAAGATTATAGTCCGAGGTGCATGGAGGTTATGGGCATAGAGTCGTGTGAGGTCCCAATATTCTAAGGAATGCATATTAGGGTGGGGTGCAACCACCAGATATAACATTCACTCAAAGGAGTGGTCACCAAATGCTACATACACCTGAGGACTCGATGCGATACATTGAGGGAAGTGTTGGTCCAAACCACAAGCTTACCCCAAATTTTTGCATGTGTTATATGTTTATAAATAAAGGGGAGCCTCGAGTCAAGGATGAAAACAAACTTAGTGAATGATTCGGAGGTATGTTCTCCGCGGATCAATGGAATATTTAACAAACAAATTGTGAGTCGTCTAATGAGTTAAGAGTTTACCGCAAGGTATTCAAAAAAATTATGTGGGGATGGAGGCAAGTCTGATTCACAAGGCATGAATGATGGGGAAGAATATATAGGGAGACAAAGAGAAAATGAATAAGCTAAATATACCTAATGTGTGTTTCCAATCGCTACATGGAAGCAAATGATGAATTGAATGGACGTCTTATAAGATATTGGCTCGTAGGGAAATCTCCTGGAAAACCAAGGTCTACATTCTTGACAATCCAACTTAGTACACCTAAGGCTAGATCATCTCGTGCCAATCATATCGGGAAGTTGAGATCAAGGGACCCCGTACGCCGAAAAGCGACAAGCAAGCGTGGGAATCTACAAGTAACTCTTCCGCGTACCTAACCTCTCGTGGTCGTGTCGAGACAACCGGTGGGGATGGAATATGCGTGGGATGCAGAAAAACTAGTTAGGTAGTCTAACATATTCGACACGCACTAATGGAATTTGTGAATCTAAGGCGAAGAAAGCCATTCTAACTTGGATCGGTATGATAGATCGATCGATGGGATGATCGCTCAAAGGCTCTAATCAATATTGACCTCTGGCATGATTCGATCTATGGGTTGTGGAATACGTGGAAAATGACCTGGGATAGTTTCGTGTATGTCCCCAGACAAGGTCATATGGTGGATGGTGGAAACAATTGACTCTATGGATGATTCTCTGGCCTAGTCTAGAATTCTCTAGCTTCGTTAGCTGCTATATCTAGTAAGGACAATTGTTCGATGATGATGGGTGGAAGTGGAGTGGATTGGAATACTAGTGTGCGTAGGCCAATGTTTATATCTGATTGACTTATGGATTCGTTAGGCTGTGGGACTTGTGGGTCACAACCGTAGACTCTTGGTTGTTGCGGTTCATTATGGTCATATACGAAATCAAGTCCTGATTCCTAGTATCTAGTAATCATATGCTTTCTCAGCTTCTATGTTTAGGACCAACAACTGCGTGATTTTCTCAGAATATCTCACAGGCATTCGTGCAACCTGGATCCTTAGACTAGTATCTATGTCTGTGAGAGTGTCTCCTGCACCTGGCTGTGGGACCAAAGGATCACAACCAAAGGTTTGTTCTCTTTCGAACCCTTCTACAGTCATGTGAATTTTTGTCTAGGGTAATCTGTAATTTGGTTGATTTGACCAAAACGTGTGTGCTTGGTCGTCTTCTATGTTTAACCCTCTCAACTGAGAACTGATCAGTTGTAAATCTATTGTTGTTTGGAATACTTGTATTCTGAGGTTTTGGTCTATGTCAACTATTCTTGTGACGAGGTTTGGTTGAGGCACGATTGGCTCAAATATGTATTCCCTGGGCTCCTGAGGTCCCGTGATTGTCATACAAAGTGAAATTTAAAATCTAACTGTAATAAAGCAAATTCTAACTACGTGGAATAAAACTAAAACATATATAACTTCTATTTTTGCATTTAAATTTTTAAGAGTTTAAGGAAAGCAGCTATTTTAAACGTATCTAGAAATAATAACTAAATAACAACTTAAAACAAACAAAATAACCGAGTGTAGTTATTTGTCTGTGTCAATTTGTAGATTTATTCTAAATAATGCAATAACTTTCCTAATCTATTTGCAAGATTCTCGATCCTACCTCAGAAGTGAGGAGTGAATCATAGTTTCTCAGAAACTATCAATCCTCATAGCTTCCCTGGAAATATCGAGAATAGAAATTACTGAAATGAAACAATTAACTACCTTATTTGATATGATTCTAACTAGAACTTTGAAAGTTAAAACCTGGATTACGCAGAACAGTGGCGAATCCGATGGTGTGTGTGATCTTGTCCCCTCAGTGTGATCTCCTTGTTCTTTCGTGTTCACGTGGATCCAGAAAAGCGTGTAATGCCAACATTGACAGAAATAGATATTGGGACAAGGATAGCTTAGAATACAGACTGAAAAATGTGAGTAGGAGAGGGATAGCACAAGAGTACAGAGCTTGGCTTATGCAATTCCTAGCGGGATTTTATTGCGAGTCATGAAACATAAAGCAACCAGAACCTAAAACTACCTATTTGAAGAGAAAAACCTGCAACTTTAATGGCTTCCTCAACTATTCTACTCCAATGGAATGGATAAAACAACAACACTATTTGCACAAGCTGGATATGTGGCTTACCAATAACTGGATAATGCTAAATAAGCATGCAAAGAATTAAAACTATGGCTCTAAACAGAACAAAAGACCGAACTATGAAAATGAGAGCTTGAAAGTGAATGAGGGTAGACCATAATGACAAGATTTGCACAAGATGGATATGTGGCTTACCAACTGTAAAACAATGCTAACTAGTCATATAATAAACTAAACCAAGCACCCTAAGCAAAATGAAAGCTAAATCATGTGCAAAGAGAAATTCGGAGGCAAACTCCGTGGCTGGTGAAATAATAGCACTTTGCCGCACAAGATGGATATGTGGCTTACCAACAGCTAAACAATACTAACTAAACATGCAAGTGAATTGAAACTATGGCTTCTAAACAAGATAACAAGCTGAACTACTGAAAATGAGGAGATGAGAGCAAAAGATCAGACCATTTGCTTGAGCACAAGCCACTTATTTATAGCTCTCCATTCACCCAAAGATCAAAACCAAACTGAACTCTTAAACAATAAACAATGGCCAAACACTATTCCAGGGGACCAAAAACATAAATGCATGCCCAAGTCGGCAAGGAAAAGCTGGTGAAACGTTGATCTTTTACGTGAGTCACGTCAAAACGCTTTCTGGAAAATGCATGCAGGACCGCCGCTCTGAGTAGGGCAGCATTCTGCAGGACCGCCGCCTTGATCAGGGCAGCGGTTTCGTCACTGAAGATCAAAAGGCCAAGAAAAGAGGGAAAGAGGGGAAAACAAAGGACGTGGGGGCTAAGCGGGGCATGCGGGATGTTAACGCATACTCCGAGGGCTTTTCTCGGATCCCGAACACCTTGCGAGGAGACCTGTATCATCATTGGGGAACTTGTCACGTTGTTCTGGTAGTACAGTACCTTACAATTTTGGGTACGTACATATTGCCCCCTCGGAGAAGCGTTTTAGCCATGAAGAGGCGTAAAATGGTGGGTCCGAGTATGGCAGTCCCGAAATGGGAAGTTTAGAAGTTATACCTTACACGTCCGTGTGTTGAAATGACGCCATCCAAAATTCCCGCTACCTGCAAAATAAAAGGAGAACTCAAGTGCAGATAGATACAATAATTTGGAAAATAAATGCTAAAATAATAGGGAATGAGAACGTACCATTCGTGCGGGGATAGGAACTTACCTCCATCAGCGCTCCAAACCTGCGAAAAAGTCTTTTAAAACGAATCAGGGTGCTATATATATGAAAGTGGGCCCATTTTCCTATTCATTTGCTGAGTTGATTTGATTGTTTTTGAGCTCTGGGACCCACGGTGATGGTTTCTTGCGTGAGTAGAGTCAAAACGTCCACAGCAAGATCGTGATCATGCCTCCACGTGCGGAACACCGCCCCGCTAGATCACAGGTTGGTTTTCTTTTATTTTGTGTTTTTCCCCCCTTAAATTTGAAATGCCAAATTTGTTATAATGGGGGGGTCATTTTTGAAAATGCTAGTGTTAAAAGGTCCATCTAGGGGGGGCGCCTACTGGGTAGGCTCCATTTTTAGGTTAAATGGTCATTTTTTGCTTGTTTTAGGCCTTTTTAGATTAAAAACCCGCGTGGGTTTTCGGACCACGACCGCCACCCTGGCCAGGGCGGCGGTTACATGACCGCCGCCTGTTCAGGGTGGCGGTTACATGACCGCCGCCTTTAAGGTGGCGGTTACAAAACCGCCTCCCTGCTCAGGGCGGTGGTTTTGCACAGATTGCAAAAGGAACTAATATTTGAGGTTGCACTTATATTTTTAGCCTTTCTACATGTTTTTATGACTCTCTCGGTATTGTTCGGATATTAACTTGCTCTGTTTTGTGTGTTTTTGGGTGTATGTAGGCGAGAGAGGAGTACATTAGATGGAGCAGAGAGAGAGTGTGTGATTGGCTCTCAGGGGTACTGGATGCCCTCTCACAGGACGAGGAGGACACACTACAGAGGGCCGGCATATTGCGCATGCCCCATGTTGCACCATCTAGTCACATCCTTTGTGACCTATTTTCTTATTGGGATGCAGATCGGAACACCTTCCGACTGCCAGGGGTCCGTGGTGAGTGGACCATCACATTAGAGGATGTCTACCGCATTCTGGGGGTCCCGATCATTGGGAGGTGACTTACACTAGAGACAGCAGGCTCACGGGCACAGATTGCACAGTGGGCAGCTTATATGGGAGATGCAGCCATCTCCACGGGGTCGAAGAAGGGGGTGAGAGTTCGATCCATTCCTTCTTTGCCTATCCCCGTATTTCGACAGGCCATCATGGGGATCCTTGCCTCGAGATTGATCGGGGACAAGGGAGGGGACACATTGTTATATTGCTGGGCTCCCATCATTGCACAGATAGAGGGGCATGGCCGGATATACGCCTGGGGTGTAGATATTCTGGGGACCACCTACCATGATCTATATAGGGTGGTCCGTTTACAGGGACAGTCATTGAGCCACCCAACTCTAGTCATGAGTTGGGTGTATGAGCATTTTATCCCTTATGGCAGGGGTGTGGAGGTGGCAGATCCTGGGGCTGTGAGGGAAGCCAGATGGACGGACATATCGGTGCTCAGAGCACCTCATTAGCCAGTTGCCTCCCTTACTACTGTAGACATGGAGGCGACACCGTACCGGCTTATGGCCGGCATATGGGGTGAGGAGACTCTTACCCTGATCTCCTGCTCCACCACAGGGTAGCTTATCGATCGAGTGGGACGAGTGGAGGTACATCCTTTCAGCCGGGTTCCTCAGCAGTTTGGTCTTCCATACGCGGGTATGCTTCCCCCAGTGGCACCAGTTTACAGATCAGTTCGCGAGGCTAGAGGGGGGCCTAGAGGCCAAGGTTGGACAGTGATTACTCCTGGCATTCCTATTGCAGCCAGGAGGATAGTTCGTGCTAGAGGGAGAGCCGGTGCACCTCGGGCACCTTTGCTTCAGATTGCCACGGGTCCTGCTCATGGTAGCGATGACCCCATAGATATTGACTCCGACTCTGAGGAGCTCATAGAGGGAGGGTCAGAGGAGGAGACTGATGATAGTGATCCTGAGTGGCATGACACTCAGGACATTATGCGCAGTAGAGAGGGTGACTCTAGTTTCAGAGGAGCCACTCTCCCAAGGCCATGGTGGAGAGGATGAGTCCGTTGTAGGGTGACACGTTGCTCCTACCACAGGAGCAGCCCATCGGTCGGCGGCATCCGTGGCAGGTGCCGGTCCCAGCTGACCCATCTTGGATGCCTGGGGATCCGAGTAAGTTACCCTTTCTCCCTTTTAATGTTTATCTCGTAGGCTCTTCTTAGTTGCTATTTTGTATCTTTTAGTTTCTTGCTTAGTTTCTAATTCGTTTTCTCCTTTGTTTGCAGAGACTGTTGATGAGTGGCGGGATTTGATCCGTAGGGTATGTACCAATTCCTTGATGATCCCCATGGATAAGAACCACGTGGAGCTGTCCATAGATGTCGGGAGCCCTCGGCAGCCCGGTGAGACATACCGATGTCTTCGCTCCCATTTGGCATGTGGCCAGGATGGTGTTGACCCTCCGCACAGAGTTAGCGGGCTACAGGACGGCTGAGCACCTCATGAGGAGCCATTCTCGTGGTGAGACCGCGGCTACCCTCGTGACCTTGAGCCCTCCGTATATTCGAGCGCCGGCGTAGCCGAGTCCTAGGCGTGGCGTGCACCTTCGGAGGGGTCTCGCAGGGATTGAGAAGCAATTTGGCTCTCGTGTATTTTGTATCATATATTCTTTGTATATCACGGGCTCTTTGAGCGTTTTGACCATGCTTAGAGCATGATGGCATTGTACATAAACATTGATTATTTATATATATGCATTCATTTTGGATTAAAAGCTTGCACTCATGTTTTCCTTTCTATTTCCAGCTTCTTGTGTATACTACGATGTATGTTTATATGCTTTTTAGAATGTATGCAATGGAGAATAGATGATGCAAATGTTTGCTTTCTTTTTGTGTTTCATGATGCTGATACACGATAATGTAGATATATTGTGATTTTGAATCTTAGCTTCTGTGAGCAATTTGGATACCTCATGTTTGTTTTGCAGAGTGATGAATATAACCAGTATGATGAACAGATTAATTTGCCCCATTCCTAACTCCACGCAACTAGTAAGATGCGAGGGCTCATCACCGAGAGTCAAGAAGGGCGCAAGTTATGAAATGTAGTGAAACGATAGTGATGAAAGACAGACAAAGCTTTGGCGGAACCAAATTGGAAGCTACAAGCTTACTCTACCCGAATGACTTCATAGTTTAGAATGCACTTGCTTTGTGGTTTATCCAGACTTAGACCCGTAGATGGCCACATAGTAGACAAGATCTGGGTTTTTAGGATTTTAATTCTTTTGGGATTTTGCACAGCTGATTCATTTGTTTTTGACTCAAAGTTTCAGAGTTTGAATTGTTTGCGTATGATTGTTTGTACTTATTTGTCAAGAAGACCCCCTACACTTTGCCACACTACTAGTAAGAAGAGAGTGGGTTTATCACCGTGGGCAAGGCATAGGCGAGTAAGGGCATTTCCATCCTTTCCCAACCCTACGTCACTAGTAAGAGACGCAAGCTCATCACCGAAGGTTGGTGGGGCAAGGAAATGTGTAAAATTAAAATTTTCTGTTTAATCTCTTGTTGACTTGTTTTCTTGAGTAAAATGTCAGTATGTGCTTATTTCCAAAGAGATGCATATATGGGATAGATGTGACACCATGAAGCTTCTAGAACAGACCATAGGCAAGACACCTATCCTAAGAAGAAATCAAAGTGAGAATAAACTTGCAGATCTTGGTATGGTTACCGTTAAGACTTTGTCATGTTTGACTTTATTTGATAAAAGATTCCGAGATGATTCGATGATATATGAAGATGGAGAGGTATGATTAAAGAGCTTTATGCCAACAACATCATGAGTTTGTAGTGAATTACTTTGAGAATAGATTCCTTGATCACAATTTATGTAAGAAACAAGTGGACAAAATGATCTTAATCTATATGAAGATGCAATGTAGATAATTATACAAGTAGTGCTAGTTGCTTATGCGTAGAACCGCTTGAGGTGCAGGGAATTGATTGTTTTGCCAAATTCCTCACCTTCTAGCATACATAAGAGGTAAGCACCATTTCCGTAGTCCTTCATGACTCGGTATGGGCCCAACCATTTGGGCCGAATTTCCTTCCTTCGCCGGTCTTCTTGTCGATCCGGCTATCTAGCCTTAGAACTAGATCACCTTCGTATATGTCACATTCATAGACCTTCTTGTTATACTTTGTCGGCACATTCGGTCAAAGATAAGCTCTATAAAGCATCTAACCTAGTTTCATCTAGGCTTTCTAGTTGGGAAAGACGTGCTTCTCTGTAAGCGTCTTCATCCGTAATCCCTTGTAGTGAAATGCGAGAGTCGGGTATTTCGACCTTAAGTGGGAGAACCTGTCCTTTGAATAACAGCGAGAAAGGAGTTGCTCCCGTTGGTGTTCTTATTGAGGTTTTGTGGGCCCACAAGGCCGGCTATAACTTTAAATGCCAATCTTGTTTGTTTTCTTTCACCGTTTTAAGGAGAATGGCTTTCAGTGTCTTGTTTGTCACTTCAGCCTGTCCGTTGGCCTGGGTAATACAAGGAAGCCGTATGATGGCTTATCTTAAATTTATTGCATAGTTCGTGAACCTCTTCATTCTTAAAAGAAGTTCCATTATTAGAGATAATGATTTGCGGGATATCGTACCTGCAAATGATTTGGTTCAAAATGAACTTGGCGATCATAGAACCAGGTAATGCAGAGTAAGAGGCATGGTCTCCACCCATTTGGTAAAATATTCGATGGGTGTGATTATAAAATTATGGCCGTCAGTAGATGAGGGAGAGAATTTCCCTATTAAGTCTAGACCCCATGTAGAAAAGGGCCATGGAGAAGCGATTGGTTATAGAGCTTGTGTTGGCATATGAATCTCATGGGAGAATTCTTGGCACTTATGACACCTGCGTACAAACTCTATCGCGTCATGTTCTAGAGTGGGCTAGAAATAGCCCATTCGGTGTATTTTTCGAGCGGTGGCATGGCCACCGAAGTGGCCTCCACATATTCCACTATGAGATTCATGGAGAATCTTCTTGGATTCTTCTGTGTCGACACATCTTAAGAGCATTCCATCGAATGCTTTTCGATGGAGCACCCGCTTCTATAATGAAGTATTTAGCTACGATTATGCGTAACCACCTTCTTTGTTGCGGTGTAACTCTTCAGGTACGTATGGTCCATGATATAATTAATGATATCAGTGTACCAAAGACACTCAGAGATAGAGGGTCAGGCTTCGATGTAGTATACGCACTCATCTGGAAAGTCTAAATCTACTAAATCGCCTCCGTCTAATGGGTTGTCAGCTAACCAATCCGTGATGACTTGTCCCTTAACTGACTTCTGATTTACAAACGTTAATTCAAATTCTCCCATTAAGGTTATAAAACGTCCATCCTTTTTAGATAATGACCCTTGTGTGAGGAAAGTCCGTAAATGGTCCATTTTTACCATGACCCTTGTTTCTTGATTCAGCATATAATGTCTTAGGCGTTTAGTAGCAAAGACTATGGCAAGGCATTCTCGTTCTGCTTGTGTATAGCGTGCTTCATAGTCGAGCAACATTCGGCTGATGAAATAAATCATGCGTTCTCTCTTGTTATCGTCTTCTTGGGCCAACATACAGGCCAACGAGACATTGGTAGCTCGTGAATATAGAATCAACGGGTGATCTAGCTTAGGTGGCATTAGCGTAGGTGGTGATAATAGGAAACGCTTAACTACTTCAAAGGCTTCATTACAGTCTTTGGTCCAATCAATGCTATAGTCTTTCTTGAGTAAATTGTTGATTGGATGAACGGCGAAGCTTAAGTCCGGGATGAATCTTCGGATTACACCCAGCTTTCCGAGGAATGACCTGACTCCAGATTCATTCAAAGGTGGAACCATTTCAAGGATAGCCCAGATTTTGCTTGGTTCGACATCTATCCCTTGTGACGATATGATATAACCTAGGAGCTTCCCTCCCGTTATACCAAAGATGCATTTCTCTGGGTTTAGCGTGACTCTGTATTCTATTAGGCGCGAAAGAATGACGCGGAGTACTTTCGGATGGTCACAATGCTTCTTGGCCTTAGCCAATAAGTCATCTACATAGGACTCCATGATTTTATGAATTAAATCGTGGAATATATATGTCATAGCTTGCTGGTATGTAGCACCAACGTTCTTGAGACCGAATGGCATAACAGCGTAGCAATAGGTTCCCCAAGGAGTTATAAACGTAGTTTTAGCTTGATCTTGCTCAGATATTTTGATTTGATTGTATCCTGAGAATCCATCCATGAGGGACAAAAGCTTAAACCCAGCTGTTGTATCAATAATGACATCAATAGATGGCAACGAGAAGTCGTCTTTAGGACATGCTTTGTTGATGTCTCAAAAATCTATGCAGATGCGTATCTTTCCATTCTTCTTGAGAATGGGAACGATGTTAGATACCCATTGGGAGTAGTCGACTGGCTTGATGAATCCTACCTGAAGGAGTTTTATTACCTCCTCCTTTACCATGAGAGCTACTTTGGGCTTCATGGGTCTTGATTTTTGTTTAATTGGCTTTGCATCGGATTTAGTGACAAGGTTGTGCACTGCAATGTGGGGTGCGACTCCTGTCATCTCCTTATAATTAAATGCAAATGCCTTCTGATGTTCTTTGAGGATCCGAGTATGTATTTCTACTTCTTCTGGGGTTAAGGATGATCCTAATTTCAAGATTTTTGGTTCGTCATCTGTCCCGATGTTGACATCGATTGTCTCTTCGATCAAAGAGGTATTCCCTCTTCGAACTCAGGTGGTGCTGGAGGTAAATCCAAATCATCCCTATTTTCTACTGCGTATATGCTAGGTTCCATTTGTGAGGGAGATCCATCATGGGATTTCTGAAATAGGAAGATGAATGTGGAATTAAGGATACATCTAGCATGTGATAGGAGAGATGTAATGCCGCATAGGCGTTTAAGTATTCCAAAGTGGCCATATCATTATCGACATGGTTTGAGGTGGTAGATTCACCTCCGCTTGCAAGGGATTTGTCATTTTTTTTATCAATGGTTCATCACGAATGGACACCGTGAAATGGGTATCTTCTAACTCATTTCTTGGAGTAAAACGTGATGCTGAAGTCTTATTGAATCGGCGAGAGATTTTTCTCTCGTGGGATTGTTTCAATGGATATGAAGTTAAATGCCTTGCTTAAATTTAATACAACATTTTTGTAAAGCTGCAAGTGTTCGGCTTTGGTTTCGTATACCTCAGAAACTTGGTTTGCCACTAATTGCGAGTCTCCTAAGACTCTGATGTTATCAACACCAATTCTTTTGGCTAAGGTGAGGCCAAGGAGGAGGGCTTCGTACTCAGCGCCATTGTTTGTGCATTCAAAGTTTAACTTAAAGGCGAATGGGAGGACTTTCTCCTTGGGTGAAGTAAGAATTATACCTGCCCCTACTCCATAACGGCATTTAGCTCCGTTGAAATGGAGATTCCAATACTTAGTCGGGAGTATAGATGTTGGGGCATCTGCTGTGTTTGCGCACTCTACTTCTACCATATAGAGGTCCTCTGCTAGAAGGGAACCAACACCTAGGGAATATCCTATGCCTACTGAATCAAATGGTAAGAACATTGGTGAATCTTGTTCTATTAACTCAACGATTTTTGCAGTAGTCCCTAATGATACCGTTTCTTTAGCTTTATCGTTAGGGGTTGGGGTTGTTTTGGCTATGCTGATAGTTTCAAGATCCGTTGTAGGTACCAACTTCTCCTCTGGTTTTGGGTCAGTGGGTTTATTAAGTTGGTTTGTTGGAAGTTCAAATTCTGAGTGTACACTGGTCTTTTTAAAATCAGCTAGGTGTAGATCGAAAGGTTTTGGATTGCCTTTGGCTACAAATACCTTTCTTAGATGTAAAAATCTTACTTCTTGAAATAACGTAGAAGGGATTGCCTTCATTCGGTGTATCCATGGTCGGTCGAGTATCATATTATAATTAGTTTCCCGATCTATAATATAAAACTCAGTCAGGATTGTTTTGGGTCCTAAGGTGACCGGAAGTATTATAGTTCCTATCGAAGTGGCTTTAAGGCTATCATAGCCTCTCAATGTATTTCGAGTGGTGGAATAGTTTGTTTCCCCATATCCTAGTTTTTGGAGGAAAGAGAAAGGGACTATGTTAACTGCGGCCCCATCGTCAACCATTTCCCGTTTTACATAGTTATTATAAATCCATACTTGTAAGTGTAAGGCTGGATCACCTCGGCGTGCGATCTCAGCATCTATGGGCATTTTACTTATTTCGAATATGAATTCGACATCCTTGTCCGGCTGCCCCGGAGGGTGGATATCAAAATCTACGTGATTTACTTGTGTTTCAGGAGGTGGAGTGATGTTAATTAGATGACCTAGACCTAATGCTTCTAAAAGAGCAGCTCTGTGAGGAGGAGAGTTCTTTAGTAAATCTAAAAATGAAATGTGCGAGAAGGTCTTTGTTAGGTCACTAATTAAATCATAGGCACCGATGGGTTTTTCTACTATCTGCTGACTCTTATCTGTTTCTGGCAGATGACTTGGGCTTGGTTGAGAGAAATACTCTCGTGTTCTTGTTATAGCTTCGATAGGTAGCTCCATGTCTAGCTCTACCAAACTGACTATCTTGGGTCTCGGTTGACTTCCCAACTGTGGCGCAACTGATGGATTTAGTGAAGTCGAGGCTTCGTGATCATTGTTTCCCGGTATTGCACCCTTGTTCATCCCAGTTGGATTTAGTCTATTATTATCATGATTTGGGAGTGGATCGTTAAAGATCTTAAGGGGAGCATTCTGAGGGGAAACTGCTCCTGTGAGCATGTTTGGTGGTGATGACACGGGATCTGCCAAAAACAAATCTGTGAAGAAGCTGTCTTTTTCTTCTCTGCAAACGTTGCATGAATTTATTGTAGTCACGGCCTGTTCTAGTATCATGACCCCGAATTTTGTGGAAACCACAATAAGAATTGGGATTGTAATTCCTGTTTTGTTGGTTTGGTGAATATTGTGGCCTAAAATTCTGATCAAACTGTTGCCTATTAAGATTAAAATTTTGCATTTGTTGTTTCTGGCTTTGGTTTTGATAACCAAATGAGTTTTGTTTTGGCCCTTGTATAGGATTTCTTCATTGTTGTTGTTGTGGATGGTTAAAATCCACTGTGTTGATTAATAGGGGTAAAGTTGTTGTTTCGTTGGTTGTTTGTTTATGATGGAGTATTGACAACATTTACCTTCTTGGGCTGGTCGGTTACTCCATCCGTTGTTACACCCCGATTTTTGTTAAGGATTTTGGGTCCTTGATTAACGTTTGTGGTAGTGGGATAATTTGTAGTGTTCTGATTGGGGGTGATTAACCTCCCATTTGCACCATATGTTTTACGGCCACTATCTATCACTGCTTGATCTATTCGAAGAGCGCTCTCAAGTACTTCATCGTAAGTTCTTAGTGGGAACTTCTGGACTTCTTCCTTCACCTCTTTGCTGAGAGAATGAAGGAATAAATCGCATAGTTCCATCTGATCCATGTTTGGAGCACTTGCTGAAGAATAAAGAACTGTACGCCACCTCTGGATGAAATGGGCGACAGATTCGTTGTGTTCTTGTTTGATGTGCAAGAATTCCCTGATTCCTGTTCTTAACAGTTTGTTCATGTCGAATGCCTTAATGAACTCTGATACGAGTTGTTTAAATGAATGGATGGAGGCTTCAGGTATTCTATAATACCAGTCGAGAGCAATGCCTTCCAAGGTTTTGGGGAATATTTTAGCAACAACCCCATCCCAAGGGAGTAGTTCGCATATGGCTGTAGCGTAAGCTTTTATATGCGCGTTTAGATCTCCCTCGCCTTTGTACTTGGGTAAATCGGGAAGAGGTCTTGGAAGCATGACGCTTCGTATGGTGAAGTCTAAGGGCTCTTTCAGATATTCTGAATAAGTCCCTATCGCATAGGTTTCGACCATTGATGGTGGTTGCTGAGGGAGTGGTGGTGGGATGGGTTGTTGGTATGGGGTAGCGTATGCATTGGTAGGGGCATAGGGAAGTCCCTGCATTTGAGCAAAAGGGGCGGGAGAGGAGAACATATCTCCCTGTGGTGATTTGGAGTACATGTTTAAGTATGACGGGATATTGTCTAGTAATGGGTTGTTTGATACTAGACCGGGAGAAATAATGTTAGAGATGATAGGCCTTGTTGGCGTTTGTTGTGGATACTGAGGAGGCATGCCTAACGTGCCTACTCCTGTGAGGAGATCTACTTGGCCAGAGTGATATGGAGGATTGGAACTTCCTGCTTGCATGAACTGAGGATTTTGACTTGCTTGAGCAAGTTCTAACCCTCTCACTTTTTCTACTAATGTTGAAATGACTTCATTTGGTGAAGTCACGGTGCTTTGCCTGAGCGGCGTTTGTTGTATACCATGGTGTTGTATAGGCATGTGATATCCTACTATAAACTGATCGCTATCTTGCCAAGTTTCTCCGAGAGTATTTCCTATATGCAGTGGCATAGAGGTATTTTCTTGAAAAGAGATCTCGGGTTGTATTTGTAAACCTCCTACAAATGGGTACATACCCCGAGAGTGTTGTTCACTTCTAGGATAACGTATTGACTTTTCATCATCTAAGACCAGGTATGGGTCAGATTGTCTACTAATTTGTGGTCTAAGTAGCATCTGAGGAGATGAACCAGATTCTCCGGTAAATGTCATATTGTTCGAGCCTGAAGGCTCTGTTTGTTGCATTCGAGGGGGTTGATCTAACTCCCCCGTTTGAAAAGACGAGTTATATCTGTTTCTTGGGGTTTGTGTTGAAAACTGATTAGTTGAATAGTTGTCACCCCATACTGAGAGTGAGGGTGATGATTGTCTATTTTGTTGGGCGTAGTATGCCTCGAGACCCAAGAGGGGTCTGCCATATGCATCGATCCTGACATATTCGGGGGGTATATGAATACCCGCAGAATAATGAGGAGTGAAGGTGATTTGTGAAAGAACACGTGATACTATGACTTCGAACGAGAAAGTAGGAAGTTTACATCAGCTTCACTAATTTTGTTTGTTTCACGTCGGGTTCACCAATTTTGTACGCCGGAAAAGTGACAAGTGAGCATGGGAATCTACAAGTAACTCTTCCGCATACTCGACCTCCCGAGGTCGTGCCGATACAGCCGGTGGGGATGGAATATGCGTGGGATGCAGACAAACTAGTTAGGCAGTCTAACGTCTTTGACACGCACTAATGGAATTTTTGAATCTAAGGCGAAGAAAGCCCTTCTAACTTGGACTGGTGTGATAGATCGATCAGCAAGGATGACTACTCGAAGGCTCCAATCAATATCGAGCTCTAGCGTGATTCGATCTATGGGTTGTGGAATACATGGAAAATGACCTGGGATAGTTTCGTGTACGTCCCCAGACAAGGTCATATGGTGGATGGTGGAAACAATTGACTCTACGGATGATTCTCTGGCCTAGTCCAGAATTCTCTAGCTCGTTAGCTGCTATATCTAGTAAGGACAATTGTTCGATGATGATGGGTGGAAGTAGAGTGGATTGGAATACTAGTGTGTGTAGGCCAATGTTTATATCTGATTGACTTATGGATTTGTTAGGTCAGGGGACTTGTGGGTCATAACAAAGAGACTCTTGGTTGTTGCGGTTCTGTTATGGTCATATACGAAATCAAGTCATGATTCCTAGTATCCAGTAATCATATGCTTTCTCAGCTTCTATGTTTAGGACCAACAACTGCGTGATTTTCTCATAATATCTCACAGGCGTTCGTGCAACCTGGATCCTTAGACTAGTATCTATGTCTGTGAGAGTGTCTCTTGCACCTGGCTATGGGACCAAAGGATCACAACCAAAGGTTTGTTCTCTTTCGAACCCTTCTACAGTCATGTGAATGTTTGTCTAGGGTAATCTGTAATTTGGTTGATTTGACCAAAATGTGTGTGCTTGGTCGTCTTCTATGTTTAACCCTCTCAACTAAGAACTGATCAGTTGTAAATCATTGTTGTTTGGAATACTTGTATTCGAGGTTTTGGTCTATGTCAACTATTCTTTGTGTGAGAGGTTTGGTTGAGGCATGATTGGCTCAAATATGTATTCCTTGGGCTCCTGAGGTCCCATGATTTTCATACAAAGTGAGATTTAAAATCTAATTGTAATAAAGAAAATTCTAACTACATGGAATAAAACTAAAACATATATAACTTCTATTTTTGCATTTAACTTTTTAAGAGCTTAAGGAAAGCAGCTATTTTAAACGTATCTAGAAACAATAACTAAATAACAACTTAAAACAAACAAAATAACCGAGTGTAGTTATTTTTCTGTGTAATTTGTAGATTTATTCTAAATAATGCAATAACTTTCCTAATCTATTTGCAAGATTCTCGATCCTACCTCAGAAGTGAGGAGTGAATCATAGTTTCTAAAACTATATCAATCCTCACATGACTTCACAGCAATATCGAGAATAGAAATTACTGAAATGAAACAATTAACTACCTTATTTGATAAGATTCTAACTAGAACTTTGAAAGTTAAAACACGGATTACGTAGAACAAAGGCGAATCCGATGGTGTGTGTGATCTCCTTGTTCTTTCGTGTTCACGTGGATCCGAAAAGCGTGTAATGCCCACATCGGCGAAAATAGATATTGGGACAAGGACAAACTCGAATACGGGGCGAAAAATGTGAGTAGGAGAGGGATAGCACAAGAGTACGAGCTTGGCTTAGGCAATTCCTAGCGGGATTTTATTGCGAGTCATGCAACATAAAGCGACCGAGTAGGGCGGCGGTTACAGGACCGCCACCCTAATCGGGGCAGCGCTTTCGTCCATCAAGATCAAAAGGCCAAGAAAAGAGGGAAAGATGGGAAAACAAAAGACGCGGGCTAAGCGGGGCATGCGGGATGTTAACGCATACTCCGAAGGCTTTTCTCGGATCCCGAACACCTTGCGAAGAGACCTATATCATCATTGGGAACTTGTCACATTGTTCGTAGTAGTAATACCTTACAATTTTGGGTACGTCATGGACCCCTAAGAAATTACAATCATACCCCCAAACCCCATTTAGTCTGCAAGGAGATTTTTATAGGTTTTAGAAGTGAAGTTTTTAGGTTCCCTAGAAAACATCGATACTCATCCCATTCCTAAACTAGGGATAAACAGGCGAGATATGTAAAAATTGAACTACAAATCATGGTTCACACAAAATTATAACAAGAGTACGCAGATCATTTCACCCTAAACACCATTTCATAACAAAACTAAGGGGTTTCATGGAGCTTGATGAATCTGCTAAGTGAAAACCATTAAACTTAGGAAAAGATAAGAGAAACATATATTAATGCTCTCAAAGCTCATTAATGACTATACAAAATGCAATCACTTTAACACTCGATTCCCAATGATTGGGTTACACACAGACAACCTTCATCCAATCTTGGTGCCTTCTCTACATTTTCAGAGCCTTTGCAAATTCCCTCCACCTTTTTCTTTCTTGAAGAGCTTCATGCCATTCTCTGAGCCACCTCTGGAGAAAAATAGAATCCTCCCTCCAACCTCCGTTTCTAAAACCCCTCTTACTTCTTATATATTACCTTAGTTTTTTAGGGTTTTGAAGTATATTCCATCGATGCTCAAACAAACTGTCAACACCATAAACTACTCGTGGCCACCATGAAAATCGAAACTGACTACTCACAAATGGACGCCACTTTTTTCCCATTGTCACTCTATCTTTCAAGCGTCATCATGATACCGCCAAATATTTTATAGGTCATGTCAATAGTTATTGTTTAGAAATTCCACATGCGTCTAAGTATGACATGGCCATAAGGGTTAATGTGAAAAAACATTCCTGAAATACGTGGGTGTTTAATCCTTTTCCATCTATACATTCCTTGCTAATTTTAATCTTTAATCTTTAATTTTTACTTGAACTTCACACGTACCCCAAAATCAAAATTGGATATGGCATTAATTGATGAAATGATGTTCCTTTCCACATCAGCGCCAGTGCCATGTTTATTTAATCCGTTCACCACCCACCCTTTTCGTCACCTATCTCTATCTAAAATTTCATGTGTGAAATTATAGAGCCAACTCCTCTTCGTTATCTCTTCCCATTTTAGTTTTATGAGTAATGGCTTTGTCATACCTGAGTGCAAATCCATCAGGGAAGAATTGGTCCATATGGGCCAATTCTTTCAACTTTCAAGGCCAAATGAGGCTCTTATTTTCCAAGTTTTCAGTGTGCCAAATGCTAGGGCCAATCATGAAGATTGCCTTCAGCAACTTTCCCTAGTACTATCTTTTGTAAATTGCCTAGCCGAGATGGTTCCCTTTTTTCAAATCTTTCAAACTCTACATTTCCACTTGGTCCACCCAAAATTCCACTTGGATACTAAATCCCTGAGGAATCATTGGTCTCACCATTTCCCTCACTTCCATAAAGACCATTAGTACATGTTCAAGGATTATTACACCCCTTTCTTGTTGGAAGAAGAGCTTAATTATTTGGCTCCAACATAAGAAATGAAGATCGAAATTCTACCCCCAGCACTGTATGTGAGTAGAGAAAAAGAGTGGCTTACCATTGGAGTCATTTGTGGAGGATATTCAAGGTTTGGTTAGATTGTAGGTGGTTTCGTCTCTCGGAATATATGTTCTCTCCCAAGTGTCCTAACTAGTAGAGCTACACCCATTCTAGGGGCCCTCTCGACTAGAGGCCGATGTCGCAAAGCATACAACAGAGGGGGTTCACTTTAATTGAATGGGCACATTCACCTAATCATAGGAAGGAGCTGGTGGATATTGTGAACAGGATGAGGGTGGGTATCTCATGCCGTGTGTGAGAAGGGGATGTCAAGGGGCCTAGTGGTGGCCATACAATTTTTCTTCAAAGTGTTTGTGGCCCATGATGACTTCATTCGACACCGTGACCTACTCCCGAAAGGTTTCCCCTACGTGTTTGAGGAAATAGAGATCAAACCTTACTGCCACTATAATTATATATCTACTAAATGTATTTGGTTTTATAATTTTTCTTGTACATATTATACAACGGAATGTTGGGGCCCTTTAAATAAAACCCCCATTTTGATTATTATAACTATCTATTCTGAGTTGTTTTTGTATGTTATGTGCAACCGTCCATTATTTAAAAATGTTCAACCATGTCCTTACATTTCTTCATTTTTGTTTTAGCGATAATTTTTTTTTCAAAACAAACATTTCACTTCAAATTTGCATCCTTACATGTCATACTTAACCGTACAAAATTATGGGAGAGAGGAGTGTGCATTTTTTCCTTTTTTCACCCTCAAAAGTTGGGTAAGAATTCATTTTTCTAATTCTTTCACCTTTGATCGGATGACCATGTCTCGAAACAAAATTGGGAATACTTCAAGGTTGAACAAGAGTACATCAAGGGCTGGACTCCAAACTATTACTCACTTTATAAATTTGGAACGAATGTTTTCTCATGTACCAGGGAATATTGTATTTTGATCACTCTTTGGGTAAGGCCTGACATAGTAGATAACATCCAGTGTCGGGTCCCAAGGGCTACTTAAGGTTTATCTTGAGGTTAGGCCATACTTATCTAGGGATTTCTAGCTTTTGGGATTTGGAGACAAACTACATTCACACCATTTACCTTTGACCAAACATGTCTGAAACCCAAAATTTTGCACCAATAATAAAGTTTGTGTTGTATTATGAGTATGTAGAATTCTCAAAAACCTTCGTAGCAACCATAAATCCTACTGCACATTTAATCATTTGATTACGATTTTTTTTTGGAATGAGTAATGTTCCCAAAACCAATCCATCATCGACACATTATCTAAAAATAATTTGGAGGACAAGAAAGCAATGAAACAAGAGAGTCATATATGGCTACCAACACAACCATCCATATTATAGACAATATTACACTATAAAATAGAAGAGATATGTGTGGAATAATTTTATAGAGAAATAGATTTATCATTTCACAACCCTCAATTGAGCGGGATCATATTAATGAGGAATTATGAAAGGAGCAGGGAATGTAGTGATAATAGCCATGTAAGCTCAAAATAAAGTGTTAACCACCCAAAGTTTAAAGAATTAGAAGAAGAAAAGCCAAAATCTAGTAAGGTACTATAATTTTTGTGTGAGTATCAATCAACCAAGTGCATAGATCAATAAAATTTATAGTTCAATATATAATAATGTGTAAAATAAGCTAGGGATTTAGTTGGGGATGTGAGGAAATATGTATCATAACCCTAATCCTTATACAAGTTTGCATCCTTATGATAGGTCTACTTATCTTGAACATTACCTTTTAGCTTTGTGATATGTGTTGGTGTGAAAAGGATTCATGGATGATACCATGAAAATATGCTAACTCCTATGGACTCTACATGAAATAGCTTTGGAGTTTATATATTCTATTAATCTTAGTATGAAAACATTACAGGGACATATGGAATGCACTCACAACCAAATTAAAAAGCAAGAAATGTGTAGGGAGACTATCCAAGATTTGAAAGAGATAAAACAAAAACTAGGAGAGAATTTTATGGAATATGACACGAGGTTCTCTGATGTGATGAGAAAAGATAATTTAAATTTTGAAAAATCAAGTGAATCCATCTCGTTTGTGGAATGATTGCATATCAATATTTAGTTTCCAATTGTGCACACAAAATTTCAAACCAAAGTAGAGGCCATTGAAGCAACCATCAAGGTGGATAAAATCAACAATTATGGAGAAGGTAGTTCATGCATGTAGAAAATGAAGAAAAATTGGATGTAATATTGAGGATACTAGAAGAATTATAAGAAGGAAAGAAACCATGTGAAGACACAAGACTCTACCGAGTACTCTCTCGAGCTTTCCGTTTCAAGAGTTCAACACAAAGGATTGAAAATGTTTATGTTTCATTAAAATCATGAAGGCTTTTTTATGGTATATACAATGTCTATCCTTAATGGTATTTTACAAACACCATCGCCTCTAGGGAAGGATAATACTTATCTCATCCTAACTATTTCCTTCCATTCTACGACCGATCTAGACCTCCATCTCTCTCTCTCTCTCTCTCTCTCTCTCTCTCTCTCTCTCTCTCTCTCTCTCTCTCTCTCGGATAATCTAGCGGCCCTTTGGCCACTTAAATCCCTTAACAACGACCTCAACTATTCTCAAACACCTTGGTAAATTTTTTTGGTGGTCTCCTCTTCCTTTTGTTTTCTTCCATGTCTGATTTTTTTGCTTCGTCTTCTCTCTCCTTTGTCTAGATTCTCTACTCTGTTCGGAATTAGAATTTAAACTAAGATCTTTAACACCCTTATATATTTGATATACTCTTAGACAATCCTTTCGTGCTACATCACTTGGTGGTTGTATTCTCCTTATTAGCCACTCCATCGTTTATTCACTTTTACCCATGTGACCATGAAGATCCTTGTTGTCCATCCTTTTGTTTCAGTGTGTCATGTCACATATTTTCACTTTGAGATTCGCTCTTCACGTATTTTCATGCCCTTACCTCATGCTTTGGATCCTTCCAATATATTTGAGTGCCTCTTTTGTCTCTCCTCACATCCATTCATCTTCCTTGGAACTTTATTCCTTATATTTATGTGTCATCCTTAATTACTTCTTTGAGAAACTCCCTCCCACACTTCAATTTCTCCCACACCTTCTCATTCTTGTGCCTTATTATATGTCATGCCTCTTCTATATACAAGTCACCCTTTCTATTCATACCCTATCGGTCTTTCACGCACTCTTCCTTTTCTTGTGCACATTTTTAACTCTACACCCTTATTTTTTGGCTTGCTTCTCATGACATTTATCCTATTCTTGATTCAATGAACCTCATGTACCATCTTTACCTTATGCACATTTATTTTGCACATGTCTCTCTGTCGGTGGCTTCAGGATACTTCATATATCCTCACCGCCTTCTCTTGCGACCTCCCTTTTCTTCCTGACAACTTTTTTATTCTGTCATGCATATTCCTTTCACTCTCCTTCCCCTTCTCCTGCATTTCCTCCAATTTACATGTTCTCTTTCCTTCTATACTGCAAGTTTTCCTATTTCCTTGGATTCCCCTACATCTAACATCCGGGGTACTTAAATTTGAGGTCCTCCTCAAGTGGATGTGAGTGATAGAACCACCCTTCGAACAACTAGGTCGACTCCTTTATCCAACAAGTCATCCTCCTATTGTGCTTCTTCCAATGCCTCTTCTAATATTTAGCCAATCCTCTTGTGACTTCTCGATGCTACCTCACATTCTTTCATGAGTGCCTTTTGCCCAAAAACTTATTTTCTTCTGGGAGGATCATCCTTCCCGATCCTTAGCAAATTTTCACTCACTCTTCTTCTACGCAAGTTTTGTTTTCTTTTCTTTCCCCTTTTCTACCTAAGCCTTCTCCACTTGCCCTTATTCCTTGGAGTCTTCTCTTACCTCCGACTCTTCTTCATTATAATTATAGTTATAATGGCGATAATTATAGTTATAGTTATAATAAGTAATATTATGATTATAATATATAGAGTTATAATTATAATTTTAAAAAATTATTATTATTTTAAATATAATAACAATAATAAAAATTATTATTATTATTACTATTTTTGATGTTTTTGTAGTACTTTTATAATTATTATTTATAATAATAATACTTATTACTATTAAAATTAAATTTGAAATACGTTAAATTAATTATTATTATTATTATTGTAATTCTTATAATAATAATTCTTGTAATAATTATAATTATTTTTAATTATCATTTTAATAATATTTAAAATTATAATTATTATTATCATTATTATTGTAATAATTATAATAATTTTTATTTACTTGTTTGAATGTCAAATAGTGGACATGCGTGAGTGGACATAGGAAATTGAAAATTTTTACATGTGGGAGGGGAGACGACCTGCATGGATATTCGACTCAAGTCTAGAGCTTAAGGGAAACAAAAATTGGACTTGGGTTAGGGCGGTGGTGAGTGGATCCTAGACATGGGCCAACAAAGTTAAGAAATATTACATTGGGATCTAATTGTCCTCTTTTTGGGTGAATGGAATCCCCTCTTTGTCTGTGCCTGATCGGGTACTAGATGAAGCCACCAAGAGGTATAGGATAAGTCTTGTTGTATTTTTTCTAGTTTCAGACCAAAAATAGACCAGGGCAGGGAATGAAACAAAAGGAAATGGAGGATCAAGGGTTCTTTAGAAGTCATTGTTCTGGCCAATGAAACATTTTTATTCATTTTTGGTTTAGAGCTTGATCTTCTAGATGTGTTACAGGGGAGCCTTGGTTTTATGGAAAACCCATCATTAACCTCTACCACTGGAAGCCAAGGGCCTCTGTGGAATCTTTGGTTCCTTGTTGGCCATTCTGGGTGCACCTTCCTACCATTCCTATTGAGTTTTGGGACCAAGAGGTATTTCTAGGAATTGTTAAATCTTGTGGCCATTTCCCGTCCTTTGATCCAACTACCGTGGCTAGAATTAGAATGGTGTGTGCAAGATTTTGTGTCAGTGTGAACTAGGAAAAATCCCTCCCTCAATCCATTTTCCTAACCTCTTCGATTAGCACACGAGTCCAAAAGATCATTTATGAAGGCTCCTCTTTCTTTTTCTCCAAATGTTTCTTAGATGGTCATGGGATGGATGCATGCAAGACCTCCCTACCGATATGGCAAACTAAATGCTTTGTGGAGGAACCCATAACATAACAAGCTGATTTAAGGCTTAGGGATCTTATCATGCACAGGTTGGTCTGTAAATACAGATTCGAGATCTACATACTCGAATTGGGTGAACCCATGATGTCATCACATTGGTACCTATTATGATGGGATCGTCGATTTGGTTGGAGGAGGCTGGGGTGCCCTAACATGACTCAAATTTGGGGAAAACAAATGACTTTGAAGCGATTGTGAAGATGGATCAAAGGAGGACCTAGACATCTGTGATGGCTTAGAGGATTATTCCAAAGATCTCACAGAAGGCTTGGAGGAGAATTCTAAGGATTTGGGCAATGAGTTGGACCCGGCTTCGGGGAATCATGTTGTGGATCTAGAGGATGTGGCGTAGGTCATTGTGGGGCTGAAGAGGGATAGAGCAACATATTTCCACCGTCACATTGGAAGATATGTAAATAGAAGATGTACTTGGCTCTTTTCAGATTTCCCCAATGGTGTTTGATGCATTGATTAAGAAGGAGGACCTTGAGGAATATTTTAAAGAAAAGCTATGGAAGTGGACTGTCGAGCACTCCCCGAAAGGAAAGTTAGAAATATTTTTATCTATTAAAAAGATGACTCGCTCCTAGATTGATCCCGATTCTCTCAAGATCCTAGACTGCGGGAGGGCAAGTGTTATTATGAATATGTCAATTCAAAATATAGCGGTGTAGTGACTAAAGATTTTGATGATAGGTGGAACATAGTGCGTCTGAAACGAGAAAAACACAAGAATGTGGTTCTTCTCTCTGGTATAATTACTAGGAGAAGGTACAAAGGTTATCTCGATCTTGTTATCCCATTATTCTATGTTTTTATGTTGTTTTTTTAGTGTAGTTGTGTTGTGGTTTTGTTGTAGTTTTTTCACGTTTTGGATTTCATATGATATCTTTCAACAGATTGTTCTAGTTTGATCCGTGTGTGTTCTTCTCTTTTTTAGTGGTTCATCCGGGTGTTTAAGACCCTTATTTTGAATGTACTAGGGTAGGGTCCTTACCAAACAACCTTTATCCTTTGTAAAACAATAAATATAATTATTGTTATTATTATAAATATTATAATTATATGTGTGTGTGTGTGTGTGTGTGTGTGTGTTTGTACATATGCATACACACACACATATATTAATAACACACACACACACACACACACACATTATTAATAATAATACTGATATCAAGTTTTGAATTTTTTATAATAAATAAAGTATAATATATTATTTATAAAAATAAATAAATATTATATTACAATAATAAAAATTTAAAATAATAATAATAATAATACTATTTTTTTAATTTTTTAAATTAGGTAAGTATTTGGTTTTTAAGGGGACTAAAAAACCCACCAATGCAAAAGGAGAGAAGGTATAACAATGAAGGCACCAAGAAACCACCTCTACCAAAGAACGAAAAGAGACAACTAGAGAAAAATACAAATGTCTACAAGAGAAGCAAGGTTGTAAAATAACAGAGAAGCCAAACTAGAGGATGAAACAACAATAGACACCAATCGAAATCTAACGTCATCAACTTCTTGGGAACAACTTTGTGTCACACGGCCGAGCGGAAAGTTTTTAGGTGAACCATAGTCCACCCCTCCCCACCATCTGCGGGATCCATAGATCCCTCACCATTCCTCCACCCATCTTGAGAGTGACAACCATCCCGCCCGTAACATCATTCGTCCTTAGTCTATCGATTGTTTGTCCCACATTATTTTGCAAGGGGCATCACACATCCACCAATGGTTCACACGGTATGGAGTCACCAACTACATTTAATCGTGATTCAAATTTTGAACTAGCCCATTGGTTCAAAATACTAAACATAATACTAATATTAAGAATAAGTTTTTTTTTCTAAATTCTATTAGTGATAATATTAATATTCATAATAAAAATATTATCAACCTTTTCGTATTTATAATTTTCATTAATTATAATAATAAATAATAAATATTTAATCAAAATTTATAATAAAAATATTTTATATACCTTGATAAAGGGGTTGGTTCTAAAAGTCTCAAGTGCAATGTCTCTACTTGGGAGGCTCCATGTGAGGACTACATCAAACTTAATTTTGGCGAAGCTACCAAGTGCAATCTTGGATGGGGTGGGGGCGGGAGGGATTTTTGAAACTCCTCAGAACAACCTATCTTGGGTTTTGCTAAAGCTCTTGGGAAGTGTTCAAATAACTTGGCTGAAGCCAAGGCGCTTTGGCTGCTAGGAAATCAATATCTTAGTGCTCCATTGGAATAGTAATTATTATATGTAAATGTAATATTTATAATATTACATTAATATGAGGATGTAAATGAGTTGTTATAAACAACTCATATATTAGAGTTCGCATATAGTTTTGTTATACCCGTGAATATTATTCCAGGATATTTGTTATAACACCTCCCTAAATAATCAGAGGTTGTTTTCCTATTTGTATGGCTATATAATAGCCTGTGTAATGTTTTCATATTGTGTTGAATAAAATATCTTTTGTTGTGTTAAATCTGGTGCTCTGCTCACATTTGGTATCAGAGCAATGCAATCCTGAGGATCAGTAGGGGTGATCATTCAACTCTCTTGCCCCAACATATGAGAGTTTTCGAAGTTATGTTCGTGTGAGGATCTTGTATCATTAAAAATTTAGTATCCATTCACAACATTCAAGTTGAGTTCTTTTAGTGGTAATCTGTGTTCTAATCTATTAAAGGCATTTATGTTAGAATACTTTGTGGTTACATTCATTCGGATACATATATGTAAATTGTGATCTCATCCATATGGTACCACGTTCCATATTCATTCACAGTCGTATCTCTATACATTCGGTCATCCCTGTACACCTTTCCTTCCATTATTTTCAAAGCCTACTGTATTCATTTTGTTTGAGCTATATTCTCTTTTAAGAACAGTCATTACATGGATGAATTGATTCAAAATGGACGTGTAGTTGAGACGCGGGTGTATTTTTTTATCTTTTTCGAAAGATTGATTACCAAACCAGCTAATTGATGCGCAGCTGCCTGTTGACCTCTGCAACATATGTTCATCATTGCATCCTCCTCTGAATCTTCACTTGCTAGAGATAAATATTTTTGCGTTCTTCTTCTATGCACAACCTGCTAACACGTGGATATTTTGGGTCTACAAGAGCATCATAAGTAGTACATTGACACGTGATCCTTTCACTGTGCATTCTCCATTTCATGCGGTTACATATCCTTTGAAATGGAATCGTCATAATGCATGGTATATATTGGTGGTTTTGTATCCAGTTGCATTCATCCAAGCTACTTCAGTGAAGAATCCAGAAGATCTGGGGCATACATTAATGTTCAACAATGCTCCACGTCCTCCAAAGCTGTGGATGTCTTCGCCAAACGTGAAGTCCAATAAGTGCAGCCTGGTATATAATAGTGCATTTCCTGATTTGTCTGAAAGAGATAATTCTATGCGTGATTCGAGTGCCTTCAATCCTGTCCTCACGTGGATTATTTTTGCTCCTGGCTGTAATAAAGGACATGTGGGTCTATTCTATACCTTCACATTTCTAGTTGTGCAGTATTTGCAACTACGTATCAGGTCCATTCAGGTCTTTTTTTAAAAATAAAGATATTATATGTCTTATATAGTTTTACATGTCATTTGTTTGTGAGTAGAGTTTCATATAAGACGTTTTTTAAAATACTCATTGGTATACAAGTGTATGAGAATTTAGGAGTCAATAGATTTAATTAAAAAGGGGTGGTCAGACCAAGAGTCATTATCAAAAGTCGTCAAAAGAGTCAGAGTCGATTACCAAATAAAGTTTTAGTTTTATAGTTTTTTTTTAATTAGTCATTTGTTTGATCTTTTTAAAATATAGGGTGTTATTTTGTAAAATCCATAAAGTCAAGTTCATAAGTCAATATGTGTTTATTCAATGTCAAAGTGTCAAAAGTTGTGTCATTGTAAAAGTCTTAAAAAAATTGCCTTACGGACGCATTTCCGGTGTTACCCGACGTCCTGGCAACCATTGAGCCTCAAAAGCCAAATTCACTGAGTTAGCAACATGACACTAGAGGACGGAGGCAACAGAGGAAGGAGGTCATTCAGTGACCTCTCGTCAGTCACCTATGACGTGGCCGCATCAAGGTTTGGTGGCATTTTTTTGTTGTGTTTGCTTCTAGTGTGGTACAGTTTACATTTTTAAATAAGTGGAAATTTCACATTGAGGGGGAACATGATCCAATGTTCCATTTCCATTATCTCATCTTTTTCTATGTATGTACGAGCAAAATTTCAACATAACTTCCTATGTTATTCCCTGCAGTAAGATGTGATGAGGGTGAGAATAGAACTTGGCATATCATGATGCGGTTGTAGGTACAAAAACCACTTGAAAACCTTCATTTGTTGTTTGTGGTAAACCAATAACAAAACCACCATTCTTGGTTGTTGGTAATCCATTCGCAAAACCTTCACTTTGTGGTTTGTAGTAAACCAATTGCAAAACCACCATTCTCAGTTTTTGGTCAACCATTTGCAAAACCATCATTGAGGTTTGTGATTATCCTGTGAAAATCACCAGATCATGAGCAGGTGGAAGTACAAAGGCATGTTTTCCCCATGTTCGCACTAAGGGGGGGAATGTTAGGAAATCAATATGTTAGTGCTCCATTGGAATAGTAATTATTATATGTAAATGTAATATTTATAATATTACATTAATATGAGGATGTAAATGAGTTGTTATAAACAACCTATATATTAGAGTTCACATATAGTTTTGTTATACCCGTGAATATTATTCTAGGATATCTATTATAACACCTCCCTAAATAACCGGAGGTTGTTTTCCTATTTGTATGGCTATATAATAGCTTGTTTAATGTTTTCATATCGTGTTGAATAAAATATCTTTTCTCGTGTTAAATTTGGGGCTCTGCTCACATTGGCGTGGTCTCACAAAGCTTCAAAGCAAAAAAATGGGAAAAAATACTTATTAAAAGTGATTCACAAGTCATAATTAACACGATCAAGAAAAACCACCTTAACAACTTTAAATAAATCTCTAGTATTGTGGTGGATTGTCACACCTTGTATGAGCATCACCCTATCTCACACATCTTTCATAGTGCTAATAAAACGGTCGATAAACTTGCCAACTTTGGTGTAGACAGAAGCATTAGAAAAGACCCCAAAGCTTAATCATATTTCAACCCAATGAATTATTAAAGCTTATGGGGAATTTAATTAATCAAGATATTAAGAGGCCACTGGCGGTGGAAAGGACAAGACAACCAACTGTCCACAACTTTAACTCACCCACCCCATGATTTATTGGCATGTTGCCAATTGTGTCGCGTGTTGTCTCATAATAGCTCACACATGTGAATGGAAGATTAAAGGGGCTCTACGTTTTTGGTGGAGCATGATTGTTGCTTTCTGTAGTGTTATTTCAGGTTTTCTCTACAGTATGGAGAAAGGGAAAGGGATTTCGGGACCTATTAAGCACACTAGGCATAACTGGGGAAATCACCATGGGAAAAGCTCAGTAAAATCCATGGACGATGAGTTGGTGCATCATTTATCCTTGGATGATGTGCATCATTCCTTCTTGGCTCTGGTTAATGATCTGAAGCTAAAGGAGTTGCTAAATGTTGTGCATCTTCTAGATAAAGGGACTCGTGTCACTGCCAAAGAGGCCATGGAATTTTGGAAAAGCACACTTATTGAGGGTGTTGAAGACCTCAAATCTGCGCATACTGGATGGTGACCAATTTTCTATGTGCTCGGATCTTGGCACATCTTGGGGATAATGTGGAGGTGGAGGAAGTGGTTAGAGTGATGGGTGACACCAGGAAGTCCATTCCTAGATGGATACCACGCATTTGCATTGATCATCGGCGTCCAAAACCTGTCCTACTTAGTGCTAGTAAGTCCTTTGCTTTGTGTGAAGAAATTGAGCGAGACTTGATTTGATTTGATTATTTCCTAGAACAAATTTGGACCCTTTCCAAAGCTCGGGTGTTGGAAAACATCATTTAGGGGTGTAAGTTAGACATTATACTTACTGTATTGGGGATACCAGTTAACAAGTTTGAGAGTTCAAAGCTCGAGTAGTTGCTTTCGATCTGGTTATAGAAGAAAATTCTCTTTCCAAGGATGAATCTACTACTGCTCCAAATATGGTGATTTCCAGCTCCTCTGAGGAAGTTGTCTAGTTTCTTTAGTATGTATAGCTCTAAATATTATGTAATTTTTGGTAATATGTAAGCAACACCAGCTGTGTTGCTTGAACTTTGAAACTGTAAGCCTATTTTCAAGTTTTTGTAATATATTAATATAGCTGATTTTTGCCTATATATATATATATATATATATATATATATATATATATATATATATATATATATATATATATATATAAAAACTTTTAATAGGCCTATTGTCTACATTAATAAAACCAAAGGTGCTATTTCTAGTAAATAAACCTTACTAAAATTCTAAGAGGTGTTTTAATGTTGTAGCAAACTTACATAAACTCAAATAATAATGTTAAATGAATTATAATAAAATCTTCTTTATTCCACATTTAAATCCTTCCCCTAGTACACAATCGAAAAGAAGGTAGAGATTTACTTTTATAGTGATTTCAGCAAAGAAAACGATGGATTTTGGTGATATCAACCTTGTTACTAGGAAGTGCAAATGGTACTTACCTCATCCGAAGCCTCCTTCCATTATTTAAAATTACATGGCCAAAATCCAGTGAAAGTTATTAAATACTTTTGAATACTCAAATTCTTGAAAATAAAATGCATACAATCTTTATGTACATATTATGGGTATTTTCTCTTATGTTCATTGGAGCCATGATTTGTACCATGATATATCTAATTTGGTATTCAATAAGGAATACAATCAACATCATTGAACATGTAGGGTATTTTGTAATCTTGATGGCATTGTTATTGTTGTTAGTGCTCTTCTATAATTTAGTAGCAAGAAAATTCAATTGGAGTAGGACATAGAATCACAATGAAAATGAGGTTAGCTATTCCAAATGTAGGTTACGTATTTGAACTTAAAACCTACAAATTTTTGATGGATGAAATCGGACATATTTTCAAGAGCATGATAAAGTCATGTTTCCTAGGGATTGTGAGCATTATTTTCACTATTAATGAATCACGGGTGGATTTTTCTCATCAAACATGTCATTTGTGTGGGAAGTTCATTCCATGTGGTCTTCCTAAAGGAAATTAAATCTCAGTCATGCCCACAACAATGAATATTCAGGGCTTCTCATGATAATGTATAGGTTGTTATTTCTGCAACAATGTCGGATGATGGTTCTGTGACATTAATGTTAGTTGTTGTAGATAATATTAAAGGAGAGAGAACCAGAGAAATAGAAATTAATGTAGAATATTATCAAGACATACCATCATTTAGAAATTGGCTTCCATAACTTACATCAATATTCTTTTGAATGATTTGAATTTGGATGTTAAAATTGTGCCCCAAAATAATACTTAATATCTATGCTTGGTTGAATTCCTTATTTTCATCATGCTTGATGTATTTACCTTTTTACAAGCAAATTAGAGCTTCTACAAATATTAAGAAAAATAGCACTTTTAATATTTCTACATTAAATGTGAAAATTTTAAGAAATCTTCTATATTTGTTCTAGGCATGGAGAAGAATTTTCTTTTATCCTCGGAGAGGTCAAGTGTTTTTTTAATTCTTTAAATTAGAGACTTAGAAGCATGTATGTGGCTTGTTTTCAAAGGTTTTTATTCTTGATTGAATTTGAAATTACGTGGATTAGATTTGTTTCATCAAATTTATATGGGACATGATCTTAACCTCATTCCTTATGTATTGATAAAATTTGGGATTGAAACCTTGGTAGATAGTTATAAAATACCTTTTACACCTTCATACATATTATTAAATTACAAACCATTCAATATTTTTATAACTTTTAATTGCATATTACATTAAATTTATTTTTAATAAATGAAAGAATCTCATTGGCTTTATTTTCTTACAAATGAGATATGAAATTTTGCATTGCGAAATAAGTAGATTAGTTTGTATGTAATATATGATTTTAAAGATTTTTTGGTTTGGAAGATTATTTAATTGTTTATAAATCGATAAATTTAACAAAAATATATAAAAAAAATTTTGTGAAAGTTTAAAAGCAAGCCACTTGCCTTACAATTTATCTTCCCATGTTTATCTACAATTTATAAAACCACTCATTCCGTACGTTGTTTTTTTACAATTATTTCCCTTTCACATTTGTTTTGAAATATAGGAGATAAATAATGTCACAAATTATAGATCCACCACATTAAATTTCTAAGAATTATAGTTTATGAAGTGTATTGATTAAACCATAGATAAGGATGTTTATATTGTAGATTACATAATGTAAACAACATGAAAAAATGTAAATGAAGACAAAGTGACACAAAATATAAGTGGGAAAACCATAAAAGAAAAAAACCCACCGAAAATCACTTATCTTTAATGAGCATTCCATTTCACCCAACACTCCCACTATTTTGTGAGATCCACTTGCAGCTACACTTTTAAGAAGGGATTACAAACTCTTGCCTCATACATTCGCTCATGTGTTTTCACCATTCACACAATGTATCTTTGATCATTTTGCACATATAGCTTGCATTCATATGTTACACTTGATATTTCACATATTTGTATTGTGTAACCGATCTCTAATGACATCACCTTTTTTTTTACACAAGGTGGGTGAAATGTTTTGGTTCACTCTTACATTATAAACACTATAGACAACAAAAAACATATAGTCTTTTCGGGTTTCTAAACAAGAAATTTCCAACTTAATATTATAAACCCAACACTCCTCCTTAATGTTAAGTAGGGAAACTTGCAAAATTGTCTTTCCATATTGAAAACAAGTTTTGTTCCAAATACCACATGCCAAGTCAATTTTTGGTACAAAAGGGACCACAATCCATAAAATATTAAGTGATTTAGGCTATTATGCAAAAACAATTTGTTTTGCAGATTTTGTAGCTCCATGATATACTACATCATTGTCGTGGTTCACCGTTATAGCATTCTGCAGAATTAAACAAGAGGTGAACAAAATGTAATTGTTCTGTGGGATTTTTATTTCTACGATGCACTACAATAGTGTCCCATGGTTTTTTCAACTCCGCAATGCACTCTTTGTAATATATCATAGATTTTACAACTCTGCGGTACACTACTCTAGTGCTCTGCGAGTTTTACAACTCGTAGTACAATGTCATACTATGTTGTGGGTTTGAGTAAATGTAAACAATTGAAACTTTTGTGTAAGTTTATAGAATATTCATGGTACACTAATTTAGTGCTCCAAGGACTTCAAGAAGCCATGAAACAAAGCAAGTTTCACGTGGGTTTTGTAAAAACTAAAATACACTAGAACAAACCAAATTCTCAAGATAAAGTGATTAAGGATGAAGTCTTATATAAGATCATGGATTTTTATAAAACAAAAAAACTTCTCATATCTAATGTTTCACTAGGGATTACAAGTAAACTTCACATAACATGACAATTTACTTAAACAACATGGAAATAGTCTAGGGAGTATCCAATTTGACACAATCAAGTTGTTAAGAGATGGCATTGCATAAGAAAACATGCAACATGCTCATTTCTTATTTCCCCCTCAAGGGAAGCTTTGAAAGGACAAAAATCATATGATTTAGAGGTGAAGATCAATGTCATTCACATGATCATAAGAGCTAACATATGAAATGCCCAACATAGCATAAAATTTGTAGAACTTTGGAGCACACAAGGGCTTAGTAAAAATGTCTGCAACCTGCTCTTCAGTGGAACAAAACTTGAGATCTATGTCACCATTGAGAAATTTCTCCCGGATGAAGTACATATGGATCTCAATATGCTTGGTTCTTTGATGTTGAACTGGATTGTTTGCAAGAGAAAAAAAGAACTTTAGTTTTCACATAAAATATTTTTTCTTCCTTTGACACCCATGTGAAGTTCTTCTAACGGTGTTGTGAGGAACATAAATTCCTTTGCTACTTCCATAGCACTTCTATAGTTTTTATATAGAAAAGATAGATAGTGTTGGTTGCTTCTTTACTCTAAGTTATTGCAAATGCACCCAACTTGAAAACATATCCTAAAGAATATTTTCTATCTATAACATCACCAACATGATCAGAATCACAATAACCAAATAAAATTGCATTATCACAAGAAGAATAACACAAACCATAATTGATTGTACCTTTTATATACCTTAAAAAGATTTTTTCCATTTTCCAATGGAGCTTATGAGTATCCTTCCTAAATCTATAAATAATTCCAACTGCATAGGATATATCGGGCATAGTGATAGTTAAATAAATCAAACTACCAAGAAGCTATCTATATAAAGTAGGATTACATTTATCACAAGAAGGTTTTGGATTTAATTTAACACCAACTTCAATGGGAATGAAGAAAAACTTATAAACAATAATATTAAATATTTTAATAATATTAGTATCATATTGTGATCGAGATTCATTAATTTGTGACTTTGACTAATAAAAATGCCTAGAAAATTATTTTACAACAGTCTAAATCAATCATTTAGAATTATTATCTTTATTCTCTTTAATTTTAAGAATTAAATGATTATCAATAATAGTAACCAAGATATCATCAGCATACAAAACAATCATAATAATATGAATGTTTTTAAGTTTTAACGAATGAATCATTATTAGTAAAATAGTTATTGAAACCAAGCTATTGAAAGAAACTATTTATATTAGTGTACCAAGCTCTACGAGATTATTTAAGACCATACAAATATTACTTAATTTTATAAACATATAATTCTTTTCCATGTTCTTTGAATCCTTTAGGTTGATGCATATAAATTTCTTCTTTGAATTCACCATTTTTTTACATCCATTTGGTGAATCTACCAACAATGTTGAGCAGCTTAGATCTAGAATAATTCTAACAACGTTCATTTTGGAAACATGAGCAAATGTTTCGACATAATCAAAACTACATTTTTAGTAAACCCTTTAGCAACTAATCTAACCTTACAAGTAGTCAATCTTACTAGCTCAAATATATATTTGATTTTATAAAACCAAGTAGAACCTACAATGTCTCTTTTAGAAGGAAGAGGGACTAATTCCCAAGTTTGATTGTTTATTTGAGAATTGTACTCAACTTCCATGGTAGTAATCCATCTTTCATCTAAGTTGGCTTCTTCAAAAGAGTGAGGTTTAACCTCCTAATCATTTGACAAGGTAAGATAAGAATGTTGACTGTGGGTCATCCGTCTCGAATCATGAGAATTTGATATCATATTTTTATCCCATTTATGAATTTGGAAGAGAAAAATATTAAGAATACTCCCTCTCAAATTCTACATCCAACATATACGAAGAAGGATGATCTCGTATCTTGCAAATTAGTTTTCATGTTATCTAAGGAAGGATCATCGAAATGAGGATTTTCAGATTCAGGAAACACATAAGAGGGAAGAGAGGAAAAATTAATAAAAGGTTTCTCAAGAACATGTGCATTATTTTTTTCTACAATCACATGCTTAACTGGATCATAGACTCTTAATGTTTTTTTACAACATACCCAACAAAAATGTAAGAGTATGAAGTAGGATCATTTTTTGTCTTTTTAAATTTAGGAATATGAAACATATAAAATTAAGAGATATCGGTTTTTGTTTAGTCCATACTTCATGAGGTTCGGTTTGATACAAAGCTTTGGTAGGAATTGTATCAAGGATATGAACAATATTGTTTGTAGCTTCATCCCATAGAAACTTAGGTACATTAGAGACATGCTACATAGTCCTGGCCATTTTTATGATGGTTCTATTCTTCCTGTCATCTATGCCATTTTTGAGGATAATATGGAGTGGTTATCTCCCTTTGAATTCCACTAGACACACAAAACTCATAATTTTTTTATTTATATAGTCACCTCCATTATCATTTTTACTCTTTTAATTTTCAGATTGGCCATGTTTTCAACCAAGGCTTTAAACTCTTAAAACTTAGATAAGACATCATAATTTTTCTTAATGTAATAAGACTAGGTCATTCTTGAGAAATCATCGATAAAACTAACAGTCAAAGGGAAACATCTAGAGAAGGAACTTCCAATGAACCTCTTACATCACTATGAACCAACTCAAGCAAGCAAGAGGAATTGGACTCATGATGTTTGTGAAATGGTTGAACATGTTTCTTACCACGTAAGCAACTTTCACAAGTTCCATGGTCTAATTTTATCTTAAGAAGACCTACTAAAAGGTTAAGGTGTGACATATCATAAAAAATCTTAAATTTTACATGCCCAAGTCTTTCATGTAACAATTGAACACCATAAAAAAGTAAAATAAAAAGAAACTCCGTCAAAATGGTACAAACCATTATTTTTTAAACCAAAGAGTAATAAATTTACCAAGATCATTCTTAACATACCATTTATCTTGTAATAACACAACTTTATAGTTTTCTTTGGTTAATTGAGAACAAGATAAAAGGTTCTTCTTTAAGTTAAGAACAAATAAAACATTCTTAATGATGTCATTTGCTAACTTAACATTGCCATAACATTCAAACTTGATGACTGAATTGTCACCTAGATAGATATTCTCATGAAAATCAACAACATCAGATAGAATATCATGCATGTATGTCATATGTCTAGAGGCACCACTATCTAGGATCCATTCACTATCATTAGAGGCTGAAAGGGCAAAGTATAAAGAGAAACAATTTCCTCAAAATTATTGGCTTGGTTGTTAACATGATTCTAATTTATATTCTTTTTTTATTTTATTCTTGTAGTTCTTATTCTTAGAATTATATTTTTAGAATGAAAATTAGCTCTTTTATGACCAAATTTACCACAATTGGTACGAACTTGCCATCAAATTTTACTTTAAACTTTTAATTATTCCTATTATGTTTAGGTTTGAAGTTAGATTGCTGATTTATATTGTTGTTATTTTGATTTTTAAAAGACTTATGATTTTGGGAGAACAATGCTGAGAGGCATTCTCTTTTGAGTCAAATTTATCCATGACACTCTCTTCTTAGATAAGGAGAGAAGACAAGGTGTCTAAATCAGGTAAATCAGCTTCATTTTGGTATTTAGAATTCAAAATGGAAATATAGTTTCTAAATTTCTCATGAATGTTAATATGAATAATGAAGTAAAGAAACTTATCTTGAAACAATTCATAATTACATCCATCCAATTGAGCTTTAGCATTCTTAATTTTAGCTAAGTAATTAAAAAATTTCTCATTAGATTTCATAAGAGCTGTGAATAATTTCATTATCAAATTGATTATTTTAGAGAGGCAACTACCTTCATTCATAGTTTACAATTGCATCCATGCATCAATAAGAGACTCCATGTGAGATATATACAACACAAACTCATTCTTGATGTTTTGTAATAGGATTAACACAACCACTTGTGAGTTTTGGGTGAAAACACTCAATTTCTTAGGTGTAGTTTATCTCCTGTGGGGTTTTATTGACACCACTAACTAAATCCCATCGATTTCTAGCCATAAGAATAGCCTTAAGAAACAAGTGTTAGGTGGGTTTTTAGAGAAGTTACAAATATCAATAGTACAAAGAAAACAAACTACAATGGATTTAAAATCGAGAGAAGGCTTGTACCTTGTTAAAAGTACTTCAAAATGGTGAGAACTGATTTAATAAAAATATAATTAAATCTAATTATAGAGTAACTACATGTAAAGAACGATGTACATGTGCTAATATATAGTATGAAACAAGAAAAATAACATGTATAAGATGAAACCCTAAGCAAGAGATGGTGATGGATGACTTAGCTGATTTTTGAATGAACAAGAAGTGATTTGGGAAGGGTAAAATGTTGAACAAATTGAGAAGAGTGTCGTAAATACTCTTGGGAAATTATGCAACTCATGAATAATTCCAGACATGAGCGTCTCCGTAGTAGGGAAAGGGCACCTCAACACTAGAGACTAATCATGAGAGTCAATGACTATGAAAGAGCTCAAGATTTGCTTTTTTCGTCGTGTCATAAGAACTTCCCATTTGTTCCATGTTGGTTGTTTGATATTCACTCCTTGATCGTCAAGGTACTTGTAACCTGCAAGAAAGAAATTCACCTGCACATACCCACAAACCACATCAAACCTAAAAAGGAAAATGCATAATGGGGAGTCGGACTAACCCGACGGTCACCCGAAAGAGTGAACTTACGACCGAGTGTTGCACTACATCTCAGACTCCATGTAGTTCTTGTGTGTGTGTGTGTAGAAATGATTCCCTAGGATGCCCTTGTGCAAGTTACACAAATGATACCAGGTTATAGATAAAATGTAGAAACATAATAGTATGTGTTGATGGAATAGGATATACTTTCCCTTCTTATGTTATGTATGCGAGTATAACCCTTGTCCCTTGAATGGATGTTAGATGGATGTATTTGAAGTTTTTGTGTCTTTAGAATGCAAGCTTAGGTGATGATAGTAATGCTTAGTACTTGGTCCTTCATTTTGAACAAATAACTATGTATTAATATGATTCCTTTATTTAAATTTTGTAATTGACAGCTGGAATACCAATCTATAAGTGAAAAAGATGCCCAAAAGATAACATATATCCAAAAGGAGAAAGTAAGGTAATAAAGGCTTAGGGGAATCTAGAAAGGACAAGAGCACTGGGAGCTTATCTGCCTTTGGGCATTGATTTATGAAGCCATGAAAGATAAATAAGTACAATTATAACAAGGTTGTAGGGTGTGTAAGACCAAACATAAAACCAAAATAAAAATAAAATAGGCCAAAGATAGGTTTCAACTACTAGTTTTCTTGCTTAGGAATCATGTAAATCCTAGCATGATTTTAGGATCTATAAATGTACCCAAGTGTGTGATTTTTTGTCTACATTTTCCTCCACTTTATGTTGTTGATTGAATACTCAATAACATAAAGTAATTAGAAGATGTGTACCTTGCAATCCCGTAGTAGAGTGTGGCAAATAGTGTGTCGAGTGGACAAGTGAAGCGTGGAGACTAGGAAAGGAAAGTGACCATAGGGGTGAAGTGTATGTATAAAAGTGTGTTACTAGAACCTGTGTTTGGTGAAGTAAGATTCTCCTTGTTGCACATTAAAGAATGACCTACAAAAGAAGAGCAAAAGAGTATTCAAATTTGTGTATATGAAAAATATGAGTAAAACATGTATAATTATGTAAAACGGAAAGTGTGCCCCTAATATGTAAAAGAATAAAAGGTATAAATTTGTCATGTTTCTTGGAGATTGTTGAAGGAATTTTTTTGGGTGATCTCACACCAAGAGATATTTTTGGATGATCTCATGTCATGTGCAATTTATTTTTGCAAGTTCACACCAATGAGAAAGTGTTGGGAGAGAGGTCCATTTTTACTCTCCTTATATGACTCTTCCAAATAAGTACTTTTGTTGTAGATGGTACACCTGAATTAGTTTCGATTGTCCTAAATTGGTTATGAATTATTCTCGATTGTATTGATTGTTCCAATTGAAGGAGACATAATGCATTTTTTGTCAGAGGCTAGTTCTTACTACTGTGTAGAACTACTTTGAAGACTTTTATAGACTATGTTGATCTAAGAAAATGATTGTATGTGCCCTCGGGACATTAATGCCTAGGGAGGACAAAGATGCCCACGTCATAGCCATCCGATTTTGGGAACTAGTGTCTGCTCTATTATTTTGACCCAAGTCTGATTATAGGTCATTATATGATTATTTTCCTGTGTTTTTTTGTAGTGTGTAGATGTGTATATTTATTCACCCAATGTATACTCCCATTTTGGTTGCATGCGACGATAGTAGTAGGGAATGCGGTCCAAAGGAGAGGACCCGATCTTGAGCTAAAGTGGATACCTATGGGGGTAGGGGATGTGCATGGTAGAAACCAAGGCACATGTAAACAAAGTAGGCTAGTAACATGTGCTAGTAGAAAATATAGTAAAGAGAATACAATGTAACAAACATGTGCACAAATAAGATGGACCGCAAAAATTAGGTTTCATACATGGGACATCAATCACAATGTCACAAGACAATCAGGGCTGAAGTGGCCAAAATCATATAATGGTCATACACAACATAGGGCATAGGTCGTAAATAATAGCATACAATAGAATGCAAGAGTAAGCAAAATTTATCGGATATCCATGGTTATATATAATCATGCAAGGAAAATTCTACACATGAAGCACCCATTAGCATGTTAGAAAGATAAAGAGTATGTCATAGAATGTATATAATAATGAAAAAATAGAGTAATAGTGCCAAGAGATAATAGAGATAACACCCGTGATATGTGAAGTATTAAAATAGTAAAATTAGATGCCCCCAAGAGCCTTGGTGGGACCGGAAAAGGATAAAGTTCTGAGCATCATTGCATCATGTGAAAGGTCAGAGGAAATTTGTGTTCACCTCAAAATACCAAGTGAACATGCATGCGTGCATATATAGAAAGATAATGAAATACTAAGAATCCATCTAGTATGGAAAACAAAGTGTAATATGTAAGTAGAATAAGATAGCAAGAGTAAATGCAACCAATATATACAAATGCAATGTATGAGTGCGATGGAATAATATGGAAAGTGTGAAGATGAAGGGAGCAATTTACCCCCCAGGAGATGTGTATGAGATAAGGTTCATTTATAAAAGATCTCAATAGTCAACCATGAAATAGAGAACAAGAGTGTGTCATCGAGTAATAGGTATGAGAATGTATATGATAGAAAGATCTATCATGAAGCATAGAGAATGAATAGTGTAGGTGTTGTGAGCATCATTTCAGAATTAGACCCTCGGAATTCGAGCATGAACCATAGAACTACAGTGTCTCATAGGGTAATGATGGTAAAATGTGTGTACCAAAGGTGTAGGAGTGTTTAGGAAGATTAAACATGAAGCACGGAGCGTGAAGTATGAGAGTAGATGTTAGAAACAACTAATAGTGCTAGAATGTGGGAAGGAAGTGCAATACCCCCACGTGTGTGACTGATGGAGAGCTATGTGATGATGAAAGAGAGATATTTTGGATGGGGATGGAGTAGGAAATGCATCATAATAAAGTATATTGTTGTCACAATGAGTGGTAGAAACAAGAGTAGGACCAGGGTTGGATTTTGGGTTGACAGGAGGAAATATTTTTAAAGGAGGTTGCTTAGTTGGAATGGGTAACACTTTGTAGAGGACTTGATAGGAGGAGGGGATGAAGGAAATATTTTGAGAGGTGGTTAATTAATTAGAATAGAATGGATAGGCATATTTTGACTTACTTGAATAAGGAACATTACAAAATATAGTATGATTCTCATTGGACATAAAAGGGGAAAATTTGGGAGCCCATTCGGATTTAACAATTGAGATGAGCATGCATACAGAGATGTTGTGTAGAAAACGAGATATAACCTTAATGCTCAAGGTGCTTAAATCTTCATTTTAAAACATAACAACCATTTTCATGATGTCCATTAAGCATGTGATAATTAAAAAATGGGAGACCTTGGTATTTGGAAAGCCAAAAATGGAGGGTAGCAATGGTGGTTGGCAAGTTGATCAATATGTGATTGAGGAGCTCAGGAAGAATATCATGTTTTTAGTATTTATCTCAAACTTGAGAGGTGCTTTGGTAGTGGTAAGACTTGAGGCTCACTTATATGAGCACATATGTAAGACATATGATTAGGATGAAGTGTAGAAGAATAATTGTCATGGGATTGAGAAAAGTCCTTGAGATTTTGGATTTCAACTTTAAGAGATGTACTTATTGTTTCTATAGCTTGACTTTTATCTTGAAATAAACAATGTAAAGCTTGAATTTATTCTAATATGGTTATTGGATGGAGGATAAGGACCGATAAGGTTATCGGATAGATGGACAAAAATGGAAATAACTTGTGAAGGTGGTGTATTGCAAGGGAGATACGTAATGTCGAGGGACATTTAGAGAATACATTTACAAGGTGGGTGCATTGAAGTAAGTCATGCAAGGAGATGAGAGTATTTTAGGAGACATGAAATAAGATTGGGTAGAATAGGAAAAATGAGGATCCAAGTGTTTGATCATGAGTCGGGTTCACCAAATGATTTAATAAAAATAGAATTAAATCTAATTGTAGAGTAACTACTATAATAAATGATGTATAAGTACTAATATATAGTATGACATAAGAAAAATAGCATGTTTATTATGAAACCTAAATAAGAGAGGGAGATAAGATGACTTAGCTGATTTTTGAATGAACAGAAGTGATCTGGGGTATGGTAAAGTGTTGAATAGATCGAGAAGAGTGTCATCAATGCTCTCTGAAAATTCTACAACTTAAGAATAATGTCGACACGGGGCGCTTGTGGTATCAGGCAAGGGCATCTAGGAGCTGATACCGATTCCAAGTGCTAATGAATATGCAAGAGATCATGATCTAATTTCTTCTATGTCAAAATAGCTTCACGGTTGTTCCCTTTTGGTTTCTGATATTCACTCTTTGATTGTCGAAGGTACCTATAACCTACAAGAAAGAGATTCATGTGCACATACCCAAAACCAAATCAAACCTAAAAAGGAAAATTTAGAATGGGGAGTTAGAATAACCCCGGTAGTCACCTACATAGTGAACTTACGACCGAGTGCTACACTACATCTTAGAATCCATGTCGTTATTGTGTGCGTGTGTGTAGAAATGATGCCCATGTGAAAGTTTCACAAATGATAGCGGGATTTATCTAGAATGTAGGAATGTAATAGTATGTGTGGATTGTAATAGTATGTGTGGATAGAATAGAATAGACTTCCCCTTCCTATGTTGTATATGCAACCCTTTTCCCTTCAATGGATGCTAAATGGATTTCTTTGAAGTGTTTGTGTTCCTTTGGAATGCAAGCTTAGGTGATGGTAGTAATGATTAGTGTTTGGTCCTTAATTTTGAACACATAACTATTTATTTATATGATTCCCACATTTGAATTTCATAATTGAGAATTGGAAGGCCAACCCATAAGTGAAAAAGATGCCCAAAAGATAAAAGAGACCCAAAAGGAGCAATTAAGGTAAAGGACATGAGTACTGGGCAATTTTTCCTAGATAGGTGCTAGTGTCTAAAGCCATTAAATATAAATAAGTACATTTCCGACTAGGATGTGGGGTGTGTAAGACCAAAGAGAAAACCAAAAGACAAAGAAAAGAGGCCAAAGATAGTTGTCAACCACTATTTTTCTTGCTTAGGAATCATGTAAATGTTAGCATGTTTTTAGGACCTATAAATGTACCCAAGTGCATGATTTTGTGTCTACAAGAAAACCAAGAAGGAAGACCACTCAATGCTAACAAATACCTATAAGAGGTTGTGATGCACTAGTGATAAAGTTATTGATTTAATCTAAATAGATTTAAACCTTAATTTCATACTAACTATTGTAATATATGATATTAAGGAAATTAAGTATAATAAGACACAATAAATAAGAATTTAAATGTGTAAAACCGTCACAAAATTAGATGGGAAGATGAATTAGCTAATTTTACACAACACGGGAGTGATCTCAACCGAGTATCTCCTGGATCTCGCTACAAGTAGTGTCAAATGTGGCTCAATGAGGGTTCATAAAAGATAGAAATATATAGGACATAAGCACCCATGAGGATAGGAGTGCTCGAGTGTTAGTGACTGACACAGGAACTGTGTTCGCTCGGGTGCTCGGTGGTCCGATATTTTCTAGGCTAGAGAATCTTTGTTGTTGATCTATCTTTTTTTCTCTAGTTTCAGTGTAATGTCATTGGTCATACTTGTAACCTACAAAATAGATAACTACATGCACATTACCACAAACCACATCAAATATAATTAAAAACATACAAAATTTGGAATCGGACTGACCCCAATGGTCACCCGAAGAGTGAACTTACGACCTAGACTTTCACCATATCTCGAGACTCCATGTAGTTCTCCATGTTTGTGTGAGGAATGATGCCCTAGGTTTCCCTTATGTAAATTTCACATGATAGCGTGCGCTAGATATAGATTGTACTAAGTATGTAAAATGTGTGATGGATAGAATGAACTCCCTCCTATGTTGTGTATGTATAATAATACAACCATTTTCCCTTGTATGGAGATGTTAGATGTATGCATTGTAATGCTCTTATTCCTTTGTACAAGATTAGTTCATGATAGATAATGCTTATGATTTTTCCCCTTATTTTAAAGAAATAACTAAGTATATAGATGAGTTCCTTGTTTGATTTTCATAATTAAAAACGAAAGGCTGACCTAAAGTTTCAAAATTTGACCAAAAGGATGAAAGGACTCAAAAGAGTAAGAAGAAGATAAAGAAGGGCAAGCACGCCCAATAGGGACAAGAGCACCTAGGTGCTTCATCCTAGGCTGGTGGTAGTGTCGAGGTCATAAAAGATAAATCAGTTAAGTGCCAATAGAGTTGTAAGATGTGTAAATCTAGTAAAGTGTAAAAGATAGTAACCAAAAGGCTCAAAGGAGTTGTCAACCACTATTTTTATTTTTTATAAATCATGTATACATTAGTATGCTTTAGGACCTAGAAATGTACCCAAGTGCATATATTTTATGTCTACATTTCCCCCCACTTTATGTTGTTGATTGAATACTCGATAGCATAAAGTAGATAGAAAATGTGTACCTTGTGATATGAAGAGAAGCATAACGATAGCGTGTTGAGTGGATAAGTAGCATGAAGTGATTGTAATGTGAAGCGTGGTAACTAGTAAAGGGATTTAGACCCTATAGGTGAAGTTTTTGTAGTAGCATGCTTCTAGATATTTTGCTTACATATATGAGTCACTTCTTGTAAGGAGGAACTTGCAAAAGAAGAGAAAAAGAGTAGTCAAATTCCCATATGTGAAAAATCATAGTAATGTATGTATAAGTATGTAAAAGTAGTAGTTAAGGAAAGAGTGCACCTAATGTATGAGAGAGTAAAGGATAGAAAGTTGTCTTGTTTTTCTTGGAGATGTTTTAGATTTGAGTGTCTTGTTGCCAAAGGTGAGGTTTTTAGGTGATCTCATGCCAAGAGCGAGTTTTTGGGTGATCTCATGCTAATGACTAGTTTATTGGGATATCTCATGCCATGAGAAAGTTCTTTGGGCAATCTCACGCCAAGAGAAGAATGTTGGGGAGAGAGGTCTCGTTTTTATCTCCCCACCGCAGATTGGAACATCCCAATTTGTAACCAATTATAACTAAATTGTAGTTGATTGAATGTATTTTGTAACTGAAGGCAAGTTCCTAATACTATGGATCCATATTGTAGCATCTTTGGGAATTGAGAAACTTTTTTATTTTTCCCCTAGAACATAAGTTCCCAAGTGGAACACAAGTTTCCAATGTTCCTGTCTGATACTGGGTGCTTGTTAGGAATAAACTTAGGTTAATTCATCATTTACGAAGTTGTAATGTTAAAGTAATTAAATTTTATTACTTTAACTTAGTTAGCTATTAGTTAGCTATTATCTAGTTATCACATCTCTAGAATAGTGGGGGCTATACTATTGTTAGTTTATTGCTTTGGAATGTTCCCGGATGTTCCTAGATGTGATTAGTTAGGGGAAATATGTTATTTCTGCATTTTTTTCCTGTACTTAGTATATTTGATCCACTTTCCGTGGATGTTGTTATAGTTGTTCAATGTCTATAAACATTGCAGCTTCTTCATTTGATATGAATGAAGGGTTTCCAGAATATTGCATTCTTAAGATTTGGTATCAAAGCTAGTTGGTCCTAGCTTCTGTGTTATTGTGAGGATCCTTGAATCACCAAGGAGGAAAGAAAGAGGTTGCAGAATTTTGAGCACCTAGAGGAAGTTGGAGCTGCATTGGAGAGCCATAGAGCCTCTCAGCCCATTCCTATCCCGTTGCATGCATACCCACATCCCCTTGTGTTAATCTACACATATTGTTGTAGAATCTATAGATTTATTTAACTATAGAAGTAAAAAATTGTAGATTAAAAGAAAAAAAAATTGATAGTGTCAAGTTTTACACATTTAGCATTGTTGTAAGAGTGCATTTCTTAGCAAAAGCTATAAGCATAGAGTTCGAGGCCACTAAGTTGGAAAAGAGTCACAAAGTTGGCTCTGCAAACCAAGTTGGGTTCCTTTCATTGACTGATCTATGTATTCAAAAATGTATTATTGGGAGAGTTGGTTGCATCCAAGATCATCACCAAGCCTGCAGACAAATCTCACCGAGCTAATCGGGATCCAAATAGAGCCAAGGTCGAGCTATCCACTCATACATTAAGTCAAAACTAGATCTATTGTGAAAGAACTGTTTTTATAAAAATCCATCACCAAGTTGGAAGAGAGTTACAAAGGGAGGTTGGGCTGGTTGAAGAGTCCTAACCTAGCCACCGAAAGAGTTTGTATCTTGAGCATCAATTGGGGTAAGCTTTGGAGTTCAAACAGTCCAATTTTTGAAAAGTTGGGTATCTCTTATATTGGAGACCAAGTTACTTATTGCTAGTGTGATTTGTATTGTTGGGATGAGCTCATACCGAGCTATACAAAATGTCCACACCCTGCATTGTTTGGAGATCAATCTATTCATTGGTTAGACCGAGCTATTACCTCAAGAGAAGAGTGGTAGTCACCAAATCGAGTGAAAACAAAGGTGTCAAAATAAGGAAAAGGCATCCAAGCACATAACATGATCTCCAAAGTAGAGAATACCTCTTAAAGGTGAATCTGCGCACCCGCACACAAAATGTGGAGGAGATAATACAAATCAGCGAGATTGAAAAATCCAAATGCAATATACCCTGCTCTAAAAGATGCATAGGAGTTTTGACCAAAAAAATCACCTCGACTTCAAACAAAACAATGACCTCATCTCTGCCAAAATGCTAGAATTTTTAGCTTATCTAGTCAAGTCTGCAGACAAGTGGTGAAGAAAATTAAAAAAAGCTATGGTTGAAAAAAAAAAAAGCAGTGTCCAAAGCAAAAGTGGAGTAGAGGAATAAAAAAAAAAGGGATAAAACAAAGAAAATCCCTAAAATCTTGGCAGAAAAACCTAAAATTTGACCTCCTCCAGTAGTGCCACATAGCCCTTCCAAATGCAGCCACATCACTGTTAAAAGGTAAGGGTGTTTTTTAAGTTTCTTTATATACAAAGTCTTCCACTTGTAATCCTAAACGACATAAGAGATTAGTTGGCTAGTGGGACAAATTTGAGTGTGGGAGGTTAAGAGGTTGACCCCCACCTAAGCCTTACCTTTTTGCTTATAAAAATTTGGTGGCACTTTTGGAGAAAAGTGCCAAAGTTAGTAGTAAAAAATGTCTGCTAAGTGACTTAGTCATAACTAAATCACTCGCTAAATTTAGTGACAAAACATCTAATTGGGCTATAAAAACAAAAAAATATTTTTCTCCCAAGTGATCCAAAATTTCATTTCATAACACCTTTTTGTAAAGGAAAAGAGGCCAAAGAGCCCCAAAAAAATGCCTCACAAGAGGATTGTTTTACATAAATAACAAGCTTTAGTAAAATGACCATAACTCTTATTCCGTCTAGTGAAAAAAATGATTTTTTTGTAAAATTCTAGATTCCGATACGGAATTCATAGAGCTAGTTTAGGAGATTTTGGTGGACCGATTTTTTGTAATAAATTTTCAAGGCTGAAATAAGGTGTAAAAAAGGTAAAAATTTGCAATTTTGTACTCATAATGCTTCCAAAATGGGAAATTTTCCAAAAAGAAGAGACAAAATTGTAAATGCACTATCATTATAAAGTGCCAAAAACATTTTTCATTCTCATGGAGCTAGTTGTCTTCACTTTTCACTCAGAATTTAGGGGGAAAAGATGAAAGACTTGCAAATTCTTCATTGATCACTCAACAGTGGTATTCCTTGTGGATTAGAGAAAAGTGAATGGAGGGTAGTTTTTCGTGTCAGTGAGCCCAATTTTGAGCTAAGAGCCAACCCAACAGAGGTTTTCAAAATGTTCAGAGCTACTCATTTTTTTTTCAAGCACACATGCCAACCCAAAAGAGGTTCCAGACATCCAGAGATAGTTCCTGAGCCTATTCCATCTCTTGCACACCGTTCAGAGGAAGTACCTTCATCCAACTACTCTTATTCAGATGAGATCCAGAGAGACCATACTTGAATTAAGGGGGAATGATAAATTCATTTGATTCACCTTAGAATAGGTTTCTTTTAGCATGTGTGTGCTAATAAATGTTTACCTCGTGTAAACATATTTTGTTTTAGAGTTTTTTCTCTCCTATTCACTTCAGACCATGATGAATTAAGGGGGGAATGTTAGGAATAAACTTAGGTTAATTCATCATTTACTAAGTTGTAATGTTAAAGTAATTAAATTTTATTACTTTAACTTAGTTAGCTATTAGTTAGCTATTATCTAGTTATCACATCCCTAGATTAGTGGGGGCTATACTATTGTTAGTTTATTGCTTTGGAATGTTCCCGGATGTTCCCAGATGTGATTAGTTAGGGGAAATATGTTATTTCTGCATATTTTCCATACTTAGTAGATTGGATCCACTTCCCGTGGATGTTTTTATAGTTGTTCAATGTCTATAAACATTACAACTTCTTCATTTGATATGAATGAAGGGTTTCCAAAATATTGCATTCTTAAGAGTGCTAGTGTCTTCTCTGTGTTTTTGGTCCAAGTCGATTATGGACCAATATGTGACTGTGTGATTTGGACAATTCTATATTGTGTTCTAATATGTAACTTTGAGATGTTGAAAGGGTGATTTGTTCACCTAATAGATGCCCCTTGTTTGAGGTGCATACAACGAATGGAGGAGGATACAGCCTAAAGGAGAGGACCTAAAACTCATATGCATATCATGTATTGAATACCTACATGGGGTAAGGGATGTACATGGTATAAACCAAGGCACACACAAAAATGTAGGCTAGAAACATGTGTTAATGTAAAAAGAGATAACATGCAATAGAATACAATGTGGCAAGAAGCTATAAAGGTAATAGGTATCACAAAAAGTGGGTTGCATACATAATACATCGCTCACAATGTCATATGACAATCAAATCTGAAGTGGATATAATAAAATAATGATCAAGCAAGACATAGGGCATAGCCCGCAAAACAACGGAAAATAATAACAAAAAAATAAGTGTAAGATAACCATGCTTTTATAGAATCCTACAAGAAAATGCTACACATGAAGCACCGTTAGCATGCTAGAAAGATAAATTATATGTCAAAGCATCTAGATATCAGTGAAAAGTAGGTGACAAAAGTGGTATATATTATGTGATAGAACATGTGAGTGTATAGTATGAGATTAGCAAAGGTAGGTTCCCCAGGAGCCTCGAAGAGACTAGGAAATAGCAGTGTTGAGCATCATGCATCGTGTAAGAATATATATAAGTCACACATTCACCTCAAAATACCATGAAAATTTGTATGTGTGTATAGAAGCAGATAATGACACACTAAGAATCCAACTAGCATAGAAACAAAGTACAATATATAAATAGTTGTTGGTGAGAAAATTTATCAAGTGGAAAAATCGGTGTCTCCACCAACATTTATGGGGCTACGCCCCTCTCCATTGAATGGTACACCTCCCATTATTGAATGTAACTAATCATAATCCTATCTAAATGTTGTGGGTGGAAAATTGTTTGGGGATCACACATGGAAACTCCATTGAACCTATGACAAAGTGCTTGTATGGGGGTACAAGGGAGGAAATTACAATGTTGAGGGGAAAGGAGGGAAATTAGTCAAGGAATATTATTTTCATGAGTAGATTGCAGAGCTCACACCCAGTAACCAAAGTAGTTCAACATCCAATATAGAAGAAAGCAACAATGAAGCGATTAGTGAGACAAACAAAACCCACATAAACACAAAGTTTTATCATCCTCAATCATCGAAGATTCAAATATCTATTTTATCACCATGATTACAAATTTCATACAAGAGGAAATAGAGGGAAAAAATAAAGGGAAAATAGAATAAGTGTAGCTTTTATTTCATGTGAAGTGATGAATACAAAGCTTTAACCAAGCTATCACAATTCACAATGCTACAGAGTAGAAGTTCTTCAAAATTTGGAATCCCTTAGAATGGAGAAGCCATCAAAATTTATATCCATTTGAATTGACCTCTCACCTCCCTCATATGAATATTCATATTCCTATTCCACTCATGACCTTTCATTTTCCATAATTTAAGTATTTCTCTTATAATTTTGAGAAAATACTTTTACAATTTTAAAATAGGCCACTTAAGTGAATAGGACGAAATACAATGATGAATCCCAATGAATAATTAGAAAGGAGAGATAAAGAAGCATTAGAAAGAGAGAAAGAGGGAGATAATGCTCTAAAGCATGGACAAAGAACACTCCATCTCTGGTGAAGATAAGATCCACTCCATTGATGAATAGGTGAAATGCTCAAATGTCACAATGAATTGTGACCTTTGAACATGAGAGAAATCTTCTTGAACAATCCTTGAAAATTTAGCATTCTAACTTTGAATACATTTCCCTTTCCAATGATGATCACAAGAACTCCTTTGTACATGATGCATAGATACTTTGAACCATCGGATGAGTGTTTAAAAACACTTTTTCGGGACCTTCCAATGTGATTTTAGGATGAATACAGACAATGCTCATGAAAATCCTCCTTGACAGTTGATTGATGAAATCCTTTAGCTCATTGGGATCACTTTGACCAACTTGTTTCAATCACCCAAACCATCGAGAGATGTTGATGGATCCACCTGTTGTGCCCTACGATGCTCTGCTCTACTTTTGAACACGATTGAAATCAAAACAATGCCTCCAGGACCCTTTTGAATTTTTCATTCCTATATTTTAGCCATAAAACCATCCCATTATCCCATGGAGAGTCTAAAAAATTGGAAATATTAGTGAAAATGTGGCCATTTGTAACTTTCTATGCTTAGGACTAAAACTTTCTATTTTTAGACCTTGTGGCCCAAGAGATGCTATTTCGGGACATATCACCTATTTTGCTCCAATTTCACCTTATAAACCTCTTGGAACATTCCATCCTCTTCCATTTCTAAGGAATTATAAGTTTTAGCACATTTCTATTTTTAGCGAGGATGCTTTTCTGGGACTTGCTATTTTGGGAAAGTTTTTTTCCTTTCCTTCCATTTCACATCTTCTATGACTGTTCTGAGTGCTCAATTTTGAAATTTAGGAGACTTACTATTTTTAGCATGTAGGAGAGCATAAGATATGATTTTTTTAGTAAGTTTCCAAAATGGCCTCGGTTTGCAATGAGAATGATATTTTTTATTTTTCTCTTCGTCATGCATCTCATACTCCAATTTTCATTGTGTTTCGCTAACTTGAAAAGCTCAAAAAACAATTTTTTTTCCTAGTGAAGCTTTAGACACGAAGCTACCATGGAAAAAATTAATGGAGACTTGAAATTTTTTATAGGGTATTTTCCACCTCTAATTGCAATGAACTCAACTTGATCGAGATAAATTTTTCCCTTGGAGTTCGTGTTCACAAGTCTAGCTTCACCCACTCTCTGAATTGATGGGAAATATGAGGAAGAGGAAGCTAGGGAATTTTTTTTTATTTTTATGCCATTAATATTCTGATGCATCTTTTAATTTTATGTTTTTGAGATTGGATGCATTTTGGAGGAAGATATGTGGCCAAAATTTCAAGGGCATTCAATTCATGGTTCATGAGTTATGAAGATTTCTTCGTTTCTTGGTCATGGAAGCTTCTGGAAAACAAAGACCATGGTGCCAGCTGGAAAAGTGAGGGTTTAGAGGATTTTTCATTAATGTAGCAATGAAAAAGGATGTGAAATTAAGGAATTAAGTAATATCACTAATTGCAATGGAGAAAAAATCTTCTTTCCAGCAGTGGAGTTTCTTGCACGCTCAGGGAGGAAGCAACACGACAGTTATAAAATTACAAAATTTTAACTTTTAAAAGCTTCATGGAGTTGGGTGGAATTTTGTGTCCTAATTTTTTTGGACATTTGGTGCACAAAAATTTTCCCTCACCCTAGCTAAAGTGTTAGGCGTGATTTGATGACGAAGGGTGCTAAGGAATGGTGCACAAGGGCTAAATTGACTTGTTCAGGATCCACAAAGGTCATATGAGGGTCTAAGGGTAAAAAATGAGGTTGAGAAAAATAATTTACACCTCATGTCCCTTTTAAAATGTGTAATTGGGACATGAAAATTTTCCTTATCCTAGTTATGCCACGTGTTTCTTTGGAAATTTGGTCAAGCATCGAAGAGTGTACCTTGAGAGTCAATTTTTGAAGGTCGTAACTTGAGCCCTCGAATGAGTTTTTGGGTGCTTACTTATATGAATTTGGATGAAAAATAAATTTTGAGAAGAATGGTGAGGTTATAAAGGCTTGGATAAGACTAAAAATTCTCCAAAATTTTCCTTTTTTCTCGGGACCTCCAACTTTGCACCAAAAGAATGAGTTTCCTAGAGAAATGCATGGGGTTTCAAGATGTCCTCTCATTTCCACCATGTAGATCATTGAAAATTATTTCCATGGGTACTTTTTTGAATTTAAAATCACTATGGAGATCCCAAAATCTCACTTTGAAGTTCAGGTCCTCTTTCTCGATGCATGCTCTTTCAGGCCCAAAACCCCATTTTTATTGAAGCGGCTCCAAAACCTTCGAAACTTCCCTAAATAATGTAAAATAAACTTCTTGATGTTTCTAGCACTTGAATATTCCTTCGTGGTGAGTTTTTACCTTTGATCTACTCCGCAATGATGCACCTAACTTAGAAAGGTTGATGAAAGCCCCTTCTAAGTATGTTTGAAAACTCACTTTGCAAACCATTGCTCTAGAAGTTCCTTGAATGATTTTTGTTCCTAAATCACCTAGGGGGAGGGTGACACAACATGAAAGAAAATTTGGGGGATAATACAGACATGATATAGGGATAGGAGGACCAAGGAGAGTTTCTGGAAGGGTCTGAATCAAAATTTTCAACACTCGGGGTCTGTTGTCATGTTTGAAAATCAGAAATTTTTATGTTGTGCATTTACATGAAAACAATTGGCTCTATCTTGGGGACATGTTTTGGATAGAGTGCAATGAGGACATGATATGAGAAACCCCAGAATCTCAATTTACAATACATTGACCATTATGCCTTATCCATTGGGCTTTATGGAGTCATTAGAGAGATATGCTACACAAATTCTTTTATTGAACACACATACACACAAAAAAATAGAAAGGAAACACACGAGAAGGGAAAACAACACACAACAGAAAAGGGAAATTATATATAGGGGGAGGGATATCTATAGAAATGGGGAAAGAATATACACATACCTAGAAATGGGTTGAGAAAAATACATGCCATCATGGAATAGTGAACTGAAGTATATCCTTCAAACAAAAAAATGTTATTTGATCAAACCGTGCTCTAGTGATTCCCTTACATGGCTTGAGAATAAGAATATCTATCATGATTCCATCTTCATACTCATACTGCAATGAGAATGTTCTTACGTTTGGTGAATGATTCATTATTTTATACATGCTCTTGTACCTTGAGGCTTCCATTTAACGATCTATGATCATAAGACATTGTTCTTCCATTTCTTTAAGAGTGGGAAAATTGATCCTGTCATGACTACATTCTTCATCCTTGAATTACGGTGTGGGGACATCTATTGAATCTATGAGACTTTCTCGAAGGATTGAGGAAAATTAACTTTCTTTCCATCTATTAGCTTCTTTGAATATCTCAATTTTTTGCTTAGGAAAAATGCTTTCAAGAGTAGAGGTTACATCACCGGGTTGGGTATTCATCATCCTTGAGAGATTTTGTAGCATGGAAGTATGTTCAAGACAATTTGGGGCTTAGGAAATGGTGAGCTCAATCTAATTTTGAATTCCTTGATAAGAATCATGCATGTCCATAATTTTTTGTTTGAATTAATTACCACCAATATCCATCTACTCGAAGTCCACCTTGATATTATTTTCAAATTTGCAACCCTCGATTTCTTCATAAAAGCATTCTTTACCTTTGGGTGCATTTTTCCATATAATTTTTTTCTACATTGGTGGAGCATTCTAATTGGTGGGAACAAGTTGGTTTTGAATACATTCCCAATACTCTTAAAAGTTTTCACCTTGTTCCAAATAACTTTCTTCATTGTAAATCAACTCAACATTGTTGCTATTGTTTTCCTCTGGGCAAAGGTGTTGTCTTCAAAATTAGAGATGTCATAATGAGATTCAAAAAACTTTCCTCTTTCATACCCACGAACCTCTTCATATTGTGTGAAATAGAAATATGTGCTTTCACACTTGCTCTCAACAACCAAGGAATTGGGAATACATCAATTTCATCCATCTTCTCCATCTCAACATCAAACATTGGTGTATCAAAATGAGAAGCACAAATTGATTCATACTTGTATTGCATCTCCATGGCCCAAGTCAAAAGTTCAAGGCTAAGTGAGGATTTTTATTTTCTTCTACAACCTTCAAGATGTTCTACATCGATGATTATTTCGAGTTCACCATAGGCTCATCTTTATTCTTATGGGAATAATATTTATGTTGTACCTCTAGGAGATTATTGAAAATATGATCCATTCATGCCCATGATTAATTTGAAACATCCTCACTCGCCTCTTCCAATTTTTTTGGGAATGAAACTCCTTCAATCTCAAAATCTAGATCATCCACTTGGTGGGACCATGTTGAGGCAGCGGTATGGGAAGAAATTTCAATGTTATCTTGATCATCCATTATTGAATCCTCTTGCTTAGATGAACAATGAAATACTTCATACTCACCATGATGATCATTCTGCTCCTTGGATGAGAAGAGATTGTGTTCAAGTTGTTCATTTTCCTTAGCTTCAAAAAGGGAGTGGACCTCTTCCATTTGATCATCCATGATTGAGTCGGAATGGAGTTTGATTCTTCAATTTCCTCTATCTCATTATTCAACATCTTGAAATCATCATTTTGAGTCTGGATCATAGGAAAAAATTCTTGTAATTTGTCATCTTTGGTGGAATCTCTAGAAAGCATTGAATCATCCATTATGCAACAATAATCTTCCTCTATTGAATATATTACTCCTCTAATGGGTTGTCCCTTAAGACAGAAAAAATTGATGAATGGTGGTTCCATCTCCATGTCCTTCTCACCATATTCAAAGGTGTTTATATGATTTTTAATGGAGAGTTATAGAATAATATCTTCTTTAGGAGCATCCAAGAATCTTTTAGGGATGAACACTTCGTGGTATGGTAAGTCATGATGATCTTCGATAGTTTCTTCATTGTTGACAACCCAAAGTAATTCAAGGTATTCATACCTTATTTTCACAGCGAGAGTGCACCTCCAAATTTCTTGATAGGATTTGTGGTCGGAATTTCTTGCTATTAAGATCTGAATCCTTTCCACATATTATCTTTTTAATATGTTCATTTCCTGATCGCCATATGCAAGGAAGTCATCTATAGATTGGAAGAAGAAATATAATGTTCTCAATTTTGTAGTGATCTACATGAGGTTGAAAAATTATTCTTCAAAGGGATTCCACACCATGTTGTCCTTCATCATCTTTTATAAGACTAGTCTGATTCTCATTAAAAGGCTCCATGATAAGATCTTCTTCGGCATCATTCAAAACATTTTGGGGATGAACACCTATGGTATGAATGACCCTCGGGGTATTCCTCGATATGAAAAATCTCTTCTTCTTTCTCCCCTTGATAGATTGCTTCAAGATATTCATATCTCATTTACAAAGCTAAAGCATATCTCCAAACTTCATGGTAGGCTTAGGGGTCAGGATTTCCTTTTGTTGCATCTGCAAGCCTCTACACATATTCTCTTCTCATAATATCCATTTCTTCATCACCATATACAAGTAATCAAGGACGGGAGATGAAGGACAATGTCATGAGTTTCTTGGTCAGCTATGTGAAGTTGAAAACATTACATTTGGTGGACTCTTCACCATCTTGTCCTTCATACAGATTCCTTTCATATCCCGTTTGAACCTTCTTCATCCATCTCTAGGATTCTTTAACATCGGAAGAAGAAATTCTCATTCTTTTCCTTTGGCGTGCTCTTCTTGAATTGTAACCACCATGAATTGATAATTGGGTCTTCACATGTAATGATTTTCTCCTTTCATGAAAGTATTTTTCTATCTTTTTTGGAGATAGGGAGAGCCTTTAATTTTCTTGGATTTGCAAGAGATGTTCCAAAATGATGGTTGATCAAAAATTTGTAATTCTCGGTACTCCTCTTCTTCTTCATCTTCGTTTTCACTTTGTAATTCCCCGCCTTGGGACACCGGAAACCATCCCAAAATGTCACGAAAATTTGGGTAAAATTGTTTTTAATGGACAATAATTACTAACGCTTTGCTTAACCGTTTCCCGATAATAAGTAATTTATATTAATTTAATTTACCCAAAATTAAATAAATCATAGCCCAATAACAACTTAATTATTTTATTCTATTAAGTTTACTAGGGTCACCTTAACAAGTCTACACCCTTTTACTTTAATTAGTTTCCCCTTTTTAATTAGTTTGCCCACACACCCCCTTTTAAAATTATTTCCCATTCCCATAAAAATACCCATGACTTAAAGTGTGTAGGGTTTAATGTGAGCCCTAGGATAGATCTAATCTTGACCCTAGATTTGAATCATGCCCTAAAGTTGCCCTAAACATCCTTATGTTCTTTTCTTTTCTATTTCTCTTCTCATTTTGTTTTGTTTTGTCATTTTGTTGAGGAGGAGCTTGGAAGTTTTCTTTCATGGAGTTTTTGAATAATATCATTATTGTTTCCTTATTTATTTATTTATTTTTGTGTAAGTTTCTACCAGGATACATTCTCTAGTTGGGTAATGGTTGGATACCCATATTATTAGTTTATTTTTTTGTAAGGGAAGGAAAAACTACTTGAAGGTATATATATATATATATATATATATATATATATATATATATATATATATATATATATATATATATATATATATACTATCAACAATATTGAAAGCCCGATTTAAAACCACCACATATAAACCAATTCAAAAATTGAAAACGCATGAGGGGTTTGTTATGGGTGGGATAACGGTGCAGGAAGTGGAGGCAATGACAGAGGAGGGAAGTGTGCAAGGGTTTGGGAGTTGGGGGAAGGGATACGCGGATGGAGGTGGGGTGAGGTGCGTGGGGAGGCGCGGTGTTGGGGTAGTGGTGGAGATTCTCGCTAAGTTGGGGAATGGTGGAGGAGTGCGCGGAGTGGGGGGGGGGGTCGGCCCTCCCCACTTGTTTGATTTATTTTATTTACTTTAAAACTCAAAACCTTCTCCACCGAATTATTTAAGTTTTAATTCAAATTTGTTTTTTTTGTTTACTTTCAACTTCACCGTAATTTGTTTTTATTTGGTAATTTATTTTATTTAATTAATTTTAAATTTTTATTTAGTTTTATACTTATATATGTATATATATAATAATATTTTAATTGATATTTATTATTATTTTATTATATATATATATATATATATATATATATATATATATATATATATATATATTTTATATATATATATATATAACGATTTTTATATTACAATTAAAATACATAACTAAAATAATATATATTAAATAATCCATATCTTAGTAAGAACAATGTATAGTTATATTTGAAAATATAACTATATGAAATATGTTTAAATATATTAATATCCTATGAGGATAAAATTTGTTACAATTTGTAAAATAATGGGTTATTATTTTATTTTTATTTTTGTTATCCTTGAGAAGTATGGAACCTAATGTTTTGCATTACATCTATATTAAAATGATTTTCTCTTTTATGTGCTAAAAGAAGAATGTAGCAAAATAGTTCAAATGGAAGAGATGCTTGAAATATGTTTACAAATTGTAAGGGAGAACACATATTCAAATCTGATTTCTTAATAAGAACAAATCATTAAGTATCACATGGCAAAGAAAACAACTAATCTCATTCTATTCAATAATGCTACAAAATTTTCAAGAAGAGATACATGGCAAGTAGGATAATGTTTTCCATACAATGTTAATCTTAAAGCTTCATGTTACACTAAATTTCCTTCAAATGTAATAACTAAATACATAATTGCATATTTCTACAAGAGGGAGATCCAACAAGGAAGAAATCACATTTTCTTTTAGTGTTAATAACATCACAATATGTAATTTTTTTTTAAGGAAGGAATATATTTCCAATAAACAAACTTTCCTTTCACAAGGAGTTACAACAAGTTCATATTAAAGGAATCATCTATTACAAGATTTCATTTCCAAGGAGCTTAAGCTCAATATGCAATATATTTCAAAAATACATAAACTACTCAAGAAACCACATTACAAGTCTCCTCTCCAAGATTGAAGGAAGGATTACACAACAAATGAGACACTAGTCTACAAGTGATTTCAAATCTCAAAGAGGCTACTTTACAAGACAAGGAAATTTCCAAATAGCCACATTCATAAGATTACAATGAGAGTAAATTTCACCAAAATAGGAGAAAACAATGAATAACCATGGTGATAAGAACCTCCAAACATCTTGAAATTTGAACTCCAACCTTGAATGTTTTTCCTAGAGACCAAAACCAAGAGAAGGGTTTGTTTTACCACCCAACCAATAGGCATCATTACATGTATTCTAAGGGTTGGAAGACATGCTAGCCTCCCCCAAGCCCATGGGAGAGAGAGCTAGCTTCCAAAATTGTGTACAAGATAAAGGGAGACATAACACCATCATTTTCACATACAAAACAAGTCCATGTACTAAGAAAAAACACAACATTTTGCAAACAAGGAAAGGAGGAGAAAACCATATTCATCCTCCAAAATGGGGAAGAGAAGATATATCCAAAGGTGCCAAAAGTGTGGTCCAACCATAGGATGCACACAACAAGAATCTTCACAACCTCCTTATTCCTCCAAATCAACAAACCCTCCTTATTGCTCCACCCATTCGCTAGGATTTTCAAACCCATTGGGTTTCCTCTCCAAGAATGGGGAAGGGGGTTAAAACCATATGAACCACCTTCCCCACCTCAAACCATATGAGGGGAGTGAAAATAACCTACATGGCTTGCCCATCAAGCCATGAAGTTGAGAGGAAAATCCATCTCTCTTCCCCCATAAACTCTAAAATCCATCAAGCCATATGATGGATGGAGAAAATTAAAAAACATAAAAGCATACTCAAACAACAAACACACATGAAACAAAACACACATTTCAAAAAAAAACAAGGCTAAGATCTAGCATAACATAAAACATAAAATGAGCACAAAGAGCCTACCTCCAAAAGCTCTCCAACACTCTAAGATTTTCCACTTCCTTATCCAAGCAAGCTCTAGCTCCAAAGTCTCCAAGCACTAAGAAAAAGCTCCAAAAATTTTATCTTTCTCCCCTATGAGGGAGAATTAGAAGAAAAAAATAAATTTCCTCACCAATGAGGGGGTGACATGTGTCACCCCTCTCTTCCTTCCAAGTCAAAGATTGAAAAATAAAAAGAAAAAAAGATAAATTCACTTTTAACACTCCCTTCCCAAAATGAAAATAAAACAATATTATGTAACTTTCTACAAACACACATACCAATCCATCTTACATGGATGGTGAAAAGAGAAGGAAAATGGGAGGGAAACTCCTTTTATGCCTTGAAATTAAGCCCCCTACCTATTAGGTAGGGTCCAAGAGCTTATTTTCATGCTAAGTGAACTCCCAAAATTTAAAGGGGTCACTTAAAATGCCATAAATAACCCAATTTCGGGTTTGACACATTTGGCGCAAGTGTAGAGTGTGTGAGGCCCACCCAAGGGTTTACATGTCACCCTAATCCTCTCTAATTAATACACAATTACCTAAATACCAAACTTAATGCAAGTGGGGACCATTAATCCCCAACCAAGTTTACTTAACAAAAAGCACAACCTAAACACAAATTAATTTTACATGACATACTACATTACAAATGAGGGTCACTCATGGTGCCCAAATAATACAACATACACTAAGGCCTCATACAATTAACATGGTTAGGACTTAGCCCCATGGGCCACTTGTGCACAATTTGTGTAGCTACCCTAAAACCCACGTTCTCCTGTGATTGTCACCCGCACACTCAATGCACACATTAAATGCACTGTCTGATACATTGTAAATCAACTACTCAATAAGTGATCAATGAAATATATGATATCATATCATCATCATGGAATCGTAAATGCAAAAACATGCACAATTACACACAATTTACCATGAGTTAGCCATAGAGATAAATATAAATGACATACATCCATATAATCAAGACATGTGACTAAACTAAGTATCCAACATACATCAATTAGGTCCAAACAACATCGCAATAAGTTAGTATCCGCAACATCAAATGAAAAGGTGTCAACATACTAATCAAGTCAAATTGGCGCTACGTGCCCAAATCACCATACATGTCCAAGAAGGTCAAATATCATAACATAATGTCCAAAATATATCAAATCCCTGTCAAATCATGTCTATGAATAAAGAAGTCAACAGATAACTAGAGGCTATAAAAATGTGGGCACTACAAACTCATTGCTACTTCACTCCAAACTAGGAATTTCTTCATTGTGATGTGGGATACGAACATGATAGGGGTTGATTCCTTGGCAAGTCAGCCTTCAAAAATAATTTTATTTTTAATTTTAATTTTATATATATATAGGGCGAGAGATCCTTTTTTGGGTGCATTGGGAAAATCTCTCCCAACGAGTCACCAATAAGTGTTGGTGAAAAAAATTTTGCATGGACAAATTAGGTGTCTCCACCAATGTTCATGAGGGATATGCCCCTTTGCATTAAATGGTACAACTCCCATTATTGAATGTAACTAATCCTAATCCTATCTAAATGTTATGGGTGGCCAAATTAGTCAAGGATCACATAGGGACACTCCACTAAACCTGTGGAAAAGTGCTTGTATGGGGGTACAAGGGAGGAAATTACAATGTTGAGGGGAAAGGAGGGAAATTAGTCAAAGAAGATTACTGTCATGAGTAGATTGCAGAGCTCACACCCGATGAATTGTAGTTCAACATCTAATATAGAAGAAAGCAATAATGAAGTGAATAATGAGACAAACAAAACCGACATAAACACAAATTTTTCTAAGGCTCATTTATCGAAGATTCAAATATCTCTTTCATCACCATGCTTACAAATTGCATACAAGAGGGAAAAAGAAAAAATAAGAAAGGGAAAATAGAAGAAGTGTAGCTTTTATTTCATGTGAAGTGATGAATACAAAGATTCAACCAAGCTATCACAATTCACAATGCTATAGAGTATAATTTCTTCAAAATTTGGACTCCTTGGAATGGAGAAGCCATCCTAATTTATAGCCATTTGAATTGACCTCTCACCTTCCTTATATGACTCTTCGTATTCCTAATCCACTTGTGACATTTTGTTTTCCATATTTTAAGTATTTCTCTTATAATTTTTAGAAAATACTTTTATAATTTTAAAATAGGTCACTTAAGTGAATAAGACAAAATATAATGATGTATCCCAATGAAGAATTAGAAAGGAGAGACAAAAAGAGGGAGAAAGAGAGAGAGGAGATGATGCTCGAAGCATGGATGAAGAACACTCCGTCTCTGGTGAAGATCAGTTCCACTCCATTGATGAATAAGTGTAATGATCCAATGTCACGAGGAATTTTGACCTTTGAACATGAGATAAATCTTCCGAACAATTCGTGAAAAGTTACCATTCATTTGAATACCTTTGAATACATTTCCCCTTGTTGACGATGATCACAAATGCTTCTTTGTACATGATGCACATATACTTTGAACTTTCGAATGAGTGTTTAAAAACACTATTTCGGGACCTTCTAATGTGATTTTAGGATGAACACGGACAATGTTCATGAAAATCCTCCTTGACACTTAATTGATGCACTCATTTATCTCATTGAGATCACTTCGACCAACTTTTTTAAATCACCCAACTAACCGAGAGATGGTGATAGATCCACCAATTGTGCCATGCAATGCACTCTCTATTTTTAACATGATTGAACTCAAAATGATGCCTTCAAGACCCTTGTGAATTTATCATTCCTCTGTTTGAGCCATAAAACCATCCCATTATCCCATGGAGATTCTAAAAAGTGGAAAGATGAATGAAATGTGACCATCTGCTGACTTTTTGTACTAAGGAAAGAAACTTTCTATTTTAGACCTTAGGGCCTAAGAGTTGTTATTTTGGGACATATCACCTATTTTTCTCCAATTTCACCTTCTAAGACTCCTAGAACATTCCATCCTATTCCATTCTTGAGGCATTGCAATTTTTAGCCCATTTATATTTTTACAGGATGCTTTTTGAGGACATGTTATTTTGGGAAAGTTGTCATTTTTTTGTCTTGCCTTCCATTTCACATCTACTATAACATTACTTCAGTGTGCTCGATTTTGATAATTAGGAGACTTACTATTTTTATAATTTGGGAGAGTGTAAGATATTCTATTTTTAGTAAGTTTTGAAAACAACCTTGGTTTCTTATGGGAATGATATTTTTGGATTCGTCTCTTTTCGCGATCTCATACTCTAATTTTCACCATGTTTCGCTCCTGAAAGCTCACAAATTAAAAACAAAAATTTTACCTAGTAAATCTTTAGACATGAAGCTACCATGCCAACCATTAATGGTGTTTTGAGCTTTTTTTAGGGTCTTTTTCACCTCCGATTGCAATGAAATCAACTCCATTGAGAGAGGTTTTTCCCTTGGACTTCATGTTCACAATTCTAGCATCACCCGCTCTCCAAAATGATGGAAAATCTAAGGACGAGGAAGCTAGGGCATAAATTTTAATTTTAATGCAATTAATAATCCGAGGCATATTTGAATTTTCTATTTTTTGCAGCTTGGAGGCGTTTGGGAGGAAGATATTGTTATCCATTTCACCCCTAGGAAAAATGGTCAACGGTGACCTAACTAGACCTCGATGAAAAAGACTTCACGATCAATGCTGGGATTACAAGTGAAGGTAATGCTTCCATGAGCATTAGGAAGCATTTCGGGAGCCTAAAATCACATCGAGGAAATTTCTCTTTTGGGTTTTCACCCTTAAGGATCAACTTAAAAATGAGGAAATGCGGGCCCCACGGGCCCACACCCAAAAACGGATGAAAACAATGGAAAAATCTAAAAATGACTTTTAGTGGATCTCAATACCCTCCCTTAGCCTCCCCGGCTCAAGAGAAATTAAAAAATATCCAATCTTAGAGTTTAGGGGCCGAAAATTACAAAATGGACCTATGTGAGGCCACCGAGCTAGAGTAGCTCGTGAGTGGAATTGTGCGATGGAGGGATGCGTATCAAAGGGCTCTCCAAGTATCTCGATGAGTCGAGTCAAATAAGATTTATTCACATTGAGCTAAGGGAACAAGTCAGCGTATGGAGCTCGGGACTCATCAATGGACACATCGGCAAACAACCCGGGTGTTAACCTAGATGCAAACAAAGATGGATCACTATGTTTCTCGGCGAGCTAAGCTAGGTTTTCATAGAAAGAATGAGAGCTTGAGAAGGCCGAGCCATGAGAAAACCAGGGGTTGGGTTATGAATTTGTCCATGGATATAGAATCTAAAGGTTTTCGGTGAGTTTGAGGTAGAGATAGCTCGGGAATCACGGGAGCCGGATGAACATGGAAGCGAGCTCAAATGAAAGCTCCCGAGAGGCTAAGAAGTCACGAAGGGTCGAGTCTACTAAGGTTGGTGAGTTGGTGATTGAAGTTGAATAGAGCTCGGGAGACGAGCTCATGGATGGAGCTTGGACGGGGGGTTTCAAGAAGCATGTCACTAAGGCATAGAAATGAAGTGGTTAAGAGATGTAAGGAGGTAGGTATAATAAGCTCACGGATGAGCTTGGTTTTAGAAAATGGCGACGGGGAGTTGATCGGTGGCTCGACCATGGATTTTGAGGGTTAAACAACTTGAATAAGCGAAGGAGATTTTAAGCACGGGGTGGGGTCGAGATCACCTTGGTGAGATGGTGGCGAGGTGGATGATGGATGGGGTTTCCAAAAGTATGAAATTTTGGACTTTGGAAGATTGAGGCTTGAAATTAGTGGGGAGAAAACACAAAAAATGAGCCATAATCACGAATGTTGAAAGTGTGAAGTCAACGAATAGCTTGAGATTTGCACGAGTTAGGAAGTTGGAGGGGATCCTCAAGTCCAAAAATTTTGGACTTTTGGGGTTCATAGTTTTAGAGATCGTGGGGAAAAATGGACAAGTCATTGAGCAAGTCTCGAAATCTTGAAACCCTAAAATCCAAAATGGATTTTTAGGGTTTAATGATCTATCGGGGGTCAACGCAGGGGCATTGTTTTCAGAGCTCGGTGGTTGAGAATTCCAAAGAGAGACACATGGAAAGTCTAAAGTGAATGGGTCTTGATGTTTGAAGGCTGAGTCATTTGGAAAGTTAGGAGGGGTTCGATTTGGACGAAGGTGATTTCGGGAGTGTTGGAGATCAATGTCCAAAGCATGATGAGTTCAAACCCTAAAGAGATAAAATCGAAAACACAAAGCAAGCCCGCTAAGTTACATCAAGAACTAAGCCGTTTTATGTGATGCATCAAACTCTACAATGATAGGTGAGATTGAGTTAGCACAAATCCAATGGCATGCTAGAAGTGAGTTTCATTTAATAGGAGCTTGGTAGGTGGGGTTTAGACCCAAAAAAGGTGGCCTTCTCTAAAAATTGAATATCTTTAGCATTCCTTAACCGTTTTTAATGAAATTATACTTTTTGGAAAGGTATTCCAAAGATATAAGGCATGAGGTAATAAAAAATGAGATAGTGATGGGTTGGATAGGTGAAGAATCATGATGAATTTATAGTAGATATAGATCATACCCTAGTGCAATCATGGAGTCCATTTCTTCAAAAAGAAGGTAGGGTACAAGGAGTATAGATTTTTACAAGTTTTCCCATTTGGATTACAGGATAAATGATGATTTCTAGTGGGTTTTGGAGAAATTTTCAAACTCTGCATTCTCTCCTCTCTCAAAATTTTCTTCTATAAATTGTAAGGAGGGGCTAATTAAAAAGGTTGGACACTAGGTATTTTCCCCTCCCTTATTTATTGTTTATAAGAAACCTATGGAGCTTTAATCCCCCTCTTTGAGCACTATAAAATAAAAATTTCATGCCTTTGGCCCCTATTGTAATGTATTGTATCAACTTATTGGAGCAATAAAATCAAATTTGTGGATGTTTTCAACCCTCCTTTGTGTTTTATTGCATCTTATCTTATTCTTTTTACAGTTAGAGGTTCTTGTGCATTATTATTATTTTCACTATAGGGTCTTGGTAGAGTTTTTTTATTGGAAAGTGGGTTTGTAGTAGGTGTTTGGATCTGTGGTGCTTGACCACCCTCCCAAATTTGCTTGTTTTCATTCTCATGCAGTCAAGTTGTTCAACATTCCTTCTTGGTGCATCACCTTCCCTTAGAGTAGATTTAATTTTCATGTAATAATTTTATCCTTATCCCCTTGAAAATCATTAGAGTAGGGTTAGAATATCCATTCTATGAATTTTGGAGTAGTTGGCACTAGGTTAGGAAAGGAATCGACCTTTTTAGAGAGTTATCCCATTTCACAAATTCCCACACTTTATGATAGCTCCGTGTTTGAAAAATCATCCTAAATTCCTATATATTCACTTGAAATAATTTAGTGATGCTGTCATTTTTCCATGACAGAGATGTGGCCAAAATTTCAAGGGTGTTTGATTCATGGTCCATGAGTTATGAAGATTTCTTCATTTCTTGGTCATGGAAGCTTCTGACAAAAAAATGGCCATGGTGTCGGCTAGAAAAGTGAGGGTTTAGAGGATGTTGAAGAAATGGAGAAATGGAAAAGGATTTGAAATGAAGGAATATTAGAAATGGAAATTGAGAAAAAATATTCTTTCCGCCAATTGGAGTTTCTCGCAAAGAAGGAAGTAGCAAGACAATTATAAAATTACAAAATTTTAACTTTTCAAAGCTTCATGGAGTTGGGTACGATTTTTTTGTCCCTAGTGTTCCAATTGTTTAGGACATTTGGTGCACAAAGATTCTCCCTCACCCTATCTTGACAAGTGGCGGAGTGTGATTCGATGATGGAGGGTGCTAAGGAATGGTGCACAAGGGCTAAACTGGTTTGATTAGGCTCCACGAAGGTCATATGAGGGTCCAAGGGTATAAAATGAGGTTTGAAGCAATTTTTTCACCTAAAATACCTTTTCAAAGGTGTAATTTGGACATGAAAAATGTGCATTAACCTGGTTATGCCACGTGTTCCTTTGGAAATTTGGTTAAGTATCAAAGAGTGTACCTTGAGAGCTAAGTTGTGAAGGTCGTAACTTGAGCTCCTGGATGAGTTTTCAAGAACTTCCTTATATGATTTTACATTAAAAAAACATTATGAGAAGAATGGTGAGGGTATAAAGTCTTGAACCAAACTGAAACACCTACAAATTTATCCTTTTCTCGGGACACTGCATTTGTGTGCCAAAATAATGAGTTTCCTAGAGAAATGCATGGGGTTTTAAGATGTCCTGTATTTTCCAAAATGTATAGAATTGAAAATGATTTCCATAGGTATTTTTTAGATTTAAAATCACTATGGAGCTCCTAAAATCTTTCTTTGCAGTTCAAATCCTCTTTCTCGATGTATGCTCCTTTACACCCAAAACCTGTTTTCATTTAATCGTCTCCAAAACCTCTGAAACTTCCCTAAATATTCCAAAATAAACTCATTGATATTTATAGCACTTTAATATTCCTTTATGATGAGTTTTTACCTTTGATCCACTCTGGGAATGATGCACCTAACTTAGAAAGGCGGTGAAAGTCCTTTCTAAGTATGTTTGAAAACTCACTTTGCAAACCATTGCTCTGAAGTTCTGAATGATTTTTTGTTCCTAAATCACCTAGGGGAGGGTGACACAACACACAAGACCACTTGGGGGATAATACAGAGCTAGATATAGGGGTATGATGACCGAGAGAGTGTCTGGAAGGGTTTACAATCAAAATTTTTGACACTGGGGTCCATTGTCATGCTTGAAAATTGGAAATTTTCCTGTTGCACATTTACTTGACAACAATAGTATATGCGAACAAGAGTAGATACAACCAAGATGTGCAAATGTTGTGTGATATTCAAAAATGTGTAGATGATAGGAGCAGTGTTTTCTCCTAGCATATGTGCATGACATGAGGTTCATTTTAAGTCGTTCTCCCTCAACGATCAAGTATGAATTATAGAACTACGGTGTGTCATAGGGTGATGAAGGTAAATTATGTTAACCAAAGATGTAGTGATGCTCATAAACATGGACATGAAGCACAAAGTGTTAGTGATGTATAAAGAGTAGCCAAGATGTGACTAGTGAAGTTCATTCATGAATTGTACCCTCAACAGTCTAATATGAACCATGGAACAAGAGTGCGTCATCGGTAATGAAGATAAAGTATGTGAACTAGAGATGTGGTAATGCTCAGAAAGATATTCATGAAGCATGAAGTGAGATATATTAGCCAAGATGTGACAAGTGAGGTTCATTTATGAATTGTGCCCTCAATAGTCAAGTATGAACCATAGAACAAGAGTGCATCATCATGTAATGAAGATAAAGTATGCGAACCAAAGATGTGAGAGTTTTAAGAAGGATAGAAATGAAATAGAGAGTGTGAGAGATTCACCCGAGAATATGACTAGGGATGGGGAGTCGAGTGCCCGTAATTGTGTGTGGGGTGAGGAGTCAAGTAAACTCATCAAAGAGGTCATCAGTGTCATAGTCGTAACTGATACAATTTATATTGGAGACATAATATGTGATAGTGTGAGGTTTATCGTAGAAATGTCATGTGCGACAAAAATTATACATGCACATAGCATATTAGTCATCGGTAAAAGGGGTTGTGGGTAATCATGTATGTACCAATGGGTTAAGTTTTGGGAATAGCCAAAAAATGAATAATTGAAAATAGAAATGTGGCCAAAAGGCATTAGAAAGGTGGTAGTAATATGGTTGGGGTTGAGGTGCCACCAATATAGTCAAGTCAAGATTGTCGAGGATGAGTGGAGAGGAACAATTCATTTGTGTAAGGAAGGCTGATAAATGGAAGACACAAAGGCCATAAGCAGCAGAATGAGTACATACCCTTGATACAAATGGAGGGAATGAGGTGGGTGGAGGAGGTCAACAAGTGTGGACCACAGTTATGCTAAGCCTTCATGTGTGCAAAAGGTGTCAAGGAAAATGGCATCAAATAGAATATGAGGCCAAGAAGAATCATGTATGAATAAGGTGCATGTGAATGGATCGAGATGCAAACTAGGGGTGACCTGAGGAGATGAAGGATGTGGCATGATGTCAAGTGTTTGTATATTTTCTTGGAAAGGAATCATGGCTATAGTGGAGGGAGGTGGTTGCTTGAATTAATAATCACCCAGGGCACAAGTAATGAAAGTGTCCTGGAATAGGATTTGTCTATCTCAAGAGGATTAAAGTCAAGATTGCACAAATTTTCTTAAGGTAATTTGTATGACATCAACCTCATCATCAAAATTTTTGGTATTGACATTATCATGTTGATAGTATTATCCGGGAAATTAGGAAGAGGGGTTATTGATGGAGGCCTATAAGCAATAGTAAATGATGGAATAATGGTAGTGATGGAGGGAGATATCATAGGGGAAATAAGATCAATGGTATGTGTAGGGATGTAAGGGATGGATGTGGAGGTAGAAGTGGTAACGAAGTATTGGATTGACTAACATCATATGTATCGAATCTTTGCGGTATGGAATTTTGTTAAGTGGGGTATATGTGTAGGGTAGTGAATGGGTTGATTCGGAAGAACTTGAATGGGCCAGGGGAGTAGAAATAGTATGCTCATATCCATCATGTAAGAATTTAATGCAACGATGAATTGTAGAAGGAAAAACATGCATAGTGTGGATCCATGGTCTACCGAGTAAGCAATTGAACTAAAATGATGTATTAATGATATAGAACAATGTGGGAAGGGTTTTGGGCCCAAATTGTAAAGGTAAGGTGATGGTGAAAATACATGTTCATTTTTAGAATCATAACCATGAATAAGGGTAGAGGATTTGGTGATGTGACTATTAGGAATGTGTATCTGCATGAGTAATGAGAGGGAACCTATACTTATAACAGATAAATTTCCAAATAGTATGTGCTTGATATAATGGAAACCAATAATATTTATAAGAATAAAAGGTGACGAATGATCACTAGTGAAAGTATGAGGATATCCTCATTATTGAAGGATATGACATGCGGTAGGTTTTTGAGGGATTGAATAAGATGGGAAAAGGACACAAGGGAATTATCACTTACAATTTGAATAGAACATAGGGAAGGATCTAATGTATGATGACAATCGGTGCATTGCATAAAAGATCATAAAGGGATATTTTGTTGGTGTATTCTTTAGTTTCTCAATGATATCATAACCATTGGAAGTGTCAATAGTAATTAAAGAGGTGATAGGTGGTGGAATAGAGATGGTTAGAGTTGTGGATTTCCGATTGCATCGAGTGGTGACCACATTAATAGTTGGGTCAAGAATTAGAGTGTTGAAGCGGGGAAGATGTTGGGTATGTACCTACATAAAATCAACAATGATAACACCTATGCTAGAAACCACAGTAGGTGTATAGGATGGATGAGAGGATTGGTCCATAAATTGAGAATATGGAGAGAGAATTTGGTGCATGTTTAAAAGGGAGGGTACGATTAGAGGGGTTCAAAACTGATTTACTATAAATAAATTTAAACCTTAATTTTAAAGTAACTACTATAATATATGATATTCAGAAATTAAGTATAGTATGACATAGAAAATAAGCATATAATAGTGTAAAACCCTAATAAAATAAGAGGGGGAGGTGACTTAGCTAATTTTACTCAACCTAAGAGTGATCTGGATTGAATATCTGTGAATTTGGCTATAAGTAGTGTCAAAAAGATCGATGATGGTTCAAGACCCTAAAAAGGTATAGGAAAGAATCTCCCATGGGAGGACAATGGTGCCTTGGGAACTATTGAATGATCAGGCACCTGTGTTTTCTCATGTGCTTAGGTTCTCCTTTTTCCGGCTAGAGGATCTTCATTGTTAATATCTCTTTGTCACTTTGTTATCACTTTAATGTCTTTAGTTGTACTTGTAACTGCGCAAAATATATGACTACCTTCACATATCCACAAACCACATCAAATCTAGTAAAATACATGTAGAATGTGGAGTTGGATTGACTCTAACAGATCACCTAAAGAGTGAACTTACAACCTGAAAAAAGCTTCTTCTTTTCCCTTTAGGGATTTAAACACACTCTCCGCTTGAGATTCAAATTTTTTATTTCTTTCCCATGCTCTAACTTCATGCAACCTGATCGATATTATAGAATATAAATCGGGGACTCTGTAACTTCATACTTCCTCCTCAAGGCTACTTCAACATGTGAAGACTTACCCATTACTTTTACTTCAAGTGGGTATCCTTCAACTTTCCAAACTTGCTTCACAAGGACCTACTATAATACCAATCTTTGGAAGCACAATGTACTGAGGGGGGTGAATCAATCCTACAAATTTATTACACAATTTACCATTATTTGCAACATCTATTAACATCCATTCAATCATATACATTTAATAAGATCTTATTAGGTGTGCACCATACATTCAAATGAACATAACACATGAGAGAGAACACATAAACATAAGATGTAAGTGGGAAACCATCATGGGGAAGAAAAACCATTGAAAACCATTTCTTATATTACACAAAGCAAGGACTCAAGTGAATATTACACATCACAAGAGATTTCTTTAGTGAGGCACCAACCCCACAAGGAGCACCAACCCCTAAACCATTTTGATATTACTCACAACAAGAGAATACTATGAATATGAATCATCATAAGTTATTTTTTAGAAGAATGATCACTAAGATTATTATGATCTTACAACCGATTCGATCCCAAAATTTAGGTCATAACACCTTGAAACCCTCTTCAACTTCTCTCCCCTTCAAATCTCTCTATCCTCTTCTTTTGTTAGGTTATGGAGCCTATTTTCATGTGTGAAAGTGTTGAAGACCGTACACTAAGAGTATCTTGTACACTTTTTGAGGCGTAAATTTTGGCCTCGAAAAATTACACTGAAAAATATTGGGAAATGTGCTTTTCTCATATGGGCGAGTTTTTGACCCATAGGTTTATGGGACGCGGGTTTTGCCCATGGTTTTGATACCCATGGTTTTGTAAAAGCTGCTTAAGCGATTGTCTATTTATATGGTCTTATGCATATGATAGATGAACAAGCGAATGTATTGCAGATGTGTTTTGAATTCAAGTGTGAATTGTAGAGAGTTTGTTGAGCATAGCTCCAAGCGGATCACGGGTATTGTATTGAGAGAGTGGTGGCTTGTAATAAAATCTGAGCAAGTGATTCTTGGTGGACGTAGCCCAAATTGGGTGAACCACGTTAAATACTGTCTCTTTGTGTTGTATTATTTTATTCTGCAATTTTATTTGAGATCTGTAATAATTTCTGCATATTAGTTTCTATTGTTGCGATTCTATGAGGGATTATTCCACATATTTTATCCCTTATTTCTTAATAATTGGTATCAGAGCCTGGTTTGGTTTGCTTTGAAGTGTTGAATCACAAGGAAAGTTTTTAGCTTAAGTGGGAGCTATGGCGGATGAAGGAAGATCTAGGGTTGATAAATTCGGTGGGCGAAATTTCAGTCTTTGGAAGATGTAGATGGAAGATTACCTTTATCAAAAGGATCTTTATACTCTTTATGTCGAGAAGGTGAACAAACCCTCGAGTATGATAGATGCGGAATGGGATTTCTTTGGATAGGAAGGCACTTGGGACAATCTGTTGTCTTGTATCTTCGGTATTATTTAATGTTTCAAAGGAAAAGACTACAAAAGATCTAATGGATGCATTAGAGAAGTTGTTTGAAAAACCCTCTTGCCTCTAATAAGATATTTTTAATGAAAAAGTTGTTTAATATGAAGATGTCGAGAATAGTTCGATAGCGAGATCATTTAAATGATTTCAATATGGTTGTGAATATGCTAGCTTGATTCTGATAGAATTTGATGAAGAAGTTAGGGCTTTATTAATTCATGCTCTTTACTTGAGAGTTGGAATAGCCTAGTAATGGCGGTAAGTAACTCGGTTCCAGCTAACTCAAAGTTGAAGTTTGAGGATGTTGTAGGGGTGATTCTAAGTGAGGAAATGTGAAGAAAAAGCTCCAGGGAATCTTCTACTTGAGGAATGTTTGTGATGGTGGAAACTAGAGGGAGACGAAGAATAGAAAACCATGGAAAATCAAAAGATCGGGCAAGGTCAAAATCCAAGAATAAGATTGTATCTTTGGAATTGTGGAAAGTCTAGGCATGCAAAGAAGGACTGTTGGGAGCTTCGGGATAAGAAGAAACAACAAGAAGAAAACAAGGAGGTAAATGTGGCATCGGGTAATGTATGTCAGGATGCTTTGATTCTTTCTTTGCATAATATTATTGAATCTTGGGTTTTAGATTCGGGGCTTCTTTTCATGCTACTCCACATAGGCATTATTTTGTTGATTATATTCAAGGGGATTTTGGGCATGTTTTTCTTAGTGATGATGAGCCTTGCAATATAGTTGGAAAAGGTTTTGTTCAGGTTAAGATGCAGAATGGGAATACATGGCTATTGAAGGATGTCAAACATGTGCCTACATTAAGGAGAAATTTGATATCGGCGGGGCAATTGGGAAGTGATGGTTGTACTGTGATATTTACAGCTAACTCTTGGAAGGTTACTAAGGGTGCTCTTGTGGTGGCAAGAGGTAAGAAGGTTGGAACCTTGTATTTAACCACTGATAGTACTAATGATTGTAATCTTGTGGCTTCAGATGTAGATACAACATTATGGCACTATAGGCTCGGTCATATGAGCCATAAGGGCATGGACATCATAAAGAAGAATTTTCTGGATATACAGAAATAGGTTTGGAGTTCTGTGAGAACTGCATATATGGGAAACAGAAGCGAGTAAGGTTTCTCAAGGTTGGACCTACGAAGAAAGAGAGTAAGTTAGAGCTGGTACATTCTGATGTGTGGGGGCTAGCTCAGGTATCATCTCTTGGGGGTTCAAGTTATTATGTTACTTTTATTGATGATGCAACAAGAAAAGTTTGGGTTTATTGTATTAGAAACAAATCTGATGTATTTGACACTTTTGTTAAATGGAAGGCCTTGGTAGAGAATGAAACAGAGTTCTTAAGCTAAAATGTCTCGGGTTAGATAATGGAGGGAGTATTGCAACAATGAATTTGATGCTTATTGTTCTAAGAATGGAATCCGCGAGGCAAAATACGGTTCAGGGAACTTCGCACAGAAAAATGGGGTATCAAAAAGGATGAAACGAACAATAATGGAACGTCTTTAGGAGCATGAGGTTACATGCATGAATGCCTCTTTCTTTTTGGGCAGAAGCGGTGAGCACAGCTGTGTACTTGATAAACAGAGGACCCTCAAGTGCCTTGGATGGAGGCATACCTGAGGAGGCTTGGTCCGGTAAGAAAGTTGATTATTCATTTCTTAGAGTCTTTGGATGTGAGGTCTTTGTTCATATAGACAAGGATGATAGGACCAAGTTAGAGGCTAAATCGAAAAAATGTACTTTCATTGGTTATGGTGGTGATGACTTTGGATTTAAATGTTGGAGTATTAAGGACAAGAAAATCATTCGGTCTAGGGATGTGGTCTTTAATGAGAAAGTCATGTATAAGCAACAGTTGCAGGAAAACAGGGAAGAATCCAAGAAAGAATATGCAGTGGTAGAGGATCTTCTGGATGGGAAAGTGACCCATGAATCAATTTAGGAACCTACTCAATAGGAACCCCAAACTCCTACAGTAAGGAGGTCTTCTAGGGTAAGAAAAGAATTGAACGTTTTTCTCCTTCTCTTTATTATTTATTACTCACTGATAGTGGAGAGCCAGAGAGCTTTGATGAAGCAATGTAGGTAGATTCCAGTAAGAAGTGGGAGCAAGCCATGGATGAGGAGCATAAGTCTCTCATGGAGAACCAAACTTGGGATTTGGTAAAGCTACCGGAAGGCAAAAGAGCATTGCAGAACAAGTGGGTGTACAAAGTTAAAGATGAAGAAGGAGGAAAGAAAAGATATAAGGCCGGTTGGTGGTCAGGGGTTTGCACGAAAACAAGGTATAGACTTTGATGAGATTTTTTCTCTGTAGTAAAAATGACTTCTATCGAAGCTGTTCTTGGAATAGTAGTAGCAGAAGACTTACACTTAGAACAGTTAGATGTAAAGACTGCATTTCTCCATGGTGATTTGGAGGAGCTATATATGCAGCAGCCAGAAGGATATGAAGTCAAAGGTAAAGAGGAGATGGTGTGCAAACTGAAGAAGAGCTTGTATGGCCTAAAACAAGCTCCACGTCAATGGTATAAGAAGTTTGATAGCTTCATGATGGAGCAAGGTTATATTAGATGTCATTCTGACCATTGTGTGTATACAAAGAAATTTGAGGATGGAAGTTATATTATCCTGTGTTTGTATGTAGATGACATGTTGGTTGCAGGTAAAAACATGCAGGAAAAAAAAGTACTCAAGAAACAACTAAGTGAATCCTTTGATATGAAGGATTTGGGGGCAGCCAGACAAATCCTTGGTATGAGGATAACTCGGGATAGGAAGGAACAAAAGCTGACTTTATCTCAGGAAGAGTACATTAAGAAGGTATTGGATAGGTTTAACATGCAGGATGCTAAACCGGTTGGGACTCCTTTAGCAGGCCATTTTAAGTTATCAAAGGAGCAGTGTCCCAAGACAGAGCAGAAAGAAACCAGATGTCCAAGGTACCTTACTCATCACGTAGTTGGTAGTTTGATGTATGCTATGGTGTGCACTAGGCCTGATATTGCCCATGCAGTGGGAGTTGTGAGTAGATTTATGAGTGATCCAGGTAAAGAGCATTGGCAAGCAGTAAAGTGGATCCTTCGGTATTTGAGAGGGACCATGGGGACAATTTTGTGCTACTGATGGATCGAGACACCACTTTACGTGGTTATGTAGATTCAAACATGGCTGGAGATGTAGACAGCAGGAGGAGCACAACAGTTATATTTACACTGTAGGTGGGACAACAGTGAGTTGGATTTCACGACTACAGAAGCTGGTGGCTTTGTCAACCACGGAGGCTGAGTATGTTGCTGCCACAGAGGCAAGCAAAGAGATGATTTGGTTACAACAATTGCTTGAGGAGTTGGAGCATAAGCAGGAGGAATGTAAGTTGCATAGTGATAGTCAGAGTGTTATACACCTAGCTAAGAACTCTGCTTTCCACTCTAGGACGAAGCATATATAGTTAAGGTACCATTTCATTAGGACAGCTTTGGAGGAAGAGAAGTTGAAGTTGGAGAAGATTCATACCAGTCAAAATCCTGCAGACATGATGACCAAGGTGGTCACAAGGGAAAAACTAAAGTTGTGTTCAGCTTTGGTTGGTCTTCACAGAAACTAGTGAAGGGTTGAGAAGCTTGCTCAGAGGAAAACTAGTCTCTAAGTGGGAGATTGTTAGGTTGTGGAGCATTGTTTTCATGTGAGAAAGTGTTGAAGACCGTACACTAAGAGTCTCAGTACACTTTTTGAGGCGTAAATTTTTGGCCTCGAAAAATTACACACAAAATATTGGGAAATGTGCTTTTCTCATATGGCGAGTTTTTGACCCATAGGTTTATGGGACGGGTTTTTACCATGGTTTTAATACCCACGGTTTTGTAAAACTGCTTAAGAAGTTGTCTATTTATATGGTCTTATGCATATGATAGATGAACAAGCGAATGTATTGCAGATGTGTTTTGAATTCAAGTGTGAATCTGCAGAGTTTGTTGAGCATAGCTCCAAACGGATCAGGTATTGTATTGAGAGAGTGGTGGCTTGTAATAAAATCTGAGCAAGTGATTCTTGGTGGACGTAGCCCAAATTGGGTAAACCACGTTAAATCTTTGTCTCTTTGTGTTGTATTATTTTATTCTACAATTTTATTTGAGATCTGTAATAATTTTTGCATATTAGTTTCTCTTTGTTGCGATTACGTGAGGGATTATTCCGCATATTTTATCCCTTATTTCTTAACACTTTTATGGACTGATTAGGCTTCAAACCATTACACATATGCTCCTCATCACTATTCATATTTTCCAACACATCATCATCTCTCTCTTTATTCCCTTGAACAACTTTCACTTCCTCACCTAGGTCATATTTTTCACTCCATGCACAACTACTTCAAAAATGAACTAAAACACTTGCTTTATATGTTTCTCAAATCATAAACATAAGATAAGTACGTCCTCAGCCAAGATAAATACCAAAAAAAATTTAAAAATAACACCATACTCATACAAATTCATAAAATGGACCCATACAGGTCAGTCATGCCCCAAGACAACCAAACAAGCCAAAAATGGCTCAAAACCCCATCACTGACTCATCAAATACATCTAAACACATCAAAAAAATTAAATATTTTGAAGGCCTCAAACATTTCAAATACATCATTAAAATATCATACACACTCACACATTAAATTGCACCAATCAAATCCTCATAACTTTATCAAGTAGGCTCATATCCTACTCAAAACAGATTACTTCAGGAACCAATTTTCAGCTATAGGGCTCAATATCACACCATAATACCTTAAATATGCCATATAACCACTCAATGGAAATAAAATAATCTTTATAACACATCCATTCTTTCTTTTACTTAGGTAACATCCATCAAAGCAAACGACGCCAAGTTTCCTCTTCATCAAACCGAGTTGCCCAAAAATTAGTTTTTGAAACTCAAATGCTTTTCACCCTTTCTTCCACTTTCAATAACTTTGAATTCCTTCAATAGGAAAAAATTTCATCTCTCTTCACTCTCTAATAGATATAAATCATACGCTAATCCAAAACATGATACTTCTATATCAATCTTCTAGCCAGAGCAATCCTATCCTAAAATCAATCAAACTTGGTCTTCACAAACTAAGTTGGTTCACATATTAAATCACCTAATCAAGAGAAAACCATATACCATTTTAAATCCCCTTAATATAATTTCCATTACATCTTACATTTCCTTCCAACCCCAAGTGGAAGACCTTCAACCAATTCAATCTATGAAATTGCTCAAAACTGCCCTTTTAGGGCCCAAATACCAATCTTCATAAATAGGGCACACTTTTACCTATAGGACATCAAACATGACCTTAAACCATCATTTTTATCTATTAAAACTCCCAATCTAAAAACAATGTCAATTTATTCCATACATTCTTTGGACAACTTTACCACAAACTAAACATCTTCAGAAACTTTCATGTTTGATTGGGATCCACAAACTATGAAATACACTACCATACCTTTCTGGAAATATGGAGGAGTAATCTACAACCTCCAATAATCATATTATAAAAAAAATCAATTATGGGCACCTTACAAGAAGATATTCTCCATCACTTTTGACCTACGGTTTCAAGGCCATTAAAAGTAGTTTGACTTCTTAACATTCGTTCATAAAAACCTGACAATGAAACCACTTCATTATTTTTTTTAAATGTTAATAAATCAATATAAAAATATCCCTAAAATTCATAATGTCCCATGAAAATCACATAATTCACAATGAACATCAAAAGTTCTTGCTCGAAATGGAAAATGCATTTTCAAACACACTGCTTTTTTTCCTACAACATCATAACCTATAAATTTCTCTTCATAATTAATTGAAAATTTTCTCACACATCTAGGAAACCCCTATGCACCATCTCCAATCATCATGTTATATCAAATAGGTCTTCATCTTCATATCCCATCTCATTTGCATGACTAGCCTTTAGGGTTTTACATGGTTTACGCTAAATCATAATAGAAGAAGCTCATGCCTCATAATGAAACCTATCAAAAAGGCCATAAAACACTTTAGACAAATTTTATCACACACTCATGAGATCACATGGCTCTACAACTCATCCTTATGTTTCATTTAGCCTCCGGAACCTAGATTAGGTCTCAATGAGCACCCGCACTTGGGTCTTCCACTTGTACACTGCACTCTAAAACTCATATGAGTGTCTCTATACTCTTTATAAATTCTCTCCATGCCTCTACCATGCCTCTCAAATCACCATTAAACTTTAATCACCATTCTCCATCACCTAAGATAGCTAGGTCACATGACTAGGCTTGCTAGTCCAAGCTAGTCTAAGCGAATCAACTCGTGCAATCATGAAACAACCTAAATCTCCATAAAATCATCATTCCAAGAATCTCATATCACTTCTACATTATCCTCTTTTTCATTAATGAAATTTTACATGAATGAAAACACCTATACCTACTAATTCCAACAATCCCTCCTTTTTCATTGATGGAAAACCACCTAGTCTTCTTCCCTTTTTACATTAATGATAAAGTGCATACCTATCGATCATGTTCTTCATCTTTCTCATCCTTTTTAGAAGTCCTTTTTGCATGAAAAAATCACAAAATTGATCATTTGGGCTTACAATTTTGTTTTACCTTCCTTATATTCTATTTTTACCTTCTTCAAAATATGGAAACATTGTAGAGTCCTTCAAAAGATGTACACAAGTCATACTCATGCCAACAATTCAGATTCTAAGCTTCAAACATAATTCTTACATATTTCTTGGTTCATCTCAACTAATCTTTCTCACCAACTAGCTTGTTTCGTCCATACAATGATTACACATAACATTTAGGACAGAGGTCCCTAAACAACTTCTTCATTCTCTAAAAGCTCAAACACATTATGACACAACTTCTTATATATCCCTTGGGTTTAAACCATCCATATCTAACTAAAACACAAAAAAAAATCAATCTCATACATTTCATTTAAGCCATGAAGATGACTCAACCACATTGACTCAGTCCTAAAGCAACATTTTAGTGTCTTCAACCTTTATTGCATGTTATTTCACCCTTCTTAGACATATGACCTACTCCACAAGCCATTATACTTGTAATCAACCTTCATTTTTCTATGCAACCCTTCTTGGTACCCTATACACATGTTTGAGGTCATAAATGGAATCCCATACCTTAATGGTTCTTCGAGGCCTATAGATGACTATTTCGAGCAAGGACATGCTACAATACCTAATAAGTTACATCATTTACTCATGGTGTAATAAACCAATCAAAATAGTCCTATAACATACTATTTTCATCTTTCTTGTACTTTTCAAAGCATAGAAAATCCTTCTCAACATGTATCATGATGAAATCCTTATGAGACCTTCATATACAAACTCGAAAGTATACACCATCCTTTGTACTATTATAACCACTTCAAATAGTGATACTTAGAACCCTACTTTTTTACACAATATTTATCAATGTATTTGCATCTACCACTATCATTCTATCTTGTCGACTCCTTGACACCTTCTTGGCTTGTTGTATGGTCATGGACTACTACCTCTATCTTAAGAAAGTTGTATGCAGACCTATAGATAGTTGTTATAATACTCACTCTTGCAAATTCTTCACCTTGCACTTTGAATGGAATTATCCTTGAATTTTATGTACATATCACTATCATTTTGTCTTCACTAGTTATTCTAGACACTATAAATCTTGATTTAGGATGATCACCAGATCCCCCCGCCTTGAAGATCCCACGAGACTTGTAAATTGTCTTTTTACACCTTCATTGTCTTGAAAAAGACCATCTCATCTTGGAACCTTTACCTATTTCACTTGACACTTATTTGTCTTTTTTTTATGCATATCCACACTCTTAGATCATCTAAAACATGTTTTTAGGACTCACAACCCATAAGAGATAGAATTATCTAACTTTCCACACACATAGCATCTTATTTCACTATTGTGATATAAACTGTACCCTTGTCTTTGAAGAACATGTGCAAGTTCTATAGATCTTTATTAAGCCATAAATCTTCGTATTAGGATTCTATAGCCTTTACCAACTATATTAACTCTTCAAGTCCCTATCGATACCATATTTTAGTCTTTCGGTAATCATACATAGGATTGCAATGCATATCACCTAGAGAACATACATTTTTATACCTCTATGTAATTTTAAGCTAACTCGATGAAATTTGATCATTCTTTATACACTTCAAATATAAGCCGAGAACCAAAAACATATGTATAGCCTCATACAACTCATGAGCATACCCCTACTTTAATAGACCTTTGCAGACATGTACGTTACCATTTCACAAATTTGTGACTAACTATGAATTTCTCGGATATGTCATGCTTATTATTTCATTATGTTTCCTCCATTAGCACCAAACCCTTTATTATCATCTCAAATATTGACTCAATGATAACTCTCACAACGTCTAGATCCAAATGGAACCTATCTCCCCTTAGGAGTATGCACTTACAACCTTTGAAGCTCATTCATCAACTTAGAAGCCTTGTAGACAATTCTACCATTTCATGTACTGCAAACCTTGAACTTTGATGGAAATTCTCTAAACTCTCATAAATGTAGCTCCATAATGGTTACTTATTTTACACTTGTATAAAGATAATACACAAATTTTTATCTTAGCATAGTTTCATAAAATTCAAATGTTCACACACAGACTTGGCAATGCATAGATGTCTCTACAAAACTTCCATGAAGAAGAACATGATTGATATTCCTCATAGATTAAAACAACTCACAAGAGTGTATTTAGGACCTCTTGAATATACTTTCACAAGTTTCACAAATCTTCAACAAGTTTGACTCTTCATTTGTGCAAGAATAATATGATAAAACATCTTAATACTCTTAAATACCTACTTGAAGCAAAACTTGCAGGACCTTAAACAACCATATACTATCTTGTCATTATCCTTATCAACTAATAATTGCATTGATGGGACTCTATAAGCTTACTAGTCCTTTGATGAACTTACAAACATGGAACTTTCAGGGAATTTTGAGTCTCAAACCAACATCAAACTCTCAAACTCATTGTATCTATATTGAATCATGAACATCAAGCATAGGGTGTACCATTACATTTCGATATCTCACAACAATGTTATCTAAAGTAAGAAATTCAATTGTAACTTTGATAATCTTGATCTTGTTCCATATTTCTCTATGAAAACTTCAATCTCGGAGATTTTCTTTTCATCACCAAATTGTGAAGAACTTTCAAGAAGATGAGAGCAACATACCTTATTTAAGACTCAATATCACCTTATCATGAAATTCCATATACATATATTCCAATATTTGAGATCATCTAAGGCTTTGATAACTATGTATAGACCTATAATTTTTCTTACCAACCTGAAGAATTTCATCATTAGCTTTCAAGCTCCAATTCATGCTATATATTTCATTATACTTCCTTTTCTCATGTTTGTAGACTACGAACAAGATGCACCTCTCCATATTAGTCACAAGTATCCTAGTAAACAAATGTATCCCCCTTCACACTACTAGAGACATTACATGCATGAATTAAAATCAATTCTACACACTTCAAACCTTAACACTTTGAATCGATTTCATAATTTGACCATACCTTGAGAGATATCTCAGACCCTTTTGATGATTGACATTGAGCTCAAACTGATAAACATACCTTTGGTAAAATTATTGATGAAAAAACTTAAATACCTTTAATAGCTTTGTAACCTTTTGAGGAATTCAATACAACCTTAAGCATATTTTACATTTACTCATTGACTTGGGACATAGACCAGATTCTCTCTAAAATGGTGTGGACTAATATTTTGAACATCCTCAACTTCATATTCGTAATGAAGAACGCATGACCTAATAAAAATCTTTGTAATCATGATTTCATACTCTATAAGTTCACATTATCAAGGCTCTTCTCACTTTTTCCAAGATATCTGATTAATGAGATCAAATCAAGATTGCACCACTACAAGTTTCATCATAAAATGTTACTTCCCTTGAGATGAAGACCTATTTTTCTTTTGGAGTAGACAATACTAAAACCACCTATGCAGACCTTTTATGATTGTAACATACATAATTATATGATTCTTGACATGACTCTTCACAACCCCAAAACATATTTAATTGGGACTACACTCTAGGTCATGACAGGGGATCAACATTAAGCGAGATAGGACTTGATGAACTATAAACTTTGACTCCTTAAAACTCAACCTTGGTATGACTATATTGACACATATTAATAAGACAAACTCTCACTTAGAATTAGAAAAATCCTTGACATAGAAACATTGACTATGAAATATGCACTAAAATAACTTTACTCATGCATACTTTTACAAACTCGGACACCTAAAAATAGCAAGGGATCAAGAACCATATAGATACATCACATCCCATACCTTATTACTCTTTAAGTGTCCTAACCTCATAGCTTCTTCAACTTATACTTTACTGAGACTGAATAGCAATGATACACATACAACTTTCCTCAACTTTTTGTTTTTCCTTTAGAGAAAACATACCTCATTGATCTGATTTGGACTTAATGAACTTGTTTTCCATCCCGAAAGACCTAGTCCCCTTTTTGAAAACCTTAATTTTTTCAGACATCATATTAAGCACCTCTTATTTTGGAGCATCATTCTTATCTTAACCTCCATGATTAGGTCTTTTAACTATTTCATTAGGATCATATCTTTTGATGAACATTCTCTTGTTTTGGAATAATTTTGCTATATGACCTAGTCTATGACAGTTGAAATAAACAACATTATTCTTTCCTCTTGGCTCATATATACTTTGATTCCATCCACAATCCTTTTCCTTATTACCATACTCACAACATGAGTAGCATTAACCTCTAAATAAAATTTCACCATTCTTACGAGACCTTCTTTTGCAATCTCTAGCTCTATGACCAAAATCATTGCAAACATAGCAATAACCATTTTAAGAACCACCATACCTAATTCTATTAGGTTGCCTAAAAGGGTTAGACCTTATTAAATCACTCATATTTTTCTCCTTCATATCATATTGAGAACTTGGTCCAACCCCTTCATCATTATCCTTCTGCTTTCCTTTAAAACCTAGGCATGTCTTGTCATTTAAAAATCTTTTTCTCTCTAAGATCCCATCTAGGGATTCAGAACTCTTTACAAACCTATCATATGCCTTCAATCTATTAGATGCATCTTCTAAATTAGATTCTAGGGCCTTCAATTTTTCTTCATACCTAAAACAAGCTTCTTATTTTCCCTTTAGGGATTTAGACACATCCCCCACTTGAGATTCAATCTTTTCGATTGCTTGCCCATGCTTTAACTACGTGAAAATGATATGATCTTGTGCACCATAAATCAAGGACTCTGTAACTTAATACTTCCTTCTCAAGTATGCTTCAACATCTGAAGACTTACCCATTGCTTGTGCTTCAAGAGGATCTCCTTCAAGTTGCCAAACTTTCTTCAAAAGGACATGATCTAATACCGTTTATTGGAAGCACAATGGACTGGGGGGTGAATTAGTCCTACAAATTTCTTACTTCATTTACCACTATTTTTAGTATCCATTAACAACCATTCAATCATATTGTTTCACCTTTTTATTTACATTTTTGGTAAGTTCCAAAAAAATAAGGTTATGGGCCAAGGAGGGATACTTGTTGTGTTGGTTTGGAGGTTGAGGCACACGTTACACTTCTTAATTAGAAGTTGACTGTGAGAGCTTCCTTTTAGTTGGGAGGAACTACCTGAAATACAAAACAAGACCACCAAAGAAGAGTTTAAAAGCATATGACAAAGGACTACCTAGCATGTGCTAGATCCGGGAAGTGTGATACTCCCTGAGAAGGTCATCAATCCACTGTTTTTATAAAAAAATGAAATAACTGAAATACGTACATAAATGAACCCATTGTTAGTATTCTAGTTTGGGTACCTTAGATAAATATCACCATCGACCCTATTTAAATACTAAAACTATGTGGGTTAAGGTCTTTGGGTCGGGTTGCGGTTGTTCGTGTGTGGTGCAGTCATGACAGGGTCTTAGCAAGATTGGGTAAGGTTTTTTGGCTTGTTTTTGTAGGTGTGTGGTTCTGGTTTACACAGTGTTGGAAAACATAGAGACTGATGTCGGTTGAGTTATGACCAATCACGGTTAGGAAGAACCGATGACGGTTATGGGTAACCGGTGTCGGTAGATGCGGGTTGATGAGGTGCAATCAGATTGGTTAGTGGGATTTGGGTTGGGGTCAGGAAGAGATGACGAGAGGGAAAAATGAGGTGTATGGGGATCTTAGGAACACTAAGAAATATGTGAAGGTTAGGTATGGGTGGTTTTATGGTGTGGATAGAGGAATAGTTGGGTTTACAGAAAGAGGAATAGTGGGGAAAAGGGAATGCAAGTAGGAAATGACAACAAAGGTAATAAAAACCTCTAAAACAAGACAAGATTAAAATAACATGTGATAAATGTACTTACTGGTGTTGTAGGTCCAATGGTTGTGTGGTGGTGATGATTGATTGGTGGGATGGAGCTTGTTGCCACAGTGGTGCTTCCTAGAATGTTACTTTGTGAGTGCAATACCTTTGGATCTATCCTGGTGATGGCTATGGATGTCTATAGGTATGAAAAGGCTTTGGTTCTACTTGCATGTAGTTCTCTCCTCATCTCCTTGATCTCAAAATGTGCCAACCCAAAAAAAAGGTTGCTCAGGTGAATAAATTGTAACCGATGATGGTTCCTGGTTGACCAACATCGGTTTCAGGATGACCGGTGTTGGTTAAGGCAGGATTTTCTAGGTTTACTAAAAATGGCAGATCTTGCATCATTCCTTTATCTATAGATCGAATGGACATTATGTTTTTATGAGTGGGAAGGTGGTTAGAGAAATAATAGGCCTTGATATTTAGTGTTGGATCAAGTCTTATTCATTTATGGAAACATGTTATGAATAGGTCTATGGTGATGTGTCTAGGTGAGGTGCCTAAGTGAGGTGTCCATCTATTTAATTAAAGTAATTAAATTAATAATGGGGTGAGGATGGGTATTAAATTAATTATACATAATTAAATTAATGTTAATGTAGGGTATAAGGGTTATGGTTAGGTGAATGTGTTTAAGTTGGTTATTCAAAAGGGGACCAAGGGGAGTGTGACCCAATTTTTGTGTCTACATTTTGCCCCTTTTTATCACATGGCTTGTATTGGTAAGCGGCACTTTGAAAAAAATAGGAAATGGTTGTGTTGAGTGTAAGCGAGAGTAATGTTTCCCAAGCGTGGGTAAAGGTAACCCCCTCAAACTAGGAATTGGTGAGGTGAGAGACGAGGAAGCGAATGAATGGTTTGATAAAATGAGTAGGTGGGAAAATGAAGATTAGTGGGTACATTGGGTAAAGGGAAAAGGAAAACTAGGTAAATAGGTAAATGAGCCGGGGTCAAAGGTAGTGGCGATTGAATGCATGCACACGTTGGAAATTGCGTAGGTACAAGGTTGAGAGGCGTTCAAACTCTACGTCGGCTAAGGTCAATAGGTATATCCAAACAAGGTTGAAGTGATTCTGGTATCCAAGGTATAGGATATGGTGAGGAAACACAACAGAGGTCAGGTGTAGGAATGTTTAGGTATGTTCTGTACACCAAAGGTTAGGTCAAGATAAACAGCATGGAAATAGGTAAGGTAAGGTCGGTAGGCCAAACAACACAGTAACTACATCACAAGGTAGAACGAGCACGAGAGGTCAAAGGTCACAAAAAGTGGTTCAGGTCAAAGGTCACAAAATTTGGTTTAGGTACGGGTAAAATAATAAATCCTAAGATGCAACAAAGGAAATATAGGGGTAGGTCAAGGTAAAGATAACGACATGGGTAAGGCCAAGGTATAGGTAAAATAATAACTCCTAAGATGCAAAAAAGGCAATATAAGGGTAGGTTAGGTTTGTAGGTATGGTTCAATGGGTGTCCGAGATGATAAAAAGGGACGTGGGTATGAATGGTTATAGGAAAAAGGAAGTTTAGCAAGACCAAATAAGTATAAGGTTTGACTGATGTCGGTTATAGGAGAGTGACATTAGTTGGCTAGGGAAAAAATATGATTGGCATTGGTTAGGTCAGGGTAGGTTTATAAAACAAAAATTTTATCTTTTTTGGAATTATTGTTGTAGTGTACCATTGGAGAAAATGACAGAGCCGTTGGAATTTTTGGTGCTTTTCGAGAGGAAAGGATAGGGCATTGTACCCGACTGAGGTGGAGAGATCTAGTTGGTGAGAGGAGGTAGGTGGATGGGTCCATAAGATTGGGTGGACTGAGTTGATTGGTGGAGATATTTGAGGTATATTTTGGCATGGCAGAGGTAGGAGAAGGTTTGGGTGGGCCACCATTGTAGTGGCTTGACGTGCCCCCACAGAGACAACATCGCGACGAGGTAAGATTCGATCCCATTCCTCATTTGTTAGGTATATTTGTTTATAGAAATCAGGTTAGGGTAAAATAGGTGTTGGGGGAATAAATTTTGAATTTGGGAAGAAAATGGGTGAAATAGGAATATAGGAAGGTGTAGTTAGGTGAATGAGGGTGGGGGATGGGTTGATGCTAAAGAGTGGTCGAGCTAACATCTAAGGGCCCCATGCCCTCGATGTGATGCCTACATAGCCCTGATGAAAAGGGGCCTCAGGCCGATGTAGTTCTCCCATAAGCTAGGGAAGATTATGATGAATTAGAGGAATGGGTTGGTAGGTTTGAGGCATGGGTGAATGTAGGTCATAGGCATGGTTGAGTTTAGGTCATAAGCATGGTTGAGTTGTTTTAAATATAGGTGTTGATTATCTAGTCCGATATAGGATAATCAATAAGTAATGAGGAAAATGAATAGTAAGAGGTGGTAAAAGAGTTGCTTAATTGATAAGAACCCTAATGAGTCTACCATACCCAAGATGGGCTTATGAACATAAGACCCTAAAGGCATTGCATAGTGGACTATTCTAAGGGTGAAGAAAGTCACATAATCATGAAATGTTGTGGTTGTGGCAAGTCCCTTGAGTAGAGAGGAAATTAGTATGAAAATGCAATGAGGTGAGAGTGGGTGGTTTAGCGTAACTTAGTGTATGACAACATGTTTTTCTTAGCAAGAAACCTAGGATCAAAAAATAGGCAAGTCCATGACAAAAATTTCATCCTTTTCTTCATTTTTTAAATTTTTGTATTTTTAATAGACTGATCAATGCGGGAAGTCTATATGGGATGATTATATTATCTCCTTGAGGTATTCATGAAGCTAATCGATGTGGGAAGCTTCGGATATTTTTATCATATTTTTTTATTTGTAATGACTTTATATAGTTGTCCTTCAAGGAGCAATGCATCTACTTATAGCGGTGGAAATAGAGTGAAGAGATGTCCCTTTTGAGGGAGTCATCTTTTATTGGAAGTTTAACATAAGGATTTGTATCCCTTTTGTTTTTGGACATTTAAGTTATGGACAAGACTATAGAGGAAGATTAGGTTCTTGTTCGAAAGAAAAACCATAGTACACAAGAGTTAACTATGAAAGGGGTGGTTTCAAGTGATGAACGACCATGGGATTCCACCTTGGAGAAGACAAAAAGTATCCATGAGAATCATGTTATGAGTAGAGTCATGGTACTCATATTGAAGATAAGGTTGAAAGGTGATGGGTAATCACATGATTCTTGTTTAGTCATGGATCCTCAAAAATGGGTAATATGGAAGGTGAACAACACTCAAGGGATGAGTGATCAACTGATAGAAAGTGATATAGGACTTGATGTCAACAATAAAATGGTTGAAGATGCAAGGAATTGAGGGGCTCAGGTTCGGGTTTACCTTCGAGTGAAGACAAATGATAAGCACTTGATCCATAGGCATGGGTAACGATATAGGGTCCAAGCCAATTAGGAGAAAATTTTCCCGCTTACTTTTCTCTTCTTTGGTTACATGTTGATTTTCCTTGAGGACGAAGTTACCGACCTGGGAGGTTCATTCGTGAACATGTTTGTCATATGCACAATTGATACGTTTTTGGTAGATTTGGAGATGGTCAAGAGCATTAAGATGACATTCATCTAATAACTCAAGTTGCGCTAAATAATCTTAGTGAAAGTCATCATCATTGAGCATGTCTTGTAGTGAGATGTGGAGAGATGGAATCTTTACTTCGAGAGGTAAGATAGCCTCGATCCGTAGACCGAGATAAAAAGGCATGGCAGCAAATGGTCGAAATACGAATACTAGTGCGATAAGCCCACAAGGTGAAAGGAATGTGCGTATGTCAATCCTTCCTAGTATCGTTGACTACTTTCATAAGAATTTTGTTTAAGGTTTGATTGGTTGATTTGGCTTGGCCATTGGTTTGCGGGTAATAAGGTGATGAGAAACGAGTTGGATACAAAAATCATCACATAGCTTATGTAGGGTTTTTTTGAATTGTTTTCCATGATCAGTGATGAAGCGGCGAGGAACACCAAAGAGACAAATGATGTGATGGTTGATGAATTCACATATTTTCTCATCTTTTGTAGAAATGAGGGGAATTTCCTCTACCCATTTAGTGTAATATTTAGTAGTGGTTATGATCCATTAGTGGCATTGTGAAGAATGGGGATTGATCTCACCGAAAAGATCTAAACCCCATTGAGAGAAAGGCCAAAGGTCTCGTGCGACCTGCAAGGCATGAATAGGTGTGTGATGAATATTAGTATGTTGTTGGCATTTCACACAATGTTTTACATAATCACAACAATCACATTTTAAGGTTGGCCAATAATATCCAAGGCAAAGAATGCATTTTGTGATAGCTAAACCACTAAAGTGACCTCCACAAATTCCATCATGGACTTCCTTAATGGTGTAAGGACTTTTAGAATTGGTAAGGCATAATAAGAGGATATCATTGAAGCTATGCTTATAAAGGACACCACCCAATATGACATAATGAGAGACACTTTTAAGAAAGGATTTTTATCCATTACAAGTGAGATCGGTGGGTAGAATGGAAAGCAAAAGATAGTCTTCAATTTTCTTATACCAAAGGTCACATGGGTTAGGTGCAACAATAGCCCAACAGAGTAGACCTCACGAGGTAAATAAGAGGGTGTTTGTAGCCTTTGTATTGTGACAAAGATTTTAGTCGATGAGGTAAAACAGTATCTAAGAAGCCAAGTAGGCCATGGTATCCAAAAATTTATTGGTAGAACGTGGGGTGGTTTGAAGTTCGTAATGGTCAAAGGTGGTCAAAAGTATATCTACATGATGTTTATACTTTTGAAGTATCTCATTACAACATTGGTATATACCATTGACTTGGTTTATGACCAGCTAGGAATCACCAAAGATATTGATGGACTTAACATCCAAGGCATAAGAATCCTGGAGGCCCAATACGAGTGCTTCATATTTGGCAATATTGTTTATACAATCAAAATCGAGTTTGAAAGACAAAGGAATAGGTTCACCATCAAGAGGAATGAGGATAACACCAGCCCCACCCCCATGCTAACACTTGGAGCCATTAAAGAAGAGTGTCATTTGGTTAGTGGGTTCACCTCAAGAGAGGGTAGCTATAGAATCGTCTGGGAAATCGAAGTTAGAGGGTTGATTCCCGAAAAAGAGGTGTGTCGGCTAGTTGGTCAATAATAGCCTGGCCCTTGATGGAATTTTGATGAATTAATTAGAGGTCAAGGTTGGAAAGAAGCATAAGCCAATGTGTGGCACATTGATGTTGATAGGGTTTGGCGTACATATAGTGTAAGGGGTCGATTAGTAACAATAAAGGTTTTTGGTTGAGTAGATAATGGTGGAGTTTGGTGGCAAGAAAACTAAGGCTTTGAGTAGAGTTTTTTGGCGTGGGTATATCTATTTTCGTAGTCCAAAAGGGTATGGATTATGTAACAAACCGCTTGCTCTTGGTATTGGTCATCACGATAAGCAAGCATAGCACCTAAAGAATGGTCAGTGGAAAAAATATATAGGTAAAAGGGTTGGTCATCTTTAGGCGGAATGAGCACTAGTGGTTGAAGGAGGTATTGTTTCAAGGCTTCAAAGGCTTTATGGCATTCATCATCCCATTTGAATGAAAATTATTTCTTGAGAAGATAATGAAATGGTTGACAATGGTCGGAAAGCTACGAGATAAAATGATGAATGGATTACAACTTACCTTGTAGGCTTCAAAGTTGACGAAGATTAGTGGGTGGAGGAATTTCCAGAATAGCCTTGACTTTAGTAGGATCGACTTATATGCCATGTAAAGAAACGATGAAACCAAGGATTTTTCCTACAAGTACCACAAAGATTCACTTCTTTGGTTAAAGACGGACACAATACTTGATGAGGCGGTCAAAGATGACCTTAAGGATGATCAGGTGTTCAATTTGATGTTTGGATTTGACAAGAAGATCATCTACATAATCTTCCAATATGTGATGCATGATGTCATGGAAGATGTAAGTCATGGCTTGTTGGTATGTAGTGCCAAATTTTTAAGGCCAAAAGGCATGACTTGATAGCAAAAATTCCCCCAAGGGGTGATGAAGGCAGTCTTGTGTTGATCTTCTAGAGCTAGTAATATTTGATTATAACCCGAGAAACTGTCCATGAGCGATAGAATTTCATGGCCAGTGGTGAGATCAACTAGTTGGTCAATGCTTGGTAGGGGAAAGTCATCTTTGGGACAAGCTAGGTTGAGGTCATGGAAGTCTATGCAAATGCAAATTCCCCTTGTCGCCTTTGTGACAGGAACGATGTTAGAAATCCATTGGGGATAGTCAATGGGTAGGATGAAGGAAACTAAGAGAAGGCGTTGAATCTCTTCTTTTCCCAGAATAGCAATGTGAGGATGCATTTTCCATAGATTTTGTTTTATCGCTTTGGCATCGGGAATTGTTACGATGTTGTGTACCATGATTTTTAGGTCAATACTGGGCATATCGGCATAGGACCGGAAAAGCGTTGCTATGGTCCCAAAGGAAAGAAGTAAGAGCTTCTTGTTCAGTAGCATCTAAAGATTGGCCTATCTTTAGAATGTGTGGGTCATCCTGAGTGTTAATGTTGATTTAGATGGTAGATTCATTTAACATGGTTTGTGTCTCAGAAGGTAACAACTGGTGAATATAACAATCTTCTCGCACCTGTAGGTAGGTGAGGAAGGACTCATCGTCCCGACATTGAACGAAATTAATAAAATGTATATCATCATCTATCATGTCGGGGATATGGAATGGGAGAGAAGAGGAGCCCCATCATCACATTGATAGGTTAGGGGTCCCAGAGAAATGGTGTTTATGAAAAAAAAATAGGAGGAATAGATTTGGGATCTATGGACTCCGTGGTGAAGATGGTGACGTGGTTGAGTGAGGTGGGAAAGGTTTTTCTTCTTGAATGAGGTCAACACAAGCCTTCTTGGGAGGTGGTTCATCAAAACCAATTCCACTATGGTCATTGTGTGTACAGGTGGTACAGGAGATGACAGTGTGATGGCCCTATTTGTAAAATTTGAAGCCAAATCCTTTCCACACACACCGGTGAAGGAAAGTGTGAGCGAAAGCGGCGGTTAGTGAGGGAGTGTAGGTCGGATGAAAATGATTGTGTTTGGGATGGAGGTGCAGGTTTGTAAGTGGCAATATCAAGTCCCCCATACATTAGATAAGTGCAAATGTGGGGAGGACCATAAGGAAAAACCTCTCTACGTGGTAGTCATAACTGTGGTGGTGACGCGGGTTTCCATACTCTTACGGAGTTTTGAACATGTCGATGTTATATAGGTGGTACTCCCCTTGAGTGAGGTGGTGAAAAACACATTCTAAGGGATCAGTAGTTGATATGTGGGTAGCGGGGATAGATGAATCACTAGATGATGGGGAAGCATGTGAGTCAGTGGTAGAGGCTGCAGCGGTAGTAGGGATAGTAGGGTTAGATGTGGGAGAGGTGGTGGTAGTCTTGGTGGATGGGCTTATGGATGAAGGTGAAATGGGGGTAGTGGCAGATGCCTTGACTGGTACAAGCACATCATTGGGCCGGTATAGCATGTTACAGGTCTTGAAAGGTGATGGGTCAGCTGAAATGGTGTAGTTATGTCCTTCATTTTCAAATTTGAGGCAGCAGTGTAAAGTCAAAGGGACACAACCCATGGCAGATTCAAGGTCATCCAAGAAATAGATTATACTGGAACTCCCCTTCTAGGACATAGAAAAGTTCTGGGACAATATGGGGACCCACACGGACATGGAGAACAATGGTACCCAAGGTAGAGGTCATGGCATCATTGAAGGAGCACAACATAACTAGGTTACCATGCATGCAATTGGTAGGTATGCGCATTTGGTTGTATGCATGGGAGGAGATGATGTTAATACTAACACCACCATTGATCATAACGCATCATATGTATATATTATCGATAAAGACGAAGAAGAAAAGAGCGGGATCGGGGTCATCAAACTAGAAGGGAGTGATCTTTTCATTCAAAAGTGATGGCAACTACTTGACAAGTAGGTGGAGGTGTAGAGGAAGGTGATGACTTAGTGAGAGAGGCTACGTGATGAGGGGTAATGATGGAGGCTACGGGCGTGGGGTCATTTGGTAAAACCTCAATAGATTGAAGGACCTCCATGAGGGCTTGACGATGTGATTTAGAGGTTTAGATGAGGTCATATAAAGACATTTTGAGTGAGGATTATTGCAATTGTTTTAGAATTGTGTGATGTGTGACCCCATCAGAAATAGGATATGCGAGACCTCGAATGGTGACTTTGGGTGTGGTTGCAGATGGTATGTTGGGTACAGGGTTGGTTGATAGGATAGCTACCTTTTCTTTTCCCTTGTCTTTTTGAGTGTGAGTGGTAATATGGACCATGTTAATTTCAAATTTTGGGGGTGGATCAAATACTTCCAGGGGTGGAGATACTTTGGTCATTTGAGTAGGTAATGGACGAAAATTTGAGGAGATTAGTGAATTTTGAAGGGGTTCCTCATCTAGAAGTTCGTCATCGTCAAAATTGTGCTCAAGAGGAAAATTTTGAATAAGAACGGTCTTCAAGGCCTTACAATTTTCAACATCATGTCCTGACACATGATGATAGGCAAAAATCTTGGTCTCATCAAACCCTTTTGGTTTGGGTTTGAGAGGATCATAAGGTCAAAGTGGTGGTAATGTGATGATGGAAGTCTCTAAGAGATTGGTTAAAATATTAGCGTAGGACCTCGCTAATGGATCGCAATGGGAGGTGAGTGTGGGTTTTGGTACAAGTGTGGCTGATTGTGGAGGAAGAGGATTTACATGAGGGGGAATGGGTTGATCCACTAGTTTGGTATGTGGAGTGGTCTTAGGTCTTACGGGCATCTACTTGGGTACAAGTGGGGCGTAAGATCTCACAATGGAAGGTTTGGTTGGTTTGACTACCTTATCATAGGGGTAGCAGATTCTTAGCTCTGGGTTTCACCTTCTTGGGTAAAGGTGACATGGGAGTATGGGATGTAGAAGGAAAATTAGATGGTGGAAGAGGGTGGGTTACACATAGGGGAAACCGAATTGCGGTGGAGGTGGTTAGTAGAGGTTGGTTAGAAGGTGTGAGTGGAAGGGAAGAGAGTGTCATGGGTAGTAAAGTGAAGAAGTTACGGAAGGTAGTGGTGGTATGGGTGGTAAGAATGTCATGGGTGACAAAGCGGGGGTTGTGTGGATCACTCGGGTATATTAGAGGGCCATGATGAGCAGGTGAGCTGCTGCATTATTAGTTTACCAAAGGAAGTAGGTTGTTTTGAAAGGGTTGAGGGTTGAGGTCCTAGGATTGATGGAAAGGGTGAAGGTGACAATGGTGTGGTAGGTGAGATTGGTGTATGAGGCCTAAAAAGTTGAGACTTCCTTTTAGGGGTAGGAATAAGTTTAGTGTTGGTCCAGGAAGATTTGACTTAATCTAATCGACGGGTGGGTAAGTAAGGTTTGATGTCGGCACGACCCCTAAGTTAGTGGTGGGTTTAGGTAAGGGAGATGATATAGGTGTGAGCAGGTGTTTGGGTATAGGCATGTGTTGGGTTATGGGCAGAAGTGTGTGTTGGTTTGTGGGCAAGGATATAAAAGGTGTTCCACTAGTCATGGTTGTGTTTGGTTTGACCACTTGAAACACTTTTGGATAGATTTTGGAAGTGTTAATGAGTGACAATTACATTTGGATTGAAGTAAGAAGTAAAATACGTCCCTAAAGAAAGGCTCTATCAACATAGTCCTGGCAATCGGCCAAGCATGAAAATGGTACTAACATGTAATCGGGACCGATGTGGATCAAGTAGTAATCCCCGTAAAATGTGTTTGAGAAATAGGGAAATGGCTAGCTTTGGACTATGTGGGTAAGAGAGCCAAAAACAGATCAGCATGATCTTGGAGGTCCAATGGAGAATGGTCATCTAAAGGTAGTGGTATTTCTACAGGATCCTCCATGGGTAAAGGAGAGGATGGGCCGAGATGAGGTGGACACTCCTTGTGATGGTGTGCGGAGTTGACATGTATCCCCTATGAGTAGGATAGGTGCCACTGATGACTGCTAGGTAATTTGAGGGGCCAGAGGTAGAGTGCCAATTATAGACTCTTCCACGGGTGAAGGAGAAAATGAAGGGGGTTCCTTTGTGGGTGGAGGAGTAGATGAAATAGGTTCTTGTGCAGGTAGGGGAGCTCGGGTTAAGATTTCATCTATGGAAGGAACATGGGGCAATTGGGAAGCAACTGGTATGTCCTCGAAAATGGCGTGGACCTCACGGACATTGCTATCATTGGTTGAAGTGTCACCAATTTGGTTGGAAGATGGAGCATGATTAGGGAATGGATTTTTGAAGATATGTAGATTTTGGTTAGCAGTGCATTTGGGTTATCCAAGACTAGATCTCTGTTGTTTAACATTTCTTGGATGATATTCTTAAAGGTGATGTAGTTACCATCGCTATGACCTTTGACATGATGATAGTTACAAAATTCATGTTCTTTATACCACGTGGGCATGGGACGATAAGGTCAAAACCAGTGTGTGGTTTTATAGGTAGAAGGGTAATGACACTAACCTTAATAAAATTTTCCAAAATAGAAGAATAAGGTTCCCCTATTGGGGTATAATTTGGTTGTTCTTGTCTGAATAGGAAAGCTTAGATGGGAGAGAGATTAGAAGAAGGTTTGGCTTGGTTTGATGGGTGAGAGGGTCCAACTTTGAGAACTACGGTGTTGGTAGATCCTTTGGGTTTTGAATAGTTGTTATGGGGTTTTGAAGATGAATAAGAATCATTTGATTTTAACGCGATGTTCTTGTTATTAGCTGAATTTTCTTCTCTTTGATAACACGAATCTCTAATTTTCGTGACATGGTGAATACTTCGTCAAAGGTGCAGAAGGTCCGCACCTACAGGGTCAGTGAGATGTGTCTAGCGCAAGCTCAAGTAAACAACTCTATGAGCTCGGTTGAGGTAATTGAAATGTGAGCTGATTAATTAGGATACACCAATGAGTGACAAATTCAAAGTGATAGACTCGTCCTCATACTTGTCAAGTGGAGTAGAGATCATTCATGGTGACTTTCGTGACAATGTTAATTGAGAAGTGGTCTAAGAAGGATTTGGCTACTTGATTAAATGAGTAAATGGAATGTCTAGGTAGTACATTGTACCGCCTAATGCAGTTCCGTTAGGGACATCGGAGGGTCCATAGGAGTAAAGCATCATCATGGGCGATCAGTAACACCCATGTTTGAAAGACCGTAAATGTTGCTGCGGGTCTTTTTACTATCAAGCGGTTGAATTTTGGCATTTCCCAATGTACATGGTATGGGTGAATAGGAATGGATAGATGAATGGGCTCATTACATATTTCATCGTAGGTGAGAGAATTACGTGAGCTAGAAACCGATGCTTCTAGTGTCTACATCATTTCCATCATTAATTTGATGATGTCATTAGTAGGTTGTGATGGAAGGGAACCTCCTGTGGCGTAAGAGGGCTGGTACTGAACATGTGATGTGGGTGGCATTCCAATGTATGGTGATGCCAAATAGGAAGGTTAAGAATAGGGGACCAACATAGAGGTAATATATCCGTAATGAATGCTTTGGATGAGATAGGGGTTGTTGATAATATGTATAGGTAGGTGGGACAGTCGCAGTGACTCTAGTAGTGATTGGAGGCATAGACTGTGGGATGCAGAGGACAAGATTTTGGAATGGATTAGGGGTCACTGACACCGCAGGTGGTTGTGTTGTAGCTGTTATATGTGAGATAATGGGCACGGATAGGGTTATGCTCTGGGTGGTCAATGAAGGAACACCAGATACTACGGGTGCGATTGATATTGTAGATGCAGTGGTCATAGCAGGTATGGGGCCTAGCTGCAAAACCACTGGGGGTAAAGCAGGTGAAGGTAACACCAAACTAGTAGGGGTTGATGCAAAAGTGGGGATAAGGGTAGGAGAGATGGATACGGGCATTCCATATATCAATTGACCTGAGGAGTCTTAGGTGGAAGAGTGGGAAAGGTAGAATTATAAGTTTACGGATTATAATCGAGGAGTCATGTGAACTCCTTGTCACCCGTAGCAATGGTGGTAGGTAGGGTTGGATCTCAACACGAATCGCACTCGGTAATCTAGAAACACAACAACAAACATAACACAAGAATACCACAAACTACGATAAGAAGGAATGATGAAAATCTGAAATACAAGTCAGTAAATTATATTCTTAACATGAAATTGTTACAATCTCACCCATGAATTACTCCAAGTGTTACCAACTCACTTGTTTTCCAACAATAGTTATGGGAGAAACTTCACAATTACTCCTCTTGATGACTTCCTTAACACACCTTCACAAATATGGCTTTTTATTCATAAAATATTATTACACTTTTTCTATGATAAATGAGGGGGATGACCTCTCTATTTATAGGAATTCATGCTTATCCACCCTATCTCTAAGATAGATAGGAAATATCTTCCGGCCAATCATATTCCATGCCTAAACTCTTTGCCTTTACATGTAGGCTTATCTTCTAAGATAAGATAAACCTTATCATCTCACATGGGTTCCACCTTTTAGACTTTTCCACAAATAAAATACACAAAATATTTATGACATCACTCTTTGTCCTTATTACAAATATAATATTTCTAATTCCTAATCATGTAGACCCTACTTCTCTACTTACCCCAACTTTGACATTTTAACATTACCAGACCACTTACGACAAATATTTACTTTTTACCACAACATTCCTATTGTACTTTGACTCACTTACCGTACTTTACTTTATCATGGTGGCACCGATCGACAAAGGCACCATTATCTTCTATCAGATGCCACTACTAATCATACTTAACAACATCCTATTCCTAATACATACATAATAAAATAGAAATTATGGAGGAAAATTTTAATGTCGACATTTTCCCCCTTCCTAGCTTCTACTCCATCCTCGGAGTAGACTATTCTGGTGCTTGGAAAATCTTTAACTTGTCATGGTTGACCCATTTCGTAATGGGAGTGCCATCCAATTCCTCCATTCGATATGTACCATTTTCATGCACAAATTACTATTTTGTAGGGCCCCATCCATTTGGGAAGAAATTTTCTCTGCCTTTTTTTTATCTGAATCATATACTAGAACCAAGTCATTCACATGAAATGGAGACCAATGGATCTTTGATCAAAGTATTCCTTCTGCTTCATTTTCTTCTTATAGCTTGTATCCTTTGCTATTTCCCTCATTTCCTCTAGCAAATGAAGATGCACCAACCTTTCTTTTACTGAATCACTTTCATCCATCCTTTCATTTTTCATAACTCTCACAGTGGGAATATCAAACTCAATAGGAAGAACTAGATCAATGCCATAAGCCAACTGAAATGGGGAGTATCCTGTTGCTGACTTTGATGTTGCCCTATATGCCCACAATGTTGCATGAATCCTTTTATCCCACTTATGTACTTGCAAGGCTGCATCTTTTGCTAGAATTTGACACAACACAAAATTTGTTCGTTCCACCTATCCATTTGTGCTTGGCTTGTATGTTGTTGCCTTCCTGTGCTTAATAGAAAACTTGTTGACTAGGGCTTCTACCACCTCATTAATGAAGTGGCTTCCTTGATCTATTACAATTTCTAATGGACAACCAAATCTGGTGACAATGCATTCATATATGAACCTTGCCACTTCATCCATGGAAGTTGTTTTCAATGGCCTAGCTTCAACCCACTTGGTTAAATAATCAGTGGCAACTACAATATACTTATTTTGGCATGGGGTAGTCGAAGTGGACCTACAATATCTATTCCCACTTTTCAAAGGGACCAAGTGGAAGAATAGGGCATAATGGAGCTGATGAAGTCTTACGGTTACCATGTGTTTGAAAATATCACATGTCTTACAATAATTATAACAATCTCTAAAAAGAGTGGGCCAGTGATAACCTGCATCCAAGATCCTTCTTGTTGTAAGTTGTCCAGAGAAGTGTCCTCCACATGTACCATTGTGGAATTCTTCTATCAGCTCCTTCCCTTGATCACGTCCAACTGCCTCTTATATTGTCCATCAGGTCCTATTCAAAATAATACTCCATGTAGAATAGAATATGGATGACTGGCTTGAGTAATCTTCCTCTTAGTCTTTGCATTAGCACCATCAGGAAACTTGAATTCATTCAGATAATTCCAAATATCTATGTATTCACTAGGGATTGTGTCAAGGGATAACAATGTTGCATCTGGGAAATCATCATCATCACAAGATGAACCTAAACCATCATAGGCTCGAGAGAGTGCATCTGCATTGACATGCTTCTTTCCTGGCCTATCTATAATATCAAATTCAAATTCTTGTAGCAAAATTATCCATCTTATTATCCTCCCTGATGGGTTAGGCTTATTTACAATATATTTTAGAGCCTGATGATCTGTTACAACTATAAATTTTTTCCCTAGCAAGTAATTTCTAAACTTCTTTACAAAAAAAATGATAGCTAGAGCCTCTTTTTCAGTTACAATAGTATAATTTACCTCAGCACTGCTCATTTGTCTACTCCCAAAGTAAACTGGATGATCATTCCCATTTTCATCCTTTTGGCTCAGAGTACTTCCTAGTGCTGCATCTGAGGCATCAGTATACACAATGAATGGCTTGCTCCAATCTAGATTCTTTAAAATAGGTGAAGACACCAAAGCTTCCTTCAGTTGTTCAAAAGCTTCATGCACCTTATTTCCTAGTTCATAAGTAACATCCTTCTTTAAGAATTAGGTTAGTGGTTATGCAATCTTTGAGAAATTCTTGATGAACCTTCTATAGTAACCCACATGGCCTAAAAATGATCTCAACTTACTTCTATTCATAGAAATGGTAACTCTTTGATTTTTGAAACTTTATCAGGATCAATACCAATACCATCTCTGGATACAACATGCCCTAACAAAACACCTTTAAAACATCCAAAGACACACTTTGTAGGGTTTAGTGAGGCTTTTTCTTCATCTAACCTTTGAAATGTTGTCTCCATCTAGTGCAGGTGGTCCATCTTGCTCCCATAGATGCAAAAATCATCCAAAAATACTCTGATGAAGTTCCCAATGTAGGGTTCAAACACCCTATTCATCAAGCACTGGAACGTTTCCGAGCATTACACAACCCAAAAGGCATAACTCTATAAGAAAACATTCCCCAAGGAGTGGTGAATGTGGTCTTTAGCTGATCTTTCTCTACTATACGAACTTGGTTGTATCCGCTATATCCATCAACAAAACTATAGCACTCTTGCCAGCCTACTTCATCCAAGATCTGATCTGAGAATGGAAGAGGGTAATGATCCTTCTTTGTTTCCTTGTTGAGCTTCCTATAATCAACACAAATGCGTAGTTTCCCATTCTTTTTTATTGAGATCACAATGGGAGAAACCCATTCTAAATTCTCCACAGCAAATATGAATCCTGCATCAAGCAACTTATCTATTTCTTCTTTTACAGTCTTGGAAAAATTAGGATTCATTCTATATGGCATTTTCTTTATGGGCTTAGCACCATCTACCAGCTCAATAGAATGTTCTACCCAACTTACTTGATGGAGTTCCTTGTAATCAAAAGTGAATAGGTGTATGTACCTTCAAAGAGCCGAGGTAGGATTCCTTCTCACTCTCCATCACAAAGATCACCAATCTTTATTTGTTGGAGACGATCATCAATTTCTTCTTCGATAATTTTATGGGTTCATGAGTCGGTGTGACTGGAAGGATATCCATGACCGAAACATCAACCTCACTTTCTTCATCTTCTGTGTCCACTTCACTGGTACTAGAGTAATCAAAGGATGTCCAATCATCGCCATCACTTGAATCCACAGGTTCTACCTTATGATGTCGAGGGATCACGTTTATCTTCACCCTCTCTCTACCACGTCCAAGTGTCATGAATCCTTCATTCCAGTAGTTTCTTGCATGAACTCTCCTTAGCCATGGTCTTCCCAACAACATTGGGTATGCAATAATACCATTTTTCATCACCTGAAAGTCTACCACACATACAACACCCATAACAGATATTGCCACATTTGAAACAACACCTTCTGGTTTAGTTTTTCCCTTATTTAATGACCTTAACATAAGTGTTGAGGGGCGATCAATTTTTAAACCCAACATATTCATTACAGACTCGGTCATTACATTAACTGCAGCACCTCCATCAACTAAGACATCATGAATTGAAATACCATTACATAATACCTCACTTGGAGCGTAGGGATCCGCCTCTGCCTCCAAAACATGTACCTCAACCTCCTTACTTCATCGAGCATTGAGTCCACTTCGCAGCTCCCGCCTCTTCTTAGAAGACATAGCCAAGAGTTGACCATATGTAATATTTGCAGGCCTTTTGGACAGATCTTCTAAGATGGAGTATGGTCCTTGTCCCTGTGAAATTAGAAAATCCTGCACACCCAACTTTCTTCTCCTATGTTTCTTACTAGTTTCTCCTTTCATCTTCTTAGGATCATTTCCATCTTGGTTATCTTTTTCTTTCTTTCTTTTTGTTACAAACACATCTACTTCATTATTTATGCTCTTATCTACTACATCAAAAGAATTCACAGGTGCTTTTCCTTTATCATTATCTCTCGTACTGATGTAGAAGCTCTATCTGACAATTATACTTATAATGACCCTTTTATGACAACCATAACATACAACTTCAGTTATATTTCTTTTTGACCTCTATCTCCTCCCCGAGAACTAAATTCCTTTCCTCAAGAAGATTAATAGTTAATCGACCCATCTTCTTGAGAAGATCTTCATACTCAATAGATGTACTAGGAAAAGATTTGTGCTCACCGAGAGTGGTCAGGATTCTGACCAAAGGTGTTGGTGTAGGCTCTACTTTAGCAACAATTTCTTTGGGCTCCTCTTCCATGCTTTCTTCTTGCCTTCTTGCAATCTCCTTTTGCTTGTTCAATGGTAGTTTGGGTGGTCATACTTCACTCGTTGTCCGATCTCTCGGCTTCATCCCAAGAATGAAGTGCTTACATAGAGGAGATTATCCACGCCATTCATCAACCCATCCGCTAATCCTTCCTTCCGATCTCGGCATCGAGCTTCCTCCTTAGCTCTAGAACACGAGCATGATAATCCTTATCTTCTTCTTCTCTCCTTGGGCTAGCTTTGTGATATCGATCATGAGATCTCGTATATTTCGTTGTTCACCAAATTCTTCAAGAAAACTTTCAGCTTAATAAATCCCATGAGTTTTTCACATTATCACCTAGTGTTTCAAACCACCTAAGTGTCAACCATCCAAAAAGGTAGGAAAAATTCAGTCCATTGTTCCTTCTTATGAGGCCATTACAAATACAAGATCATTTAAACTCTTGAATGAAAGAGGAAGCATCTTCATTAGATTGGGCTGAAAAAACAGGAATCTTCCCCATTTTTAAAAGTGTAACCACAAAGAAATACCAACTCACAAGTACAATCAAAGAAGACTTATGTGCACAAATAATTGACTCACTACAATAGAAAGTGACTTTACACCTTTCTACAGTAAAATAGGAATGACCACGGTAATCTTACATTTACTATGGTAAAACTTGACTTACTACAGTAAAAACTGACTTTACTGTGGTAAACACTATTTACGGTAAAAATGAAGTTACTGGGGTAAACACTATTCACGTTAAAAAATGAAGTTACTGTGGTAAATACTATTCATGGTAAAAAGTAAAGTTACTATGGTAAATACTATTCATGGTAAAAGTGACTTTACCATGGTAACTACTATGCACAATAAAAACAAGGTTACCCTCCTATTGATTTATGACTAAGTGGGAATATCTCTCCAGAAAATCCACCAACGAGGAATGGTCCCAACAACCCAAATGTCAACACCAATCCGGCACTATGATAATTCTTTCACCAGAACTCCTCGTGCTATGATTATTTACTAATGCACAACTTTTAGTTTGGTGGATGTAATCTGAAACACAACAACAAACATAACACAAGAATACCATAGACTATGATAAAAGGAATGATGAAAAATCTAAAATATAAGTGTAAATTATATATCAACATGAAATTGTTACAATCTCACCCATGAGGTACTCCAAGTGTTACCAACTTCACTTGCCTTCCAACAATAGTTATGGGAGAAACTTCACAATTACACTCTTATGGCTTCTTTAACACACCTTCAAAAAATGGCTTTTTATTACATAAAATATTTTACTACTTCCTTCTATGATAAATGAGGGGGTGGCCTCTCTATTTATAGGAATTCAGGCTTATCCACCCTATCTCTAAGATAGGATAGGAAATCTCTTCCAACCAATCATATTCCATGCCTAAACTCTTGCCTTTACATGTAGGCTTATCTTCTAAGATAAGATAAACCTTATCATCTCACATGGGTTCCACCTTTTAGACTTTTCCACAAATAAAATACACAAAATATTTATGACATCACTCTTTGTCCTTATTACAAATATAATATTTCTAATTCCTAATCATATAGACCCTACTTCTACTACTTACCCAACTTTGACATTTTAACATTACCGGACCACTTACGACAAATATTTACTTTTACCACAACATTCCTATTGTACTTTGACTATTACCATACTCTACTTTATCGGCAAAGATCGCATCGACAAATAAGCGTTATCTTCTATCGACGCCACTACTAATCATACTTAACAACATCCTATTCCTAATACATACATAATAAAATATGTGAAATGAAATCGGATGAATGATCAACCTAGAAGTCTGGAGATGATATGATGAGGTCCTGACACACTTAGAAGAAGTTAGAATACTCCAACTAGTGATTGTGGAGTGTGCAAGGCAAAAGAAAGGAAAATGGAGAAATGTATCCTCACACCTCAAAACACACGTCAATCAAATGCTAAAAACATGTATCCAACAAGTGATTTTAATGTGTTGAGATTATGCTATTTAGAAGACTAACTCATGAATTTAGAGTAGATTTTTTTGGTGAGGAAGGTTTCCTATGAAGAAGGAGATCTAAAAGGAGAGGTTTCAAGTTATGTTATGGTGGGGGTGGGCCGTCCTCTAGGTAATGACTGGACAGAAGTAACCAGTTGGGTGCCCACTATCAATCCACTAATTGTGTGATCGTTGAAAGCTTCTTTCGGGTGAGATGTTGTTTAAGAAGATGTGTATTTTTCAATTTTGTGTTGTTTGGCTAGATAGAGAGAGAGAGAATGTGCTTTTCTACGATTCTTTGTGTCAACCATCAGCTGGACATGAATTCCAAAGCATATAGGTTGCCCTCATTTTAATGTGAGATAAATGTAGCATACAAGGATGAAATGCAACTGATTTTAAACCCAAATCAACAAATTATGTTTGATGAAGCAAATGATGAACAGGTAGGAATATGCTCTTTCACTACTTATGTGAATGCAAGAAAGAAGAAATGGTTCATTTTAAGCACCTAAAATAGATGTTGTTTTAGACAATTAGAAGAAGAGAGGATTACCAGGGAAAGGGATTTATTGTGAATACGTTTAAAAAATTAAAAACACACCATATTTACCTAGGAATGAAGAAAAATTCAAGGAACCCCGGATGGGTCCCACTAGGCATGCCAAAATGTTTCACCGTTTTTTCTATATGTTTTGGGAAGTGATGAAATAGATAAGCATATGGGCCAAGGAGGGATACATGTTGTGTTAGTTTGGAGGTTGATGCACGCGTTCTGACTTCTTGATCTGATGCTGAGTGTGGGAACTTCCTTTTGGCTAGGAGGAACTACCTGAAATAGAAAACAAGACCACCAAAGAAGAGTTAAACAATATATGACAAAGGGTACTCGCCTAATGTGTCCTAGATCGGGGAAGTGTGATACTCCCTAGAAGGCTATCAATCCTCTATTTTTATAAAATGAATATGAAAAAACTGAAATACGTACATAAATGAACCTAGTGCTAGTATTCATATTTGGGTACCTCATATCACTATCAGTGTCAATCTTATTTAAATACATAAACTCTGTGGGTTAAGGTCTTCGGGTCAGGTTGCAGGTTGTCCAGGTAGTCTGCAAGTCACAAACAGGGTCTTAGCAAGATTGGGTAAGGTGTTTTGGCTTGTTTTGGTAGGTGGGTGGTTGCTTTGGTTTACACAGTGTTGGAAAACACAGAGACAGCGTCGGCCGAGTATGACCGATCACGGTTAGGAAGAACTGACGATGGTTATGGGTAACCAAAGCATCGATAGAGGAGCAAGATGATGAGATTCAATCAAATTTGTTAGTGGGGTTTTGGTTGAGGTTAGGAAGAGATGACAGAGGGAAAAATGAGGTGTATGGGGATCTTATGAACACTAAAAAATATGTGAATGTTAGGTATGGGTGGTTTTATGTTGTGGATAGAGAAATAGTTGGGTTTACAGAAAAGAGGAATAGTGGGGCAAAGGGAATGCAAGTAGGAAATGACAACAAAGATAATAAAAATTACTAAAATAAGACAATATTAAAATAACATGTGATAAATGTACTTACTCGTGTTGCAGGTCCAATGGTTGTGTGGTGGTGATGATTGATTGGTGGGATGGAGCATGGTGCCACAATGGTGCTTCTCGGAATGTTATCATGAGTGCAATACCTTTGGATTTGTCCTGGTGTCTATGGATGTTTGTAGGTACAAAAAGGCTCTGGTTTTTCTTGCATGTAGTTCTCTCCTCATCTTCTTGATCTTAGAATGTGCCAACCCAAAAATGAAGTTACCCAAGTGAATAAATGGTGACCGATGATGGTTCCTAGTTGACCAGGCGTCGGTTAAGGTGGGATTCCCCAGGTTTACTAAAAATGGAAGATCTCGCATCATTTTGGTCATGTTTGTTCCTTTATCTGTGGATCAGAATGGACATTATGATTTTATGAGCGGGAAGGTGGTTAGAGGAATAATAGGCCTTGATCTTTAGGGTTGGACCAAGTCTTATTCATTTATGGAAACATGTTATGAATAGGTATATGGTGAGGTGTCTAAGTGAGGTGTCCATCCATTTAATTAAAGTAATTAAATTAATAATGGGGTGAGAATGGGTATTAATTTAATTATAAATAATTAAATTAATGTTATTGTAGGGTATAAGGGTCAAGGTTAGGTGAATGTGTTTAAGTTGGTTATTCGAAAGGGGACCAAGGGGAGTGTGACCCAATTTTGGTGTCTACACATATACATACAATAAGATTTTATAAGGTGTGCACCATACATTCAAATTAACATAACACATGAGAGAGAACAAATAGACACAATATGTAAGTGGGAAACCCTTATGGGGAATTAAACCCACTAAAAACCATTACTTATATTGCACAAACCAAGGACTCAAGTGAAAATTACACATCACAAGATATTTCTTTAGTGAGGCACAAACCCCTAAAACCTTATTGATATTACTCACAACAAGAGAATCCTATCAATATGAATAATTATAATAGATTTTGATCACTGAAAGTATTCTGATCTCACAACTAATTGTGATCCCAAAATTTAGCTCATAACATCTTCAAACCCTCTTCAAATTTTCTCTTCTTGACATGAAGATAGAAGTAAGTCTTAGTGGCTGGAGAGATTCATAAATATTTGAGAATACAAGAGACTTGGAATAGTTAGAGGAGGTTTTCATGATGATTTATGTCAAGTTTCAAGTCTAAGTGATGAGTATGTTTGAAGATAAAGAGTTTTTTCCAAACTGGGTTTTCAAAGGTGTGTTTTAGAGCTAAAATTTGAATTTTTGATGCACGTTGTGAATTGTATGATTTACACGGGGATGTGAGATATCAGGAATAGTCAAATAGGTAAGTTATGAAGTATTTATATGTAGAAATAAGTTTTTGATCCTCGAGTTTTGTGAAAAATTGTTAAGAAGCCAAACAACTTTTAACCCTCATAAAACCTAGCTCTATAAGCGACTTCGGAGATATTAAGCATAACAACCTAGAATTGATTATTTTGGTAAAAGTGATTATTTGATGTTGTAGAATACACCTCTAGATATCTCTAGGTGTGACTTATAGATGCCGACAGATGTGGGCCCCACCTAAAAGATAAGTTTCTCGAAAGTTTATGTTTGTGAAAAAGATTCCCATCGACCTATTGACTGATTTACCATTTATTGAATCATGAAAATTTTAATACATGTGCATGATTATTTCAGGTCATTTTTATACCTTTAAAGTGCAAAGTGTGCCCTATTTATTAGAAATCAGCTTTAGGCGCTTTCCATGCGCGCTTTGAGTAGTCTAGGAGAAGATCGGTTTTGGAGGTGCTATAGCTAGAGTTATTACTTGGTTTGAATGTTTTCATGATCTCGACTCTAAGATATTTCTAATTATATATCACATTTGATTTTTTCTAATATATGATCAAGTTATGACCTGTTCTTTTTGAAGGTCAATTTTCGTGGTGCTTGGTTGAGCATGGTCTCAAGTGAGTTTCATGGTGTGATCTTTGGATTAAGTGTGTTTCATATTTTTGGAGGTTTTTGAGTTCTTATAAAACATTCTAAGTGTGTTTCATGATGTTTTGGAGTTATTTTTGGTTTTTTCATTCCTTTTATGTCGAGTTGCTTGTCTTGGTGATAATGGTGACCTATTTTGTCCTTTGGATGATATTTTTATCATGTTATTATGATGGGAAAAGTTTTTTTACCATATGAAGGCCAACCTAGCTGATTTATTGAAAACAAATAGGTATAAAAGCAAATTAGAAGGCTCATTATGACTAGTTGTTGGTGTGGATGAAAAGTGCTCTCTAGGAAGCATATTGAGGGATACGAAAAGTTCCTTGTGAACTTTTTGAGAGGGAAATAAATGTATTATGTTGTGTTAGAGAGAGTGAATATGATGGTGAGCTAGGGTAGGTATGAAATTATCTTGAAGAAGAGGTATATTTGAGAAAAGAAGAAGAAGATGTGCTTAAGAGGGGTTTTAAGAGAGAGGAGTTGAATTTTTTATCACCATAAGTTATTGCAGCAACATATATTCATTGATCAACCATTTTAGGTGGTTGAGTTAGTGCTTGGTCATCTTGGGGGTTGTAGCCTCCTTGTAGGATTGGTGTCCTACTAAATTAGGGGTTGGTGCTCCTTGTGGGGTTATCTTGTATGATGTGTAATATTCACATGAGTCCTTTGTTATGGGTAATATTAGTACGGGTTTTAGTGGGTTTTATACCCCTTGATGGTTTTCCATTTCATATTTAGTGTTATTGTGTTCTCTCTTGTAATTTTCTCTTATGGATGGTTGTAACACACATAATAAGCTTACATATGGTTATGTATGATGAATGATTAATTTTATTGATGAATGTATGACAAGGAAAATGAAATAATTTCTTTTTAGAACTGATTCACTCCCCCTTCTCACCCATTGTGCTTCTAACAAACCCAATATGGTAATAATGTTTTTAGGTTTCTTATGATCATGCATGTTTAATCAAGGTTTGGAAAAAGAATATAAAAAACAAACATCTATGCACATGGTCAAAGGTAACATAGAAACTAGATAGTAGATTGTGGATACATGTGAAGGACTCCCTAAGGTTACAAGATACAAAAATCCCACAAACACTACTTGGTAAACCCTAACACTAGTAGTTACTATCGGTATTCAACCTTGTCCACAACATCTACATATGTATTATGTATTTTTTGGAACTTGATCGCTTCACAACACTTTTATGATAAGTAACATTACTAATAACATCCTTTATAAGCAATCAAAATTTAGATTCAACTAAGTATCTTGTCCTTCTAGTGTGTTGTTAATTACAAATCAAGTAAATTGAGTTTTTTTATTTTAAATAGATTAAATTTATTCTTTTTAGTATAATCAAATCTTACAATTGAAATCATTGGGTGACGTATTTAATGTAACCTTACTTTCAATATAACAATGTCCTAGGTTTTCACTTTAGAGTATTATTTTTCAAAGGTTTTGTATAGTTTCTCGAGTTACTATAAGGTTAGTTATTGTGATATTGTTCCTTTTATTTTTATGGTTTAGATTTCTTCCATATATGTACCTTTTTGAATCACTACTTTACCTATGATGACTCATCCTATATACATTTTTTTCTCTTTACACATGTTGTGTTGTATACTTACACCAATGAGTATACAAATACCCATATAAATGATTATATTAATGACTATTGGCATTTGTATGGTCCCGTGATTTTTTTAACTTCCTCAATAACACCCCTTGAGATATTTTGGATTCATTTTACCTTATAAGATAATCTATTTTATTTTCTAGAAACAGCAGATCGTAAACTACTAAACCCAAAATGGATCCATCTGCTTCCTATCAAGATTAGTATCTTGTGGGATTGGGTATCCTTTGTTCTAAAGCATATGGTGAAAGGATAAATATCATTGAAATTATGAATGTACATCTTTTATACCAACTGATATTTCATTTTTATAATGAATGCATTTATTTCTAAAAGGTAATTGTATTTACGAATGCACAAATTAAATACCAACTCAATGAAAATAATGTATCTATGTGTTAACTACTATCAACTTAAATTTACTTTTGCTCTAAAAATATGTATGTAAAGCAGATACTGACGTTAGTGAGAATATGATATTATTATTGTATTTTTTATTAAATAATAAGTATTGAAGTGACACTATGATTTGTTGATTGACTCCGAGAAACATACAACATATACTACATCATGAATCAATATTAGTTATGACCAATCTTACAAAAAAATTGCACTATCATAGGTAAATGTTCCATCTTGTTCGTTAAACAATAAAAGGTGGAAGATGAAATTTTAATTTAATTTTAGACATAACATTTTGAGGCTTTGGGATTTTCCAAAATCAGATTGACATCGTTGATTACAACACACATAATTGTGTGGAGATAATGTCCTCATTTTCAAAAATTAATAATTGAAACTTTTGCAAAAGCATTTCACGTACAAATTTTCCAATGGATTTGGATTAGTTTCATGTATGAATGTGATTACATATAAATTTTCAAAGTAAATAAATTAATTCACCGGAGGCGTCTCCTTTGGTGTTGGCCCTACTGGAAAGTGTTAAACTCCAGCGGGCTTCTTCTCTGTAACATTCTCCGGCACAGTCCATCTCCCGACAATCTTGGCAGGAAACTGATTTGTAACCCTAACATTGAAATTGCCAAGCAAATATGCCACCTATTGTAGCGTAGGAGACTACCGGCCGGGTCTATCACTTAAGGGCTCGTTCTTAAAAAGCAGAGGCACCACCTACACTCCCTACATAGGTTTAGATATTTTTTTGGAGCTTGTTGGCACACCCTCTATGGATCTTGTCACTTAAGTGGCCACTCTCCCCTCTCACCGCCATGCTTTTGTCCCTCGCCATCATTTCTTATGGTGAAACAATCAATGCATCCATCTCTCGCAATAACTACGGAAAATATCCGCTTCTCCCCTATAAAGGAAGTCTCAATTTTTCTATTTTTAACCATCTACTTCTACCCCTACTTCACGCTCTTTGCCAATTTGTTCCATTATTATTGTCATACTCTCCCTATAGAAATGGAATGCGCAATTTGAATAAATTATTGTATGGGATGAATGGGTTGTTGCATGGGCTGAAGAGGATGATGCATGGACTGAAGAGGATGTTGCATGCGCTGAATGGGTGCCTGCATGGACTGGATGGCTACAAAAGACTCGTGTTGGCAAACCAGGTCGAAGTTGTTGTAATTGTTGAAGTTGTTGAAGTTGTTGAAGATGTTAGAGTTGTTGTTTCTGTATATGTTTTTCTTGTCGCTCCTTCCTCGCATTTTGTGACGGCCTGTTTATCCTTTTTCCTATATAACTGCTACAAATTCATTCAATATCAATCTGGAGACCTAATTTGGTTTGGTTTGGTTGGGTAAATTACAAACCAATGTCTCTCATGATGATGAGTGAAGAGTGTTATGCAGCTCTCAACAAATTGCATTGCATTTGCGCGGTGACTCCTTCCCACCCATTTCTCCTCCTCCTGCTCTAATAGACAGTGACACAGTTTTGAGAGATTGTCCTTGCGTATGTTGACGGACAACACTTGTTTGACAATGCGGAACGACAATTGGAAGGCAATAACAGATGGACTGTGACTTCGTCAGTGAAGATATCGGTTCCAGTTCCATGTAAAATACATTACAGAGGAGTGCGTTGAAGACCATGGGGGAAATTCACTGCAGAGATTAGGGATTGCTCAAAGCAGGGAGCCAACATTTGGCTAGGTAATTTTGACACGGCAGAGGTGGCTATTGAACATGCATATGACCGTGTTGCTTTCAAAATGAGAGGGGACAAAGATCTACTCAACTTTTCCCTGAAGGTGTCTTCCTACAATGATTGGTCAGGTTCAGTGGAGTCAGAAAAGAGAGAGAGAGATAAGAAGATGAAGTGGAAATGGAAGCAGCGGTAGCTAGCTAACAAGAAAATTAGAAGAAATGATTGGGAAGAGGATGTGTTTGGAAGATTGGAAAAACTAGTGCCTCTTTCTCCCCTGCCATTGTTTTCCTTTGTACCATCATGAATGGTGATGTAGCCATTAGTAATCTCCGTCATTAAATAAGTTAAGTGTTGCACATATATATACACAAAACCCACTTGTAATGCAATACAGATACAAGTCACCTTCACTTTGCATCCAAACTATATTGTATACAAAAAATTCAATCCCTCTCCAAACGGTAACTTACAACTCATTTGCAATTGCTAGTGTTTAATACTACAAAGTGAATTTTACCTAAGGCAATAATTCAAGTTTTGTAACTATAGCACGAATATCACCTAATGAAAAGCATTAAAGTTCATAAAAATAGTACATTTTTCTTTTGTAATCATATTAAATTTTTTCACATGTAGACAACATTCACCTTTACAAAGTATAGTGATATTTCTATTTGGGAAAAATTAACATTCAATCCATACTTTTTATTTTAAAAATGCTACTTTCACTTGGGAAATTAAGCTTCTATAACAAGAATTACCAATATTTAATATTAAATTTTATGACCACTTTATTAATGTATTACCTACAATGGGATTATAATTTTTAAATCAAATAACCCCAAGATACCCCATGTGGTGGTTGAGAAATGCCTACATACGACTACATTAAAGATAGATCAAACTACATGTAGCTCTCCCATCTATATGTATGTTTGAATGTGCAAAATAATGCAAAATATAGATATGATATTTCTTTTATAATTTGACACTTGCACCATGAAAGTCTAACCTATTTGTATTCATATTTATCTTAGTGGATTAGTTTAGGCGCTTTAAAGATTTCAGATATGTCTCATGTTTTATGTAATTATCTCAAATGTCATAGGTTATAGGAGTGCTTCAAGAGTGTGAGGTGAGGGATGACATTAGGTGAATTTGTATCTATGGGTGACCTAAAATAAATGGCCCATGAAAAATGTGTGGTCAAACTCATTGAGGTGTCAAATTCTAAAGAGTGGAAGAAACCATATATTTTTCGAGAAAGTGTTAGAAACCATATTGTTAAAAGTATTGTTCACATAAATATGGAGTTGTGAAATCTTTCGATACATATTCATATATATGTATACGTATATAACACACACACACACACATGTATGTATGTATGAAATGACATTCCTTAAGTATGTTTTGAAAGATTTAACATAGATAATAAATATAGAAAGCATCATGAAAATTAATCTTATTCAAACTTTTTTCTTAGTTTCTTTTAATAAAACAACTCTTAAAAATAGAACAAGGTGGACTAATTTTCAAGAACAAGAGATAGATTTGAAACATTGAACTTATGAGCACAAAGATGAAAGAGGTTTACCCTATGAGAAAATTTTTAACTATAAGTTTTATTGATCCTCCTATGTCACTAAATTTCTTGAAAATACAAAGGAGAGATCTAGCTAATTTTATAGCATGCTTACTATATTTCTACTCTCAAATTTATAAGAAGGTGAGAAATAATTTTAACAATATAATCTTCCTTTTAATACAAAGCTAAAAACTCTAGTATCACTTTACATTTTACTACTATGAGATGATTAGAAAAGCACACAGAAACTACTTTCTTTTATTACATAACTCATTTAAGATTGGTATGTCATTGATAAACAAAATGGACATATAAATGAATACAGTCAGTCGGTATCATTTTTTATGCTATTGGTCGACGACATGTAGAATGTTGTCGGCTGGTAGCATAAAAAAATTCTACCAAATGATATCATTTTTTATGCTACCGCCAATGACATACTATATGATGTCAAAGGTAGCATTTTCTATGCTACTGACCGACAACATACTATATACTATCGGCTAGTAGCATAAACTATGCTACCAACTTGTACCGTATAAAAAAGCTATAGTTTGGTATCATTTTTAATAGTGATGTTGTGATGTCTTGATATTCTCCATTCATGTGAAAGATAATTTTCACATATTTGCCAAATATTTTCTAAGGTTATTTTTCAAGGGACCCTTAAACTTTTCCTTTTCTTAAAGGGGAAGAGTGGAAAGGATCCCATAAGAATCCATAATGTGAACCAACCATATGAACACTATAAGAATCTCCAAAATGCCCTCCTTATCTCTCCATTCAAAAATACCCTCCTTATCACTCCATCCCAAACACCAAGCCTCCTCCTTGGGAGGATTTTCAAACCAAACATGGTTTCCTAGCCAAGGATGGAGAAGGAGGTTCAAACCATATGAACAATCCTTCTACCACATCAAACCATATGAGGGGAGGAATAAAAACATGGACCATCATGGCTTTCCCATCAATCCATGTGGTGTAAGAGGGTACTTCCTCCCTCTTCCCCAACAATTCAAAAATCCACCACTAAAGTAGGATGGATGGAGAAAATGAAAGGAACAAGAACACAAAACACTCCCACAAAAAACATGCAACATACAAGATTCAAGCAATCATTATTTCTTTTCCACATTATACTATAGAAACCAAAAATAAGAGGTAAGAATCCTACCTCAAATTAGCAAATCCAACTTCAAGCACAACAAGATCCCCAAGCTCCAAGCTCTCCAACTCCCAATAGTGAAAATGAGAAGCAAAAATTCCCAACCCCTCTCCATGAGGAAGTATAAAAATAAGAACAAGTCACCAATCCTCACAAATGAGAGGGTGACATGTGTCACCCATCTCATCCTCCAACAAAATATTCCCAAAATCACAAAGAGTATAAAACAAAACACATTTAGGAGGTAATCTCCCAAATTCCCCAAAATGCCAATAATCCAACACACTTCAACTTTTAAGAAATCACAAGAATACACCATAATTACAAGATGGTGACATGAGAGGGGTCATATGGGAGGGAAAATCTCATTTTACCTTGAAAAGAAACCCCTACCCATAGGTAGGGTCCAAGGGGTCCATTTCCATGTAAGGGAGACCCCCAAAGTGAAAATAGGCCCTTACAAATGCCACATTTATCCCAAATTCGAGATTGGGTAAAGTGGATCAAGGGTAGAGGTGGTGGGGCCCACCCAAATTATAATTAGGTGGTCCCAAACCACTAACAACAAAATTAATTAACATAAAACAAATCTAATGCATGTGGGGACCATTAGGTCCTTAAACTAGTTTATCACAAGACTTAAAAAATTACAAATTACAATAAATACAATTAGGAATCACCAAAGGTTTCCAAACATGAATATGCCACAAACACACAAGGCTACACACAATCATGCATGGCTAAAGGACTCGTCCTAGTCAACCGCTTGTGCAACTTGAGGTGAAACTTTGAAACCCACGTTCTCCTTTGTGCCATGTAATCTGCACACTCAATTCACACATTAAACATACCTAATTGATACAATATATTAAATAAATAACATCAATAAATCAATCATGGATAATCATTCTAACTATACAACAATCAATGTCAGTAGCTAAGCACTAACAACGTACATCCATTTTAACTCAAGCTAAAATATCCATCTAAGCACATACACGACAACATTCAATTAGCCATTATCAACCAATGATATCAAAGTATATGACAAAATCATACATCCATCCATCATATATGAAATAAAACCAACTGTATCACAACCTGCTGATATCCAAAACCATATAATGCAAGAAACTAAGATAATGATCCATAATGCTAGATTGGCACTACGTGCCCTAATCACCACATGTGTCACTAAATGATCCATAATGAAACCACATAGTATCCAAATAGTGCTAAAATCCATGTCCATAATCTAATAAATCAATGAGTCAACAAATGAACTGATGCAAGAAGAGGTGGGCACTACAATAAATTGTGAAAAGGAAAGTGTTATTAGGTGTCATCTCTCTCTCACAATGATATGGAAAGGGTTATATAAAATTCATAATTTATTAAGGACCACATGAATAATATATAGGATGAGTGGTAAGAATTTTGCACACTCATATATATAGAGGTTGATGAAATTTTGATAGATAATAAGAGAAAATTTTTATGGAAGATAAGGTTGCACACAAGATTATTTTTAGTAGTACATAATGAGAGGATAAACCTTTCCTATAAATCAAGGGATGTCAGCAAATGAAATTTCATATAGGAAATGACTTAGGAAATGCGAAGGATGTAATCATTGGTACAAAATTTCCTTAAACAATGGGATTATTTTTAGAACAAGATAAGTAAGAGGGGAAATAATTGAGAAGATATAAAAGGTTAACATGTATGAGAAGAGACAAATTTTACTATCGTGAAATTTTAACTCGAGGAAATATTCTGATTTAATTTTTTATCCACATGTCTAGGGAAACTATCTACATGTTTGTGACATGCAAGATCTATCGACTTAACTATACAAAATAAGACAAGACAAAATGTCATATGTGGGTAAAGATGGCCTAAGGTAAATAATAAACATGTGAGATGTAGTAAGAATATTCAAAACAACATGGGTATACAAATAAAAATAAAACAAGGAGATAAATTTCACAACATTTGAAGGGTTATGGATTGAACAAGATCAAATATGGGAAAGGTGCATGTGGGGGAAGCTTCTTAAGACATGCGGTGGACAACTCAATTCAAACAAAACATCCTACCTAGTATATTTGCAGGAATCATAGAATATTTATACATCAAATGGAAGAACTAAGTTTCTATGAAAAATAATATTATATCTCCCCATGGCATCTCATTTGAGACTTCGATCTTTGGATATTTGACATTTTGTAGAGGAATTTTGAAAATAGGAAAGGTTGAATATTCTACGAGTAGAGGAAGTTTTGGAGAGTTATGAGTAGTGTTAGGCTTAATGCATGGATCATGCACACTATAGAAGCAAAACTTTGCACTTGAGTACATTTCTAGGTCCTAAATCATACTAATGTATACATGATTCCTAAGTAATAAAACTAGTGGTTGACAAATCCTTTTGGCCTTTCTATTACTTTATCTCTTGCACTTTACTAGCTTTACACATCTTACGCTTCATTCATTCTCGTCGGAGGTTGACTGATTTATATTTTGATGGCCTCGTACACTAGCACCTAGTTAGGAAAAAAGCACCCAAGAGATCATGTGCCTCCTAGGTGCTCTTGTCCCTCTCTTGCTTCTTTTTACTCTTATGGGTACTTTTATCTTCTAGGTCACATTTTAACACTTTGGTTCAACCTTTCAATTTTCAATTACAAAATTCAATCAAGGGAATCAAATATATACTTAGTTACTTATTCTAAAAGGGGGCCAAACATTATAAGCATTATTTATCACCACCTAAGCTTGCACAAAGGCACAAGAACACTACAAATCATACATCTAGCACATTCATACAAGGGAAAAGGGATGCATTGATCTACATACAATGCATTGGAGGGGAGTTCTTGTTATAACACCAAACACATACACTAGGGGGCAATGGGTCTCCCCTTATATGCACATCTTGCATACCGCATCACACCATCACATTCACATAGAATCTACCTATCTTGGTTGTATTTACTCTTGTTAGATTATACTACTTACATGTTACACTTTGTTTCCTATGCTATTTTGTTACTTAGTATGTCTTTATCTTTTCTATACACACATGTGCATTCACATGGTATCTTGAGGTGAATGCATGACTTTTACATATTATTACATGGTGCATGATGCTTGACACCACTCTTTACCAGTCCCATTGAGGTTCCTAGGGCATATACCTTTTCTACTCTCATACTCCACACTCACAGGTCCTATTGTTACAATATTTACTACTTCTTGTCACTATAACTTAATTTTCACTTCTATACATGTTTTGACATACTATTTATCTTTCTAACATGCTAATGGGTGCTTCATGTGTAAAATTTTCCTTGTAGGAATTTATACAAACCATGGTTATCTATCACTTTTTGTTTCCTACTATTTTCTATTGTTTTTGGGCTATGTCCTATGTCTTACTTGATGATTGTTTTCCTATGACTCATACAACCCCGATTATCTTGTGACATTATGAGGGATGTCCCATATATGCAACCCAATTTTCACAATCACTATTGTCTTCATAATTGTTTGATACATTATATTCCATTGCATGCTAGATCTTCTACACTAACACTTGTTTCTAACCTAGCTTGTTTCCATGTGCCTTGGTTTCTACCATGCACATCCCATACCTTTGTAGGTAACGAATCTCCAATATGCATATCGTTTAAGGTCCTCTCATTTGGTATGAATCCTCCTACATTCATCACATGCACCCCAAATGAGGGAGAAAATAATGGGTAAACAATTCAATCTTCCAAAGAACACATATCTCCAAAGCAAAAAAACATAATACATAATTGGAAAAATAAAACAGTCATAAAGTGGTCCAAAATCAAACTTAGATCAAAAACATAGAGAAGAAACTAACACCCAATATTACATAGGAATGGTGGGTGCTTATGTCCCACTTGGGTGGTTGTTTCCTAGGTGAAAAATCATACGATTTCTTAGTTCATCATATTTTCTATTAGTTTTCAAGATACGGATATACATCGACACTTGGCTTCAGTTACAAAATTCAATCATTTAGTTACAATTCAGATTACAAATTGGTTAGAAATCAAGACGTACTAATGTAGAGTGGAACTTATCATTTAATAAGTGCAATAGAAGGAGAGAATTTCATACATCTCTCCCCAAAACTCTTCTCTTGGCATGAGATCACCCAAAAACTCATCCTTGGCATAAGATCATGCATAAACCTCACTCTTGGCGTGAGATCGCCCAAAATCCTCATCTTTGGTAGTAGGATGCTCAAATATGTAGCTCAAAAATTTCTGAAATATCTCCAAGACAAAAAAAGACAACTTTCTATCATATACTCTCTCATACATCCAGTGAACTCTCTTTGTAGCCACCGTTTCTACTACTTTTACATACTTATACATACATTACTATGATTTTTCATATACAAGACTTTGACTAATCTCTTGCTCTTCTTTTGTAGGTCCATCCTTAAAAGCAACAAGAAGTAACTCACATCAACAAGAAAGATCTCCAACAACATGATACTATGCATACGATTCACCCTTAGGGTCCACCTCCCTATCCTAATTGTTGCGCTTCACATGGCTACTTTTCCAAATTTCAAGCACCCTATCGGCTACACTCCTCTCTAGATTACAAGGTACACATCATCTATCTACTTTTACTATCAATTATTCACTCAACATTATAAAGTGGGGAAAATATAGACACAAAATCTATGCACATGATTACATTTCTATGTCCTAAATCATACTAATGTATACATGATTCCTAAGCAAGAAAAATATTGGTTGACAAATCCTTTTGGTCTTTCTCTTGCTTTATCTCTTGTACTTTACTGGCTTTACACATCTTACATTTCTTCTCGGAACTTGACTGATTTATCTTTTGATGGCCTCAGACACTAACACCTAGTTAGGATAGAAGTGCCCAGTGCTCATGTCCCTCTCTTGATTTTTTTATTCTTATGGGTCCTTTTCACTTCTTGGTCACTTTTTAAAACTTTAGGTCAGCCTTTCAGTTGTCAATTATGAAATTCAAACAAGGGAATCATATATATACTTAGTTACTTCTTCTAAATAAGGGGCCAAGCACTATAAGCATTATCTATCACCACCTAATCTTGTAAAAAGGCACAAGATAACTCCAAAGCATAATACATCTAGCACATTCATACAAGGACATGGGCTGCATTGATCTACATATACTGCATAGGAGGGGAATTCATTCTATTCCATCACACACATTTTACATATTTGGGACAATCTAGATCTATCATGCTATCATCGTACAACTTGCATAAAGGGAAACATAGGGCACGGACATGGATACATACACACATAAAGAACTACATGGATTCTAAGATGTAGTGTAGCACTCGGTCATAAGTTCACTCTTCGGTGGCCGCGAGGTTAGTCTCACTCCACTTTTTTCATCTTTTTTATTATATTTTATGTGGTTTTTGGGTATGTGTAGGTAGTCATTTTTAAGGTCATGGGTGTGATAAGAACCCTAACAATGAAACTAGATCGATAAAGGGTGAACAATAGTGAAGATCTTCCAACCTAGAAAAGACCATGTTCTAATCATTTTAACATGTATAGGCACCCAAATTAGTCATTAGCATCTAGGGCACTCTCATCCTCCCGTGTGCACTTCTATCCTATATATTCCTAGGTTTTTGAACCCTCAACGAGTCACTCCAACATTGTTTCCATCTAGATCTAGAACTTAGACAAATCCGATCATTCCTAGGTTGCATTGAATCAGCTAGGTCATTATCTCTCTATTGTTTTCTTATGGTTTAACATCCTTGAATGCTTAGTGCTTGTGCATTACTATAATTAATTACTTGAATATTATTTATTATAGTACGTTACTCTAAGATAGGATTTAATTCAAATTAGATTAAATCACACACAAATTATATTTCTTTCTTTTCCTTTCTTTGTATCCCATGTGGTGTTGTGTAGTGTGCAATTAAAGACAATAAAATATTATTTCGATAATTTTATTATTGTATTTTGTGTGTCAAATATTAGGTGTTACATATGGTATCAAATCAGAGGTTCATGCTCTTGAACCTCTGGGATAGATTGGAGTTGTGATGATCTTGCATGGTGGTGGTGGAGATGGGAAGAGTAATGTGATATATGTTGTGATGTGAACAATGTTGTAATTGTGATATTATGAACACATGTGTTGTGCATGTCACTTAGTGCATATTTTTTATCATGTTGATGTGTTTGTGATGAGATTATTCTCTCTCCTTTTCATGGATTCAATGAGGATTTCATGTGTGATGTACTACCTTGTTGTGTGTGAAAATAATGTTATTGTGGATTGCGGAGTGTTGGAGTGTCTTGTTATTATTTGATATGTAGGTGTGTTGATGGGTTGTATAAAAAAATTGGTGTATAGTGAATTTGATTGTATCATGATGTCACCAACGTGTTGTGATAAATCGTGTTTGTCACCATGTTGTATTGTAATTGACTATATGTTGTAATGTTAGTCACTATGTTCATCATACGTATAATTTGTGTAATATGTCATGGTTCATGTCATGAATTAGGGGCATATGGTGATTATATGACCCCTATTACATAGTACTTGCACTTTGGGTACATTAGGTTGAAACGTGATGTATTGTAACCCGTGAAAGTAACGATTGTATTATACCATGTATATATACCATGTGTAAGACACTATGGTTAATGTGTGTGAATCACCATTGTGTTAGTAATGTAGTTATGTGTTATGTTGTGAACCTTACACTAACCGACCCTAAGGGAAGCAATCGGTAAAAGTGTATGTTTGGAGAGAGGAAATGAGTACTTGTTGACTAGTCACTTGAGCCAAGTATGAGATAGGAGGTGGAGTCTTACATAGACTGAAAATCCACTTCTGTTCGTTTGGTATATATGGAAAATTTCCCAATAGGCATCATATATATTGTGTTTCACAGACACCTTAGGCTCAGTAGATGTCGACCTGTACCTTTTTCTCTCTCCCTATATGGTTTTCGTATAGATGACCTATGTGTACCTTAGCATTGGTGTACCGTTGACCAGTCACTCAAGCCAAGTATGAGATAGGGAGTGGAGTCTTACATAGATTGAAAACCCACTTTTGTTCATTTGGTATGCATGGCACTTGCCCAACGCATACCATGTATATTGTGTTTTGTGAACACCTTAGGCTCAATGAATAGAAACCTATACACCCCCCCTCTCAGAATATGTTGAGCCTTGTGGGAGTATGGAGGGATGATTCAGAAGAGATGATGACAACTATATTATTTGATATGTTATTTTACGAGCTGAGGCTCGATGTCCGAGTGTCAACAACTCAATGAGTACCCCTTTGTGGTCGTATAAGGCCACATAGTGATTGTGATGTGTTATTTCTCTATACGTATTTTATTTGTAAATTTAACTTTTCTTTTCTCTCCCTTTTCTAGAACCAGCAAATTGTTTTATTTAACTTTTATTTGAGTTGTTGCAATTTTGGGCATCTTATTTGGTTGTTGCACTAACATGTAGATTTTTCACTAACTATGGCTATTTAGCAATCTTTTTTTCTTAGTATTAAAATTTCTTTTCAACTTTAATTTTTTTATAAAATAGACCAAGGCTTGGGATTTTTCCACTTGGCATTTGAAACAAATTTTTATGCTAGTTCTAATGTCGTAATTTGTTGGAATAGGGTCATGGGATTCACCATGGAGTGATTGGACCTATGGACCCGCTTCTTTGTATGGGGTACGCCTTAACAGGTCATGGGGCCGTGTAGTTTTTGAACTACATGTTACTATGCCACTTGGGTGGGGGTGACAAGGCTCTATGTGCCTAAGGCCATAGGGTGACCCGAACTCATTAAATGGAGAAATAAGGAGATGGGGCTCTATGGTTGAGTGACCCGATATGGAGAAATAAGGAGATGGGGCTCTATGGTTGAGCGACCCGACTTGGTTTTTGCACTATGATTATTTCTCTTTGGGAGGTATATGGAGTTGTTTTTTGATTCTTTGGGAGGTATATGGAGTTGTTTTGTGATGCTTTGGGAGATATATAGATTTGTTTCATGATGTTTTGTGATGTGTGGAGTTGGTGTTATGAATTATGTGTACTCTTGTGAGTCTTGTTAGGCATTGTTATGATTGAGGTTTGATTCTCTCCTTGGTTAGTATGTACTATTGGATATTGACTTGCACCGTGTCTGTATAGTCATGGTTTTTGGGTCATGTGATACCAGTTGTATATGTATCAATGATGATGATTTTTTTGGTCACCACATGTGTGTGTTAGATTTATGCCTATGACATAATTGTTGGAAATTCTTCGTTATGTGGACTACTTGTTTGTCTTTCCATGGTGGAATTAGAGGTCTTGTGATGTGATACAATGTGAAAGTATGTAGCAAGATGTCTCGTCGGTTTTTTTTGTGTTGTGTTGAGTTTTGTGTGACATCTTGAGGCCAATTACTGTTGGGCACCCACGAACATAAGAAAATTGAAATTTTAAACAATGAATATTAAGAGCTTGAGATTAAGAAATACTGTAAAGGAAAAAGGCAAATTCAAAATAAAGTAAAAGCTAACTAACTACCAAAAGATTCACATAACATTAAAATTTAAGATATTGCCAAAATTAGTTTTCTTCCTTGTGGTCGTGTTGTATTGAAAAGTTATTTTGTTAAACTACATGTGTCATTATTGACCTTTTTACCTACGTATCTCGTACGCACCCAAATTTACATGTGCTACATTATCAAAAAATGGTAACAAAAGGTCCCCAATGATGATTCATATATTTTTAGAAGGTGTTCGAGCTCCTAAACCTATTTGCAGTTTATATTTGTAGCCTAGTATGTCTTACTTAGCCTCTGCATGCTTTCTATAGGCTTCTTGCTTCATTTCCCTTTGTTTTTGGCCTTTAGTGTCAAAATCACCGCCCGCTTGGACGGGTTTCGTAACCATCACCTTAAGTAGGGCAGCGGTCCTGTAATTGCTGCTTCTGTGTAGGATGGCATTGTTGTGTGCATTTTCTAGAATGTTCACTTGTGTTTTGTACGCATGTAACTCAACACCAGCTTTAGTTTTGGAAGCGCTTTCTCAAGAAAATTTCCTAAATTTGGGCTTGATTTGTTCATGCTTAACTCCTCTTTCACTTTTGATTGTTGATTGTATAGTTAACTTCCTCTTCATGTGATGATTTTGCATCTCATTGTTGTCAAGTTTGTTTGTGCACTCTACAACTAACTTTCTATAAATTGATCACTTGTTTTCAAGAAAATGGCCGAAGAATTATTTTGTGTAACCTTGCAATTACTAAGATGTCTTCTTTCTGCTAGAAATTGCATAGCCAATCTCGCCTGTTATGCTATTTTTCTTCCACTTTGATTGTTCCAGCATCACAATTCAAGTTTCCCATTGCTCCAATGCTTTCCTTCTATTTTTACTATTGCATTCCCAACCTCTGGACTCACATGGACACAAGAGAATGAAAAGATAAACTAAGGGGACCAAGTACCATACAACCGGATTGCCATAGTTCTATATTACAGGTTTGGAGTTGTTATTTGATTTCTTTCATTTCTTCAAATTTTGTATTTCTAAATTGTATGCACATTATCAAATAGAGTAGAGAATCATTTTCATTATTTCAATCATTCAATAGCTATAGTAAATCAATTCAATAGAAAATCCTCAATAGAGTCTTCTTTACTTGTCAAGGAAGTTGCAGGAAGAAAAGCTTCTGAGAAGCTCTAATTTCTTCCCCGATTCTGAGGCAAAGTGGAAGTTAGATTTGCATTCATAGTAAATCTTTCATTAATTAAAATAGACTAGATACACTCTACATAGGTAAATAACTACACCGGGTTATTTACTTGTTTAGTTTTAGTGTAGAAGTAGTTTAATTGTTTAGAATAGAAGTAATTTGTTGTTCTGTTTGTTATAAATCATTTTCCTTGATTTTTTAGAGTAGTTTCCTTTCAACAATAGATTAGCTTGTAAATTTCATCTTAGTTAATTTGGACACTTCAAACTAGATTATCACTTAAAATCATTTAGGTAATCAAGCCATAGGGAATTTACACTACTCGTTCATAGCCTCTAAATCTCCACTTTACGATTCATCCATTAGGGAATCACACTACCGATATTAGTCACCGATTCTCCCATAGTTGGACATCCATGTATTCCACACTGGTTGTCCCTGCAAGACCTCGGAATGTTAGCTACAATAGAAGGTCGCGTGTCAATTTTATTTTGTACAAATTGGTGAACCTGACATGTAGGATTGATTCCTTCTTATCCCTTACTTTCGTTTATATTACCTCACCTTTCCATTTCTTCCCCTATTTTGGTAGGTATTTTATACATCCTAGAATATGTCTGGTAGAGAGTTTGGTGGGCCATTTGGATCTGATAGGTATTACACCAACGTTCAACCGTAATAATCCCCTTCTCTTTCAAGATATGGTGATAATTATACAAGCAACATTCAAACATCTCCTAGTTATACTTCAAACCTCGTAAGTCATGTGAGGATAGAAGAGGTTGATCAACCCAATGCAAACCATGTGACTATCATGGGCAGAATAGGTCCTTAACCTAGAATCTTGTCAAACCCTCACATTGTCATGTAATCAACAAGATGACATCTTTACATGAATAGTTAATCCCCTTCACCAAATAGATGAGTCCTTACATAGGATGAAGGTTCATGCATCAACAACCTATCCTAAGATTCCTATTTTTGAGGAAGACAAGAATTATAACACTGAACAATTCATAATAGGGTATCATGAGCCTTCTCAACCAAACCCTATATCGCAGAACCCAAAAAAGGGACTATATCCTCTCCCAACGATGTCATTTCTACTTTATTAGGGAGGATTAGAGAACTAGAGAGTGCTCAAACATCACAACCAACACATGAAGTAGGGAAAAACATGGGATATCTAGTTGACAACAAAAGATACATCCCTTTCAATGAAAAACTAATGCAACATCCTATGTAACAAGGTTATCTAGTTCATTCTTATCTAGGTGATCTTCTCACAAGATTGGACACACTAGGGATGGGTCCTCATCCTTCTCAAGATTATCCTATGTAAGGGTTGGCCGGAAGTGCATTCTCGAATGTTGCTACATCAGAAATGTGGCATTCCATGGTTTTACGCCTACTAGTCCATATTCTAGTATCATCCCACCTTCCTTGCACATGTATTCGAAGTCCCCTAGATGGACTCATATGCCGTTCCTACTCCTTATGCGCCATATCAAGGAGCTCCTTACATTCTAGTCAATGCCTATAATGAAACTTATCCACCTCCTCCTCCACCACCTCCTCATCAAGGATCTTCAATGGTGGAGTCTTACGCAATGGGTACCTATGTTGAGTACTTAAAGGTACCCCAAAATGTTACCATACATGGAGTCATGATTCCACACCCATTACCTAATTTTCCAAAGTTTAAGGGAGAAGGAGACTCAAACACTCATATCAAGGCCTACGCTACTGCCATTAGGGAGTTACTTCCTTGGGATGTTATAGTAGCCACAATATTTCTGAATACTCTCAAAGGAATTGCATTAGATTGGTATTATCAAATTTTGGAAGCTTCCATACACTCCTTTAAACAACTTGTTTCCGAATTTGTTAGAGAATTTGACATGAAAAAGTTACATATAGGGATTAGGGAGTTTTTGTATATTATATGGGAGAAAAATGAATTTGCCACCCATATCATCCAGAGATGGCGTCAAGTTCTTTATTCCTCTACAAGAATGCCTAACATGAACCAAATGAAACTTTTCAATATTCCTTCACTTGCTTAATTAAGAGACTAAGGAAGAGGTCTAGATGTTTCCTTTCTATAGTTATGAGGAAGTATTAGAGGTTCTTCTTTGATTAGACCAAGCCACTATTGATGGTGGGCATATGACCTACGGTCTCAATGGGAAATTGGTATCCTCGAACAATGTAAATTATCAAAACAATGGGGCCAAAACCAAGGACATAAGGGTGTGAATCACAATCACAATGCTACCATGAATGGTGTTACCAATCAAATGAAGAACACTACTTTTCCAAACAATAATAACCATAGCAACAATAACTCAGAAATCAAAGAGGCCCTAACTCTATTTCATCACCAACATGGTTGATGTGAATCGTCCCCATAAAGGAAAAATCAAACCCAAGGCCCAAACCAAGATCAAAACTCTACCCAAGGGCAATCATGGTTATAAAAATAGTCTCAAAACTACAATCGAGGTTATAATCAACAACAACAGGATGCTTATTAAAGGCCAAGATATTACGATCCTAACCTATATTGTGGTTTCCATAAGGTTCGAGGTCATAATGATCTAACTTTCCACGATTGCAACAAGTTTCTACAAATAATTCCCAAAACCAAAGGCAGCTCTTTGTAGACATGTTCTTAGTAAATCCCGAGATAAACCCATAGTCCGGTCATTTGGGACCCATCGCACCTTAGAACGTAAACTTGAACATCTTCCAAGATCTGTTCCCCAAACATCCTGGGGAGATCAAGGTGATTTTTTAGAATGTAAACAAGGGCATTCCCATCCCAAAAAATTACCATGAGGCCTCGACTTCTGTTAACTCTCGTCTTGCTCCTAACCTCGGCTTAAACAATCACTCAAAGATTTTGGGATTGGTCGAGTTAGTGTTTAAACCGTAATTAATGCAACAACTCGATAACAAAACACATTTCACAATCCCTTCCCACTCTCTCTTTCTTGCAGGATGACGTTCTTATAATTCCAAAACCAATAGGAGCCTATGATTTGATATCAGATTTAAACAAGACCTTTTCTCACATCTCGTTCCTAGATTTGTTGAAGAACTCCCATGTGCATCATTAACCATTACTCGATGCCTTAGGTCTTGGTCATCTAATCCATGTTATGCCACATCATAGCACTCAAATAAATTATATCAATTTTACACACATCCTCCGGGACATAGTGATAGGGATAATGGGTTTGTTTTCGATATAGACAAGATGCCATTTGACGATGAAATTTTCCAAAGAGGAAATGTGGCCATATATTTACAGGTCTTAGTTTTCAAAAATTACATTAAGAGATCCATGATCGATGATGGGGCTGTTATAAACATAGTCCCCTTCTATTTCTTACAGAATTTGGTTTATGGAGAGACTAATTTCTCCTCCACAAGAAACACATTGCGAGGGTATGACAGTCTTTAGGAAACCTCGATTAGAACCATTATTCTTCCAGTTAAACTCGGTCCGTAAACCATCTTAACGGAATTTTACATCATCTATAGGGAAATAAATTAAAACATGATCCTTGGGAGACCTTGGATTCATCACATGAAGGCTATCCCTTTTACTTTGTTCTAAGAGATAAGATTCCTCCATTTAGGAAAAGTTTTCATTGCCCAAGGGGATCCTAAGCCCTTCAATATACACTTAGATAACCTCAAGAAGAAAAAATGAGTCCATTCAGGGTATGAACTTCCTGTGAACCAATTGAACAAACCACCTCCATCAAAATAATTGGTCACAATCACCCGAGCGTTCTAAACACTAAAGTTGTTGACCCAAAGACGTTTGAAGTGGAAAAAAGATAAGGGTAAATCTATATCTCTGGGAAACAAGTGTCCACTAAGACTATAATAGAGATCAAGAAACTTTTAGAAAGTGATCATCCGATCTTCCTCCAGTTTGAACCATAAGGGATGGGTAGTCTTCTCGGTTTAGCGTCTCTTCCCTTTGATGACCTATCTCTAGGTGTAAACATGATAGAATTAATAAAAGAAGAAGAGCATTTTGAGATTGGAATGATGCCCATACGCACCATCTCTAAGGGTTTTCCTATTATAAACCTTGGTTTTAATCCAAGTGCATCTAAGACCCATTTTTCCATATCTCGTGGGGCATGACCCCATCGCTCAAAGATAAATCACGGGTAAACACCATGCTCTACATAGGAAACAAGGTTGAGCAAGTATAGTCATGCTCACCTAAATACAATGTGTTGGGATTTTGGCAAAGAGTTTTATAAACCCTTCTTTCAAAAAAACAAGTTTAATGACCGGATATACATGCTTTTGGGCAGGGGTTATAATTTTAAACTTAAAATGATAAGTCCTTGTCAAGAGAATGGAAATTTTGAGGATCATGGTTCTCCGCTATGTACTTTTAGGGGTGAAGAATTTGACATCCATCAACTTTCTTCCCTTAGTCATGATGACATATAGTCCATCAAAGATTTCCATATGTATATTACTTCATTTGCATTGCATTATCATTTGGTAGCTCATTATGTGAAATTTGTAATCAATGAACTTAGTTTCAAGTAACTCTCAAAAACTTCTACAAAAAAATTGGCAACTATTCAAATCATATCTCTTTAAACATTCATCAACATTTTTTTATCACTTCAACAAGACAAGACAGAATTTTGACACTAATCCTACTAAGGCTTGCATGTTTGATTCTACATATAGATTTCTTCTAACATAGTTGTCTTTACTCATAGTCAATTCTAGAAGCTTCGTGATGTCATATCTTTCCCTAGAAAAAAATTCTTTGGTACAAAAACATTCTAAACATTTTCACCCAGGACGTTTGTTCACGTATCTCAACCTCGTGGTGGTGAGCCCTTGCATCTTATTGGTTGTATTGGGTTGAGGCTAGGTGCAAGCCTCCCTTCCCAAAAGCATAATTAATTTCCAAAAACAAACAAAAAGTATATATCTCAAAACAAAATCAAATCAAAATTTTTATTTACACACTTCTTTGCCCCACCAACCTTCGGTGTTGAGCCCACGCCTCTTACGAGTGGTGTGAGGTTGGGAAAGGAAGGGAGTGCCTTTACTTGCCTATGCCTTGTCCTTGGTGATGATCCCATTCTTCCTACTGGTGGAATGGGGCAAGGTGTAGGGGGTATTTGTAAATAAATTAATAAATTAAATAAATTTCATTCAACAAAAGTGCTTTGAAAATCTTAAAATCCCAAGAAAAATGAATTAGGTGTACATTTTCCAAAAGAGATTCAAAACCTTAAAACTAGATTGTGTCAATAAAGAGGCCACCTTTGGATCTAAGTTTAGATAAAATTGCAAGCAATCACATTCTAGGTTGTGTAGTAAACGGTATGTAGAATTAAGTTATAAGTTCCCCGATTAGGTTTATGTCCAAATCTTGTCTCTCTCACCATTTCCATCTTTAATCAAAACCAAACAATTTTTGTCCCTCCTGGCTCTTAGTGTTGAGCCCTCACATCTTACTGGTAGCATGGGGTTAGGAGTGGAGTGAATTCATTTTATTATCATATCATTATTCATCACACATTTCCAAAACAAAAGAGAAGTACAAAACATTACTTGAAAAGCTAAATTTCAACATTACAATGTGTCTGCATAATCATCTCATATCAGCATTACAAAATAACAAAAATAAAATCATCTTGTTAGCATATATTGTCCATTGCATACATTCTAAAATCATTAAAAACTGGAAGTTCTAAACATCTAAAGTACACATGCGAAGCAAACCACAAATGAAAGTCAACTCTATGCAAGGGATAACCGAACCAAAAAGAAGTGTGTGTGTGTGTGTGTGTGTGTGTATCATGAAATAAAGTTTTAGTAAAATGCCATCACGCACTAGGCATGGTCAAAATGCTCGCAATGAGCCTAGAAATACAAGAAAAAAATCATATATTTTCCTCACAAAATGGAAACGAAGCAATAAAGGCTCAATGGCCTATCAATCCCTATGGGATCCCTGACAAGATGCACGCCCGACTCCGGACTCCTACTACGACTTTGGCGTCATGAATGCACCGAGTGGTGTGAGTGGCCGTGAGAATGACCACTAGCCATGGTCTCACTGTGTGAATGGCTCCACCTCATCAATCTCTTAGCCTCCTCATATCACGTAGCCCTTGTGTTCAAAACAAGAATGGTCTTCGCTTCCTTCCAAAGAGGCACAAAGATGTCAGTGTGGTGGGAAGCCTACAAAGGTTTTCCCAAATCCTGTAATAGCTATAATATGGTATTCCCTGTAGGGAGTAGCAAGGTATCCACGCAGACCCAATGAATAAGATCTCGCCATTCTTAAGCAATCGATCCAAAACAAAAAAAAACAATAAGTGAGTAATAAAACCACAAAAACTATTAAAAAAATAAGGTACATAGTGATTAATATTTCTATCTAACAAGGTTGATAAAAGAGTGTTAACATACTCGATCTTCAGCATCCATGTAGGTCCATTGGTGTAGCTAGTGCAGCTCACGTAGGTACCTATTGTGCCTCTCCCCCTCCCGAACCAACATGATGTCCCATGACAGACTCCTCGTCTCCACCTCCCTCATGAGGAAGTGGATCCTCAAAAACCAATGTCTCCATATCTGCATCCACCTCCTCTCTCACCATGGATATCTCCTGAGTATCATGCCACTCAATGTCACTATCCTCCTCATCATCCCCCCTCTCTGCATGGGTCTCCTCACCTACCTCCTCATCAGTCTCCTCCCCCATCTCCACCTCAGTCTCAGAGTCTATGTCAATAGGTACCTCCTACTCCTCCCCGTTATGAGTGGGTACGGCCTTGAGTAGGAGAAGCAATGCGGGCCTAGATACTCAATGAGCATAAACAACATGTCTCACAAAGAATAGGAACTCTTGGTGTCACGATGGTCCAGCCATGATCACTTGTAGGACCGCCCCGAGACTCTTTAACACTCCTATAAACAATTGGTACATGAGGAAGAATATTAATGTATGGTAGTCCAAACTACTAGGGGACTCATCCAAATGGATGAGTATCCACCTTCCCGATCTATTAACTAACCGAATGGTGGTGGCATAATCTATAAATTTTTCCCCTCCTCTCCCCATACTCCCGTCATGTCATAGTATGGTGTAGCAATAAAATAAGTGGTATTCAAGGAAGTCAATAGCTGATGTGGCACCCTAAGCACTAACATCCTATTCCATCTTGCGACCCTGACGGCCCTTGGGTCTTGTACCCTTACTCCCCTCTGATAGGGGATGATCCTCTCATAAACCCAACTCATCACGAGTGTGGGATGACTAAGTGACTACTCCCCGGCATAGTTTTGTCTCAGATTTCTCTATATGCATCACTATCGTGGCCTAACAATATAACACTTTTTCCTTGCCCTTATCCCCTAGCAACGATGAAGCAAAAATACTAATGATAGCCTTACAGAGTGCGGGGATAGGAGTAAGGGGGACAAAAAGGAGCCTTATACCCTGTTTGGTGCCTTGTGACACCCCATCATCTCCTAAGTAAGTGTCCTAAACCTGGCCCTATCTATAGATCCCATTGTCTCAAGAGTCATTCATCCGCCAAGTATGGAAACACCGAGTATCCTGTATAAATCCTTGAGGGTGATGGTTCACTCTCATATAACCTAGGAACCGGAAATTATTTCGGTGAGCATCCCAATAAGAGAATAAATCACACAAAATATGACGATTAGGTACAATGTGAGGCACCCAGGAAATCCTCTACATCCTTGCCCGATGCAAAGATGTTTATCTCATTCTGTATCAATTGGTCTAGTAAAATTGTTACCCAATCACACACTCTCTCTCCGCTCCAATGGATATACTCCTCCTACATTCATAAACAACAAAAGAGTGAGTCAGTAATGTAGGAAAGCTCATAAAAACATTACAAAAACAAAACAAAATCCAAAAAAATTGGTCTAAACATGCTAAATTTACTCGTTGTCCCAAAATTGACAAAACCACCGCCCTATGCAGAGTGGTGATTTTGTAACCACCACCTTACTAGGGTGGCGATTCTATAACCGCCGCTCTACGCAAGCGCAGCTGTCAAAAACCGTCAGTCATCCCTTTAGCCCTAAAAACTCAAAAAAAACCATTTTTAGTAAAATAAAAGGCTACCCCATGTGCACCCCCCAGGACTATTTCAAAACAAGAAATTTCAAAAATCTCCCCCCTAGGCTTAGATTTTCAACTTTTTACATTTTAGGTTTCAAAATGAATTACTGAAGAAAACTAAGCTTTGTCTCGCATTGTTGGGTTTCTCAGTCTCAGAGCCATCTTCACCTCGTTACAATAGTCGTTTAGACTACACTCTCACTCAAAATGGTCACCGTGGGCCCAAAGCTCAAAAATCACCAAAAGGATATGTATAAATAAATTGTATTAGTATATATATGTTGTATTTCAACTTTGGTTTAAGTGTATGTGACAACAAGGCTAGAGCATTGGCGAAGGTATATTCTTATCCTAGCACAAATGGTAAGTCCTCTCGTCATTTTGATTTAGCACTTATTTTTGATATTTTTATCTATCTCGCACTTGAGCTCTCATTTCATCTTGCAGGTAAGTGGGAGCTTGTACGGTGACATTTCAAAGACACGTGTATGTCGTATAGCTTTTAACTCCCCATTTCAGAATGCCATACTTGGACTCTATGTTTTACGCCTCTTCATGGCTAAAATTCTTCTCTGAGGGGGTAATATGTATGCACCCAAGTTTACACATTCTACATTGTCGGAAAATGGTTACAAAGGGTCCTCAAGACACCTAAAATTAGCACTTTGCTAATTCTAGTGTTGGTTTCACCAGGGCACCCTTTATCATCACATTACACCCTCATATTTATTAAATATTAACATTGTCACCATACTTTCATAAGTCCACATCCATCATTAATTAAACCGAACCTTCCATTTATTAATTAAACAACACTTCATCACCCACTTCTACCCTTTAATTAATTAATTTAATAATTACGTCACCACATCCCTATCCCTAAAATTAATTAATTAATCAAATAAAATGAATAACTACCCTCACACCTCACCATGCTAACTGGGACACCTCGCTAACCACCTAACCTCCTCTAAAAATACCTTCTAAAAATCTCTAACTTCTTCCTAACCTCCTCTAAAACAACCTTCTAAAAATCATGATGACTCATCCTAACCAACTAACTAATTTACTAACCTTCCAAAAATATTAAAATCCTAACCAAATTATCCCCATAACCACCTCTAAACCTCCCACTCAACCTCTCTAACTAATTTAGATATGATTCCCCTAAATCTTCAACCAACTAAGATCAAAAAATAAATTTTAACCTCCATATCTTAACCAAACTTGAACCACTGCAATCGTCGGCGATTGCCCAAATCATCGCAATTCTCTCCTATTTTACACTATAAATATGGGCTCTAGGCCTCCATTTGAGATTGAATGACAGGTGGATGTGACTCTAGGACTTGATTCTTCTTGCATCGTAGACCTCTCACAAATCCAAAGATCATCCAACAACATCCAAAGCTTCTTTAAACGTCATTCATACATCTAGAATCACATCAGCAATCTTCTTGCATCAACAATATTTCTCTCTCGGGTAACATCATCTTTTGTTCCTCTTTTTCTCAAATTATGCAAGGTAAGTGGTTTCCCTTACATCATTTTTCATCATTTATAAGCTTAATCCACCTTTCTAACATTTATTTCAAGTCTCGTTTTGTCTATTTCTCACTTGTACATTTTTACAAAGAATCGCTTGCGATTTGCCAAAATCACCAAACATTAGCCCAATCGCCGCCGATTCTTGTCTATTAGACCTGATTTCCTTTCTAATATCCTAAGCTCGGACCTAACTATTATTATGCCTTTGCAAGCATCCATTGAACCTCATCAAGATCCTTTGAGCCATATGCAACATTTTATCATTTAACCAAATCAAATATATTATACCGTTTGCCTTTGTGAGAACATATCCGTTCACACCTTTGCTCCTTTGAGTCATATTATGATTCCTCGAATCCCTTTGGATCAAGAACCACCATCAGACCAACATATAACCTTGGACCTCGTATGTCCCTTTTCCTTTGCATTTTATCATTTAATATCAATTCACTTTATCATTATCAGATTAATTTCTTGAACGTGATTGACATCCTTTCAAGGAAGTCCATTGACTTCTGGGGACTGGCCTTTGCAAGAAATCCACCATATATTTTACTAACTCCATCTTGTGTGAGTGTTTTTATTTGCAGGATTACTTACAGGGAAAAGGATCATTTCTCACATTATTCATCGGAGCGCAACGTCAAACATTATCCATCCACATCCGCGGGTATCACAAAAACCCTGCCATATCAAGGTTTGGAAGGTCTTATCACTTGCTTGCAAACACAGGTTGAAGATTGGTAAGATTTATCCCAAACAGTTCCCCAGTGATGATTCATATCTTTTCGGAAGGTGTTCGAGCTCCTAAACCTGTTCACAGTTTATATTTGTAGCCTAGTACGTCTTACTTAACCTCCACATGTTTTGTGCCAGCTTCTCGCTTCATTTCCCTTTTTTTTTTGCCTTTAGTGTCAAAATCATTGCCCTATCTGGGTGGCAGTTTTGTAACCACCACCTTGAGTAAGGTGGCGGTCTTGTAATCACCGCTCTGCTTGCAGGCAGCCGTCCTGCGTGCACATTTTCCATAATGTTCACTCGTGTTTTGTACGCATGTAACTCAACTCCAATTCAGTTTTGGACACGTTTCTCAGTCAAATTTCCTAAATTTGGGCTTTATTTGTTCATGCTTAACTCCTCTTTCACTTGTGATTGTTGATTGTATAGTTAACTACCTCTTCATGTGATGATTTGGCATCTCATTGCTGCCAAGTGTGCTTTTGCACTCTACAACTAACTTTTTATAAATTGATCGCTTGTTTTCAAGAAAATGGCTAGAGAATTATTTTTGCATCCTTGCAATTGCTAAGCTACCTTATTTTCTCGCTAGAAACCGCATATCCAATCTCGGTTATTATGTTATCTCTGTCTTCCACTTGCATTGTTCCAGATTGCCAATTCAAGTTATCCATTTCTCCAGCGCTTTCCTTATATTGTTTCCACTGCATTCCCAACCTTTGGACTCACATGGACATGAGATAATGAAAAGATAAACTAAGGGACCAAGTACCACATAATCGGATTGCCACAGTTTTGTATTCCATGTTGGAATTGTTATTTGATTTACATCATTTCTTCACATTTTTATTTCCAAATCATACGTACATTATCAACTAGAGTAGAGAATCACTTTCATTTTTGAATCATTCAATAGCTACATAAATCAATTCAAGATATAAAATCTTCAATAGGAGTCTTCTTTACTTGTCAAGGAAGTCGTGGGGAAGAAAATCTTCTGAGAAGCTCTGATTTCTTCCCCTGATTCTCGAGGCAAAATGGAAATTAGATTTGCATTCATAGTAAATCTTTCATTAATTAAAATAGAATAGATACACTCTACACAGTGAATAACTACACCGAGTTATTTACTTGTTTAGTTTTAGTGTAGAAATAGTTTAATTGTTTAGAATAGAAGTAATTTCTTGTCTTTGTTAAGTAATAAATTAGTTTTTTTTTGTTTAGAGTAGTTTCCTTTCAAAGAGATTAGATTGTTAATTTCATCTTAGTTAATTTGGACACTTCAAACTAGTTTAGCATAATCAATTAGGTAATCAAGCCATATTTACGTTACCCGTTCATAGCCTCTAAATCTCCCCTTTGTAGATTCAACCACTAGGGAATCACACTACCGATATTAGTCATTGATTCTCTCATATTTGGCCATCCACGCATTCCACATCGCTTTTCCCGGCAAGACCTCGGGAGGTCGGCCGCGATAGAAGGTCATGTGCCAATTTTCATTCATACAAAGATCCTTTGAGCTTCGAAATTATGTCGCATCGACGATGATGCTCTTAGAAGGAGGCGGATGAAATGCCCAATTTTCCCCCCTCTAATAATGTATAATGCCCTCCATTTGTTTCCTTATGCTTTGAATGGTTATAGTTTGAATAAAATAAAATAAAAATATTAATGAAATGTGTCAGTGGCTATGTCGGGGGTGGCGGGTGGAAGAAGACATCTTTGTCAATGCAGGAGGTGACCTATAGACTTTCATTCTCCTTGCACAATAATACAAGAACTTTATTTGGGATCAAAATGTTGATCACGTGAAGCCCAAGACAACATTGTCATTTAGCAAGAATATTATAATTACAATGTTTAGAATGTGACAGGGGACTATGTTAACACGAACTCCTACCAATAGTTGCTCCCAATCAATACTATTAGGGGTTAAATCATTCTTATACATTGAGGGAAATCCAAATTCATTATCCCCTCATTTTACTATGTAAAAATTAACTTATCTGGATCTGTATCTATATCTAAAGTGGGTTCAATTTTCTATGAAGGGAAACATAAATTTTGCCTTTCGTTGTTTTGTTTGTTGTATGAAAAAGAGAATATGATTGAGTTTTGGGAGTTACGCAGTGGTTGGATGTATTGTTTCTGTTTGGATGTTGTGGAAGAAATGTCCTTCATAATGATGCATTTCTTGTTGATCTGGATGAATCACAACCTACATGACATAAATTTTCCTATTGTACTCGGCCTCTACAACACTCCTAACACATCTCTTACATAGAAGATGGGACAAAACTCATAGTTTTAGGTGGGTATGCATATTTGAATGCTCTTCTTAGTGATATTTTCCTATTATCCCACGTGTGTCCCTATAGATTTTTCGCTTGCACTCTTTATCTACATGAAACCCTCTGGTTTCCATTCGTAGCTTAGTAGAGAGGGTTGGTTAGAGGTGATACACACTTTTCTCCTAAACACAACCGACATAGAGCTCAAGCTATTGTTTTTTTAGATCTGGGCTTAACCATCCCGTGGATGTAATCTAAAGGGATCGTATTGCATCATTAAATTGTGGCTTACTCTTCTTAGTTTGTGTCTTACTTTTATGCTATCTACAATTCACCGAGTGGGTTAAGCTATGTTATGGCTCGGTGTAATTTTGCATCCATTCATAGATCAACATCTTCTTGCATAACTCGGTATGGGTTATTTTAGTGGGCTCTGAATGATTATTTACATTGACCTTGAGCTCACTTAACTCAGTTGCTATGAGATGTCGGGCTAGCTCAACGTAGTGCTTCTACTAGCTCATTGTGCTAAAGGTTTTATAGCTCGCTTATAAGGAATTTTCTTTGTGTGAGGACTCTGCTCAAATATGTGCTTTGTTAATGGTTTCACCCAAATTCGGCTTGTTATGAAACTCATCCAACTTGTTCCTTTTGAGATCTCGGTGGTCTGTAAGGCATAAAAAGAAACAAATGGGCCCATGGATCTCTTTTCTTGCACTACTTCATTCGTTAACATGTATCAACTTTCCACGCTCTCTGCTCTAAATTCCACTTTCATCATTTCTTGCAGTTTGAAATTAAATGTTAATTATTAGGAAATGTAACTCCAAACAATGATAAAACCTTACTTCTTTTGGAGCTGTCAAAAAATGAAAAAAATAAAAATAAAATAAAAATAATTGACACCGAAAGTCATGGGCATGAAGCACCACACCCAAACGTATCAAGAAAACCTCTTTGCATGATCCCCGCTAACATGGACCACCATAGGGAAATTTAACTAAGTTGTTGGAAATTATTTAATGCACTTACAACTCATATTCCTAAACCCTCTTAGCTTATCAGTCACTTATAGTGACACCATCATTCTAATAAAACAGGATCGGTTCCAGCTTACGGTTGCCACTTGGCTTGAGTAAAAATGAAAACCACTACCTCCTAACTATAGATTGCCAATAAGAGAATCATAACCCACATTCATTCCTTTAAAAATGTCGTTGGAAACTAGTTTTGAAAGTGGTTTTTTTGTCCCACTAGTCATTGCGACAAGAGTTGTTGACGTAATTACGATAATTGACCACTGGAGTTGCACTTATAACTTGATATTTTCTCATTGTAATCAACTTCCATCACACGGTGAATTCTTTATACATGGGTGGGTAAGTAGGAATCATAAAACTTCTTGATTGAACTTAGAACGAGAGTATTTAAGACCCATTTTGTAAGCACTTTTGTTGTTTGGGTCAATTTTCTCAACTTATTACTTTAGCTTGAATCTCCTTATGAGAGTCTCGTTTGAATTCTAGCCATGCGTGTGACCTCGTAATACCGTCATAATATCATGTAGAATATTTTTAGTATTTTATCCAATATGAATGATTTTTTAAATGTATGGTGTTTTTTCCTCTCTCTACCCTCTTCTCTCTCAAGAAACGATTATGAAAATTTGGTTGATTTGAAAACGTAAATGAATTGGGAAATGTAAATTGGTCTGAAATGAAATGGAAATGGAAAAGAAAGGAAAATGGTTACGATATTTTGAATGGAAGATAAAATGTCTCTTTACTTTCTCTCTCATCTTTACTCTCTCTCTCTAGTACTAAATTGTTAAGTGCAAATGAAAGTGAAAGTGTGAATGCATGAGAAATGAACTCTTTCTTCTTCTTCCCTATCTCTCCCTCTCTCTTCTATTTAATTGAAATTGTTTGAAATGATGAATGTCTGGATTTATGTTTGAGCATAGGGGTTTCCATACTAGTCCTAGGACCGACGCAACGCTTAAGTTACAGGTACTCCGAACAAGATGGAATAACAATGTGATATGTTGTAATCAATGTTATGAATGTTAAATGAAAGTGAATTAAAGATAATTGCATTATCAAAAGTAGTGTGTTGAAGACTATTGTTCCTCTTGGACTCTTATATTTCAAGCATTGTACATGGAAAACTATGTTGTTTGTATCTGCCTTGTGTTAAAGCTAACCTTACAACACTAGTAGGAGTGACACATAATTAATGTAGGAACAACTATGTTAGCTAGATAAACGAGGAAGATAGTTGAATTTTGTAAATGGGTAAAAAGCATATCGTTCACTTCATAGGTGTTAAGCCCATTTGAATTTAAATATGGATCTCATGGTTTAGACGATTGAAACAATCACCTACCTAATAGTTATTGTGGTTCATAGATAAAATCAAAATGTTTGGAAGTAACTTATCATTTTTAAACCATATAAATGCAAAGTGAGTATTCAACCTTTTTCGTACCCTCCCTCTCAATCATGTCACATCTAGGTTTGCAAAACCCTAATGTCTTAAGAAATACTTTAATCCTCACAATTAGACTTCTTGTCCTACACTTAAGAAAATTCTTCAAAGACCATTTCTATAACTTAAGTGTCCTTGCACGAAGCAACAGATCAATTGAGTAACCTTTTCATTCATAGGGTAAATAGGACTAACACTTCTTGGTGTCATAGGTCTACTCATCTTCATGGACGAGTTAGAGTTCAATGTTCACATTGGACCTTGGTGTCCTAGTGGTCAACCATATTCTTAAGAAGATAGTTTGGGATACCTTCATCATTGAATGAACCCTTCATAAGATCCTGATGACACAAGTGGAGTTAGTGCACTAGTTGTACTATGCATTAAACTCTTGTTAATGATCTCTTTAGTTCCTCATAGATAAATATGTCACCTTGGCTAGTAACAACTTTACACCTTTGTCCCTTACGAAGGTTTAATGGGATAAATATGTTTTCACACCTTAAACTGATCTATAGTTAGGTGTAGAGCCCTGAGTGCAATTGGAATTAAACTAAACCTAATGGAACCCTTTATAAGCTAAGTGTTAAAATGAAAGTGAGAAATTGTAGTCTTGGAATACCTCAAGTGGCACAAAGGCTTTGCAAGACAGGGACATTTGATTACTCTAATTTTGTCTTGTGGTAGGGTGTAGAAACCCTCGAGTAGAAATGAATGTAATACATCGAGTGACCTCTTATGATGCTAATGAACAAAGGAGCTATGATGTATTGTTACCAATGATTGTAAATATTACCTTAGAAGGATTTTGAAACACATAAAATTTTATAAATTTTGCATTTGAACTCCCTTTGCCCTCTTAGATAATTGTGACCCTTAGTAGCAGATTACCATGTGCTTTCTCGTAGGGTGTAGTTTCCCCATCCATGATTGCTTTTGAAGTTAATAGATCATGGAGCCTCTCTTAAGGGTATTGGTGAAAGAAACACTGATGCATTTTACTAAACGATTTAAATAGTTCCTTGGAAGAAATTTGAAAAGCATATAGTTGTTGGGTTGTCTTGTTATATGCTTTAATACTTGGGTTTTTAAGAGCGATGAAATGAGTTGTTAGGTACAGGGTCACCACTCCTTGTAGTCATGAATCCCTAAGTGTAAATTATGTGTCATTTGAATTACAATTGTTCTAAAACAATGCCAATAAGAGTCCAAAGTAACCATGTAAGAGTAATGGAAAACAAGAGTAAATAAGATATTTGTTTAGGAATAAAGTTATGCTTGAAGTCTTCATAATTGATTTAGGCATTCTCTTTTTGTTAAGAAAAAAATATGAATTGTTCTTGGAGAAATCAAGCATTTGAGCCAACACAAACTCTTATATAACAAAAAAAGAAATTTATGACGTGTAAATGTTAAATCGACTTAAACTAACTATTGAACTATAACAAACTGTAATGGAAAAATAGGGTACTATGATGGAAGGATGTTTATGGGAAGAGGTATCTTGAATCTAAATCATCCTTAAATCCTAATAATTCCTTCCTTGATCTCACAATAGTTCCCTTGTCTAGCAAAGGTAAAATTTAATCATCGAATATACGTCTCAAAATCGAACCTTAACATCTTGTTAGTTCCTTTTCATAACGAGGATAAAATTTAACGTCAATTAAACATATTTTGAGAAACAAACCTTTAATGTAAGAATGAATATTGGGAGGCTCGTAGGTGTTTAAAATGAATTTAATTAACAAATGAGTTGTGGATAATTAATGGAAATTGAGAAAGGAACCAACAGTGCATCCTCTTTTAAAGGCTAATGCTATACGAAAAATAAAGTATTTGAAGTTTTAGAAAAAGAAATTTTACACCCTTACCAATTTAATTCACTGAAACCTATAAGGTTATATAATGGAAAACTAAATGTAATAAATATGTAAAAGGCCATGTTGTGGAGTATGCCTATCCTATGTGTCTTACCGTAGTTGGGTCATTGTCTTGGTTTACATCATTTGAGTAAGACATTGATGTGTACCCTATGTTATCTATTGTATGAGTGGGTTCATGTTTGTGTAAGTTTCCTACGTGATGTCGAGTTTCTTTATTTGGATCCCATGTGGTGTTGTGTAGCGTGTAATTAAAGACAAAAAAATTATTCCGATAAATTTACTATTGTATTTTGTGTCAAATATGTGGATGTTACAATTATCAAATGAATTATAATAAAACTTATTTAATTTTACATTCATTTTTGAAATATTTATTCAATAAATATTAAATGATGGGCTCCATCTCTCCAATAATTATAATACCTTTTTTATTTAATACTTTTTAATATAAATTTTATGATTACAGGAGAAAATAAACCCTACCACTTCCCGCTTCCCCCTTCCCCTTCCCTATTTAAACCCTTCCCTCTTATGAAACCTCTTCCAACACACATCATTTCATTTTTATGTGTTGGAAGAGGTTTCATTTTTATGTGTTGGGAGAAGGTAGAGATTTGCTTTTATTTTTATTTTTCATTTAATGATTTGATTTTGGCCATATCATTTCTCTTAGAAGTGTAAATGGCTCTTATCTCATCCGAAGTCTCCTTCCAGTATTTGTAGTTACATGGCTAAAATCCAGAATGAAAGATATTGAAGACTTCTGAATACACAAATTCCTGAAAATAAAATGCATACGGTACTTATTTGGACGATATGGGTATTTTGTCTTGTGTGCATTGGAGCCATAACTTGTTCTGTGATATATCTAATTTGGTACTCAATCCGGAATAGCAACAGCATTACTGAACATGTAGGGTACTTTGTAAGCTTGATGGCACTTTTATTCTTCTTAATACTCCTCTTTAAATCAATAGCAAGAAGATTCAATTGGAATCGGACACAGAATGAGGAAGACAATGAGGTTGGCCATGTCGAAGACGAGGTTACATCTTTGAACTTGAGGCCTATTGAATTTCTGATGGGTGAAGCAACTATAGACTGCAGCGATCCAGATCAAGCCATGGAGATCTGTTCTATTTGCCAAAGCGATTTTCAAGGGCATAACAAAGTCATGTTTCCCAGGGACTGTGGGCATTATTTTCACAATGAATGCATCAGACGCTGGCTTGTTTCTCATCAGACCTGTCCTGTGTGTAGGAGGGTCATTCCTGCAGGAAATGAAATCTCAGTCATGCCAACAATAATGACTGTACAGGCTTCTCATAATAATGTATAGGTGGCTAGTTCTGTAACATTAATGTTTACATTCGCAGATAATGTTGAAAGAGAGAGCACTGGAGAGAGATATTAATGTCGAATATTATCAGGCCATACCTTCATTCCATAACTTACATCAATATTTTTTTCCATGATTTGAATATGGATGCTATATTGTTCTCGATGTAATTTTTAACAATCTATGTGGGTTTAGTTCCTTCCTTCAGTCTGTTTGATGTATCTAACTTTTCTGGAAGCAAACTGGAGCTGCTGCAAATCTCAATTAAGAAAAAGTAGCTCTTGTAAGATTTCTAAATTTAAACCGAGAAAATCTTAATAAATCTTCTATATTTGCTTCAGAGAAGAAATTTCCTTTATGGGCTTCTATAAAGCTTCTATATTTGTTCAAGTGTTTTTAATTGATTAAATGAGGGATTGAGAAGTGTTTATCATTTGTTTGTGGTCTGTTTTCAGGGATTTCGATTGTATGTTTTGTTAAATTTATTCTTAATAAACGGAAGAATTCGATTGGCTTTATTTTCTTAGAGTGGATTTGAGAGTTTGCATTGCAAATAAGTGGATTTTTCTGTTTGTAAGATGGGATTTAACAGTTTTTTTTTTTGTTGGATTTCTTTAATTGTTTTTTAAATCCATAAATTTCACAGAATTTTATTAGTTTTTGATGTGAAAGTTTTAACGCAAGCCACTCGCCTTAAATTTTTCTTCCCGTATCTATCTATAATTTAAAAAATTATAATTCTACTTTTTTAAGGATTTTTCTTACTTGGTTGGATTGTAGCAATTTGAACATGTGGAAAGTTGGTTTATCTCAATAATGCACTAAATTAAACTATATTAGGTTTAGTTTTGATATAAATCGGAAAGCAAATTAAAATTATACAAATAAAAGACTAATTTAAAAGATAAAAATTTGGAAAACGATCGGAATAATTACACTTCTTGAATTAGGGTTTCTACTCAATTTATTGCAAATGTGGAGACATTCATCAGCAACAAACAGTGAATAAAAAATTTAGAAATCAAGGAATTAAACTTAGAAAATTGGAGCTGCCTGGCTAGTTCTCTAAAAGCATAGAAACATGTGTACAAGAACTGCAGGAGTTGGAATTGGAATCCCATGGCAAGTAAAGAACTGATATGAGGAATGTGAGGGGCTTGGTTCTCGTTTCATAATTAGTAAAGCTCATTTTTCTTGGTTTTGATGCAGATCACAAGAAACTATTATTCTGGCTCCAAATCCAAATCTATCTTAATTATTTTGTAGACTTATAAAAATATAGTGTGTTAATGGGAACATGTGTTATCTCTACATTAATATTGATATGCTTTTAGGCAATCCAAATTCAATGTAAGTTGGTAGGCAATCTGGTGTTTGCAAGAGTCCCAAACTCGTCTTTTCAAGCCCATGCAAAAATGACTCCTAGATGTTAGAATGCTTAAATTATCCTTTTTCCATGAGGATTCTTTTGAAAAAATAAATTATGCTTTTACAAATTTAATATCACTTAATTTTACTCAAATTTTATCTCTTGAGTTTGTCCTAAACATACTAATAAACTTGTGTATATACATATTTCTTCAATTCAAATAGGTACTAAGTACCTTATTAGTGCGTAAAATCTCTTATACACAAGAAACAAAAATAACTTTAAAAGGTATACAAACTATTCGTATTTTTCAACAAGGGATAAAAGGGAACATACAATTTTGACAAATTACAATCGTATAAGTACAATTCTCAAAAAATACTTGAGACATTGGAAAACTAGGGGAGAAAATCAAAACCCGGAAGAGAGAAATAGGGACAAACATGGAAGAATGAAAAGGATAAATACTACATGGGAGATAATAAAGTTTCAAATAGAATTACAAGGTTGAAGATGTAAAAATCACCTAAGACATAAAGGGAACAAGTCAAACATCAAGAAAGAAATGGATATGTTAGAGCCTAACATCGACGAATGATCCATAAACACATCAAAACCATCACAATTAAATATTCTCATAGAAAAATTAGGTCCATAAGTAATATCTCACTATGATTTATGTGTTTGCATGCATAAATAAGTAAAATAAATGATACCTTACTTGAAAATGATTTGGTATATTGTCCTCACCATCTATTGCATTTCTCAAAGTTTGTAAGACAACAAATAGTGAGTTGAAACTCAAAAGGAAGAGACATCATTTCATCTCCATACTATAAAGCAATGCAAATATTATAGTGCTAGCATGCATGTTTCTATGTTTGAAAACCTATACTCTTGATAATATAGTGTGGACATGTAAATATTGTCTTTAACACTTTTGCAACATCAATTGTGGCATCATTTGACACATTTGAACTCTTGATATATATTTGAATTTTTATATAGATTTCCGATTGTATTGAACTCCATTCACCTTTCCTTTCCTAAGTTTTTTCTATAACTAGACATGGTCATCATTTCGGGAAGTGATAATATTTCCATTTAATTTAGAAAATTCAAAACCTATAAAACAACCTTGTACTGTCCTATATCATTATAGATATTTTGTAATAGGAGAAAACACTATGTTAGGGTTTGTAGCCTAGGATAGTGGCAACAAATATGGACATTTTTGGAAATAAGAAGTTTCTTACTTTCGTGATTGTTCTCACCACATAAATATATTTTAGTATGGGAACATTCATTTAGATGACATAGACATGTCTCATGGGTCGCCTATAGAGGGGAATTGACAAAAAGTTACCTATATACAAATCATCCCATATGTCATTCCTCACTACTTAGACACCTTGTAAAGTCCTATCATTCACTTGTAGGACTCTCACTATATAAGAGACCACTATGAAGGATTACATATATATAATCATTTGTAGTGGTATCTTATAGAGTGAAAGTGTTATCTTTAAGGAGCATCCCTAGAGTAGTCCACGAGGTCAAATTTGAATACAAGTAGTCAATGTTGTATGGTGCCAAGTCTCAAAGTTAACTTATGGGACTAAATATAGACTATTCATGACTATGCACATACACACTCATACATATGTGGGAGAACTATGTATTTTTTTCCTATTTAGAATGGTGGTAATGTTGGGATGATGAATTACAGCCTAAGTACTAAAGGCACATAAGGTTGGGGTGTGTGAACATAGGATGCGTAGGTACGCATGGAGATGTAGTAGAAAAAGGCGCGTCTAGGAAAATATGACTTTGAGACTTAGCCGTTTTGGTTACAATGGGCTAAATATATATGTTGAGTGTGGAGCACACAAAGGTATGAAGACTTGAGACTAAGAAAAGTCTATTTTGGACAAGTGGGAGATCAAGCGACATGCACAGTTTTGGGCTAATAATAGGATTAGATTTGTAGTTATTATTAGATAATCTATTATTAGTGAGCTTGTATGCTTTTGTATTTATCTTATAGCGGTGCATGGCTATTCTTAGTATGCAACCTATTTTGAGGATGCTTAGGCGGTGAAGGGAAAGTCCCCACCCCTATAAATATGTATTGATTTGCATGGTTTGAGAGACAACTTGTAGTAATGTTATGATGTTGGTTATGAGCACGCATGACCTATGATATTATGTTCATGTATGTATTCATATTTTGTGTTCAGCAGTAATTAATACAATGGATCTATGTGGTTGGATATTGGTTATTGACATGTCTATAACTAGATCTTGCTTGGTAAATCTGATTTTAATTCTTATTTAATCATTCTTGCATATGGTTAGCAAACTAGATCTAATTATGATATCATTTATACTTTATTACTTGTTATGGATCTAGATCATTTGTGTGATTATGCCAACACCTTGACAAAGTTGTCATAAAAGAGGGACCTAGTACCCTTGCGCACTTTGGGTGAGCGCTTAGTTCTAGCTGAGTGATGTGACAAATGGCGTGCCTTAGGTTATTTGGTAAAATAAAAGATTACATTTTGGTTTTGTTGTTAGGACCTATTTTCAAGATATTTGCAAGGATGTTGCATGATGAAGACATATTGGTTGACTTTGGCCAACATTGAGGATTGGGTAGAGAATTTAGAGGAAGAGTTTTCTCAAGCTGAATTTGATGCACGTGCGTGGGTTGAACATAATTTGTATCATGAGCTCTATGAGACATTTTTTTCTTATTTCCTATAGAGCTGTATGAGTGGTTGGTAGCATACACATCAAAGATAAATTTGAGGTATAGAGCACTTTTTGGACACAAGAAGATTACTAGAATTTACATGATGTCGATCTGACTTGGACATGCACTATGGATCATTGGTGGAGTGGTGTTTTACATATGTACACCTTGGAGTGCATTGTTTCTACTTATTCATGTCCAGAGACTATTGAGTTCCAAAGATTGCGCCAACCTAGAGGATTTTATTTGCGCGTAATCCCTTTAGCAATTAAGATCTTGATTATGAATCTGGATTTGGAAGAGTGTCACATGGCTAGTTACATCCCACCATACATGGGGAAGGAGCAGGTGTGGTAAAAGATGGAAGACTTGGTGGCATAGAGATAGAGAGAAGAAAGGAGACTTAAGCTAATGAAGTGTGCAAGAGGGGCTTGACGAAGCAACGTGATGTTGCGGAATGAATGGTGTTATGAAGAGAGATGGCTCGCGAAGGACTTGGGGCTCACATAGAAGATATGGGGCTAGAGTATCTGGTACTCCCCCATTTGAATAAGAATTGAAGAGAACCATCTTCAACTTCAAATGAGAGCGTGCCGACTAGAACTAAAAGGACCGTGAGCTCGCATCTAATCCCTCCCGACGAACTAGCCCTTGTGCATGGTTTTCTAATTTCTACAAAATTCATTGATAAGCAAGCTAGTATGGGGGTAGAGTAGCAATAGATAGATTTCATTTTCCATTAAGTTTAGGAGTTAATCAGATAGCACATTCATCTATGGTGGCACGATGTCGCCTTCATTATTTGGCGGTCCGGTTGGAGGTATATTTTATGGTGCGTCATCAACACGTAACGTTGGTATTACATCTAGAAGTAACACAACTTCATAGACCGTGTGGGAGTTCATTTTAGCACAACTATTATAACACAAGGCAACACATCCTCTGGTCCATTACCCACTACAAGGGGAGGATTAGGTGGTTTGGGATATAGTGGATCTAGTGGATCTGGAGGTGGAGGGAATACAAGAGGTAATACAGGTTCTGAATCAGGTGGGCATAGCCCGCACCAACCCCAACAATTTTATTATGAGATGTCTCTTCACCTACCAGAATACAGAGGAATTGAAGATGCAGTTGAGCACGTGCATATGTGTGAGATACTATGGCGTGCTAAGGGGATTATAGCTCCAGAGCGTAAGGCAAGTCAGTTTGTTACTACTTTGCAAGGGCGCGCACATAGTTGGTACATGAAATATGATCCAAACCAAACTTGTGTAGACTATACCATGTTATGTGATGCTTTCTTAGTAGAGTTCCATATACCTAAGTTTGAGCAAAAAGTATCAGTGCACTAAAGGACATAAAGCAGGCATGGTTGAGATTGTTAGGGAGTATGATACATGATTTAAAACTTTGCTATCAAATTTGTCTTATGATATTCACCCCAGTCAACATGCTCAATGGTTTTTTGGAGGTTTGATCACACCTTTTAGGAGGGCACTCTCACACAAGACTTTTATAGATCCGTGCAAGGCACTTGAGGCAGCTCTGCGCGTTGAGGCAGTTGGGAGCGTAGACACTAGAGTTAGCCCATTTTTGGAAGCTCAAATTGCATCTATGGAAAAATAGTTGGAAAACTATAAACTAATTCAGCCCATGAGATGTGCAATAGTATTTGGTGTATAGATTACAAGGTGGAAGGACATACTAAGGATAGTCACCCTCATAATTCGGTGCGTGCCATGTTGCTTTGGATTATGAGATCTATCACTTAGATCATGATTCAAGCAGGTGCCCCTATTGTAGCGCATGATCTGGAAGAACATGTCATGTTACTGTAAGATTTGTAAGTATACCACTCATGATACAGAGAACTACATATTGATCGATTAGATTCATGATGTCATTGAAATCGGAGTATGTCAAACCAAGTGTTGCAAACAATTCTAAGGAACAGGGTGAGCATCATAATCATAATCACAATGAAGGGCGCTCTGATGGAGGTGGTAAAGGTAGAGGTAGAGGTAGAGGTTACCATGGAGGATTTAGAGGCTGAGGTTGTAGTGGTGGAAGAGGTGAATAACCACGTGGAACATGTTATACATGTGGATTCCTAATCATTATAAGCGTGAATTCCCTCAAAATATTATTTGATCCTGGTGCGAAAAGAGTCACAATTACAAAGAATTCTTGGATTTTTATGAGCACATGAGTAAGTAGCACAAGCAGGATAATTACGCGGGAATTGTTAGATTACAATACATTATGGAGGATCAAAGGATGCCAAAATTAGCACCTGACCCTAAAATAATCCCGGTATTGGTTACTACACATGCTAAGGTGGCATGTGCACATGAGAATCAAGCAAAACTCATTATTACAAAATAGGAAGTATTCCATGCAAATTATCTAGATCCCGCCCATCGAAGGAAGTCTATCAGAAGACTATGGAGGTCATTCAAAACTTGCAAGGTGAGATACAATGCTTAAAGGAGTAGTCGCGAAAACTAGAGTAGGAAAAATCAGTTGAGCTCCCTCAGAAAGATGTTGATGACTTGAAGGAGGTTTGTATGTTGTTGCACCAAAAACATCATTCCTTTGTTGGGGAAATGGTCAAGGGGGAACATACCTTGCATGTGTTGACCACGAGAGACAAATATTACATGAAAATTTACCTCCTCACAGTCTTGATTATGACAAAGAGATCACTTTCAACGTAGTTGTTGACAGTGGTTCTGAGTAACATCTAGATTGATACATGTGCAAAAGTAAATGTACTCACCTTGGATGCATGGAATGAGATGGGGAGGCCACCATTACAGCCATCTTCAAACATAATGTATACGGGGAATAGAAATAAAGCCATGCCCATTGGATTTTTGAAGGATGCCACTATTACTATACAAGGGGCCAAGTTTATTGGGGACTTTAAATTCTTGGCACTTCAGTGCATAGGTAAATATTTTCCTAACTTTACTTGGGCACCCTTGGTCTTACGCGAACAATGTTGATCTACACTTCAATAAAGGATATATCATTTTTTAGAACTAAGAATTGTGTGTGATCATCCCTTTGACAGAAGGAAAAGTGGCACCCTATGTGGAACCCTTAAGTGAAGAATTATTTGAATGCAATTTATGTGTTCACCATTAGAGATCCCAAGTGTTTGAGCCATCAAAGGAAGGAGTTATTCAATGGGATGATGCACAATCTATGAGTGATACAACCAACATTTCTTGTGATAATTAGGTGCACGGACTTATGAAATGGTTGGGTATGAGATGAAGAGTGTAGTTACTCTAGTAATTAGGCCACGTTCTATTAGGCGCTTATGTAGTAACCAGTACCAAGGTACACTCGGAAAAGGAAATCTGAGTATTTCGCATGTTATGGAATCCCATTGACAAATCAAGTGGAAAGAAGGAATATGTTGATATATACCTTATGTGGGATAGCTACGCACTAGTGGACTACACATAGAGATAATCTTTTAGAGTGGCGAGAAGTGAGAATCGCCTTCTCTACTATATTTCTTCAGAGTAATGTGCCTACCAAGACATGTGAATTTCATGGGAAGGATTCGCTTCGCACCATGTTTAGAAGTGTGAGAGACTCGGATAGAGGGTTCGAGGCCTTACCATATTCACCGTGGTTTCACAAGTTTTACTTCACCTTGTGAGGCTATGCATGTGTATGGTATGTTTATACATAATTGAATAGAGAAACAGGGAATCGGCAAGAATCGATCATGCAGGTATGATTCATACCTTTGACTTTTTTTCTACTAAACCTCCAATGAATGAGGCATTATAGATTATGAAGTGCTTGACTATGGGAGATAGTGCAAAGGCTGAGGAGATTATTCAAGAGTTACTAGGTGATTTAGATCTGGAGGTGCATTTTGAAGAAGAAGAGACAGATGAAAAATAGCTTGGGCACCCCTGCCTAGAAAAAGAAAAAGGTAAAAATGGTCTACATGATTGATGATGAGGAAGTGGAAAATTTGGATGTTAATCATACTATGGGTACAAGCGATGTCTTAAATAGTGCATATGAGAAGGTGCATGTATCATGAGCCTATGGAAACAAAAAAGGTCAACATAGGGGTAGATGCAAAATCAAGGAGGCCATCATTGGTGATTACTTGGTATGACTCGTTTGCAAAGATAATTGAATTGTTACGCGACCTCTAGGACTTATTTCCCAGAGGCTATCATGAGTTGAAATGGGTACATCACTCTTTGGGTGAGATGAGGATCAAGTTAAAGAAAGGTGTGTGCCTAGTTAGGAAGAGGCCTTATAGGATGAATCCTAATTTGTGCGTCAAGGTAAAGGAAGAGATTAATAAGATGTTAAAATCTAGAATCATTGAGCCCATTTAGGAGTCAGAGTGGGTTAGCCCTATGGTGATAAGCATAAAGAAAGATGGAATGATAAGAATCTGTGTGGATTATATGGAGTTGAATGTTGCTTGTGTCATAGATCCCTTTCCCACACCATTTACAGAGGAGATTTTTGAAGGCATTGCAAGGCACGATATGTACTCCTTCACTAATGGATTTTCTGGATATCATCAGGTGTGGATTGCTAAATAAGATTAAGAGAAGACAATGTTCACCACTGAATGGGGAATTTTTTCATACACGCTATGTCATTTGTATTGAAGAATGCACCTACAAAGATTTTCGTGTATTGTTGTGCAAGCATTTCAAGACTTCATTCATAAGTTTTTGTAGGTTTACTTGGATGATTGGACAGTTTATGGGCTAGTAAAATATCATTGTGATAATTTAAGACTTATGTTTGAGAGGTGTTGGCAGTTGAGCATCTCCCTAAACATTAAGAAGTGCATTTTTGCTACACCCTTTGGGAATCTTTTGGGACATATTATCTGTAAAGAAGGCTTGTTGGTAGACCCTACTAAGGTTATGGTTATCTTGGGCTTAGAGGAACCTACTAACTAGTGTGAGGTGTGTCCAATTTTGGGGCACACTTTTGATTTGTGGAGCCAAATTGCTTCACAAATAGCATGTTTTACAACTTGCTAGTTTACACAGTAACTGGCATCAGTCGCCTAAATGGAGTTGGTCACCTAGGACCAACCAACATCATTGGGGTAACCGGCATTGGTTACTACACGTGAAAGTTTTTATTTAAGATGTGTGATTAGATCTAACCTTTGATTAAAAGGTGATCTAAGGGTTGTAATTACATTGCTAAGTTTCCCTAAGTTTGTATATGCTTATATAAGCTAGAAAGATAGGGTTATAAGGAGAGATTAGACATAATTGAGAGAAGATTTTCTTGGAGAGAGAAAAGAGAAGCTTGTGAAGGAAAAGTATTGTACATCTAAAGAAGGTGTGGAAGATTGTAGATATTCATTTTATTTCCTCTGTAAAGAAAAGAATAATAGATTGGTTGTTTCTTGGTGGACGTAGCCCACACTAGGTGAACCACATTATATCTTGTGTATTTATCTTCTGGTATATTTCTGTGTTTTATTAATGGTATGCTTAATTCTAATTATAGATCTGTACAACAAGTGTGTGGCTAACCCCAACAACTGGTATCAGAGATTTCTTGTTTGAGGTTTTGTGTGTTGATAGATTTACTCATAGAGGGATTTCTAATTGAGTGGGAGCTACAATAATGGCAGAAGATAACAAATACAAAGTTAAGAAATTTGATAGCCGTAATTATCAATTATGGAAGATGTAGGTGGAAGATTATCTATATCAAAAATATTTATATTTACCATTGGATGCGAGTGTGAAGCCTACAAAGATGACTAATGAAGAATGGAATATTTTTGACAGAAAGGCTCTGGGATCTATAAGATTGAGCCTGCAAAGCATCTGTAGCTTTGAATATTACTGAATCAAAAACTACAATAGATTTGATGAAATCTTTAGCTAATTTATATGAAAAACCAAGTGCTTCAAATAAATTTTATTTGATGAAGAAATTATTTAATTCTAAAATGCAAGGTGGATCTGTATCAAACCATTTGAATGATTTATGTTCCATTATAAATCAATTAAAATTGGTTAATATTTAGTTTGATGATGAAGTGAAAGAAATTTTATCCTCATGTTCTTTTCCAGATAGTTGGGATAACTTGGTAATGGTTATTAGTAATACAACATCTGCTACTAATATTTTGAAGTTTGATGATGTGGTTAGTATAATCCTGAATGAAGAAAAACGCAGGAAAAGTACAGGAGAATCATTATCTCGAAAAAATTTGAATGTAGAAAGCAAGGAATGGGAGAAGGAGAGATCCAAGAGCAATAATAATGGGAAATCAAAGTCAAAGAATGGAATATCTAAATCATGAGGTAGAGGAATAATCTACTAGAATTGTGGAAAGAAAGGACGTGCAAAGAAGGATTGTTGGTTCAAAGAAAACAAAGAGAATCTACCACACAAAGGTAAAGAGAAAATTTTTGCATCTTCTGAGGTAATGCAAGATGCCCTTTATTCTCTCCTTAGATAATAAAAATGGAATCATGGGTTTTAGATTCATGAGCTTCTTTCCATGCTACCCCTAATAAGGGTTATTTCAAAAATTATGTCCAGGGTAATTTTAGGCATGTTTATTTAGGAGATGATGAACCATGAAATATTACTGGTAAAGGGGAAGTTCATATAAAATTTCATAATGTAAATACATAGATATTTAAATATGTGAGGCATGTGCCAAGCCTCAAGAGAAATCTAATTTCTACAAGACAACTAGGTGAAGCTGGTTGCATGGTTACATTCACATCCGACTCTTGGAAAGTTACCAAGGGAGCTCTTGTTGTGGAAAAAGGCAAGAAGGTAGGAACATTGTATTTGTATACATGTATTATTGATTCCTTTTATGTGTTATCTACTTTAGATTAAGATGCAAGCATGTTGCATAATCGACTAGGCCATATGAGTCAAAAAGAATGCAAATCTTAAAGGAAAAGGGTAAGTTATCGATTTGAAATATGTAGATCTTGATTTCTATGAGCATTGTATATTTGGAAAGAAGAAGAGAGTGAGATTTCTCCAAGGTGGGTAACAAAGAAAGAGAAAAATTGGAGCTTGTGCACTCAAATGTGTGAGGACCAAATTTCGTAACTTCTCATGGAGGATGCATATACTATGTAACTTTCATTGATGATGCCACAAGAAAGGTATGGGTTTATTGTATAAAGCATAAATATGATGTTTTTAAGACTATTAAAAGATAGAAAGCCCTTGTGAAAAATGAATCCAATTTAAAATTGAAATGTCTTATATCTAACAATTGTGGTGAGTATTGCGAAAGGATATCAATGATTAATGTTTAGTGAATGGAATACACAAAGAAAGAATGGTTCCTAAATCACCATAGGAGAATGGTGTTGCCAAAAGAATAAAGAGGACTATCATGGAATGTGCCAGAAGCATAAGAATACATGTTGAATTACCCTTACATTTTTGGTAAAAGCAAGAGACACGATAGTATATTTAATCAATTGTGGGCCTTCAAGTGCACTGGATGGTGGAATACTAGAAGAAGCTTGGACTAGAAAAGAGGTAGATCTTTCTTTTATTAGAGTATTTGGTTCAGAGTCTTTTATGCATATTGATAAAGAAAAAGGAAGAAATTAGATGCTTAATCCAAGAGATGCACTTTTATTGGTTATGGCTCTGGTGATTTTAGATTCCATTTTTGGGATTTAGAAGATTCTAATATTGTTAGGAGTCATGACATTGAGTGGAATGAAAAGAGAATGTACATGGATCAAATTTTGATGCCTAAGGATGAACCAGTGGAAGAGTTTATGGAAGAAAATGCATTCTCGAATTTAAAATTGACACCTACAAGTATTGGTGTCGGTCATCCTGAAACGACATTGGTTAAAAAGAACCGGCATCGGTTGCCGCTGGACTAATGTCCATAGCCAAAGACCAAAGCATCGGTTACCGGACCAATGTCGCCTTCAAGTAATCGGAATCGGTCACACGTCGAGGTTGATATGAATGTAAAGGACATACATATTGAGCCTCTGACACCCCATATTTTGTGAGAAGGTCACAAAGGGTAAGTAGACCTCTAGAAAGATTTACACCTTCCTTATTTTATCTATTATTGACTGATAGTGGTGAACCAGAAAGTTTTGAAGAAGCAATGCAGGATGAAACCCACAAGAAGTGGGAGCATGACATGGATGAGGAGATGGACTCCTTGGAACAAAACCAAACATGGGATTTGGTTAAGTTGTCAAGAGGGTAAAAAGAACATTGTAGAACAAATGGGTTTACAGGATCAAGGAAGAAGAGGGTGGACAAAAAGATATAAGGCAAGGTTTGTGGTAAAAGGGTTTGCAAAAAGGCAAGTATTGAATTTGGTGATATTTTTTCTCCTGTAGTAAAAATGAATTCTATTTGTATATTATTGAGTTTATTTGATGTTAAGACGGCTTTCCTTCACGATGATTTGGAGGAAGAGATATATATGTAGCAATCTCTTGGTTATGAAGTCAAGGGTATGGAGAAACTTGTGTGTAGGTTGAAAAATAGCTTATATGGGCTCAAGCAAGCCCCAAGGCAATGGTATATGAAGTTTGACCATTTTATGCATAAGCATGGTTATATGAGATGTGAAACTAATCATTGTGATTATTTCAAGATACTTGAAATGGAAGATATATTATTTTGTTACTATATGTAGATGATATGCTTATTGCAGGATCTAGTATGCAGGACATTGTTGAGCTTAAAGAAAAGTTAGTTTATACATTTGCAATGAAGGATTTAGGAGCTACAAAGAAAATCCTTGGCATGTAAATTCATAGAGATAGGAAGAACATGAAATTATATTTGTCTCAGAAATATTATATCAATAAGGTGTTGGAAAGGTTTTATGTGCGAATTCAAAACCTTTAATTACACCTATGGCTAGACAATTCAAATTGAGTAAAGATCGGTGTCCTACATCACATGAGTAGGTTGATTACATGGCATGGGCTCCATATGCTTCAGCCATTGGAATTATTATGTATGCTATGGTTTTTACTATACCATACATTGCGCATGTAGTGGGAGTTGTGAGCAGATTTATGACCAATCCAGTAAAGAGCATTGGAAATAAGTCCAATGGATACTTATATATTTGAGATGGACATACAGCATGTAGTTATTTTATGGAGGGTTAGATACTTCTTTATGCGGCTATGTTGATTCGTATATGTCCTGGATATTTAGATGGTAGGATAATCACCACTGGATATGTATTCACATTAAGTGGTATGATAGTTAGTTAGATTTTGAGATTGTAGAAGGTTTTGGTCTTGTCTATTGCAGAGGTTGAATATGTTGCATAGCTTACAGAGGCTAAAAAAAAGATGATATGGATGGACAGGTTCATGGAAGAGTTGGGAAAGGAGAAAGAGGATTGCATATTGTATAGTGATAGTCAAAGTGTGATTCATCTAGAAAAGAACTCAGCATTTCATTCAAGAACAAAGCACAACAAGTTGAGATATCACTTCATACTGGCAGGTGTATTGGAGGATGGGCAAATGAAATCAAGAAAATTCATACAAATAATAACCCCGCAGATATGCTAAAAAAATCGTTGGCAAAGGATAAGTTGGAGCTACACTCCACTTCTTTTGGTCTTTGAGTTTGAGACTTGAAGATGAAGAAACAGCCAAAGAAAGGATCCAAGGATGGATATAAACAGAATGTGTAAAACTTTATCTCCAAGTGAGAGATTGTTGAGTTGTGAAGCCAAATCTCTTCACAAATAGCATGTTTTACAACTTATAGGTTCACACAAGAATCGGCATCAGTCCGGCCGACTAGTGTCACCACCTAGGACACACCGGCATCGAGTTGGGATAACCGCATCGGCTACCTATGTGTGAAATTTTTTATTTAAGACACTGATTAGATCTAACCTTTGATTAAAAGGTGATCTAAGGGTTGTAATTACATTGTTAAGTTTCCCTAAGTTTGTATATGCTTATATAAGTTAGAAAGATAGGGTTATAAGGGAAGATTAGACAAAATTGAGAGAATATTTTCTTGGAGAGAGAAAAGAGAAGCTTGTGAAGGAAAAGTAATGTACATCCAAAGAGGTGTGGAAGATTGCAGATCTTCATTGTATTTCCTCTGTAAAGAAAATAATAATAGATTGGTTGTTTCTTGGTGGATGTAGCCCATACTAGGTGAACCATATTATATCTTGTGTATTTACCTTCTAATATATTTCCATGTTTTATTGCTTGTATGCTTAATTCTGATTATAGATCTCAGACAATAAGTGTGTGGCTAACTCCAACACACACAGGTTATTATAGGAATTTTATCAAAGGTTATGCTAGGATTGCCGCAACCTTAGAGAAGTATTTAAAGAATAAGGGAAAGTTCCATTAGGGTGAAGTGCAATAACATGTGTTTGAGACATCAAGGAAAGGCTTACTTCGCACCTATTTTGTGTTTTCCTTCATGGACTAAACCATTACATGTACGTGTGGATGCCTTTGGCATGGCCATTAGCGCATGCAGATATTAGCCTAGCCTAGAGAGGTTATTGTTGATCATCATATTTGTTTTGCAAGCAGTGAAATTGACTCCGGTGAAATGCATATACAACTACAAAGCACGAGGTGTTGTCCATGATTTACGCACTACATAAGTTTCAACAATACTTGTTGGCAACTCTGCTCATATTTTACACATATCACATGACACTTAAGTATCTAATCAACAAGTGCATTTTTCAGGGGTGTATTTCCGGTGGATTCTCTTATTCTAATCATTTGACTTTACAGTTGTGGTGAAGTCAGGCAAGGGTAACTCAGGACCAAATCATTTGTCAATGATTAAGTTAGGAAAGGATACGCAGAGTATTGAGAACACAATTTTGGATGCACAATCGTTCAGATTGAACCACGCACCCTCTGACCTAGAGGATATTGTTGTATTCTTACATACATGTGTGGTGCCTAAAGGGATGAAATATTTGGAGCAAAAATAGCTTACTATATGCGTCACTCCTTACATGTTAATTAGTGGAGATTGATGATAAATCTCTAGATTTGCATAAATAAATTAAGCAATAATTAATTAAAATCAACACATGAAATGAAAACTACAAAAGATAGAAACCAAATGTAAATAGAATGGAGCAATTTCTATTGAATATGAGAGGGCATTTTATACAATTGCTTGCTCCTAAAATCATGGAGTCAAGTCTTATCATTTTATCCCCATATCTCTCCTTTATTCCCTAGTCTTACTCTCAATCCCAAGATATTCTCACACATTTCTATCTCTATGAGTTGTGCATGACAACTAATTGTGCACACTCATATATTATTTTATAAATATTAAAAACTATTACTACCAAATAACCCAAACCACTCCTAAGTGTTCACACTATGAACAATATTTTGGTAACAATCACCCCTTAGTGTGAACATGGGGAAAGCTATCTCATGTACCTACTCATGATCTACAAAGAAATGAAGGTTTTCAATGAGTACCAACAACTCAAACAATATGAGGTTTTCAAAGAGAACCTCTAACTCAAAAAATGGTTTTCTAGTGGAACCAACCACTACATAGTAGCGTACATTATTTTACTCACATCATTGTTTCTAACTTAGAGGGATTACAAAACAAAAATTATGCTCATGCAGGAGATTTAAACAGAATGTTACTTCTGTTCATTATTACAACATAAAGTAAACACACCACACAACAAAAATAAAAGGTCACCAATACCATGAAGCAATCTCTTTGTTGGTGACTAACAAGAGATGTCAATTTTCCTCCATCCTCCTATGCCTCCATCCTCCATCGTGATGTTGCTAACTCAGCCAAATTTGTCTTTGAGGATCATTTTACAATTATATTGGGTGTCGGTTCAACCGATAATGCACCCTTACAATAGTAACCAACTTTATATTTAACCAAAATAATAAAGCATATCAGAGTTTTATTGCTGGAAATCACTCACTATTTTTTTACAAAATAATTAGAAACGTCATAATTGTTTCCACGATTTCTCTTAAAATACGAAATGGGTTTCTGTAATATTTTGATAAAAGTTTCCCATAATACAAATAAACAAACCCAAAAAATTGCAAAATTTGAATCTAGTTTTTGAGAAAAACATGAATTACCAGTTGTTTGTTTTAAGATCAAAATCTAGAAAATGGCGATGGAAGCTTTAAAAATCTCATATTTGCATCCTTGAGGCTGTAGTTTTGTCCTAAAATCACTCTCATAAATCTTCCTAACCTGCTCTGATACTAGATGATGATAAATCTCTAGATTTGCATAAATAAATTAAGTAATAATTAATTAAAATCAACACATGAAATGAAAACTATAGAAGATAGAAACCAAATGTAAATAGAATGGAAATTTCTATTGAATATGAGAGGGAATTTTATACAATTGCTTGCTCCTAAAATCATGGAGTCAAGTCTTATCATTTTATCCCCATATCTCTCCTTTATTCCCTAGTCTTACTCTCAATCCCAAGATATTCTCACACATTTCTATCTCTATGAGTTGTGCATGACAACTAATTGTGCACACTCATATATTATTTTATAAATATTAAAAACTATTACTACCAAATAACCCAAACCACTCCTAAGTGTTCACACTATGAACAATATTTCGGTAATAGAAATTTATACAAGTCAGGGCAGATGATGTTTTACGTCGATGTCTACTCGAGCATAAGTGTACTACCATTATGGAGGAAGCTCGTGGTGGAATTTCAGGTGTGACCATTATGCAAGGAATGATACTACACACGTAATATTTTATTGGCAAGTCTTTGGTGGGAAATGATTTCCAAGGATAGTATAGAGTATCAGTAAGGCTTGTGACCATTTTCAGCACCTTGGGAAGCCTAGCCATATAGATGAAATGCCTTTAAGGAAAATTACCTCAAAGTGCGAACCTTTTGAAAAATGGGAAATTCACTTTATGGGTCCTATTTCCCCACACACACATAGGACTAGATAGCGCTATACTATAACTTGTATAGATTATCTTACAAGGTGGGCAGAAGCGTAGTCTTATAAAGGATTACACAACAACCATGGTAGCAAGGTTCTTATGGGAGAATATAATCAACATGTATGGATATCCATTGAGTCTGCCAAGTGATAGGGGCACTCATTTTTGTAATGAGACCATCAGAATACTATTGGCAAAATTTATGGTGGCACACCATAAAACAACACCTTATCACCCATAGGCCAATGGCACTATTGAGGCTTTCAATAAGATATCGTACATACATTGACAAATATTTGTGATGTTGGAAGGAAAGACTGGGATGATAAAGTCTCTATTGTACTTTGGGCATATAGGACAACCTATAAGAGGTTAAATAAGGCCACACCCTTTCAATTGGTGTTTGGCGCAGAGGTTGTTTTACCAGTGGAATTCATGTTACCTTCCCTTTGTATTATGTGTGTAGGTGGATTGATGATGAGAAATCACTTGAAGATCGCATTGATAAACTGATGTAATTAGATGAGAGGTGCATCATTGCTTGTTGATTCGAAGAAAAGAAGGCCAAGCAGAAGGCATGGCATGATAGGCATATTAAAAATAAGTAGATTAAAGTTGGGTAGATGGTACTTCTATATGATTCAAATTTTTGTGTCATCCTGGGAAGTTCCAAATGCATTAATTAGTACCATATGTTATGAATCATATACTTGATTCAGCACTTTCCAGCTTACAGCACTTCGGATGGGATGTGATTTCTTGATTATTTCAATAGTAGAGTGAAGCCCTACTATAAATAGTTTTTCTTGGTGTTTGTAATAAGGTAGTATTTCTAGTTAGATTATATTTCCTTTAATGCATTTCCTTTATATTTGTTTCCTTTCATTTTTGTCATGCTTTGTCAATTTAGTTTTGTGTTTTGTTGTAATAAGCGCGCTTGCGCACCAAAATCTGATTACTATATGTTAAATTCATGCGCAGAGGACCATGCATACTTTTAGTGTGGGTGGATCAAAAAGAATTAACTGGTGCCTTGTTTTAGATTACAGTGCATTGTAAAAATTATAGGTACTCGTAGTAGTAGATAGGTTTGAGAATAAATTTCTTGATCAAGACCACCTATAGAGGGATGGACGCCGCATAGCGCAAGGTAGGTTGCATCATTGGAGAATACTTGGTATGAGGCACATTGGATAGGTACTTTGGTGCAGGGAAGTGCATGTAAGGAAATATGTGGCCGAGAAGTAGTGGGCACGCTGAGAAGATTATGACTAAGGCGTGAAAATGTTAGGCATGGAAGGACTAGGTAAAACGCGTGGAAAAATGTAGAGGTAGAATTAATGACACATATAGTGGTAGTTGGGGAGCAATTAATGAGGGGAATTTTGAAATGATCTATAAATTCAGTGAGTGTAACGTTATTGTTACCTTGCATCCTTTAAGCTATCAAATTGTGAAGTGTGACGAAGAGCATAGTGCAACGAGCAATCTTTGAGCAGCAAACTAGGTGAATTTGAGGCATGTCATTATTAGAGCTCTACAAAGAAGTTTCATTAGGCTAATTATGTGTATTTGTGAAGGTGGATTCATGTGGATAGGGTTTCAAGAAGACAAAGGCTTGCAGGCTAGGACAAACTAGGGCATAGAAATTGAAGGGTTTGTTTTGAGCTCGAGGAGTGCAAGGATCAGGTAGAGGAAACGTTGAAGCTACAAAGAATACCTATGAATTGAAAGAGAAATGGCACCCAGGAGAGCCCTAATTGTTAAGGAGACTGACAAAGCAGCAAAGGAGTGGTTGGTTGAGATGCAGACTGGAGGAGGTCATCGAAGGAAGCTCGTGGAAAACAAAGATAACACAAAGTGCAAGATTAGTTATTTTAACCACAAAACTAAGAAGACCCGCAAATATATCATTACGAGACCTGTTTGGAAGATAAACAGATGACGGAAGATGGGAATATGGTTCTCGACACATCGATATAAAATTTATTGAAAGTGTTGGGGTTATGCAACTTTATGAGTTACCATATTTTGGAAAGCCCGACCAGTTGTACCAATGGTTAATGTCCCACGTGCATGAGGATTTCTTCTACTTCGTGGGTAGGAGGATGTGGATTACAACTAAATTGGTTGGAAAGGTCATAGGTTTACACGCCTCAGTTCGTAGATCATGCGGTGACTTGTCCGATGATGAAGGAGTTGATGCGATGGCCACCACATTCCAGAAAGGAAGGGAGGACAAGAATTCAATGTTATGCACATAGATGACCTGGTGAAAAGGGTAGTGACACGTTTAATTTCTTGTAAACTAGGTGCCTCGTAACATTGGACATAGGTTAATCAGTGTTGGACACATATAACACACAAAATGGTGAAAAAGACCTATTATAATATTGTAAGGTATGTTACGGAGATCCTAGTAGCGTAGGTGCACATCCAAGATGACAAAGGTGATAAAATAACCTGGGGTGCTATTTTACTTTTAATTATATTTAGTGAAATCGGCATGCCCGATGGGCCAAAGGAAAAATTTTGGGAGTATCCCATGGAAAATAAATCACCTGCGCAGAAGTTTTCAAAGTACACATGTCATGGTTCCATCTTGAACACTTATAAGGAGCGCCAGGAGAAGTGGTTTAGAAGAATGCATCAGGAATTTGAGGGAGAGTGGCACATACCATGTGAACTACCTAATTTTTGAAAGGATAATCATATTTCGCGGCATGCATACCAAAGATTTTAGCTTGGGAATATTTTTCATGAAGATGGGTGAGAAGATCCCATGGTGTAAGTTACCCTTCACTTTCACTGCATGCTATTTCAAGGATTCAATGAACAAGTTGCACAATACACATAAGTTGACTTTTAATGCTGATAAAGTAGACGTGGACATACATATTATGTACAAGACATATGTATGGCCCAACAAGGAGGCGTATGTGGAAACAATGGAGACAGATAACATTGATATAACTCTGAGACTCTAGTTGTAGGGAAGATTGAGCCAGCGCGCATATATGTGTACCTAAGGCCGCATTTTAAGGATGTAAAAGTAATTTTAGGAGAGGACTTGTCTTTACCAAGTCTTCCAAAGGGGAAACAAAATGTGGGAACAAGAGCTCCATTGAAACACACACCTACCAGAAGGAAGAACAGGGACATGAAGTCTTAAAGAATTTCCTGGAGCAAGAGGAAAAATATGATAGTACTACACTTAATCGGGAGAGGATACAATTATGTAGAAGGTGTACAGGTGTGGATACTAGTTCGGGCCCCTCACAGCCACTTAGGAGGTCACCGCATGTAACGTTGGTAAATAAGGCCGAAGAGGAAAGAAAGAAAAGGTGAAGATATATCCTGACAAGGATAGTGAAGAAGAAAATTATTCACGTAGAAGTTTCCATGGAAATGTTGCCACACTTATTCGGAGGTGCGAAAGGATGAGGAGATAGGTGGCAATAATCCTTTGTTCGAGGAGGATGTCCCCAATGTAGGAATGCAAGGACTCAAGAAGAAATCTGCACTTTGTGGAGACATAAAGATAGTAGAACATGTTGCATGCATGACTAAGGAAACTGGGGAAGAAGAGGAAGTACATCAGAATGTGGGCACTAAAACACAGGAACATGTAGGAGAGTGCACCAGTGATCCCAAGGAAGATGAGATGGTAAGAACACGTAACCTTGGTTGTAACACCTACTAAAACAACCCACTTGAGACTCAAGAACAACCTAGGATTAGTCAAAAAAATTATGGGATATTTTTTTGTTTAAAAGTGTCTCGCTATCGTGTTACAAAACAAAGAAATGCTTGCACAAGAAGGGTTCGAGGCCAAATAAAAATCTTGACTCATAGTTTTTCTCATTACAACAATTATTAAATTTACAAGGTCAAAACTTGGGGTTAGAATAATCATTAAGATTAAGAGGCCAATTTCTCACTCTCCCACCCTTTGACAGGCTTAAGATATTCAACCTAATTTTTCTCAAAATTAATGCACTATAAACCTTCTGAAAACATCCCACTAGATAGGAAATTTTCTCACCTTTCCAGTGACATAAAGAAGTCCTCCTAACTCCCTATATTTCCAAAGTTATGGGTCGGAAAACCTTGGGAGAAAATTTTTCTCAAGGCGCGGGCCTATGGGAGAAAATTTTCCCAAGGGGCGGGTCTACGGACCGCGGGAAAAAAATTTTCCAAGAGGAGGATTCGGTCGGCAGTGGTCAGGGAAGAAAATTTTCCCCAGGGGTGGGTCGGCGGGGCCGCGGGAGAAGTTTTGGAAATTTTCCCGCTTGGGGCAAAAAGCCACCTTTACACCCGCATGCCTGCAAGTCCGCAAGGGACACGTGTCTAAATTTCTAGCCTAGGCGGAAAGGCGGGACGCCGAAGGAAAATTGAATTTTTGCCTTATTATTATTTTATTTTTTTTGAAAGGGTGAAAGGGTTCAAAATTACCCGCTCCTCTACCAAAGACGTAGACACACCATGTGTCAATCCCAAATTCCAAGCGGGGAAGTGGGTCGATGAGGAAAACTTAGAAATTTTCACTTTTTCAAACACGTTAAAGGTTAAGAATCACCCACGCTTCCACCAACGCCCAATGATGCCATGTGTCAATTAATCATTGGTTGTGGGTCGGCGGTCAATGGGAAACTTAAGAATTTTTGCCATAATTTTTATTTGAAAGTGTTAAGGTTTAAAATGATCCACGCCTCCACCGATGCCCAACGAAGCCACGTGTTGAGCACACATTGGTTGTGGGCGGTGGGGCCGTGGAGGAAAAGTTGCCAAATTAACTTTTTAAACTTAGAATATTTATTTTGCTGATAGGGAAATGCTCTGGCCAGCGGAGCGGCGGGGAAATTATTATTTTTTACGTTTCTTTCCCACAAGAGGACAATGGGTAATTTTCGGGCCCGCTGTCCGCTTGCAAATTTTATTTTATTTTATTTTCCCCAATATTTTTTTTGACAGTTAGTTTATCTTTTAAGCCAGAAATGAAGTAAAAACTTCAGTAGGCCATAACTTTTGATTGGGAGCTCAAATTTTGGAAAACGAGGACTTTTTGGAAAGGTCTCGAAGTCCTCTTTGTAGAGGAAGCTTAAAATTTTTATTTAGATGAACTTAGAAGGGTAAATTTTAAGAAAATGTTCTACAGGTTTTTAAAAGATGAACTGAAATCTTTTACTTGACAGAATCAATTCAATCCGCCATTAATCCTTCTTCCACACACCTAGTAGGCATGGAGAAATGCACTTGGAGGAATTTGGGGTGAATTGCAAGGATAATTTGATTGCTTGAGTTTTCAAGAAAAACATATTTCCCCCCGCCTGATCGTAAAACATCAGTGTATTTGTCTGAGCCCGATTATTAAAGTTCTATAAGAAAATTCCCTTAAGTGATATAGTCTATTTGGGATGCGTTTTGAGCATACTAAGTCCAATTGATATCTCATTTTGTTGTTCATTGTTGTATAGTGTTTTGTATAACTTCTGATAATGATTTGCAAGTTTGAAACCATCTAACAGAGATCAGATTCGAATAGATCTATTTTCACTTACCAAACTTTAAAATATTGAATACATTCCCAATCCAATTTAAAATGCTTAAGTTTATTCCTAACAATGCGTGCAAAAGCCATAATGCAGTTCTAATTTCAAAATATGCATTTTCAAGGAAGCAGAGTAATCTAACATTCCTTCATACACTCTTTTCCATACTTTCATACAGAGATTTCATAATGCATTTCAAACACCGATTTCCAATGAAAACAATATCATTTGTGGTGGATAAACCAACTTCTATTAACTCAACAATTCTTTTACAACTTCCTTTTTCATTTGCCAAACAGATTACAAAATACATTTCTTTCTCATTTCTTTTCACCAAACAAATTACAGAGTATGTCTTTCACATTCAAATGTACATTTCATTTCAAAAACAGAGCAACCCTTCATCACAATAATATTACAAGGTCAACCACTTAAAGTGGGAAATGTTTACAATAAGGAAATCTCAAAGGGACAGCCAAATCTGTCTTCATTCTCAGCTCCAGAACAACAACAAGAAGATCCACCATTTTCAGTTTGATCACAACAAAACTGGGGAAGGAAATGCTCTCCACCCAACCAAGAAATCTAATGAAGAGGAGAAGCCATCCTCCTCATTGGCCCCCGAGCCCTAACCACATTGCAATAAGAAATGGATTACAACTCATGGCAACAAACAAGCTTCCACAACACAAAAGCAATCTTTCACAATCAAAACATTGTTCAAACAAAACTGCAATTTGTAACCACAGGAAAAACAACAAACAATACTCAGGCTTCATCATGCACAAGCCAAACAAGCAAGAACTATGGGGGAAGCTACTTGTGCCTCCTAAAGGGGAAATGGGTATCACCACCTGAGAGAAAACTGCCAAAATACATAACATTCAAATTCCTTTAATACCCTTATGCCTCCCCCAAGTACCCCTTATACCTCACATTTCCTTATGCCTCCCCAACCTCTTATGGCACCCCATAACAAGTAAAGAAATGCAAGATATTTCTTTTTACAAGGTGGAACCCAATCCCAACTCCCTCCACAAACACTTATACCTCCCCAAAAACACTTATGCCTCCCCACAATATTTCCCCATAGTCTTCTCCTACACCATACCTAGGCCATCTACCCAACCAGCCAACAAACATACTAAAACATTCAACCATTTACATATGCATACAATGAAATGAGAGAATTTTAAAGAGCCAAGCTCCTACCTCTCCATGATGGAGTTTGTTCCAAAGTTCCAAACAACAAGCTTTCCAATGTAAAACAGTCCAAGATCAATAATCCACAAGCATTCAACAATCTCCAACTTTCTCCAAAATTGCAAGAGCTCTCAAAACCAAAAGAAGTCACCCAAAATGAAGCAATGCAAGGTGAAGTAACCCAAAAACAAGCTAAGGAATTTGAATATATAGAAGAGGGAAGAGAAGAGGATGAGGTGGATCCATGTAGGATGCCACATCACACATCCTCAACTCCAACACCAAAGTCAACTTCATTCTCCAAGGCATATTAAATAGGTGGGTGAATAATATGACAGATTACTTACACACTCCAAAACAAGCCCACACTCCAAAGGACTAAAATTAAAACATGTAAGAAAAGTGCAATTAAAACTTACAACTTGACTTACAAAAATGCATAATGAAATTCTAAATTCAACTCTCCAACCATAGGTATGGTTGGTAAATAAATTTAAGAGGTATGGGACAAGTTTAACTTGTCCCACCAGCCTCCAAAATCAGCCTCCAAGGACAAATTCGAATTTCCAAGAAGGTGGAGTGTTTCATACTCTAAAATCAACTTACACATCTCTTACAACACTTAAACCAAGACCAACAACTCTATTAATTACATTCCTCATGACATAATTTAATTTAAATAATGAAAAGGGAAAACACATCACTTATAAAACACATACAACATTAACAAAAGACCAAATAGAGAAAAACATAAAGTCCATTGGTCACATTCGAAGGTGATTTCCCCCCCATGGGAAACCTTAACAAAAATCCAACACACACAAACAAACACAAGTTTCCATGGTGACCTTGTTGAATTCATCTAGAATTCCAATGTGGTTGGTCTTCAATCCCCTGATGTTTGTTGTGATATTTTTAACTGGAAAATACCAATACCTTCTTTGGCCTCGTGGCCACATCGAACATCCAAAATCAATAAAAGTATAATTCCAAAACCATATATACATATGAATCACAACATCATCAAGGCAAACAACAATATCATTTGCGTTTTATCAACAACTATATGATCATCAAATTAATTTCACTTTCTAGGTCTACTCAAAATATCCAAATATCACATGTACAAACCACATCTATAATATAACCATGTCAAACAAAGATATCAACATCAATATATAAATTTTTTTAATAATCATCATGCACCATATATGAATCAAAGTCCATTTTAAACCATGATCTAACATCTAGCATCATACTAAATCAAACTATAACAATGTTCATAATATAGTCAGCAGTATCAGGATCAATATCACAAGGTGTCGAAGGGAAGCGGGCACTACATTGGCTATGTTGATGACGCAACAAATATAATTCACGCCAGGTTCCAGAGTAGTATTGTGAAGGAGCAATTATATAGATGGGAGATGATGGATCCAGATATGGCGACTATACGCACTCTCAAACAGTTGTCTTGGAGTATGCAAACTCACATGGATGATCCTAACTTTGATGTATGTGAAGAATCATGTGTGTCATAGAGAATGAAGAAAGTTTCACATTCTCACCATGTAACAATCAAGCCAACTCAGCCTCCAATGAACAGTGAGTAATGCATTAACGAAGGTATCTACAGAGGTCAGTGCACATGAATATTGAAAAGGTGGTAACTATTCGGTATTTGATATAAGATAAAAAGGATAAATAAGTAGAGATTAAATACCTAACAGAGGAAAAGGAGAAATTTGAGGTGAAGGCATGTATAGTACTTGACATGGTAGAACAGATCGGTGATGAAATTTTGAAGGAAAGACCACATTTGGAAGAGAGAGTGGTTGAGAGATTCCCCTCTACTATGCATTATTTGCGAATGCTAGTTCACATGGTGTTAGATGAGGGTCTAGTATAGATTCCAAAGCCAAAGGATGTTGCACCATAAGCGGAGAGAGCCAAAGCAAAAATAGTACGTCAGATTACAAGTTATGAGTCTTTGCTTTAGACTCTGAAGGATGAAATGAAAAAGGCATATTTGGCATTGAACATTTGTGTAGATCCTAAGGTAATAATCAGAACAAGGACTATGGTGGAAGAGAATGCAGTCCTTGTAGCAAAGAACAACGAGACACTTGGGCATGAGGAGATGCTCACTTTATTAGCGTAGAAAATCACGATGCACTTAAAAAATTTCCCGAGACCCTCACAAGGAGAAGATCAAAGAAATTGGGAAACTCATAGCATGACGTATGGATGTAATGGAAGGGATGGTCTCAATTTTTCCAACATCCTTAGAGTATTGCAAAATGAAGGTGAAAACATGACTATGGATGAAATGGAAGGGGTACTTGCAAACATCCCTGACAAAACAAATAAGGTGCTCAATGATTGGAATGAGCTGGAGGTAGAAATAAAGAGTAACTATCCTGAGTTGATACCACTTTCAAATGAGTAGGGCGCCAGCTTCTTTGTATTATTTTTTCATTCATTCTGTACAGAACATTCTTTTATTCCTTAGTCTATGTTTTTGGAGAGATAAGACATGATTACCCATTGTCGAGGGCGGAAATGAAACAAGTGTGGGGTAATGTTGGGCTGATGAATTACAACCTAAGTACTAAAGGTGCATAAGGTTGGGGTGCGTGGACATAGGGTGTATAAGTGTGCACAGAGATGTAGTAGGAAAATGTGCACCCGGTAAAATATGACTTGAAGACTTAGCCATTTTGGTTACAATGGGCTAAAGACAGGGTTGATTGTAGAGAGCACACAAAGGTATGAATACTTAGAGACTAAGAAAATCTATTTTGGACAAGTGGGAGATCAAGCGACATGCACATTTTTGGACTAATAATAGGATTAGATATGTAGTTATTATTAGATAATATATTATTAACAAGCTTGCATTTACCTTGTAATGACGCATGGCTATTCTTAGTGTGTAGCCTATTTTGAGGATGATTAGGCGGTGAAGGGAAAGTTTCCACCCCTATAAATATGTATTTATTTGCATGGTTTGAGAGAGACAACTTGTATTAAGGTTATGTTGTTGGTTACGAGCGTGCATGACCTATGGATGATACGTTCATGTATGTATTCAAATTTTGTGTTATGCATTAATTAATACAATGGATTTATGTGGTTGGACATTGGTTATTGACATATCTCATTCTCGGATCTTTCTTGGTAAATATGATCTTAATTCTTGTTTAATCATTCTTGCATATGGTTGTGAACTAGATCTAGTTATGTTATGATTTATACTTGATTACTTGTGATGGATCTGGAACACTTGTGTGATCATGCTAACACCTTGACAAAGCTACCATAAAACATCTAGGAGTCCTAACATTTCATCCAAAGTATCTGGAGTTAGGGACAAGACCACAACACCACTCCCATATCTAACCTCCCTTCATTCCAAGTTGTAATTCTTTGCAAAGGAAATGGCACTTATGTCAATCTTTTCCATAATCTCGCTCATGTTAGTTACATGCATCCTCTGGAGGAACTCATTCAAATATGCATTTCCTAGGTTTGTATCGGTTATTTTATCCAAGTCAAAGACAAGGTGGGATGAGGTTTGGGATCCAATCAATTGGATCTTCATTGTATCAATGCACGAGGGTAGACAACTTTATTTTAGAAGTAAACTGATATAAACTAAGGACACTCAATAACCTCCCTTTTTGCCTGGCACAATATCGTAACACAAATGCAAAAAGATATACCACATTCAAGGACTTACCCGCACACCAAGGCAATTGCACCTTCTTCCTTCTAAACCAACAAGAGTCTTTAAACATCATTCACGCTTTGAAAACACTTCCACATAGCTTAATCACATGAATTAGGATTTTTCCTCATTCTAAGGCTCTATAAAGCACTCAAAAAATTTGAATTTGAATGTAAATCACAGGACATAGCCCTAATTTTATAACCATATAATTCTTCACATGCACTCATTAATGGTAGACATCTTCCCAACTTTTTCATATTTGTGTTTGTTGATTTTATAATTCAAGTTTGAATATGGGTCTTACATGTGGATGGATTTTCCTTGTCAAATTTACTTGAGTGACATGTTATTTTCTTATTCATCTATCTCTTAAAGTTACAAGCTTGGCCCACAACTTCTTCTTTTTTCATGTGTCGCGAAATAGTGACATGCGTCTATTATTCAGGTTGGCGAGGTTATGGGAGCAGTTGGTGGTTTTGTAAAAATCTGTGAAACTACCAACTACGAGGCTTCAAAGTTCCCCCACCACATGATAGCTCCACATTGCACCACTATCTTCTTTGTCGGGCCTTCAGAGATATGCATGTAGTTTGCAACATTATAGAAACTACAAGGTTGTTAACTATGAAACTACAAAAATGTTCCACCTTGAGGTGTCATTATGTGTCTATACATGTCTTCTATTGGGTTGTGGAGATGGAAATGCAATTTACAATCTTGCGAAAATGCAAGACCTGCCAAATGCTAAACCGTGAGAATTCTCCTCTGCCAACTACTAGCAAATTGTGTCACATGTATCTTGTCGTCATGCTTCGGAGATGGGGATGTAACTTGCATAGTCTTGTAAGAACTGTGATATTGTAAACCGTAAGACTCCACAATTATTTTCTACCTTGCATCATTAACATTCTTTGAATATCCTCATTTTCAGGCTTTGGGGAAGACTTGGCAAGTTGCATATTCGCATCAATTTTGACTTTGCATGAAAGTCATCAAACAAAAAAATATTCCCTTGTCGAGGCTCAAAAGTGTCATTGCAATTTGCAACTTTGCAAGAATTACAAATATGCTCATAAGGCCCATATATACCCAAATTCGTCGAATATTCCCTTTTGAGACCTAGACTTGTACTCTACAACTCGCAACATTGCAAATAATGCAAAGTTTCTCATAAGGCCTGCATACCCCTAGATGCTCTAAATATTCCTTCTATCATGCCTCGGGGTGACATTTTAGGTCGCAAACTTGCAAGATTGCGTAAAACTTGTAGCATTTTCTTTACCAACACCAATAGTTGGGCAAGCTAGCACTTCACTAAGACAGATGTCCAAGTTCTCACCGAAAGCGCATGCAACATATCGTCCCTCTTTATTTTATCATATAGGATGTGTATTAATCATAAACCATTGTGCAACATAAGATAGAAGATAAAGTAAATAAGAACAACACACATATGAGAATAACAAGAGATTTGACCATTCATTCATAAATAACTGATACTAGGATCTCGAATGTCAATTACATCTCTTCCACTGATCCTAACCCTAACAACCCATACATTTTTACCCATTATAAACACATGAGCAAAGACATCAAGACAATCTTGGCTTACATAGTCAAGCAACAATGTGCGCACCTCAAACACGCCAACTCGCTTTTTTCTATTTTTAGACCATTCTCAAATCCTACTAACTCCTGAAATCTACCTTTGTGTGTGAACCTTCACTCCCCGATGTCTCTCCATTTTCCGCACACATGTTTTTTTATGTTCTTTTTCTACATTATCTTCATCATGTTCCCCATGTGCATGCTCTTCATCTTTGTCCTTTTCTTCTTCGTGCATGGGTTCTTCCTAATGCCTCTCTTCTTGCCAAGGTTGTTTTAAGTCTTCATCATCAACATTATGAACAACATGAGGTTGTTCCTCCTTGGTTGGACTAGGATTTCGTGCTGCCACTATCTCGATATTCTTTAGGTGCGTGCAAGGTCCTAGCTTCCCACCTCCAATTTTCCATCATTTTCCTAGTGTTATGGTCTAACGCACACTCTTCTTCTTCCTCTTCTCTTGTGCCTCCTCTAGAGGGGTTGTATCACGCATGTGCTTTGGGATCCTCATCATATGCTTCTTTGGTAGATTTGGAAGCTCGAGCTCGCACATGTCATTTTCTTTTCCATCTTTAAGCTTTGGCCATATGTAGATACAAACTCTACAAGCCTCTTTTACAACCGCCAAAGTCATACTTGGGTTTAGGTCAATGTTTTCTATTTCCATGGTATCAACATATGCCACCTTTGACATGTACCCATATGTTTTGTACAGTGTGTATGGTAGTCGAATCTACCCTTTCTGTGTTAAACTTCAAGTGTTGTGCATATTTTATCATGTTCATCACGCACTTGAAATACTTAGTTGTGAGAACGCAAATGGTAGTTTGCACCATGGTCCCATCTCTCTATTGCAAAAATGAGGATGAAGTGTCTTATCCACACCAAGCCTTTTTTTTCTAAATTTTATCTTATCACCTCTCCACACATTAATAAAGCATCATAATCTCTAAGGATATCTCTTATTTGCAACCATAAATATAGCCTAAATAAACCAAATGATTAAATTATACAACGATAACAATCATATTTCTCCTGACTATGAACGTAGTCGACTTAAACTCGTTTAAAATCCCATTAATATTTATATTCTTAGCTCGATAGAACTTTGTGATGTAGTAATCTTAAACCTGATTAAAATCCCATTATACTTCCTATAACAACTATGCACGTGGCCTTGGAGTGTGGTGGCAAATCGGCTATCCTTTCTGCCTTGGGTTATTATTCCTTTGCCCTCCACAAAATTTTACACTTGTGTACAGTGCTCTGCAGGCGTTTTCTACACCTTGATACTCCAAAGCAAATAAAGTGTCATCTCAAAGATCAAAGGGGGTTGTTGAGGCGTGGGTTACTCCATTGTCCTTGATTGCGTGGGGGTGGACCAAATCCTAATCCTGAACCTCCACTAGGGTTGCCTTTGCTCAAGGATGGATCGAGCCTCCCAAGCCTCCTGTCGCTGGAACTAACGATGGTCGCAATGAACTATTTATTGTGGTCATTTTAGAATTGTACTTGCACACCAACCATTTGTCATGATATTCCTCCAATAGGATTACTTCCACTAAGTAGAGTGCCAACATTTTTCCCTATCGTTGCGCTTATTGGATTATCCTCGAAGAAACTTTGTTGTCCAACTATGTGAGCCTATTGCTTCGCCATATGCGTTGCCTTTATCTCGATGTGCCTCTTGTGTTGACACTAAAATGTGTCTTCTTGTGTATCCAACCCAACGCAGTGATTCTCGATTACCTTCTTGTTCACCATCACTATGATGATACTCTATAACAAATTTTGAATTTCGAACACCAAGTGCAATGGTTAGGGATCTAGGGTGGGTTAGATGAGCGCCAATGGTTCTCACTCTCTCATTAGACTTGTCATTAGATGTTGGGGGTCCTTCATTTGTGCTTCCCCAATATCTAAGGGATGTGGTCTTGCGATCCCTCCCCTTCTGCGTGGTTCTCATCACTTCTTCCCAACCGCATTCCTCTCATTCTTAATGCCTCTTAAACTACCCTCTCTTGCACATCATTATATCTGCAAAGTCTCTCTTCTTTGTCTCTTTCTTCCACTTGGACCGGCACTATCCTTCCCAAAACCTCTCATGCCTCTGCGCAAAGATGAGGTTTTAGCCCTTTGTCATCGATAAGTTCTCTATTCCCAACTCAATCATTAATATCTTTGTAGCTAAAGGCAACGCATGTAAGTATGATCCTCTTGGCTCACGCAAGAACTAGAATTTTTCTTCTTCCACTACGAGTATGTTGAGACTACGTATTCCAAGGTGTAATTCTACAACACTCCTTCCCACCAATGGTCTACCACACGCATCCATGGTTCATCCAAATCAAAGAGTTCCTGGTACTTATCCTGGCTCCACACTTGCTTCTTTCCTAGCGATATACCCCTATTCTCGTGTGGAAACTACTAACCATTCATATAAATCTACTGGGAATAAACTAAAAAACATCTCGTGTAGTGAATCATATAAATTATCTTCCACCCATTTGTGTGCATTAAATCCTCATCCATTTTTGTATCTCTGAGAAAATATTTCCTAGTCGTTGTGTACCTAATGCTCAATATTCTCTAGTGACAGTCGAAACGCCATGCATACGCAACATCTTGATGAACATAATAAAAAGAGGTCCTGAAACGGAACCCAAAATGTAGCCTTTTATTTACCAACACCAATAGTCAGACGCGCTGGAAATTCACTTAAACAGATGTCGAAGCACGTGCAACATACCAAGTCCCTCTTTATTTGATCATGTATTATGTGTATAAATCATAAACCATTACGCAACATAAGATAGAAGATAAAGTAAATAAGAACAACACACAAATGAGAATAACAAGAGATTTTATCATTCATTCATAAATAACTAACAACAGGATCTGAATGCCAATTACATCTCTTCCACTAATCCTAACCCTAGAAACCCATACAATGTTACCCATTACAAACACATGAGCAGATGTCAAGACAATCTTCACTTACATACTCAACAACAATGTGTGGATCTCATACAAACCGACTCACTCATACACACACTCTTCATCACATACACATACCCAACATTACTACATGCATCCCCCTTACAATGGGTGTGACACACATATTTATACATGGTGGGAACTTGTCCTTCACCGCTTACATGCTTTAATTCTGACAATAGACTTCTTAAGTATAGATTGCACTCTTAACTTTTGTTTTAACCTCCAATTCATGCTATAAATGGCTCGCTCTTATCCATGTATGCATCATATAATTAGATGTCCATGCATGTGTTTTATCCTAGTTGGGTTTATTTCTAAACTTTCCTTGACAAACACACTAACTTTGTTTTCTTCTATTTTTAGACCATTTTGAAATCTTACTAACTCCTGAAATTTGCCTCTGTGTGCGGACCTTCACACCTTGATGTCTCTCCATCTTCCGCGCGCACTTGTATTACTTCCTTGTCCTCATGTATAATCTTGCACATTTCCTCCTGACCTCTTGATACTTGTCCAAGGTTCACGTGCACCCTTCTGTGCGTGGTCTTCACCTTCGCACATGGCTTGTACTTAGCCACATTCTCATCCCAACAAAACAAAATTCCAAAAGCAAGTGGCCTTATTCTCAAGGATAGATCATACAACCAAGGTGATAATAACATCATCCATGCCCAAGAAATTTTTCTCGGGAAAAATCAACTTTGTTAGGAAGAGATTCTAGCTAGCTCTAGTTTTCCCGCTTGCTGATTTTGAATTTTCTATGACCTCTGGCACCTGCTCGAATGTTGGACCCCTATGGTCTGACACCGAGTCCCCACCTATTAACTCGGGTGGTATGTCACCTCGGCCTCTCGAAGGAGGCGTGGAAAATACGGTGGTTGGGCCCTCCTATGCCCCCATATAGAGAATTTTTCGCCTGTCTTGCTTGAAGGGACACTTTCTCTATAGATACCTTCTCACATCACGGCCACAGTTGCTACATCTAGAGATCTGTCATTGGTCGGCAAGATGATGAGTCCTAGACCCCCTTAGAGGACATAAAAAATGGGCACGCCTGAAATGGGCCCCTTGTGGTTCCTTGGAGATTGTTGTCATGCCAAATGGCTTCATCCTCTTTTCCTTTAGCCTCAAAGAGGACTTTGTGCGGGATCTTCTTAGAGGACCTTGGTTTTTTGGTAGGCGAGGTTTTTACATCCGTAAATGGACTCCGAGCTTTAATCCGCTAACTAAAACAATGACACACGCTCCAATCTGGGTGCGTCTGCTAGGCCTTCCTCTGGAGTTCTGGGATCTAGTGGTCATTGAAGGTATTGCTCTTCTCGTGGGCTCTCTCGTCGTCCATTAATCGTCGACAAAACTAGATTTATTCATGCACGTTTCTATTTTAATGTTGATGTTAGTGGCCCACTCCCAAAATCTATATATCCACTCTCATATTTTGGAGTTTGGAAAGAGCCCATTGAATATGAATATGTCCCACAAGCTTGCTCTATCTACAAAAGCATAGGCCATAGAGCCCCTGTTTTCCCTACTAAGCCACAAGCTAAATCGAAAAATCCTAAAATCTCCCCTAAGAAGAAAGGGAAATATATACCTAAAGTGATCCCGAAGGTGGCCCCCTGAGGTTAACACCTCTAACCCCTTCGCTCTTCTAGAAGATGGAGAAATCACTCTTGTTGATCCCACTATTGCCACTCGGGCATCCCCACTACTGCTTCATCTACCGAGGCTCTTACCCCTACATCTACTATCCATACCGAGATGTCGATCCCTTCTTCCATTTTCCCCTCTCTCGTTAAGGCCCTTTATCCTTTCCCCCACTTTTTTCCCTCCCTATTCGGAACTTGAGACACCCATTTCCCCTTCTCCAATGGCCTCTAAAGACAACAATCAACTTCATATGACCAAGATAATAGTAAGAAATATGATATAGGTGTAGAGAAAACTAAAGGGAGAACTTCTAGCAATATTAAGCTACAACAAGAATCATCACTTAATGTGGTACAAGGAACACAGAGTACCATCCCCATGGTTGTGGGAAAAAACCAAATCTAAAAGATGAAAATAATCTCATGGAATATCAGAGGTCTCAATTCTTTGCAAAAGAAAAGAGTCCTAAAAGACATTAGATTTAATCACTCTCTAGATATCATCATGCTTCAGGAAACTAAACTTAAAAATGAAGAAAGCCTTCCAAATCTTTGGCCGAATGCTTCCTTTGCTTCCCAAAATTCATCTGGAAACTCTAGGGTTTTGCACCATTTAGAACCCCAAAGTTATACATGGTGACTGCCTCATCAAAAATCCAAACTTCTTGGGCATGCTCTTTCAGGAAGTTGGCTCAGATACATACTGGATTGCTATCAACATCTACACTCCAAATCTAGACTCACAAAGGGAACAACTATGGTAGGACATTTTGGAATTCAAAAGGAGTTGTGTGCAATTTCCTTGTCTCATCATGGGAGATTTCAATAGCACTCTTTACCCCTCTGAAAAACAAGGTGGCACCCTGCTAGCCCCAATAGTATGGAAGCCTTAGCTAAATTTATAAGATAGGGGGATTTTTTTATATGGATCTACATGGGGCCTCTTTCACTTGGTCTAACCACGGACTGGGAAGTAATCATATTCAAATTCGTCTTGACATAGCATTTGGGATCAATGTAGTGGATCTTACATTTCTAATACTTCTATCTCATTGCTATCTCCAAAGCTACTTCGGACCGCAGTTCACTACTACTTTGTGCCAACACCAATCACATGACTAAAAACATGCCTTTTAGATTTGAGTTGGCTTGGTTGGAGAATAATAAGTTGGATAACCTTATCAAGATCTGGTGGGATATGAATGTCCAGGATCAACAATGTTTAGATTTTCCAAAAAAACAAAAAGAACTCAAAAATCAACTCAAGATTTGGAAGGTCAAAGTGTTTGGTAACATTAAGCTCTGCAAGCAACAGTTGACACAGAAAATTATGAGCATCTCATCGGAAATCGAAAGAGAAGGTAGAACTAATCAACTCCATAAGCAAGAAATTTCCCTGATCAGTGACTATCACAACACCCTAATTGAGGAGGAATCCTATGAAGACAAATATCGAGGGCACTCTAGCTAAACCAGGAGATAGAAACACAAAATTCTTCCATGTCACGGCTTTTAAGCACAAAATCGAGATAAAATCAATGAGATTCTATCTTCTAAAGGTAATATTTTGTCCTCTGAATTGGATATTTTTAATGAACTTATCTCCTTTTATTCTAGAATCCTATAGGAAGAAGCTCCTCCTAATGAAAATGACATGCTTAAGATGTTACAACACATTCCTAAGCTTGTCACCGATGAAATGAATGAAAGTTTGACGAAGCCCTTCTCTATGGATGAGATTCATAAAGTTTTTTTCAATGAAAGGAGATAAAGCACCAAGACCTAATGGTTTCCCTACTGCCTTCTTCCAAATCTATTGGGAAATTATCAAGAATGACCTCTTTAATGCTGTGAATGAATTCCAGAAAAGTAACTCTCTATTAAAAGAATGGAATGCTACTTTCATTGTGTTGGCTCCCAAATCCCTGGGATCTAAATCAGTTGTTAATTTTTGACCTATAAGTCTTTGCAACACTACCTACAAGATAATTATGAAAATGATGGCAGCAAGATTAAAACCGTTGATGAACATACTAATCTCTGAACAACAAAATGGCTTCATAAGTGGATGTCTTATACAGGGAGGTATTATCACGGTTCATGAGGTGATTCATTCAGCTCAACATGTTAAGACAGCAGGGATGATTCTCAAATTGGATATGCAAAAGGCCTTTGATAGAGTCAGGCTTATACTTTTCTCTTGTGTTTTAAGTAGCCTTGGTTTTAATAACAAATGGTGTAGTTGGATTTTTACCTGCATCTCCTGGTGTTTCTAAATCCTCATAAATGACATCCCAGTTGGTTTCTTTAAGAACAACAGAGGGATTAGACAAGGTGACCCTCTATCGCCTTTCCTTTTTTTTGTTAATGGTGGACACGCTAAGTAGAGCTTTAGAAGTTGTTAAACAAGCTACTATTATTTCTGGTATTAAAATCACCACCCACTCTCCCGCTGCTACTCACAACCAATTTGCAAATGACACCCTTCTCTTGAGTGCAACTTCTGTGGTGGAGGAAAACTCTTAAAGAAATTTTGGAATGTTATCAAGCGGCCTCTCAATAGTTGATAAACTTCTCCAAAAGTGGCATTGCCTTTATAAACACCCCACCAAGTAGACAAAGGAAGATTGCTGACATCTTTGGCTGCAATATTGTGGATCTTCCGTCTTCTTATCTTGGTCTACCTCTTTTCAAAGGTAGACAAATTAATAGCCTGTGGAATCCTGTTATTGAACGTTATCAAAAGAAATTGGTCAGATGGAAAGGGGCTCTCCTAAGTCGTGGAAGTAAGCTCCAATTGGTCAAAGCTACCCTCCAAAGTCTGCCTATTTACTTTATGTCACTGCTCAAAATGCCTTCAACGGTGATTAATGCTATTGAACAAATTCAAAAAAGATTTCTCTAGTCGGGTTCAAGAAGGAAAAGAATCCACTTGGTCTCTTAGAATGTTGTGTGTCAAGACAAGGTTGGGAGGTCTGGGGCTTAGGCGTATTGTTGACATGAATGAAGCTTTGCTTGCTAAGATCGGTTAGGAAGTTGCTTCTGAAAACTCGGCCTCTTGGGTTCATCTCCTCTATTCTAAATATCTCACGCAATCGGGCAACGCGTTTTACACTTTGCCCCCCAAGAGGTTCGACTATATGGAATTCGGTGGTGATTTTTCTCCCAATACTGTGTGTTGGTACTAAATGGCGTATGGGAAATGGCCATCAAATTGACTTCTGGTCAAATTGGTGGATTGGAGAAAACCCTCTATCAAGACCCTTTCTAGGATCCGATGAAAAGATATTTAACTATTCACTGTGGCAAAAAAGTTTACTGATATTGGCAGATATCCAACTCTAAACTTGAATGGCTAATTCCTAATTGGTTGGCATTCGCGCATCCAGAGTCACTTATAATAAGTTTACGAATATTCTGGTTTTCTCAATACATTCCCTTCTCTTTACCTCTGGATGAACGCATCTGGCCTCTTTCTTCTTCTGGAAATTTCACTTTGTCAAAGTGGCCTATGCCTCTAAGCCTCGCACCCCATGTGGTCCACCTCTCCATCATATTTGGCCCTCTGAAATCATACCCAAAATTGGTTTTTTTCCTGGTTATCCTTTAGGAATGCCTTCTTATCTGGTGAAAACCTCAAAGGAGAGGCTTCTCTCTTCCTTCTAGGTGTGTCTTCTGTTGTGTGGCTCTGGAGTCCTCTTCTCACCTTCTTCTCCACTACTCCTTTTCCCAAACCATTTGGAACTTGCTCCTTGGCCATTTTGGGGTGTCATGAGTCTTTCCCGAGTTCTTCTGTCGGCAACTTTCAACCAATGGCTCTCCCCTTTCTCGCATCAAATTCTCTCTCTGGCTTGGACGCTCATCCTCCCACATGGCCTCTGAGGTATTTGGAAGGAGCAAAACAGACGTATATTCAAATAGAAAATTATGAATCCTACACAGGAGCCAAAAGCATTGTTATTCTCTTCTAAGAGAACCTTAATAGTTGTCTCTGGAAGAAGTATCAACAAAAGGTTAACTTTTGTGGCAAAAGAACTCGGTGTCAAGAATCGAGATACAAATTATAGCTAAATCCTAAGCTTTTGCGCATGTTGAAGTGCTTTGGACCCCTCCCCCTCCTGGATGGTTAAAACTCAACACAAATGGAGCATCTAAAGGAAATCTGGATAAATCCAAAGGGGTTTCCATTCTTTGTAACAATGACGCTTTTTCTCTTGCTACCACTACATGCCTAACCTAAGTGAAGGCACCAATAATCGGGCTGAGGCTATGGCTATTCTTAAAGGTCTAGAGCTTACTCTCCAAATTGGGAGAGAGCGTCTAATAATTGAAAGTGATTCTCTGAATATTATCAAAATCTTAAACTCATAAGAACCTCGGACAATGGACTATCGTGATATCATTGCTTTGACATTCGCATTCTCTAATCTAGATTCCAGAAATCCAGTATTAGCATGTTTACAAGGAAGGTAATAAGGTGGTGAACACCTTGCTAACATGGGGGTCCAACAGGAAGATCAAAAAATTTGGATTGGGAACTTCCCAAGTGAACTTCTCCAACTTATACATAATGATTACTCTCTTAAGCGTTAACCTTTTCTTTGACGATTTTGCTGGGTCAAAGCAAGGATAGTACTAAGGAACCCTTCTATTTTGATGGCAAGTGCCTTAATATCACCATTATTATGATGGGAAATTTGACAGATTTGGGCACGTGTGACAATCGAAATAAAATATGAGTGGATCTTGGGGATAGATGTGCTTTTATTCCTCGTAATCATTTCCATTCAAGGCGTATTCATGAGGAGATCACCTCATAAAATGAATACAAGAATTATAAATTTGGTAACTGGTTACATCTCGACGCCTCGCCTTGAATGACACCATGGGAGGCCAATTAAAGCGCATTGAGCCTGTTTCCTATTTGAAATATCATGAGGATGAAGAAGTGTGTGATATTCTCAAGGAAAATGGAATAACCACCTTCCTGGAAAGAATTTCAGGTTTCTCATCCAAAGTTTCCTATTGTGTGTTGGCTTCATGGACGAGGGGCAAGGTTTAGCTAGGCAACACCTATTTCACGATTTCGATTGATGCCATTGTTACGCAGTTGGATCGGGTCTTCCAGTGATTGGGTGCAATCTATTTCAAGCGATCGCTAAAGGTAGACATGGAGGAATTTCTTGATCCTGATAAATAACCTACTAAATACCTCTTGGTATATGAAAGGGATTCTTTGTTCCCACCTTGGGACAAATTGCAAAAGTGATCATGCACTATTTCACTATTAATGGGCGCTATAAGCCGGCATACGGCCCTCATTTCTTCATTCTCTTGCATCTGCGTCGCGAAGGCTAGAAGAAGATTAATCTTTTTGCCTTGTTTCAATCTCTGGAATTTTCAATCAATCTTTCCCGTGAGGGAGAAGGTCCCCTTCTGCACCAATGTCTTATTTACCTCCTTTTTCAATATGTGGTTACCTCGGCTGAGTTGCTCCACTTCCCACCAAAAATGGGCAAGTTTCGTCGTACTCCTACTGCCTCCCCGCTTCCCTCCCTTCATGCAACACCCCGGGAGCAACCAATGACGTAGGCAAATCTCCTCTCGATTCGATTCTGAAGTGGCCGCTTTGGGTCCCTCTTTAGCGGGTTCTGGTTCCTCCCGGTGTGGCGTCTCCGCCGCTCCTCCCCCGGCCGCCTCTCTCTCTCATGGCCATCCCTTGGCCTCCCCTGCTTTCCCCTTGCCACCGCAAAGCACCTCCCAACTTCTAGCTCGAAACAACTTCTCTCGATGCCCTTCTCGGGATTGGCTTCTCTTTATCCAAATTCACCAAACACCAAGCCCATAGAAATGGAAGAAGTCCAACCTTCGCTGTTAATTCGCATGTTGCTAGAAAGAATGTAGAAATGGAAATTGAGGAGAATCAGCGTAGGACTAAAATAGACGACAATCAAGTGGAGGTTGTTAATACTATGCTGGCAAAACTTTAGAGGGCTTTTATAGTGCTAAAGAACTGGAAAGATTTCACGGAGAGTTCCAAAGCCACCATCGACAAAGACTGTGTTGAATTGATCGCCTTAGCGGACTTACTAGTTGAAAAAAGTGACTCTGTTAGTGCTAAGAATGTTGTTAATGAGCTGAAAAAGCTCATATGACTTTTTGATGTATATCGTTTTGGTTAGTTTTGTTCGTTTGCTCTTTTTTTTTTTTTTGAGATGTCTATAGGTATTATTAATGTAATTTTCACTGCTCTATGTAGCCATATGGGATTTTTGTAATAGGTTGTGGGACCTCTTAAAACCCTCACTTTACCCTAATTCCAAAAAAAAAAAAACATTATCCTAGCCCCTCAAACCTACAAATCACCAAATCAACAAGAAATATATGAAACATTAAGGCATTAGCAAAACACGAATAGTTGACCAAGATTACAGCATGGTTCAATCAACTTGAAGTTTAGGGGAACACTAAACATCCTTGAAAGGTCATATATCTAACGGAAAGGGCCAAAACTTACCAACTCTTCAAGGGGGATACAGAATGTGTCATGATTTTCAACAAGATCAAATCAGGCACCAACAAAATGGATGCTAATTTTGTTAATTAACTGCATTGTCTTGGAGAAAATAAAGACCTTGAAGAAATAAGGTAATATGTGCTGCCACTAGAGGGCATAAATGAAAGAAAGGCAGATGTCCATTCTATGTAACTAAAAGATGATACCCAGGTTTATGCACAGCATTTGAGTCATCAATCCTACATTTCTTGCAGCTTGTATATATCGATCTATGGTTTGGTCTCTCCATACGGATGACCACGATAGTAGGTACCTATTTGAATTATATTAGTTTGGAGATGACCTCAAAAGCCCTAATAGTTTGTGTTATGTATCACACAAAACAGCCACTGTCTGAAATTTTTTTAATTATGGAATGCATTAAGTTAGTTTTCCAAAATATTTCTTAACTATAAAAAAATTAACTTGTAATTCTTTGGCATCATTTCTTCACGATGCGAGATACTTAAAAAAATTATACATCATCAACATCAAAGACCCGTTCATTAAACGAAATTTATTCATCGAGTAAAAATTATGGAATTCAAAAGAGCCTACAAAAGATAAAGACTAAAAATAGAACAAGAGAGTAATGATTAAAATACAAATACAGCCTTTCCTTGTTTGTATCTCCAGTGCGAAGGGTTTAGTTCAAAACCATGATAATCACAATTAGATCGGTGGAGCAAACAACATTCTTTGAATAAGTAATAGCACCACCTGATTACTTATACTAAGCCATATTGATTGTGCATGATATAATAACAAAACATCATGAATCTAGGGAATAAGACACCACAATTCTTCGATCTATTCACAATATATCTGTCAATCATTCCCTTTCTGATTGAAATGCACCCTGCACTTTCAAATTTCTGAAGCTTTGGAGTCGGGTGGCATCACTCATAATATATTCTACACTGTTTTTCTTCACTACTCACCGAGAAATTTCACCTTGTTACCTTTTAAAACTTTGTGCATGTGTGATACCATGGATGAGATCCCAGAGCTCTCTTACTTTTGACAGACAAGATTGTAGCCTAAATAAGGCCTAATTCATTCGTCTTACAGACTTAGAGAAGCTACCAAAAGCAATCTGCAAGTCCACTAACGAAAAACTTGAAACAATAAGTTATTCAGGGACTGTCCTTCCCTACTCTCACCTGTCATGTCTTTTCTGACCCTTGTATCCAATCTTTCACTGAAGCAAAGCGCTTTCCAATATGCAAGATGTGAGAAGCATGATTCACCAAACTATGTTTGGGTGATTTATGAAGGCAATAGAAACTCCAAATGCCTAAAGTGTAATCATTCAAATCACTGGGCATTAAATATGACTAAAGATTTTATACGTTCTCGGACCTTTAAAAGCAAGTCGAATATTAAGCATTGGTATATTTCATAAAATAAAGGGACTAGCCGTTTTCAACCCACCCATGAAAACCAAATCTGGGCTCACCACTACATCCAAATTGCTTAAAATAAATTGCACTGTGATAACACAATTTAAGTCGGTAACAAATCATGATAATAAAGGGAAAGTACATTCTGTTGGTGATAATGTCAAAAGTATGAAGTTGAAAATTTAAATCATAGGAAAATTTTGACTTCTTTGAATCGGACATCTTGTACGGATTTTATCTCCAAGGGAAGATGCGTTGTTCTGATTCTAACACCCCAGATTGATCATTTAGGACTGGGGACAATACTCTTGCCAGACAGCACAAAAATATCGCCATGCTGCAATGATGGAATGTTTCTCCCTAATAAATAACTCGCTGACTTCAATACATAATTTACAATGAGGTATCATCAAGAGTGTAAACAGGAATTTGCCAGTCCCTAAGATTCTTTTTTGGATCATCAGTGAGACTTAAGTCTGATGACTCTTCTTTAAATGTCTTGATTAATGTCCTGGCATCAGCCAAAACCAGACGTTCCAACATGAAAAGATGATAATTGTTTTGCACAACAGGCTCCAAAATATTGGTAAAATTCAAGAATATGCAAGCCTATACCTGAAACAAGAAAGAGACCCTTAGTTCATTTTCGCTTTACTATGCCTCGATAAAGAACTGACTACATCAAATAAACTTGTCTGTCAAGAAAATAAATTCTGCTAGAATACAACTCCATCATTAATCAAGCATTCAGTGCATGTTGGCTTGGATAACCTACTTGTCAGAAAGAGGTGAGAAAAACCCTGGGGTTCTCTCGTTTGATGCAATAAAAACCATACGCCCTTCAGGAACCCAGCTTGCAATTCGCCGAAGGATTGCTTCTGGACGAGTATCCCTGTCAAGATGAGGATGAAGTGTCCTATGCACACCAAGCCTGTCTTTTCTAACTTTTATCTTATCACCTCTCCTCACATGAATAGCATCATAATCTCCAAGGATATCTCTGATCTGCAGCCATAAATACAGCCTGAATAAACCAGATGATCACATTATACAATGATAGCAATCATGTTGCTCTGGACTATGAAGGTAGTCGGCTTAAACCTACTTAAAATCCCATTGATATTTATATTCTTAGCTCGATAAAACTTTGTGATGTGGTCAGCTTAAACCTGCTTAAAATCCCATTGATATTTATATTTTTAGCTGGATCGAACTTTGTGATGCATTAAATGGTAAAATACCTTTTAGGAAATCTGATGACAAATCATACAGACAAAAACTACAGAAAAATCATTAATCTTGGAACAAGCCTTATGCTGCAAAACCATCCAATTTGAAGAACCCAATGACAAAATGTAATCTGCATATGCTATAAGATGAATATCCAATAACTTTTAAGTAATATAATAATGTCATTATTTTAGATATTTTAAAGATAATTTTTCAATATTGTTGGGAAATTTCCAAAACAGCATCGCCATGTATGTTAAATATAAATAAAAACCTGTTTGTACCATACAATATATTTTAACCTATTAGCTCTATAATAGTCATGGGGCTTTCTTGCAACCTTAAGTTGATATGGGTCCCATCCAAACTCAACGTAAAATTGTAACTCTCAAAGTCTCAAGCCTTCACTTTATGATTCTCGTTCGCTGCACTGCATCTTTGTCAAACTTCACAATCATGAGTCCATTACTTGTCAAATTGGTATCTCTGGAAGACCCTATTGGGCATGTGGGTATACAAGCATCCATATGGCATTGGGAACTCAGGCAACACTTGGTTTTTGAGCCTTCCCTTTATGATTATCATTCCCTGCACTGCATCTTTTGTCATACTTCACAGTCATGACTCCATTACTTGTCAAATTGGTAGCTCTGGAACACCCTATTGAGCATGTGGGTATACAAACATCCATAAAGCCATGGGAACTTAGGCAACACTTAGTTTTGAGGAGTTTGAGGGGTACTTGTATCCCCATGTTGCATGTCTTTTGATGAAAAAGATCTTATATTATATTAAATGCAACATGATACAAGATTCTCTCAACAAAAAAAGCGGGCGGTATGAGAGCACGCCCCAAAGCCACAAACACACTAGGCCATGCCTAGGAAAGCAACAAAAATTACAAAGTGTTAAAAACAAAACCATTCAACAACGAAGGAACATAAGGACCAGGAGAACCGAAGGACCCTGAGAAGCAGGAGCAACAAAGCGTCCCTTCTTCAATGTTGCATGTCTTTCAATTAGGTCCATGATGATATTTCTAAATGTTTGTTCCTCCTCTTGTGTATCAATCTTTGAATTAAGACTACACACATCTTGGACCTTCGAAAATCAAACTTGCCAAGTCTATATTTTTGCCATTACCATTGACAATAAGATTAAGGTTCAGATCCTCCAATCTTGTCTATATCTCATAAATTGGGGAAGCTTTGGGACAAGCATCATCATATGCTGTCTGAATGTCAAGCTAACTTCCAAGGCAGAGTTCTGGAATCTTTTTTTTAAATAAAATTTAGCATCAGCAATAGCTTCCACAAGAACAAAAACCATCTTGCCAATGATGGAAAACAATTTTCTGTCATTGAACAGTCTTGGACATATGTTTGATTGCAGTACATGATAATCACTATATATGCAAGAATTTTTTATTACCTCCCTACAATGTTGTGGTCATCCGCTACGTTTTAAGCATCATTTCTGAGTCGTTCACAGATGGTTGGCATCTCTCACAACAAATTCTCTTTAAGACGAACTCAGGGTAATGTACCAAACCCAACATATTCAAAGGCCTATGAACTTCTCATGCCACACACAAACAAAGTCTAAGAGAAATAAATGCTCATAATGCAGCTGCAAATCCCAAATAAGGAGAACAAACTCACCTAGAGCAGGCAAAATTTTGGTATTAGCCTACAAAATCAAAGAAATATTCTCATTCTCTATATTGCAAATAAGACCTTTCAATGACCAAATCTCACAGTTGCTTTTTGGCAGTGAATTCAAGTCACCCATGCCACAACTATCGGGTAGATTTGAGCCCACTCACTTTCTGTTTTGGAGACACTCTCATTGGAGAAGGAGAAAACGGGTTTTCTTGTGACCATATGGCAGCCCTTGTAAGTGAAGGTTTCAATGGGAGCTTTGCAAGTTGCTTTCCAATTCTAGTTATCAAGCCACTAGCCCATGTCATTGTTCAAAACTTCAAAGGATCACACCAATTGCAAGACGTCGAGTAATAGAAGTTTGAATGGAAGTTTTGGCTATTGGATTTTCACCAAGCTTTTAAAAAAATAAAAACAACATCCAATTCCATTTGTAATTAAAGATTATTCATATCAGTGTTATGAGAGTCGGCAAGTCTCTACAAGGACTAGCAGATCAAGGTCCAAGTCCACCAAGGCAAGTTTTTGGCTAAAAATAGGCAAACTCAAAGAGTCTAGCGAATCTTGTCAAACTTGCAAATCTGGCAGGACTTATGAGTTCCGCGTCTGGACTGGTCGAGGCCTGCCGTTTTTCCATTTTTTAAAATGCAAAAAAAAAAAAAAAAACTACAGATGGCAAGCATGGTATGTCTCTAAAACAGAACTCACATAATATCTCTTATGATCTTGATTGTGTTGTTCGCAATGATTTGGCTTATTACAGATGTTTTCAGTGGTTTATCATTGAGTACTGGAAAGAGAGGATATGTACAACGATCTCAAATTCGTTCATGCATGATGTAGAAGGCACCATTAAGAAGAAAAGGTAATTGCTTATAATCCAATGATGAAGACAAATGACACGTGATCTACATTGTGAAGCAGTTTCAAAGCCTTCCTACAGTCAGACCACTAGTCTGCAGCCTAAATTTCCTGCTCAATCTATAGTCTGAATCGTTACTGTAGCAAGAATGATCAAGCACAGTAGGAAGACCACATAAGAACAAGGTAGTTCAAAAAGTTTAAGGGATAAAAGGGTCTCTCAGCAACAAGAAGTGACCTAAAGGGATCTCAAGGTACAGGTGATGGTGGCAAAGATAGTGAGATTACAAGGATGACATTGGAGATAAGAAGAAGAAAGATACACCACCCCCAAAGAGACTTAAGAAAGAGAAAAAGTCTGCCACAGATGAAAAGGAAGAAACCAAGGAATTGGAGGAAAATTAACCAAAGTAGGACAGGTCATTACAGTTCAATCTGACAAAGATGAATCACTCAAGCTTCTTGAAGATATAATTAATAAGAGTCAAGAGAGAGCCCACTATGCAACCTGGTTGGTTCTTCCTTTATTAGAGCCAGGAAAATATGATCAAACGCATTTTGAAATTACATAGGATAATGAGCAAAAGGCATCAGCTACTGCAAAATCTAGAAAGCTTAAAAAGGATAGGACAGTAACTGGTTATCAGATCTTCATGCAAGAATTGTATCTAAGGAATTTCTGCACCAAAGAAGAAAATTGCTAAGGGTGTTTTGGACATCTATGATAAAAAAGTAATTACCTTGAAACAAATCTTAAAACTCTAAAATACAACATCAGTTGAATTGATTCTAGTTAGCTATAAATAATCCTATTAGCTATTGATAATCCTATTAGCTATTGAGCCAACCTCATCAGAATCCCAAGAATCTGAAGCAACTCCTATTTAATATCAGCTCTCAAGTTTCACATTTCAAGTTTCAATTTCAATTGTTCGACTTCAAACATTCAATTTCGCATGCCCGTGAAGCCTCTTTGTTGGGGGTCACAGGTTTAAATTGGCCTGCTACTATAACCCCGGCACTGGTGTAGATGCCCCACTCCCCCACCACGTGTAAATCGGGAACTTGAACCAGATACCTCTTAGCCGGGGCTCTTTAACACACACCTCTCTGACCAGTTCTCTGGGTAAGATTTGTTTTTAAATGGGTTTTTGTGCCTTTTTCTTCTTTGGCTATGTTGCTCTGTTTCATGCTTTGCAGCTTGTATTTATTGGTTTTGGAAGCTTTCTTGGGACAAGGATTTGGATTGTTCTGTCTGCTTCAGTCATTTAATCTGTGTTTTGCCTCAGTGTGTCGAGTTCCAAGGTTATGATACGCAAGCAAATGCTGAGAAGGAGAATGCTTTAATCCTTACACTGGCAGGCAGAAGTCTGGTCAGTTTGCTGAAGAGAAAATCAGGGAATTTTTATGAGGGAGAGCAGGAAATACAAAACCTTCAAATATCCTTATCTTTCTCGTAATAATCTGAATTCCGATGAAATTACAGAATCTTTTTGAAAGAGATGCCGTGAACAAAAACACAGAAACTTGCTAATCCTTATCCTCAAAGCGCAAACAAATTTCAGACTGAATTTCATAAGGGGCTGAAGAAGCATACTAAGGATCCTACTATCTGCAGGTGGCTAGGATTCTATCAAGCTTGATTTAGAGGCGGATGGAGATGGTGAGTTGAGCACTGCAACCAAGATAAACTGTTCTCTCCTGACTCTACAAGTACGAGGACTCAGTGGAATGTGCACTCAATGGCTCAAACTCTAGCCACCATAACGACAGTGGCTAACAGTGGCTGCTATAGATGAACTTGGTACGGGATTGTGACATATCCCTTGTACTTCTTGTTTCTCGATGAGGACTTAGTGTAATGAATTGGGTTATTATTTTAAGATAGCAGAATGATGATTTATGCTTACTTGTGAACTTCTATGATCGTGTAATCAGAGACTAAACCACTGAAGTTTTTCTGTCACTATGTTGGGGAATGCATTAATTTTTCACCACACACTTAATGGATCTAACACTTCATGTTATTCTAGGCATGTATGGAGCATGTGGTCGTGCTTATGTCTGTGTATTCTTGATTAATGCACCCTTCAAATTTATCATTTTCTACTCTGTGTGGGGGAGGGCCAGTTTTCCAGGCATTTTTTGCAGGGTCAACTTGTCACATGGGAAAGGTCAACATATTTTCTTTGACTCTCCCTTGCTTCTATGAATGGTGTCACTGCACAAACAAATAGCAGCAATAAATGCAAAAGGATTGCTCCTTTGCTTTCATGGTCGGACTTGGACATGTATAATGGTCAATGGCATATATTTGCAGGTCATGGTCAAGCAGGATAACGGACGAGTAAGATGCACATAGTAATCTTAGGTTGAAATTAGTGCTGTGAGTTTGAGCTAAATACTCTCACAGCTCTTAATTGGCACAAGAATTTCATTGGAAATTTGTCACAATGAACAAAACCAATCTAAACTGAACTGCAACTGATTCCTCATTGTAAATAGCACCTATCAAAGTGGTTTTTGAGAGAGTTGAGGTAATCATTTGTTTGTCATAATCGTTGGAATATGAGACCTGAACTAAAGATTCACATAGTGGCAAAATTTATGAGCATATAAGCAAAAGTTTAGTAGTTGGACATAAGATTCACTCAGATTTTTTGACAAGAAATTTGATGACAAAGTTTCAAATATGTAGAGGGATTGGAATCAGCATTCCGATATGACCTATCTGCAAAAAGATATTCGGATTGAAGGCAATATGGTCAAAAACATTGTATTGCTCTTGCAAGACCGGAAACTAAGAACCACACATAGAAACCTATTTCAATGAAACAGTAAGCCAAAATCTGACCACCTCACTATTCCTGCTAGCTGTAAGAGCCCTGTGCCGTTTACAGAGGACCTCAAGATCATGAGTAGATGCTTTGAGGGAATAACCTCAGCTGCATTCACAGAACAACTTTCAACAGACATCTCCCGCTTCAAATACACCAGTTTCACTCACGTGTACGATCAAATCCTTCAGGCCTTGTAGCAGGCTTCGCAGCCATTAGAATTAAACTTGCAACTTTTACAGGTGCAGAAGCATAAAAAAACAGTTGTAACAGCACATATTGTGTAAATGATAATGACGTTTAACAAAAATTAGTGATGCAATTCATCTGGCATTCAAATGCAAAGAAATTAGATTCATAAAATTGCTTGGATCCTGGAGCTAAACCTGCTCAGCAGCAATTCGGAGAGGTTTTGAAGCCATTGAAGGCAAAAATGAGTATGGCAACATTACTGCACTATGGTTGTTATGGTCTTTACACTCTACAAACCTACGGAAATATGTCATAATAGTAACCGTCAGTACATGTAGAAAGTGGCATAATAGATAAAAATTCATGCAGCTGAAAACTTAAATAAAGTGGAACAATATCAAATCTATTTATAGACAAGACATTCAGAACTGAAACTGAAACCTTAGTAAGCTTATTGAGTACACTAGCTTGTACCATGAAAGGGGGCTTGCAGTGCGATTGATAATAAAAGCATCTCTATAGAAACTGTTATCTCTGACTTGGTTACGGTCAATACCCTGTACATGGACAATTCCCATATCTCCTGATTTACTAGCAAGAGAAATTGCCTGATGCCATTTTTCTGAACTGTCAAGAATGGTGGGCACGGTCTTGGATATCAAATCAAGGTCATACAAAGAATCCATTGCGCAGAAGTTGGCAGCCCATCTGGTAACTCACATATTTGAGTTCAGTTGTGAAATGCGAGAAAAATGACTTCTGAGTGTATTTTCTTAATGGAAAAAGTCTTATTATTTGAAAAGTAAAGTACATGTGAATTAAAGTCACACTTAACACCAAAACCAGCAAGGGTTAATTAATCCTAAAATTGGCATACTGTGAATTTATAAGATTATACCAGCAGGAAATATCAATCTTGAAAATCAAATTCATATACTCCACTTCCCATATGAGTTTCTCTACAGACCTTTCTTCAGCGCTCACATTTGTGTGGTGAAGAATCCCTTTGTGATTGTGTATGCGATTAATACACATTCTAGAGGGCATCACAAAGGTCCTGAAAAATAAAATACCATAAATTGAAATTATTAATTCAATAAAAGAGACAAATAGAAGAGATGAGCATTCCGCATCAAATAAAGTCTAGTATCGTAAAAGCTAAATCATGGATCCTCTTTATTGGATCAAGAACAATTCATTCACAAGCACAAGTACATACAGGCCCTTGCCACAAGCAGCTCTTGCATGTACATTGTAGCTCACATCACAGGAACCTTCTTCGCCAGTGTAACACTCCTATCATCAAAACCATATCATAAACTCTGCGCAACCACTTACTCACAAAGGGAAAACCCTCTTTCCAGACACACACAGATGATACTATTTGTTTTTACTGTTTGCAACATTGCAGGGGTTGTTTCTTTGATTAGCTGTAATCCTTAGGTCACTGGGATCACTGATCTCCAGAGACAAGTGCCTCCCCCTGCTGGAGCATTTCACAGCAGCAGAGCTTTAAACTCAAGGAGTGTTCCAACAGGTGTGCATTAGCATTTGAACCCAAAGCCTCACCAGATCAAAACAAAAACCACCGAGGATAATAAACCCTTGACCAATAAAACAGAGGATAAATTGCCAATCGAGGTCTATCGCATTTACCTACCATTTCCGGGAAATCCTGCAACTCTAAAACAACACTCAATAGACAAAACAAAAGATACAATATAAGACTATCTAATCCTATCCAGGCAAAGGAAGATAAAATATTAGACACAAGCTCAAACTTCATGCCAGCCAGTCTAAGGGGTTGTGCTGTAATGGTAAAGTGGTGCATTATTAAAGAGAGTGTCTCAAGCTCAAATACACACATCACAATAAGCTAGCCCACAATTCAGCAGCTATGCACATTTGACAACACGTCTAGAACTAGGTCTTGTTCACCCCAAGAAACAGTTTGGGGCTGGTGATGTTTCCGTTTACCCCAAACAAAACAAAAAACCTAGAAAATGAACCACACTCAAAGGCAACTACTTGAATAACCTAGTTCCATAGTGAAATTTATAACATAGATCCCCAATCTTTAGTATTTGTGAGCTTTGTTTGTTTTTGGTTTTCAGCGTCTCAAGTTCAAATCCCCACATTGCAATAACGCAACCCACAACTCAGGGGACATGCATGTTTAATAAAGTGTCTAGGAAGGGGTCTTGTTCACTCCAAGAAACAGTCTGGAAACAGTGATGTTCCGAGTTACCCTTAATACAAAAAAATCTTGAAGCCAACCTCGAAATTAGAAAATGACCCAACAACATCTGCTCAAGAACAAATAGTTGACGACAACCACACTTTGAGGCAGCTACTTCAAAAACCTAGTTTCGTAGATAAACCTTATATCATAAATTTCCAATCTTTAATATTTGTGATGTTTTTAGTTATAGTACCTGTTATCACGCAGAAGTTGTACCCTCGATTGATTGTGCATGAACATCAGAACTTTTGGCTAACATGGGATTGTCTCCAAGTGTGGGACCTTGCAAATTAAGACAAACCTCCAGAGAAGGCTGGTTCCTCTACCTATTTCCTAATGCTAACACTAAAACTACCTCTAAGCTAAGCCTATTCTAACACATCCAAGTAACCAGGGGGAGGGAGAAGGGGAAACATGAACCAAACTAAGCTAAAACAAAGGTGATAGCACCAAGAAAAGGGGGATAGACACTCTCCATGAGGGAAAAATTAGAAGAAATGGGCAAGGAGAGGGCAGACACGTGCCACAAACCAAAACTGCATTTTATCCTCCATTTTTCACACAAAACACAACAAAAATGGGAGCCACAAGGGAGAAATACATGCACAACACACCACAACAGTAATAGAGAGGCAAGAATGCAATGAAAAACAAGTTAGGGTAGAGAAATAACCACAAAACCAGATTTTATTGCTTGAAGTATGCACAGACCATTACAATGAAGTGGAAGAAGGCACAAAACACATTTGTAGAGCCCAAATCTGAGGCCTGCAACTCATATTTGCTTGGAACAACATTTTGGCATGGTGCCTTTGCAAATTGAGAGGGTCCAACATTACAAATGAATCATTTTTGCCAATATATAGAACATAGGAGAGAAAGAAGGGGAAAAAGAGAGGGAAATTCGCCACTTTTCATCCAACAACCAACAACATGCAATAAATGCCTGCAAATGGACATGTGCACCATAACAAAGCCATCCCCCCACATCATCTTACCTGCAAGAGGGGTATGGGCACCATGACCATTAATTTCTGGAGGTTGAACTGCCTGGAACTGTGTTTTTTCACCTCCAAACCCATGTTTGCCTTTTTCACCCTCAAAACAACATCGTTTTTTGCATCTCTTGACATCAAAATTAGGCTTTCGAAGAGACGGTTCCAACGCCACCAATTTTGTGCAATTTGGAGCTCAGAGACAGAAGTTATGGCCCGAAAACCATCTCCAGTCAGCCCAAGCGGATTTCTCGGAGAATCGGAGGAAGGGTGGAACGTTCCTTGAGTGCCTTGAAAAACCGCTTTATTGTTTTGGCCTTTGGGGTCAGAGAAACCGGACATGCGGGGAACTATTAGAATGGGGGAATGGTTCTCTTGGTGCCCATCGGAGCCAAGTTTTTCGATTGAGTTGTCTTGTGTGGGGGATGCGGATTATCAAAGCAGTGAGGGCACGGGAGAATTGTTCCAACAGTTCCCCGTGGGACCGATATATCTCTGCCACTTTGCCCCCGTTTACCCTTCTTTGCTCAGCGTTGTCGGTGTTGCAGGGAACCTTGAGAACCCCAACATCGTTCCACTTGGGTCGTTGGTGCCCGTCTTCACCGCCCACTTCGCCCCTTATACCCTCGTCGATTGTTTAGGAGGTTTGGCGAATTTCTGGAATGTAAGCACTGTTCCCAATGTGCCCTGTGAACCCAAATTCCCCAATTTCACATTGTTTTATCCCCTCTCCGGTCAACATTCGTGGTTATGTGGGAATCTGATAAACTTGAGGACATTTCCCCCCATGCCTTTGAGACCCAATATGACCAATTTTGTAATGTCCCCTTTTCCAATCAAAGACCTTTGGCCCATTTTGTCAACCCAACGGCCAAAGGAAAAATATAAGGGTGACTTAAGTTATAATAAATTATTATAAAGTGCTATAAAAAAATAAAATAAAATTATTAAAGCACTTATATTAATTTATTTAGCTTAATAAAAATAAATTGTAATCCCTATGGAAAATACGATTTGCCTTAAGGGGCAAAAGTCATTGTAAAGGGATTTATTATATTTTATTCCTCCTAGAAAGGATAATGGCGACTTGGGCCAAAGGGGAGTAATGAAGCCTAGGAAAGATAAAAACATAATTAATTTATGTATTTCCCCTAGAGAAATGCGACTTGCACTAGGAGGGAAATGTTGTTGGGAAAAACATTTAATATGGGAAAATATTAAATGTTTGCATAGGGAAAATCATGTGAGCTCATTGGCTGGTTTGGAGGTTGGTTGTTGGCCCTTTTCCTTTAAAAGGGAAGTCGACTTGCCTCTTCCATAATCCAGATTTTTATATGATATTTCTCTTGCATTTGAGCTCTAAGCTTTTGCATAAAAAATTCCAAGGACGAAACCCCTTGTGAATTCTACCTCTTGTGGACGAAAACCCCAAGAGTTTGAGAGGGTTTTTCACTCGAAATTCCCATTGATTGTAATCAGATTTTCAGTCTATTTCAGGCTTTTTCCAGCAGTGTTATTGAAGACTTTTCGAAGTATTTTGGTGAATAAAATTGCAGCAGTGTTTTCTCTATTGGATCAACTCACTTTGGGACTGTTTGGGCATTATTATTGAGGTATTTAGATCTGCAAATCATTGTCTAATATCTCATAATTTCTGTGAATGAAAATACCCAAGTTTCATAATTCTTCTGAGGGTTATTTGTCAGTTTTATAATCAGATTTCAGATCTGATTTATGAGTTGATTTGGCATTCGAAAATTCTGATTTTTATATGAATGAGTTCCTAAAAATATAGGCAAGCATCTGGGATAGAGAAAATAATTTTTGGAGCTCATTTGATGCCCTAAATGTGTGGGCCGAAATAGTAGGAGGGTCAGATCTGCATGTTTGGTAGTTGCTATTATAATTTGGTTTACATCATCTTGTTCCTTGTATTTTTCCAAGTTCGGGCATATGTCATTTGCCTAGATCGGAGTTGTGTAGAAAAAGTTATGTTATCTTAAAGATTGCAGCAGTTAGGGTTTCAGATTTAAATTATTTTCCAGCTATTGTAGAATCTGATTTTTGCCATAAATTCTCTAGGGTTGTTCCAAGGGTTTGGGAGTAAAAATAATTATTGTATGCTGATTTTGGGTGTGTTTGCATATAAAACCCTAGTCACTTTTTCCTCTATTTAAATCAGATTTGCCCTAGCTTTATTGTCATAGCTATCAAAAAGTATGTGTTTATATTTGTGATGGGAGAAAAATTCATTTTGGGCAAAAAGATCTATTGGGGATCTTTCAAATTTCTAGTGCTTTGTGTTCCTAGCGGCACATCGGGAACTCGAGAACATAGGAATATTTCCACTTGTTCCTATAAAGACTGACTTTGCCGACCAAAGGGTGATTTTGACATGTTTTTTCACGAGAAAGCCAAGTTTTTGCCTTGTTTCACTCAATTTCTTGCAATTTGTCTAAGTGTTGGGACTAAAGGACTTACGAAGAGGGTGAGCAAGTGCACCAACCATGAGATTTGCCCCAAAACCTATTTTTTCCCAATTTTGTCAAATTTTCCCTTGTTTTGCTCAATTTGCCTTGTCTGGGCCCAAAAATGGATTTGCAAGTTGCCAAAATAGCCTGGGGATGATTTTGTACAGCAATACCTATAGTTCTTTTTGTATTTCAGCATGCCTCAAGTTTAAAAAGGGTCTCAAGTTCAAATCCCCACATTGCAATAGTGCAACCCACAACTTAGTGGACGTGCACATTTAATAACATGTCTAGGACTAGATCTTGTTAACCCTGAGAAAAAGTTAGGAGCCTGCGATGTTCCCACTTAACCTTAACCAAAAAAAAAACTTGAAACCAGCCTCAAAATTAGAAAATGACCCAACAACATCTGCATCAAATACTATAGAGTTGACAACAACCACGCACTGAGGCAACTACTTGAAAAACTTAGTTTTGTAGGAAACCTTATAACATAGATCCCCCATCGTCAATATTTGTGATGCTTTTTAGTTATAGTTCCTATAGTTCTTTTTCGTTTTTAGCCGTTATCCACAGATGGATGAAAAACATTGTTAATAGAAGAAACCATGGAAAGTTGGGAAGTTTGAAACTTAAGCTATTACTTTTTTCCTTTGAGAATTAAAATAACGGCAGGTTTCCCTCGAGGGCTACCTAATTCTTTAAAAGTTTAAAACTCTTGAGTCCTGTTTTAATTTGGAAAGCCAGTGGATCGGCTGGATTGATGCTTTACCACAACTGTAATTACTGTTTAGTCAGTAATTGTTATTTTCAACATATGTTTTCAAAGGAAAAATATAGATCCTACATGATCAACCCGAACCACACAATCCAGCAACTACAACCAACAACTGAATTGGCAAGTTTAGCCACAAAGATCATAATCGCAGAACAAAATTTTCTTACAAAACCAATTCAATGCTGCTTGATAGACCATCAGCATCTAAATGGACGATAAAAAAACACCCAGAAAGGCAAAAACGATTACAGCACGAGAAAAGGGAATTGAATGAGCACCTGTTTAGCAACATTGCTTCTTCGAGAGCACACCTAAGGCTTGATTCCTGATGACCCAATCCCTCACAAGCTGCACAGTGTTTTCCTGGACAGTCTATTCTGTCACCCCAGTATAAATACTTAGTGGGTTCATTGCTCAATGAATACCCACTTGGCCTAACATGCACCATTCCTAATCTGATGTCTCTGACGGAGGACCCAGTTCCTGAAATTGAAGAAGAGATAGCTAGTGCAATAATGGCAATCGAAAGGAATGATGTGAGTAATAGCAAGTGTGAATACATGCGTCCGGGAGACGAACGTGTTGCCCGGCTCTCTGCTCTTGAATCGTCCTTCACGTCCAATCCAGTGTCCAGAGCCTTGGATGCCCTCTGTAACGCCATAGCACTGCAAGATCTGTTGCCCGGCTCTCTGCTCTTGTATCGTCCTTCACGTCCAATCCAGTGTCCAGAGCCTTGGATGCCCTCTGTAATGCCATCGCACTGCAAGATCTGTCAAAGTAGTACAATTAGGCATGGTCCCATGGAGGGGTTTGGCCTCCTATTTTTGCAGCAGCAGGTCTCATGCTTATTTTTAAACCCAGATAGAAGTAAGAGAATATAGGTCTAAAAATAGGAGCTCCACTTTTTAGCCCCCTAAATTTAAGAGGTGGCTGGGAATTTCCTCCTATAGTTTAACATTGATAGAATCTAGCATGCATTTGTCATTACTTTTGGTGATTTTCAAGAGAAATGTGATTTTATTTTCCTACAAATAACCATAAAAATCCAATGGAATCCTATAACATCTTAGTGGAAATTCTTGAGGAAACTAATAAAAAATCATGGGACATTAAAACTCCTAAAATGCTCTTAAATTTTATCAGCAGCACCTCCTAAGATATTTATGGAGCCCCTTTCCATGGGACCATGCAAAATATGGTTCCATTCATTTTTAGTCTCCACGGAGCCAGGGTTATAATGTCATAAAGTCTACTAGTAGAGCCACTCATATTGTACTTTACCTTGAGTTATAAAAAATGATTTTATTGGTTTTTTCACTTTTTTCTTTTTATTAGTATTCTTAGTACCTTTCTACTTTGTTTAACCAATTATTATTAGTTGTATCATATGAGAAAACCAAATTAATTTTTATAAATAAATATCCAATTTTTCTAAATGTGAAAGGGCTCGCTTTTAAAATTTTGCAATAAAATATTATTTATTTAAATTTTGATTGGCTAAAAGTAATGACTCTTTATTTGCCAGTAATCAACAATTTCAAGAAAACTTGTGACATTAACTCCTGTCACACAATTAATGAAGCTAAAAATTGTCATTGTTCATGGGAATGGTTAATGTCCTTGAGCCTATATCCTGTAAAGAGGCGAAAATTCTCAAATCTAGTTTGGAAAGATTCTTGAGCTCTCTAATTTCCCTCAAAAGCGACTCCTCCAAAATGTTTATGCTTGGATCTAGGATACTAAGATCCTCTGAACCCAGTAAGAGAGTTTAGAATGGAAGCAACAAGCACATTCTTGCTCAAGACGAGTTGCTCAAGTCCTTTTAGTTGCCCAATCTACGCCATGAATTTGTTCCCCAATTTTGGTCTCGCTCAAAATGAATCTCTTAAGCCCTACTGAAGCTTACCCACATCAGATTCCATAGCTCTATATAGGGAAGGATTGTCCTTAAACACTAGTTCTTTCAATCGGCTTCCCAAATTCCACGAGATAGGGAGGAAAGCTAATTGGTTCATTGGTGAAGTATTTATAGAAAAAGATCTTTTGGAGGAGAGATAAGCGGGTAATAAAAGAGGTGAAGGAACCATTTTTAGCACAGAGATGGGATTACTCAAGTAATAGAAACTCGTCCTAGATTCAATTCTACAATATGGCCCTCCTCGCACACTATTATGTGAGATCTCGCCTCCCGCATTGCACACATTATATGGGTACCCCATTTTTAGTCTATTTCAATATTAATGGTTGTCGGAAGAAATTGTTACACAATGAAATATTCAAGCAAAACCTTGGACACGAATTCTCAAAACATTGAAAGTAGAAATTGATAAATTTGGGGAGTATTAGGCCACATGCATGTAGCCAAACCCAACAATTAAGTACATGTTGCTTAGCAGCATAATGAAAACTCGGGGTTGTAATGGTATAGCACTTGCCGGTGAGACCTATGAATTACCTGTCACTCCCACAACAAGTACATCTTATGAATATTCCAACCCTTGACTTGAAATAATGATGCAACCCATGCTCAATTCAATAGTTTCAAAATGAATGTGATTGTCATCTCGTGGATTTGTGTTTTATCAATTCCTCTAAAAACAATTCTACAACTTTCTTAGAGATAACTCTACTCATCATTCATAAATCACTTGCAAAGTTGGTGGTGCATTGTTCAAATCTCTCTAGGCATAGTTCATCCATAACACAACATGAGAAAATCAATGTTGACAGGTGATCAAATTTTGTGCCATCGCATTCTCATTCATGCAACAACAATACTTTGCAACATTGTTGTTTGTGTTGACGTGTTCATCATTTTAATCAAAATATATATTTTTCTTATTCCATAAATAGATATCATAATTACCAATAAACTAATACATAATAATTAAAACATAATCCTACATTAATAAAATACAATACAACAATAGTTAAAATATAAAATTACAAGACCATAATTTGGTGACTAATAATTAATAACAAATCACATACCAATAAAATAATTAATAAATGTTGAGTTATAGAGCTCAAATACTTGATTTAACATGCAATATAAAACTTGTTTGAAAATACAAGAACTAACATCATCGATTATGGAGGAACCGCATCGGTCACCTATGACCAAAGATCGGTCGAGCAAGGAGGAACCGACATCGGTTAGGGCTAATCGGCATCGATTACCTGTGTGTGGATGTTTTAATTAACTCTCGGGAATTAGATCTATTTTTAGTGTTAAAGCATCTATTGATTGTAATTGCATGACTAAGTGCCCTAAGTTTGTATACGCCTATATAAGCATGAAAGATAGGGTTTAGAAGTAAGAATTAAGAAGAGCTTGCAAAAGTTGATTATTGTGAGAATAATTGTGAGAGAGAGAATTCTTGGAGAAGAAGAAAAAGCTTGAGTGAAAGAAAGTATTGTACATTTAAGAGGTGTGGAAGATTGTAAATCTTTATTGTATATCTTGTGAAAGCTTTGGATAATAGATTGACTTGTTTCTTGGTGGACGTAGCCCACACTGGGTGAACCACGTTAAATCTGGTGTTGATTTATATCTCTTGTTTTGTATATTTCTTCTAGTAGAATATCCGTTTTTATTTGCATGTATGCTTAGATCTGATATATTATCTGTGCAGTAAATGGTGTAAACCCCAACAACTGGTATCTGAGCTTTGTTTGAGGGTTTTGTGTGTTAATAAATTTACTCACATAGGGTTTTTTTGATTGAGTGGGAGCTACAACAATGACAGAAGAAAACAAATACAAGGTAGAGAAGTTTGACGGCCGAAATTATCAATTATGGAAGATGCAGATTGAGGATTATCTATATCAAAGAGATTTGTATTTACCGTTGGATGAGAAGTCTAGACCTATGAAGATGACTGATGAAGAATGGAAGATTCTTGATAGAAAGACTTTGGGATCTATAAGATTGATCCTGATAGCATCTGTGGCTTCCAATATTACAAAAGTGACTTCTACGATAGGGTTAATGAAATCTCTTGCTAATTTATATGAAAAACCTAGTGCTTCAAATAAAGTTTATTTGATGAAGAAACTATTTAGTTCTAAGATGCATGAAGGTGGATTTGTATCTAGTCATTTGAATGATTTTTGATCTATTGTAAATCAGTTAAAATTGGTTGATATTCCATTTGATGATGAAGTGAAAGAACTTTTATTCTTATGTTCTTTGCCTGATAGTTGGGATAACTTGGTAATGGCTATTAGTAATACAACATCTATTAATAATATTTTGAAGTTTGATAATGTGGTTAATATAATCTTGAATGAAGAAATTTGCAGGAAGATTACAGAGGAATCATCATCACTGGAATGCTTTGAATGTAGAAAGCGAGGCGAGGTGCAAAAGAGATATTCAAGAGTAAGAGTAATGGGAAATCAAATTCAAGGGATAACATATCTAAATCCAGAGGTAAGGGAATTACTTGTTGAAAATGTGGAAAGAAAGGACATGCAAAGAAAGATTGTTGGTCAAAGGATAAAGAGAACTAACAACTAAACAAAGGCAAAGAAGCAAATCTTGATGCAACAGAGATAATACAAGATGCTCTTATTCTTTCTTTAGATAATAGAATTGAATCATGGGTTTTAGATTCAGAAACTTCTTTCCATGTAACACCTAATAAGGGTTATTTCAGAAATTATGTCTTTGGGGTAATTTCGGACATGTTGATTTGGGTGATGATGAACCTTGCAGTATCACCGGTAAAGGGAAGTTCATCTAAAATTACGAGAATGGAAATACTTTAGTATTGAAATATGTGAGACATGTGCCAAGCCTCAAGAGGAATCTTGTTTTCAGGGGCAACTAGGTGAATCTAGTTGCATGATAACATTCACACCCAGGACTCTTGGAAAGTCACCAAGGGTGTTTTTATTGTGGCAAGAGATAAGAAGGTAGGAACAATATATTTATCTACGTATTCTTACTGATTCTTTTTCGCATTATCTACTTCAGATTCGGATGCATGCATGTGGCATAATCGGTTGGGCCATATGAGTCAAAAAGGAATGTAGTTCTTAAAGGTTAAGGGTAAATTATCATATTTGAAAGATTTAGATCTTAATTTCTATGAGCATTGTGTCTTTGAAAAGTAAAAAGAGTGAGATTTCTCAAAGTTGGGGCAACTAAGAAGGAGCAGAAATGGAGCTTATACACTCAAATATGTGGGGACCAGGCTCGGGTAGCTTCTTATGGAGGATCACGGTATTATGTTACTTTCATTAATATTCTTACAAAGAAAGGTACGGGTTTATTGTATTAAACCTAAATCTAATATTTTTGAGACTTTTAAAATATGGAAGCCCTTGTTGAGAATGAATCAAATTCAAAGTTAAAGTGTCTTAGATCGACAATGGTGATGAATACTGTGACAAGGTTTTCAATAATTATTGTTTAGTGAATGGGATGTGTAGAGAAAGAACGGTTCCAAGATCACCACATGAGAATGGTGTTATAGAAAGAATGAACAAGACATTCATGGAACATGCTAGAAGTATGAGAATGCATTCTAGATTGCCTTTGTAGTTTTGAGCGAAGCGAGTTGATATAACTATTTATTTGATTAATTGTAGGCCTTCAAGTTCACTAGATGAAGGAATACCAGAGGAATCTTAGACCGGAAAAGAGGTAGATATTTATTTTCTTAAAGTTTTTGGTTTGGAAGCTTTTGTGCATATTGATAAGGAAAATAGAAAAAAGTTGGATGCAAAATCCAAGAGACGCACTTTCATTGGTTATGGATCTAGTGATTTCGGATTATGTTTTTGGGATTTAGAGAATTCTAAAATTATCGAGAGTCATGATATTGAATAGAATGAAAAGAGAATGTACAAGGATCAAATTTTGGTACTCAAGGACGAACCAGGTTGAGAAGTTTGTGAATGAAAATGAACTCTCGGATTTAAAATTAATACCGATAGGGTTACACAATAACCGGTGTCGGTTGACCCACTGATCGACATTGGTCACCGTGAATCGATATCGATTATAGAAGAGTTAAACCGACATCGGTTAGCAAAATCGACATCGGTTACAGGTGACCAGCGTCGCTCACTAACAAATTTGGATACAAATGTCCAGGAGGTCCAGAATGAGCCTCTCAGTACCCCAAACTCTTGTGAGAAGGTCACAAAGGGTAAGTAAACCTCCAGAAAGATTTACACCTTCATTATTTTATTTATTATTGACTGATAATTGTGAACTAGAAAGTTTTGAAGAAGCAATGCAGGATGAGACCCACGTCCAATGGGAGCATGACATGGATGAGGAGATGGACTCCTTGGAACAAAACCAGACTTGGGATTTGGTTAAGTTATCAGCAAGTAAGAGGACATTGTAGAACAAGTGGGTTTATAGGATCAAGGAAGAAGAGAGTGGACAGAAAAGGTATAAGGCAAGGCTTGTAGTAAAGGGATTTGCATATAAAGTAGGTATTGACTTTGGTGAAATATTTTCTCCTATTGTAAAGATGACTTCTATTCGTACTTATATTGAGTTTAGTTGCAGTAGAGGATTTACATTTAGAGCAACTAGATGTGAAGACAACTTTTCTTCATGGTGATTTGGATGAAGAGATTTATATGCAGCAGTTACTTGGGTATGAAGTCAAGGGTAAGGAGAAATTAGTGTGCAGGTTGAAAAAGAGCCTATATGGGCTCAAGCAAGCTCTAAGGCAATGGTACATGAGGTTTGATAATTTTATGTATGAGCATGGTTACTTGAGATGTGAATTTAACCATTGTGTTTATTTCAAGAAGCTTGAAAATGGGAGCTATATTATTTTGTTCTTGTATGTGGATGATATTCTTCAAGGTTGGGAGTCTCATGTATGCTTATGATTTGTACTGACTGACATTACACAGGTAGTGTGAGTTGTGAGTAGATATATGGCCAATCTAGGTAAAGAACATTAGAAAGCATTCTAATGGATACTCGATTATTTGAAAGGGACATCTAGCATGCGGTTATGCTATGGAGATTCGAGATATTTCATTATGTGGCTATGTTGATTTGGATATGGCTAGAGATCTGGATGGTAGAAGGAGCACTATCGGATATATTTTCACGATAGGTGGGACGATAGTTAGTTAGATTTCAAGATCACGAAGTTGTGGCTTTGTTTACTACGAGACAGAGTATATTGCGGCTACGAGAGGCTAGCAAAGAGATGATATGGATGAGTAGGTTCATAAAAGAGTTGGGAAAGGAGCAAGATGATTGTGAATTGTTCAGTGATAATCATAGTGTAATTCATTTGGCAAAGAACTCAGCATTTCATTCAAGAACAAAACACATTTAGTTGAGGTATCACTTCATACGGTAGGTATTGGAGGATGGGCAGTTGAATCTGGAAAAGATTCATACGAGTGAGAACCCTACGGATATGCTAATGAAGCCGTTAGCAAAGGAGAAGTTAGAGCTACACTTCACTTTTGTTGGTCTTCGAGTTTGAGACTTGAAGAGGAAGAAACAAAGCTAAGGAAGGATCCAAGAATGACGTTGTATAGGTATGGTGCAATAATTAATCTCCAAGTGGGAGATTGTTGAGTTGTGGAGCTCAATTACTTCGGATTAGCATGCAATATGAAACTTGTTGGAAAATACAATAACTGACATTGGTTATGGAGGGACTAACATCGGTCACCTATGATCAACATCGATCAGGCAAGGAGGAACCAACATTGGTTAGGGCTAACCAACGTCGGTTCCTATATGGATGTTTTAATTAACTCTTATGAATTAGATCTATTTTTAGTATTAAAGCATATCTATTGATTGTAATTGCATGGCTAAGTGCCCTAAGTTTGTATACGCCTATATAAGCATGAAAGATAGGGTTTAGAAGTAATAATTAAGAAGAACTTACAAAATTTGATGATTATTGTGAGAATAATTGTGAGAGAGAGAATTCTTGGAGAAGAAGCAAAAGCTTGAGTGAAAGAAAATATTGTACATCTGAGAGGTGTGGAAGATTGTAAATCTTCATTGTATATCTTGTGAAATCTTTGGATAATAGATTGAATTGTTTCTTGGTGGACGTAGCCCACATTGGGTGAACCACATTAAATCTGGTGTTGATTTATATATCTTTTTTTGTATATTTCTTCTAGTAGAATATATGCTTTTATTTGCATGTATGCTTAGATCTGATATATTATCTGTATAATTGGTGTGTTAACCCCAACAATAAACACTAAATACACCATTATTGGAACAATTAACTAATCACATACCAATAAGAAAACAAACAAATATGTTAATATTAATCTCATATTAATAATTAATAAGCACTCAAAAATATTGTACCCATGTTACTTTCATGTATATTACTTTTTTAATGATTAAATTATGTATTAATGGGGTGTTTGTGTATATGTGGATAATTGATCAAAAAATAGTTTGTATCGGTAGATATATAACCTTCAACTTTCAATTAATCTTTCATTCCTTATTCAATCAAACCACGTTATTTGTATAATGTGATGTTTTGACAATCTAGATGCCTAAATCTAGTAATTAGGTGCTTGATTATTACCATCATATCCCTTAATTATGACTTGCATGCACAAACAAAGCATAAATGTGTTATCTTATGTATCTCCCTAGGCTTACAAATACTCCACATTATCTCTCTTAATTGCTTAAACACCTACATGATTGAACTAAATTATTATAAACATTTTTTTACATTTTATCGGGCCTCTCTCATGGCTCTCATTATAGTTTTTGTCTTCTAGACATTACCATCTAGTAGGACACTAGTGTCCTCTACCTCTTAATGGTTAAATTACTTAAGTTTATCCTAATTCCCCTTTCTAGGTCAACCTTAATGTAAAATTATATCCCATGGAAAGGTATTAAAGCTAATTAAAAACTCTCATTTACTCACTTCACAACATTCACAATCATCTAGCTCCTACATGGAAATAACAAGGCACACTTGATCTTCATCTCCAAATATCTAGAAAATTTACCCCCAACTTCCTCAAATCAAGATCCCACATCAACAAAAAGCCTTAAGAGGGTTTGAAACACTCCATACTCTTCTACGATGATGGAGGAAACATCTATCAGGTACCCCCCAAGCCCTCCTTCGAGTTAACACAACGATCTACATAATAATGTGCAAACTTTATATTAATATTTCCTCACCATATGACATCTACAATGTTTGCTCACATTGGAGCTCTCATACCTCTCTCGTGAAGGTTAACAAAGTTATTGCCTTCAAGGCCTACTAAACTTTTTTTTAAATTTCTATCATTTGGCCCTATGGTCAATCTCGATCTCCTCTTTTTGGTCCCTCTAACACACCCCACAACCTTCATTACCTTCAAAACAATGAGCTTCTTGTCCTTTTATAGTTGTGTGTGCTCGGTCTTCCCACTTCTCTCTCCTTTGTGTTGGTCCCCTTTGACTTCCTTGGATAAAATTTGAACATGAGCTCTTAAATGACCTTATCCATGTGATCTACTCTCATCCAATCCTATCACACCACGTTTTTGGTAGTTGGATCCTCTTATAGGTTGCCCCTTTGGCTAATCACCACAACCATGTAACCATGCGGACCATCATTGATCATATTTTTCTCTAGCTTTATTGCACCTTATCATCTCATGATCCACTTCTCACGATTTTTTCACGCCCTTCCTATGTTATGGGGTTCTCCCAAAATCTCTATATGCTTCTTTCTTTCTCCCACACACATTCATTCACATGTGCCTCTTTCGCACATCTTCATCCTTTACAACCTTCATGGGTAGTCACCATTATGTGTATTAGTGTTCCTTCGTGCCTCAATTTTCTTTCATGCACCCTTCCATTATTCAACGCGTCCATACTTTCCATTCATGCATTAAACCTTCATTCCCTTATTTCCCACTTATTATGTGATTCTTCCCTTTGGTTACTTCTTTGCCTTTCTTCCTTCTCTTGTACATCGTTAATTTTGTGCACTCTTTCCTTTTATATATGCTTCCTTCATGTGCATGTCTCTCTTCTTATAGCTTTAGGCCACTTCTTTCCTTCCTTGGGCAGCTCAAGTTTACCATGCAAATCTTTACACCTCTCCTTATTTTCCTTAAACACCTTCAAAGTCTAGCGGGCATCCTCCTTAGTGCAGGTTCACCTTCGTCCATGGATTCCCTTGCATCAATTATCTAAGGTAATTTGAAACTTGATTTCCATCTTAAGCAAATTTAGTGAATAATAGGACCGACCTTTAGAAAAATGTCCCAACTTTTTAATCCAATAATCCATCCTCCAACTTTATGTGCTTCTTTCATTTCTTGGTCACATTCATGTGAGTTCTCTATGTTATCCCGTGCATACTTATGATATTCTTCTCCACACAAACTAACGTCATCCAAATGGATCTCCCTTCCCAATCCTCAACGAGTCTCTTCCCATCATACATTTGTGTAAGTATTTGTTTGCGTTGAACCATCCCTCCATGATTATTTCATTGATCCTTCTACTTCGAGTGTTTGCACTCTCTTTCAACTTTGATCTGCATGAAAAATTGATTGCTCTTAATCCTCTTAGAGCCTTCGGGGTTTTTAATTACTCTTCTTCCCACCTTACCTATGGGCCTTCCATCCTTGTGTGTTCCTGATGCACACACTTCTTTCCTCGTATCATCTCCTCTTTATTCTCATCGCCTCCTTGTCATAACTTCCTCTTTTTGTACCTTTATCTTCTCGCGTGTCCTTGGGTTTAAACCCCTTGTGGACCGTCCATTATTCACTCTCCTCTTTTGTCATTTCCCATTCCAACTTGAGGCTTTTCTCCATAGAGCATACACTTTCTAGTGTGCTCGGCCTACTTACACAACTTCCATGTGCATCCTTACATGTGGTATTTTTAGGGTTCCTTCCTTGGCCTCTACTAGACCACACTCCTGTTATTGACTCCCAAATCTTTATGTTAGAATTTTTCTTACAAACATGAGATACTTATTTTTTCCCTTTGGTTATGGAAATTTGTCTCCACCATGCTTTCTCTTTTCTGCACCTTCCTTACACGAAGCTTATGAAACCTCTTTACGACGTTCTTCTACACACTTCATTATTTCAATACTTATAAGGGCCTCCTCCTCCGGTGCACTCTGTTTCACGTGCACTCTATAAACTTTATCCCTTAGTTGTTCTGCATTTGTTTCCTTAGGGGCAACTTCCCTTGGATTAATCATTCCTAGCCTCTCTCGATCTCATTCTTCTCTTATGTACTCCTTGTAGTTTCTTTAAACCACCATCACACTTTCATTAGCTCATGCAATCCTTTTCTTTTGCATGCCTTTCTACATGCCTTCACCTTAAATATCCTTATTGAGTATGTTTTGTTTCATGTGTGCTCTCGTAATATCTCTCGAGCACTCAATTTCTCCCAAAATGGTACTCCCATTGTCATGCATCTAAATTTATCTCGTACTCCTTAACTCCTCTTGGAGTTTCTTCCTTCGCACAACCATTTTCACTCCATTTCTCTACTAGGGTATTTTATCTTGCACATTTAACCATGTACCCACCTTTCTTTCCTTTGAGATTCCTTTCTACACATCTCTCGGTGTACTTTGTGTGTCCATTCTCTTTTGTGTACCCTCTTCCTTTCATTCCACCTCCTTTGCCACAATCTTCTCTTACATTTCCATGTGTTTCCTTGCACACTCATGGTTTGCAATGACCATATCCTCCTTTTTGGTATCCTCCTTACCAGCTTGGATACTCTCACGTGTTATCATTTACTTTCAGTGACTTTTATCTTCATCCCTTTTTCATCATGTAAGTTTTCTTGACGTGCCTCCTCCCACACATCTTTGATGTAGGGGCATCATTACATGAACCTTGAAAATGATAAATTAACCTTCCTTAGAGTTATGGAGGATGAGATAAGTGTTTCAAGGCATGATAAAGACTTGAGAAGGAGCTTTAAGAGGCTAAATTGCTTTGAAATTTCAAAATTTTCCTTTTCCCTCCAAAAGGACATTCAAATTTCATAAGTATGTAAATAAGTCTAATGAGTTTGTCAAGGGTATATAAGTGAGTAAGTGAGTGATTACATGTCATAGGGATGTGAATGTTATAAGAAATCTAGAATGAGTCATGAGATGCATATATGAGTCCTAGGAGCAAAATATTGTAATGAACCTCTTTGTGTGTGAAAAAGGGTATATGAAGATGAGTTAGTTAGGTTAAAATGGTTATCAAAAAGTGATAAAAGGTGGTGAATTCGAATTAGAAAGGTGGTTATTCCTCCAAGGGAGGTATGAAATAGAAAGAAGGAAGTATTCCTCATGGGGAGGATGGAGAGACAACCATAAAGGAGGAAGAATTCATTATTTTGTATAGAGCTTTGATAGTGAATAGATGCTTTGCCTTTGGTTTGGTATAAATTTTGACTTGCTAGTTGTTTTCTCGAGTTGCATTAATGAATTAAGAATTATAGTCTTTCGGCATAAAAGAATCATTGTAGAAATCTTAAAGATATTGTTTGTAAGCTTGAGACAATGGATATCTTGTTTGGATGATCAAGAGTGCTCAAACCGAGATATAATGAATTGTGTGTGTAATATGATGAATGAATCATTACATGATTGTATTTAGATAGAGTGAATGGTGATAAAATATCCTTATGTTGATTTGAAGACATAGTTATTAAGATATGAGGATGTGTTAGTTAAATATTGTATGCAAGCCACTATGACTATGTATTTATATTTTTGACAAGTATTGATCTTTTGATAACCTTATTGATGTATAAGATGTTTGTTACCTTTGTGATGAATGCATGTGATATTTGAGAAAAAGTGAACTAGTGAATAAAGGTTTTAAATATGCAAAAACTCTTGAAATCAAAGAGGGTTAGTAGACTATGTTTTAGAACATATATGCATATAAGATCCCATTGATTCAAGCCATTACCTCTAGTATCAAGACTTACTGATAAAACAAACATGGATTCAGGTGTATAAAAGTCCCCCATAACAAGTTTGGTGTCTTAAATTGATCATTTATGAAAGTTAGAACTAAAACAAGCCTCTCGGGCTCATATATAGTGATAGTTAGGGTTTCACAAAGAAAAGTTCAATAAAAATATCAATGCAAGGAATTTAACTTTGAAATTGCAAATAAAACATGGTTATGGAGTCCTTTAACTGTTATAAGAAAAATATTTGAATTTCATTAGTGTAATTTTGTCAATTTCTTACCGGTTCCAGGAGATTGTATACACAGGTTTGGGAAATCCTAGTTTTAAAGGCTAATAATAAAGAAAGGGTGAGTTATATTTAGAGATGATTTGTGAAACTTCTTAAACATTTAGAAACCATTAATGGGTACTCATAAAACCATATATTGTTCTTTAAAGACATCCACAAGCTAAAATATGCTTGACAATGTAGTTGAGGAGACCTAATTGAGGGTTTTGAAGCAAAATTACGTAAGTGACACACAAGAGGAGTTGCAAAGAGGAATTGAGTTTTAAAATTTTGTGAACACCTTACGAAGGACAAATATGAACTAATGGAATTTATGAAACTTTTTGGTCATCCTTAGATTCTTCTATCCATACTTGGTACAAGCCACATTACCTTAAGAGACACAATTAATAGTTGACCAAACAAGGGTAATATGAAGTCTTGAGAACCTTAATAGTATTTGTTTAGTGATTCTAAAGGTATGAATAAGGGAGTGGGTGAAGGATATTACTTTTTCTTAAGGTTATGTGAAATCTCCAATCTATAGTGTATGCAAAGGCATAGTTACATGAAGCTAGTAATAATAGTTCAAGTAAAGGAGGTTGACAAAAAGACTATTATTTTAACAACTATGATATTGTCTCTCACCTTGAACTGAGTACATGAAACAAGGACCATAATATTGGTGGATATATGAAAGTAAAGTTCAAGAGTTGATACATTTGAAGCCAAGAACACATAAGCTAGTGGAAGGTGTTATAAGGTGAGATAGGGAAAATGGAGTTTTTATAGGGATTTGGGTCATGTTGGCGAGTTGGTTATGCATATGTACATGTTTTTGAAACAAGGTATGGTGATAATAAACCAATTAATTGCTTGAGAATCCATTCAAGTTGATGTTTGATCAAATTTTTGCATTTATAAGCTATTTTAGGCATTGTTCTTGATCCCCACAATGCAAAGTGGGAAAATTTGTTGACGAGTCTCTTAAAGTAGTTGAGTGAATGACTAAGAGTGTGTATCTCTACTACATCAATATTTCTATGGTACTTCCATATGTGAACCATCCTCTATTATTTATGCTCCCACACTAGTTATTTCTTCTCTTGTGTACTTTTCTCATGTAATTTCTAGTTGTCTCTATGCATGCCTCTTTTATTTGGTTCCCCTCTAGCACTCCTTGAGCACACTCTCTTTTACACTCTTGACTCTTTAATTAGTCTTATTTTCATTGGGTGCCTTGAGCCATAAGACCCCTTCTTCTCTCGGTGGTCTTCTTCACTTTGCCCTCTAATAGAGTCCTCACATCTTTGAGTTTTGAAGCTTCTCTAACATCTTTTCCATCTTCCTCATGACTACCACATCAGGTCCACATACTTCTCCTTCACCATCATTTTGTCTTCTCATGCAAGGTCCTCATCCCTTCCAACCATTGCACTCCAGTTTTGATTTTTGTTCTCTACCCACTTCTCATGGTGGACAACACAATATTTTCACACTGGATGCCTCATATTTAGCGTTCTACCATCTTCACTTATAGGAAAGTAGCTTTGCTCTAATACCACTTAACAAAGGAAACATCTACCGTGTACTCCTTGAGCTCTCCTTCGAGTTAATGCAACAAGAAGCATAGTAATGTGCAAACTTTATATTAATATTTCCTCATCATGCGACATCTACAATGTCTTCTCACAATGGATTTCTCATACCTCTTTTGTGAAGGTTTTCAAATCTAATGCCTTCAAGGCCTACCACACATTTTTTTAACTTCTATCATTCGACCCTATGGTCTATCCTAACCTCCTCTATCGATCCCTCTAACACACCCTACAACCTTCATTACCTTTAAAATGGTAAGCTTCTTGTCCTTTTATAGCTATGTGTGCCTCGTCTTCTTGCTTCTCTCTCTTTTATGCTTCCCCCTTTGATTTCCCTCTCATATCAAATTTGAACATGGGATCTTAAATACACCTATTCGTGTGAACTTTTCTTATCTAATCATGTCATGTCACATCATTTGGTGGTTAGATCCTCTTATTGCCACCCCATTGGCTAGTCAATGTCAACCATGTAACCATGCAAACTTATCGTTGAGTGTCCTTTTACCGAGTTTTGTCTTGCCTTATCATCTCGGGCTTCACTTCTCATGATTTTTCCATGCCCCTTCTCGTGCATTAGGATTCTCCCCAAAATATTTGGTGTTCCTTTCTTTCTACCTTGCACCTTCATTCTCATGTGCCTCTTCGCACATCTCTATCCTCGACAACCTTCATGGGTTGTCACCTTTATGCGTTAGTGTTCCTTCACACCTTAATTTTCTTGTATGTGTCCTTCCATTCTTCCACGCATCATATTTTATACTCAAATGCAAAACATGTGCATCATTCTTTCCTACTTATTATTTTCTTCTACCCTTTGGCCACTTCTTTGCCTTCCTTCCTTCTCTTATGTATTGTGATTAACAAAAAAATGGACTAAACTAAGGAAAGTATAACCGCTAGTTAATCTAATTAGGAGGACTAAAATGTTGTATAAATGAAACTAAAACAGAATAAAACAATAGTAAATAATTATGCTAAGTGAAATAAAACCCTAAATGTGAAAGAAAAGGGAAGGAAATGGATTAGTTGATTTGGATAGACTATTGTAGGTTTTGCGCAGTGTCCGAGAATAAAATATGGAAGTGCAGATGATCACTCAGAAGTCCTGCAAAGACTAGATCTAGAAGATCCGAATCGACCGGGGTGCCCTAGGGTGCCTTGGTCTACAGATTGGGTGCTCTAATAGTGTAAATGCTCGTAACCTAATTTTTGGATGGTCACGAGATATCTCTCAATATTGTTTTTCTATCACACCGATTTATTGGGTTGCGTCGAATGTGGTGAATAATCAAATGACAACCTGTAAGAGAAAAGGAAGTATCAAAACCTAATAAAAATAAAGATGCAAAATGAATGGGTCGATGACCTCAACCGCCAAACTAGTGGTCTTATCACTGAGCGTTCCACTACATTTCGGACCTAGATGTAGTTATGGTGAGTGTGTGCATGTCATGCCCTAGGTGCTCTTGTGTCAGTCACACTTTGTGAAGTAGCGAGCAATAATAACTATAGAAAATGTAGTAGCATATGTGCATGGAATAAAATAGAATCCCTCCCCCTATGGTGCGTGTGTTGATGCGAGATCTCATAGCCTTGATGCATAACACTATTTGGATGCAAGTGATTCAACCGTAGATGGAGTGATAGTAGTATGTGACGCTAGGACCCTTATTATGGTCTTATAACTTTATATTTAGAGGGTTCTCAAGCTTAATTTCATAATTAAACCCGATATGGCTGATTGGGACAAGGATAAAGATGAAAAATGGCTAGAAAGGCCCAAAAAGAAGTGGGAAAGAGAAACATAGATCGGGGCACCCAAGGTGGGACCAAGGTGTCCGGCACCCCAAGATCACGAGGCTTGGGCATCTTGATTTTGGGATAGAATGATGGGGCAATTGCAAAATGGACGAGATAAGTGCAAGAAAATATGTGGGAATGACAAAATAAAATATAAAATAAAGATGGCCAAAAGGTGGGATTAATTAGTAATTTATTCACTTGAGAACCTTCTAAATAGTAGTATAAGACCAAGCTAAATAATGCCTAAAGTGCATGATTTTGTGTCTACATTTCCCCACTTTATGTTGGTGAGTGGAAAGCTCGGTAACATAAAGTAGATAGAGATGCATACCTGATATCCATGTAGAGTGTAGAAGAAGTCGTGCTGATGGACTAGACTCAAGCATGGAATGAAAAAAATAAAAATGTGGAGTGCAGATTCTAAAGATGAAAAATGCACATAAAAAGTGATGAGAGTGAACCTAGGGTGGAATGCGTGTGTAGTTGTTGATGTGTGTAATGTACCTGTATGGTTAGTGAAGTCAAGTGCATGTAGCAGTGTGTTATCATTGTCATTTTCATTGTTGTTGGTGGTGTTATTGTTGTTGTTGCCCCCAATTTGACTGCTTGTTTCTCATACGATCGGACCTGCAAGGAGAAAATGATCAAGTAGTCAAATATGTATGTATGTAAAAAAATTGTGTAAAATACACATGTATAGAAATGTGTAAAGTACGCAAATGTAAAATACATTGAAATAAAAGTGTAAATGGAACATGTGCACTTGATCCATGTCAAGAAAGGGGTGTAAACGGATATCTTGTACTGTCGCAAGTTTTTGGGTGATCTCACGCCACCCTAGTTGAAGAAGTATAGGGAGGAACCACACTTTGTATCCTCTAACATTTAACCACTTTTGTTGAAATGTGTGAAGAGATCTTTGTACTATCCTAGTTTTTGGGTGATCTGATGCCACTGGATGAGTAGTGTAGAGAGGCACACCCACTGTAACCCCCAAGCCTGTAACTACTCTAGAGAATTTCCAAAGGACATCATGTCTTGTAGAGGCCATTGTGTATGGAGTTTGTAGGTTGGTCTGAACTCACTTGTTGTGTGTGTAAACTGGTGTAAATACATTGTGTTAGTAGACAACCCTCAATGATGCCCCCTCTTTAGGGGCACATGTAACATCGTTGAAAGGATAATGTGGCCCTAAAAGTGAACTAACCACACTCGCCTGCAGGGAAATGGAAAACACTTGGTAGATACTAAGGCACACACAAAAGGGGATGGCTAGCCAAAACAAGTGTTAGTTTGAAAACACATGCATGCAAGAAGACAAGTGTAAAATACGTAGACAATGTAGAAACTACCAAACAAAGTAGTGTAAACACACAAGAAAACAAGTAGACTACACAAAGTGGGTTTCAAACATGGGACATCACTCACGATGCCACAAGACACTCCAGTTGTCATGGATGTAAACAACATACAAGTGTGCACACAAGTAAAGGGAAAAGCCCACATACAATGGAAAACAAATAAGACAAGTAGAAACAAACAAGTAGTCATGGAAACATGTAATCCTAAAAACAAGTGCTGCACATAGAACACTGTTAGCATGTTAGAGCGATAACCAATATGTCCAAACGTATATGAACAAGTAGTATAAGATGATAAGTACAAAATGAAACAATAACACATGGATAAGATGAATGTGAATGCCCCTAACGACCAATATAGGAAGGGTAGAAGGCGAACATCCACACTTTGCATGTAGAAGTCATGTATCTGCGATCACACTAAATAAATGCGTGAACGTGCATGTGTGTATGATAATGAAATATAAGAAAGCAAATCTAACATGTGTAATAAAGTGAGCATGCAAAACACTAGTAAGCAAGAGTAAATGCCCCAAGACAATGTAATATGTTGTGGATGGATGGAATGGAATGCAAAATGGAATGATAGGAGCAACATGCCCCCCAAGTGGATGGAATGTGTATGCAGTGAGGTTCATTTTGTTTTCCCCTTAGCAGTCAAGAATGAACCGTAAACGAGAGTGCGTCATCGGGAAATGGTTAAGTAGTGTTGGTTGTGTCTAAGCACGCTTGTGAGGAGTGTGTATATGTAATGGTGATGAAATGCGACATGTGGAGAGATGTGTGTGAACCCTATAGCCAAAGTGTATATCATGACTTGTTGAATGGAGGAGTGATGATTTAGCCCTAAGTGTATATCACTATAGAATGATGAGATGGGGATGAGTCATATGGAAAGATGTGTGTGGACCCTATAACCGAAGCATATACCACAACTTGTTGAATGTATGAGTGATGATTTATCCCTAAGCGTATATCACTATAGAACGAGTAGATGGGGATGAGACATATGAAAAGATGTGCATGAACCTTATAGCCTAAGCGTAAACCATGACTTGTTGAATGGATGAGTGATGATTTAGCCCTAAGCGTATATCACTATAAGATGAAATGATGAAGATGGGTGATGATTTAGCCTAAAGCGTATGTCACTATGGGATGAACAAGAAGGGAGTAGTGATGTACCCTAAGGTGTATACCATAAGTTTGATAATGGGGTGGTGATTTAGCCTAAAGCGTATACCACTACAAGATGATAGTATAGGTGAAAATTTAACCTAAGGTGTATGTCACTAACGCTGGAAATGTCTTGTGAGAAATATGTTGTAGGAGGGAATGTCACATGATGAGTGTAAGGTCCATTTGATTGGTAAACCCTCGGCAGTCAAGTATGGACTAAGGAACTAAAGTGCATCATAGGGTGGTGAGAGCAGTGCGTAGAAGATAACATAGTATAAATGACCAAGTGATGAATAGGGTATGTAAATGCTAGATGTGGGTGGTGCAATGTAGGATGTGTAGGATACAATAATATGTATGTATAGAAATGGAATATCGAATGATGATAGGTAGAAGTAGATCCATATGTAATGGAATCTAGTGTAGTATGTAGAATCTGTATGATGTATGAATGTGCCATGTGAGTCATGCAATGTAGGAAATGTGGGCTATGTAAACTATGTATGGTGTGGTAATAGGTGTAGATAGAATATGTGGTGATAACATGTAAAGCTAGACTCATAAATAATGCAACCTAACATAAATACAAAATGTATGATAGAAATGCAAAACTAGACGCATATGATATGACGATTAGTGTAGTATTGTAGAAGATAGATGATGTAAATATGACTACTAGAGGAGGGATGTATAGGATAATGTAGGATGTAGGTTATGCATAGAAATGATGATGTCGGATGTATGATGTTCATGATAGAATGTAAATGTGTAGAACCTATAGTGCACTGTGTGGGATTTAATGAAATGGTAATCCTTCAACGGTCCAGTGTGAATTGAATCACAAGAGTGTGTCATCGGGTAATGACGGTGGTAGGATAATTTAAGTGTAATAGTTCTTGAGATGCATGATGTTTACTGGGTTTTTGAGTGGTTTTCTCGAGAAGGGTGGCAAGGTGGTAAACACCAATGCCAAGCTTATCTGTGATAATGTAAGGGCCAAACTAGTTGAGCTTAAATTTTCCTTTGAGGGATGCTTCAAATTTTGTATTTTTTGGTTTTCTTTTAAGAGGAGGTCACCAATATTGAAGTCTCTAGAACGATTCTTGTGGTTGTAAGCTTGTGATATGCAATATTGGTATGCATGGAGGTTTTCTAATGCTTGCACATGACTTGAGTCCAATATTTTTAATTCATGTAAGTGATGTTTGCGATATTCATTTTCTTTAAGGACGCCTTTAAGAGAGATTTGTAGGGTTGGTTTTTTGAGTTCTAATGAAATAATAGCCTCGATACCATAAGCTAGGGAAAAGGAAGTGGTTTTAGTAGGAGTGCGGAAACTTGTGTGATAAGTCCATAATGCGTAATTTTTTTAGTATGTCAATAAGTTATGCTAGAGTCAAATGAGCTTACGTAGGAGTTTTACAATGGTTTTATTGGTAGCCTCTTGGCCATTGCCTTGTGGATAATAAGGTGTGGAAAATGATTGTTTGATAGAAAAAAACTTCTTAACATATTTATTTTTGAAGGAGGATCCATTATCGGTGATGATAGCAGATGGCACGCCAAAGCGTGTGATAATATGCATGGTGAGAAAGTTACAAATGTTGGTACCGGTGGTTTTGTGTAAGGGTGCTTCTTCAACCCACTTGATGAAGTATTTTGTGGCGATGATTATGAATTTTTAGCCATCGGCCGATTCAGGGTTTGATGAGGCCAACTAAGTCAAATCCCCAAAGGGAGAAAGGTCACGTGGGTGCAATGGGTTGAAGATCATATATGTGTGCATGATGGAGATTACCATTTTTCTAAAAAAATTCACAACACGTAGTATAATCAAGGCAATCTTGTTCCATTGTTGGCCAATAATACCCTTAACGTAAGAGTTTTTGTGCCATGACCTTACCTGAAAAATGGCCACCACATATGTTATCATGAATGTTGGATATTGCAGTAGGAATATTTGCGAGGGGAAGACAACAGAGTAGACAACCATCAAGGACACGTTTGAACAATTCAATGCTAACAATAACATAACAAGTAGCTTCATGATGTAACTGATGAGCTTCATGAGGCTATAGGTTATTAGGAATAGTTTTTATACATATAGTTATAAATAGGGGTGAACCATTCAGTGGTGTCGTTCTTCTACGAGTTATGACACAAGTTGTAGATATGTATGGTGGCGATAGCGAGGTTGTCGTAAATGTGTAATGATGAAATTGTCCTGGTCATCGGTGATATCTTGTGGGATAAGTGATGTTGGACTAGCCATGGCGATTATCTTTGTGAGGAATGATAATAATGGAATAAGACTCAAAGGTAGCTAAAAGGTCTTTTACAAAAGCATTGTATGGGATAAGATGTTCCTCCTTGGTATGATATATATCATTGACTTGGTTAATGACCAATTGAGAGTCACCATGGATGCACAAGTTACGAATGAGGAGTTTTTTAGCTGTAAGTAAACCTAAAATAAGGGCTTCATATTCAACAATATTATTTGTGCAAGAAAACCCTAGCCGGTATGCGAAGGGAAGTGGGTCACCGTGTGGGGTAATAAAGACCACATCAATGCCAATCTTTGCCGGAGCAGAGTGAGAACCATCGAAGTACATTGTCCATATATGTGATTCAATAGTATAGGCAGTGAAATCATTGCGGGAGGAATTAGAAATAAGGGAAGCATCTAAGAGAGGGCCTACGGCCAACTCAGTGATGACCTACCCCTTAATTGCTTTTTGAGGGATAAATTGAAAGTCAAATTTTGTAAGGAGCATTACCCAACAAGCTAAACATCCCGAAAGGTGAGTGTGAGATAAAAGATAGCGTAAGGGGTCTAATTTGGTAATAATGTGAACCTCATGGTTACAAAGATAATGACGTAACTTATCCACGACAAACACAAAGGTCGAGGTATAATTTTTGATGTAGTTGTAATTACATTCATAAGACAGTAGTGTGCGACTAATATAATAGATGTCTCACTCATGATGGGTATCGTCATGTTGTTCCAATAACATGCCTAAGGTATGAAATGTAGCATAAATATACAACAAAAATGGGTGGTCGACGACTAATGGGGGGCTAGGATAGGTGGGTTTAGTAAATAAGATTTTATGTGATCGAATGCTTGCGACATTGTTCGTCTTAAATGAACTTAGTATATTTCTTCATTAGGCATGTGAATGGCTATGTTTTGTTGGCCAATTGTGCAATAAAACATCGATAACTTGAATTTTACCTTGCAAGGAGTGGATTTGGTGAAGGTTTTTTGGTGGAGGCATGTCGATAATGGCTTTGATTTTGGTGGGGTCAATTTCTATGTCACGTCGTGAAATAATGTATCTGAGTAGCTTGCTTGTGGTTACCCCAAAAACACATTTTTGGGTTTAGGCGTACATGATATTGGTGTAATCATTAAAATAGTACATGAAGGTCCCTTCAGGGAAGAATGCTACCGAGACTTTGCTAAAATATCATCTACATAATCCTCAATGATCTTGTGGATGTAGTCATGAAAGATATGGGTCATTGCGTGTTGATAGGTAGCCCCTACATTCTTAAGGCCAAAAGGCATAACAATATAGTAGAATGTACCCCATGGCGTGGTGAAAGAGGTTTTTCTTGGTCAGCAAGATTGATCTTTATTTGATTATAACCCGCAAAACCATCCATAAAGGAGAGTATGTCATAACCGGTGGTAGAGTCTACAATGGCATCAATGTGTGGGAGAGGAAAACTATCCTTAGGGAAGGCTTTATTTAAATCATGGAAATCAGTACAATAATGTACATGACCATCCGGCTTCATTATGGGAACAATATTAGACACCCATTCAGGATAATCAACAATGTGGATAAAACCGACATCTAATAGTTTTTGGATTTCTTCCTTGACTAAGAGTGCTACCTTAGGATGCATCTTATGGATTTTCTATTGAACGGGTTTGACACTAGGGTTAAGGATGATATTATGCATTGAGACAAATGTATTGATACCTGTATGTCATTATAGTCCCAACTAAAAATGTCAAAGAAATCATGGAGGACTTGCTTGAGATTCTTTTGCTCGATAGGAGTAAGGGAAGGGGACTAACAAGACTAGGTGTGGACCTGTCGATGTTCCCAAATTATGTTGTATGATTTCTTCATTAATAAGTGCGAAACAATCTTCAATGTATTGCTCAGTTGGAATAGTGTCAAGTGGATCAGAATTATCAGTGAGGTTATCAGGTTCTCCCAAACAAACCATATTAACAGATGAGAGAGAATGGTGTCATTTATGGTGGAAAGAAGGGAGATCATCATAAGCACCCATATGGTCAAGTAATGCATCATTAGTAGGAAAAGTATCAGTAGTGTCCCAAAAGAAAGGGACTTCATTACTAGTAAGCTTGGGTGTAGAAAGGGTAGAGGCACAACATGACATGTGGTATATGTATCTAAAGAAGGTGTAGGAGGAGGTGATATCCTAGTCCAAACTTATGTGTACGTGCGGGGATGTCCCAAAGTTCTGTGACTTTGTGGTCTTGGTAGTGAGAGAAACCAAAGCGATGAAGATAGTCATATCCTAACCCATATTTGGAGATATCCGGGCTAATGCAAGGAAAACAAGCAATTCCAAAGGGTGTTCAACAGAGTTGCAATACTCAAAAGGTGAGGGGTCAACAAGCACATCATAGACAATGCCATGGTAACAAAACTTGAGTCACACATGGAGCATAGAAGGGACCACATGCATAACATGGATCTAAGGTCTACTGAGGAGAATGTTATAGTTAAGGTCATTGGGCATGACATGACATGGAATGGTAATCATACATGGGCCGATGGTAATGGGTAAATGAATAGTACCTAAAACATGTTTTGGGATGTTATCAAAACCATGAATAGAAATGGTGGAAGGAGCAAGGGATGTTGGATTCATGCCGATATGTTGAAGAAAAAATTGATGTCTACAAACATGCTTAACACCTACTTTGTTAACACAAACTTGGATATATAAGGGAGGGTCATGGGCTAGGAATGTTGGTGGTGGTAGATCATCAGATGTGAAAGTGATTTGATCTTCATTAAGGGATAAAGCCAAAATAAACTTATGGTAGACATATTTTGGTGATGTGTGTGGAGATATATAATGGGTAGCTAAGTATTCTCTGCAGGCAAAGGAGGAAATTTGGGTATTTTTATAGGTACACGTGAATAAATATGCTCATGGTGAATTGATTGTAAAAATTAATACGGAAAGAAAGAAGGTGGAAATGACAATGGATAAGTGCGGTATAAGAATGAAAAGATATATGAAAAATCATAATGACAAAATAGATAGAAATACAAAACCCTAGAAGGTGCTTAAGAAGAAACACAATTCACCAAAAATGATTAACAAAATTGGACAAAACTAAGTAAAGTATAGCCACTATGTAATCTAATTAGGAGGACTAAAATGCCGTATAAATGAAACTAAAATAGAATAGAATAATAGTAAATAATTATGCTAAGTGAAATAAAACCCTAAATGTGAAAGAAAAGAGAAGGAAATGGATTAGATGATCCGGAGAGACTATCGCAGTTGTGGCGGGTCCGAGAATAAAATATGGAAGTGTAAATGATCACTCGTGAAGTCCTCAGTAAAGACCAGATCTAGAATATCTGAACTGATTGGGGTGCCTAGGAAGGTGTTGGGGCACCTTGGTTTGCAAATTGGGTGCTCTGATATCTGTAAATACTCTAAACTTGAATTTTGGAAGGTTACTTAGATATCTCTAAACATTATCTATCTATTGCACTAGATTTACTTGTTATACTTGAATGTTGTGAATAATCAAATGACGACCTGCAAGAGAAAAGGAATTATAAAACCCTAAGAAAAATAAAGATGCAGAATGAACCGGTCATACTGACCTCGATCGCTAAAATAGTGGTCTTATCACTTGAGCGCCGCACTACATTTTAGACCTGGGATGTAGTTTTGGTGAGTATGTGCATGTTGTGCCCTAGGTGCTTTTATGTCATTCCTACTTTGTGAAGTAATGAGCAATAATAACTATAGAAAATGTAGTTGTGTGTGTGCATAAAATAGAATAGAATACCTCCCCTATGTTGTGTGGGTTGATGCATATCTCCTAGCCTTGATGCGACACTATGTGGATGCAAGTGATGTAATGGATGCAACTCTAGATGGAGTGATAGTAGTTTGTGATGATAGGACCCTCATTGTGGTCTTATAACTTCATATTTATAGGGTTTTCAAGATTAATTTCGTTATTAACCCTAACACTAACGATTGGGAAAAGGATAAAGATAAAACATGTCTAGAAAGGCTCCAAAAAGAAGTGGGAAAGAGAAACATAGATCGGGGTGCCCAAGGTGGGATTAGGGCACCAAGACAAATGTCTGAACTTGGGCACCCCGATTTTGGGATAGAATGATGGAGAAGTTACTGAAATGGATAGACAAGTGTAGGAAAATATGCGGTAATGATGAAATAAAATATTAAATAAAGATGGCCAAAAGGTTGGATTAATTAATACTTTATTCACTTGAGAACCTTCTAAATAGTAGTATAAAAATGGGCTAAATAATGCCTAAAGTGCATGATTTTGTCTCTACATATTGTCATCTTCACACACTCTTTCCTTTTATTTGTGTTTCCTTCATGTGTAGGCCTCTCTTATTTTAGATTTAGGCCACTTCTCTCCTTCACTGGGCAACTCAATTTTGTTGCACAAATAATTACATCTCTCCTTCTTTTCCTCGGATGCCTTGGTGCATGTTTGCCTTTGTCCTGGATGCCCCTACATCACAAGATTGTCCCAAGTCAATTCAAAATAATTCCATAGTTTCATCAAGTTTATCAAGTACCTATACACCAAAGGGCACTTCAAGGGTTTCTATTTACAAGCACTCTACTTAGGCACTTTACTTCAACACTCTATCAGTAACACTATATCTATAACTACAAGTATTATTTGTATTGAGGCATGAAAAAAATATAGGGGATGGATTTCTAGATTACATTCACACTTATATGATAATTACATGGAGTTTTAGCCCCTCATTTGGGAGATGTAGTACACCACAAGTGGTTATAATCAATAAGTGGGTTGGCCATTAAGGGCATTCTAACTCCACCACACACAAAAACTTTTTTGTTATCTAATATTTTGGATAAGTGCTAATGCAAGATAATTATTATTTTGATAATCACACATTCATGCGTAAATATTTTTGAAATGACAAAACTGTGGGAAGGATCTATACTCATTAACAAAGTAACCCAATTTAACTAGAATTTGAAAAGTAATACTAGACATTAACACAAACTAGATAATGGTGCTTTGCATCCATGTCCGACTTAGTGCTAATCAAATACAAAGTGATTTCAATGTAATTACAATTTTTTACCCTAATTTAAAATCTAAAACATCTACAAGACATCCAAAAAGCTAAGCTAACCTATCTTCTTGTGCATTGTCGTATTTTGGAATGTGCTTAATTGAATAATTTTTCTTTATTACATTTACACATTATATTATATTTGAGGGTCACTATATTTATTCATAAAATCTTATTAAGCATTAGTCTCTATATTTATAACCTAATTAAGATATATGCACACATTTCTATATTATAATTTGGGTTGAATCATTTGGTGAGCTTGTTTATTGATTATTAACAAAGACCCTTGGCATAGGGCATGTTGAGTGACAATTAACTACATTTAATTCAATATGTAAAAATGAAACTGTAAACAACACAAGAAATATACATTATGCAACAAAATTGGAATAAACATCGAAAATGGAGGCAACACAAATCTAATTTCTTATGTAAATGAGACCAAGATTAAAACATTCAAGCCAAGAGGATGTGGAGTAGGAAAATATACAATGTAAAGTAGCACACTCTTACCTATCTCTTTCTCTCCATCCATATTTATTCACAATGATGTCATTTCACACTTCTAATTATTCTTAATCTCTTATCTATTCACATTTCCAATACAAGATAAATTAAATATACATTTAATTTTATCCCTACTAATAATTTTTCAAATTTAAATGGGTGTGTCGTCTTGAGACACACGAAAAGTATTGCATATGGTATATTCTTGTATGAAAAATACCAACTATTGTTACTCTAGTAGGGGCAATGACTCATGTATACCCTTTCCATTATCTCCTATCCGAACATACAATCATCTCATACTTATGCAACATGTTTCCCTTATCTAATTGTTCAATCATTCATGTATACAATTAAATCATTCTCTATTACTACTAAAACAAGGAGTTTATACCCATTCAAACTGTTGTTCATCCACTAGTTGGCTAATTGCATCATTATCTAGTGCATGTTCATTGTGCGATCCATTGTAGATGCTACATTGTGTAGTCCAATACATAATAATTATTTATTGTGCAATATATTCTACAATTCGTTGTGTAATTATATTTCACCTTTTATTTTATATTCCTCTTGAATTATCATTGTGTGCCTTCTATGCATTCATCTAAATCACATATAATTTCCTAGTTAATTCACAAATACATTTACATTTTTCTTTGTGATTTCCTTGATCATATATTGACCACTATCATCTTTATGCAATATCTTAGTGCATTCATTATCACATATTGTCTTGTGCCATAAATATCCCCCACCACCTAGTATTATAATCCATTCTATCGCATCTTATTCTAATTGGGGCCCACATATTATGGTACACCAATCTATTGTCATAAAACACACTTTGCAATTCCCTACCTTTTAAAATATAGCACATTGGATTGTGCATTATCATCAACCATGGAACTACCGAAAGAGATGTCACTTAGTTTTTCTATTTAAAATATTTGTGATAAGAGAAGATGTTGTAGATCTAGTTTAACCATTCATGCGTGTATAAACTTTGCTACACTCGGTATACACGTAATTCATTATCTCCCTACGCGACCTATCACACTAAGGTAAGAAACCTTGCACACTCACTTGAGGTGCAAGAGATTCCAAACTCCCATATTTTTTAAAATATATTTAGTGAAGTACATTAAATTAAACATAGTATAATAATGAACATATATACTATAGTCACTAAATCACACAATTACTATGTACATCTAACCTCTAAATATTTCATTTATATGCATGATTTTTGAGCAATATAATTACTCATCAACACCTCTTTACTTTTATTTGAAATTTCTTTTATCCTTTTCATCTTTATTTATTGTTTATCTAATTTAAAACTTATAGTTTTGCACACTATCCAACATCCTATTCATCTTTGATTTAATTATTTGATCTTTTGAGTACCTAATATAGGCCACCCATTAGGAACAAGAGTGCCTTGCGCCACTGTCCCCTCTGGGTGCTTCTATCCTCCTTCTCCCTTTTTCTAAATTTTCATATGTTACATCTTTCATGGATTTATTCACTACATTGGGTTAGTGCTTCACTTGTTAATGACGAAACATAAGAAAAATAATCATATATATATATATATATATACATGTCTTATTTAACCTCATTAGGGGTAAACATTTAAGAGGCACATACTATTATAAGGACCTAATATTTTCTATATACTATACCAAGGAATGCATTTTGGGACTGCAGACTTCACTTTGCTTAGGAGGGTTTATTATAAATTTCATACCATAAATTTACATTGGGATAAAGTAGTTGTAGGATGTTATTGTTTGTGTGACTGACACTATGACATCCTAGCTCAAGGGAAAATATTTCAATCACACACACATTAGAACTACATGGAATATGAAATGTAGTGCAACACTCGGTGAAAATCACATTGGGGTGATCATTTGCCGAAGTCAATCTAACTCAAGCATATGCATATTTTTATTCATCTAATGTGTGCTTGAGTATTGTACATGTATATATGGTTTCTTTTATAGGTATAGGTGTGATAAAACAAAGGTACAATGAACTTGATGTGACATATAATGAACATAAAGTAACAAGAAGTGACAAAGAAAGAACGATATCCCGATCTATTCCGCAGATATGTCATCGTGCCCATAACATACACTAGCGCCCGGGTGGTCCTATCCCATTCCGTAGTTTTGTCTTGCCGCTTTCATATCACAAATACAAAGCTTACATATTCTAGGAATAGTTGTTCCAGATCATTCACCAACCTAGAATGAGTCTAGACCTACAGTTACAAGTTAAGTCATTCTCTAAACCCTATCTATCACTCTTGTTTGCATTTACTTTGCTTGATATTGCTTATTTACTATTTTATCTATCTGATCAACAATGTCCTTATCTTATATTTAATTTTATTAAATCATTTGGTGAACCCGATCCCTTGCATGCTCTTTAACAGATCCATTTTTCTCCAAACCCAAACCCTAGTTACATTAGGGTTCATATATTCATCTTATCTTCATATCCAAACTTGATTTTCATCTATAACCTTTCATAAATTAGATCTACAAAAAAAATCCTAGCATTTCATGTTTCATCCTACCTTTTTGGTTACTTTCTAAGGCTCCTAATTTTCAAACAATATTTTATTTCATATCTAAAGTATAACGAATCTATTTTCAATTTCCTATTAGGTTATTTTTCATTTTTAACAAAAACCTCTTTTTGTTTTCCATAATTTTAAGCACAATTTTTGGAAATCCAAAATTAAAATTTTTACTAATTAAGGTATAATTCAAAAATATACACTTTTGGTCAAATCCCTTGGAGGTTTTTCTTTCAATTCATAACATTAAAAAAGCCTCTCTTTGTTTTGTAAAATTCAAATTCTATTTCAAAATATGGTCATTTTATTCATTTGATGACAATCATATTTTAATCACCATCACTTTCAATATAAATCTATTTATCTGTCTGGCTTGCATGTGTAAAAACATTATGGCTTACAATCCAATTTATGAAAACAATTCTTCATTTTATATTCAAGTTCAAATTCAATGTGTTTGTTAAGTGTGGTTTCATGACAATGGATCTAGTCTTAATATATGCAACATTTCTTTTCTCCATCAAATAGGCCTTCAGATGTTGATCGACTTCATCTATTCTATATATTTATGGCTTTGATAACACCTATAAACAAGTATTGGGAGAAATCACTTTACCCATTACCATAGGCCCTTACACTCTTGATGTTCTATTTCATGTTATGCCTCATAATCTCACTTATAATATCCTTTATGTCATATTTGGTTACATATTATGCATGCAACTCTTTCTACCCATGCCTTCCATGGATATGATTTAGTAAACTTAAATCTAAGATAAGGACACTGCTTATTAGATAAATAAAATAATAAATAAGTAAGATCAAGAACATGAAATGCAAGTAAGAGTAATAAATAAGGTTTGTAGAATGAATCAACTTTTAATTATAGGTTTGAAATGATTCTGGATTAGAGATCGATCTCGAAAGTCTAGAACTATAATTTGGAAACTAACAGGACAGAACCGCTAGAATGGGACAATACTTGTCCAAGTGGTAGTGTCTAATTTGAGCATGTCTATGAACTTTCTTAAGATCTGGTTCTTTCTATGTCACTAAGTACCACTCCTTATTCATTACATAACACATCATATTTGTTGTGTCACACTTATACCCAGCAGAATAAACCCTAACTACCTGTAAAATACTCAAGTGCGCATCACATGAATAAAAATATGCATATGATTGATTCAAAATGATCTTGACGGTCACCCCAATGTGATTGTCACCGAGCACTACACTACATTTTAGACTAAATTTAGTTCAAGTGTGTATGTGATTGAAATTGTGTCCCTTGAGCTAGGATGCCCTAGTTCCAGTCATACAAGGAGATAACAGGCTACAAATACTTTGTCCCAAATACAAATGTGTGGTATGGAATTCAAAATAAACCCTCCTATGTAGTGTTGTTATGTTGTGGATCTTGTTTTCATGTGTGGAAGTGTTGAAGACTATACACTAAAAGTACTGTACACTCTTCACAGTTTTCTTGCCAGGGTTCGGGGTCGGCCGGGCCCCAAGCAGGGTGTATGTGGCGCGAGCCCCCAAGATTTTTTTGGCCTAAAAAAATGTGCCAAATACCTTGGGAAATGTGTTCTTCTCATATGAGTGGTATTTTGACCCATGGGTTTATGGCGTGGTTTTGGCCCATGGTTTTGGTACCCACATGTATTGTAAAACTGCTTAAGTAGTTGCCTATTGATATACTTGTATATAGATGGGCATATAGTAGGGAGATATAACATTTTTGTAGATGTGTGAGTTCAAATGTGAATTCAAGAGAGTTTTTTTAGCACAACTCCAAATAGATCTAGGTATTATATTGAGAGAAAGAGTTGTCTTGTAATAAAATTTGAGCATGTTATTCTTGGTGGACGTAGCCAAAATTGGGCGAACCACTTTATATACTATTTATGTGACGTGTTCTTTAATTTTTACACTTTTTTCATATCTATGATATTTTTTTGCATATTAGTTTTTACTATTGTGATTTTTTGTGGGATTGTTCCACATATTTTATCCCTTATTTCCTAACAAGTGAAGTATGCAATCCTTGGTGTAGTAGATAGAAAATATAAGCTACTTACAATAATATGCACCTCTTGAATGCTTTCCCCCTAATGAGGTTAAATAAGACATGTATATATATGATTTCTTTTCTTAAGTTTTGTCATTAACATGTGAAAATCTGACCAAAAGGGATAAAAAAATACATGAAAGAAGTAACATTCGAAAGATCAGAAAAAGAGTTAAATAGGAAAAAGGTGCCTAGAGGGGACATTAGTACCTAGATGCTCTTGTCTTAATGGATGGTCTTGTCTTGGGTGTTCAAAAAGGTAAAACAATGAAACTAATGATAAGTAGGATGTCAGGTTGGTGTAAACACCCTAAAATATCACATTATATATTCTTAACCTCTGAAATCACCCTATAATTACTTCACAAAGACATTATGACCACTTTTGATACATTCCACCATTTTATGAATTTTTATGATATGATTTTGAATAAACTTCTATCATTCCGATGATTCCCCTAATTACCTCTACCACTTACACATGGTATCAAATTATTAAATATTCATACTATAAACCCTATTACATTCATATCCCATTCCTAGGATTAATTAATTAATCTTATCACTCTTATTATTCATCCCCTATCCCATTAGCTAATTTTATTAGCTAATTTCATATTAAAATAATTAAATAAATCCTACATATATCCATTTCCACCTCACCTCTTATCCACTTTCACTTCACTAATTAACATCTCAAGTTAACTAGAGAAAAATAAATTAATTAAAGATTAAATCATTAAATATATACAAGAGGACAAATTTAGATTAAATCAAATCATGCATTTGAGTTACCTAAACATATCCCATAAACCATGACATTCCATAGTTAAAACAAATCTCCTCAAAGCTAAAACTCACGTCACTTTTTGGGTGAATAAAAAAAGACATGGATTTAATATTTCAATTCAAAAGATAAAAATATTTAAAATACATGCCACCTTTTCCAAATCAATGATAATTTATTCAATCAATATGAAAACAACAACTTATCTTTTTGATCAAGTTGGAAACTCAAAAAAATATCTTCAATCATGCTTTAGTTAGCTTCAGATTAGACAAATTAATCACATAAATCAAGGATTTTGGATTCTCTTCCCTCATATATAAATAAGCACTCATTCCTCTCCATTTTTCATCTTTGGAGGATTTGAAAATTTCATCGTTATTGTGTCAAATTGCCATTCAATTCTACACATTATTATGTTGTCCAGTTGATCATGAATCGACAATAATATCATTCATTCATTATTTTTCTCATAGCTGAAATCTACTTCCATTCAAGGAACCTTTATAACATTCACAAATAATTTGATCAAGACATTCAACAAGATTAGTGCTTCATTACAAGCTTCTCGTAATCTCATCCGAGGTTACAAGGAGATACGAAGAAGGATCAGGTTTGCACTTTTTGTGTTATTTTCTTTTATTGTGTATTATTTCTTACATTTATAGAACACTTAGTGGGACTTGAACTTGGGTCTCCTTCCCATTCTCACATCGTTGGCTATGCCAACCAATGCATCAATATAAAGGAAAACATGACCCAAGAGAACATGTTAAATATTTTTCATGGCATGCCAAGAGGTATCCTACAACGACATCTATCTCTTGTATATTTTCCCAAAAAGTTTAGGAGGACAAGCCTTAGATTGGTTTTACACCTTCCAAAAGGCTCAATCACAACCTTCATTGACTTATCGAGAGAAGTTTGTTAAACACTTCTCCTTCAACCTAGATTCGTGAAGTCACTATGATGGACCTTTGTAATACCAAACAAAGGAATAATGAAACATTCACATCATTTCTTCAACGATGGAGAGGAATCACAAGCCGATTTCCTTGTTCCATACCCGAAAAAAAAAATTGGTGAGAATTTTCATACCAAATATTAATACAAAACTATCATTCCAAATGCAAATGCATTTCCTAACAAATTTTGAGGAAGTAATTGAAAAGGAGCAAAAATCTAAAAGGCTCTCATTGCAAAAAGGGCTTAATCAAAACTCCTTTAAAAGATCAATCCAATAAGGACAATCATCAAAATCATGATAAATCAAAAATTTCAATCGAAATCAAAATGTTGTGAATGATGGGGTCACTGATACTCACCATGTTCAAAACGTACAAAATCAACCATCAAAACTAAACAAATCAAACAATCAACCAATCATAATCTCTAGTAAGAAACTACTCCACGTGAAGTCAAATGAAGATAATTCACACCATTTGGAGAAAGTCTTTCTAATTTCCTCCTCCAATTAGCAAGTGATAATATGGTAACCTATCCAATCACAAAACCCTTTGAAGAAGGGAAACTAAAACCTACGTGGTACAAAGAAACTGAATATTGTGACTACCATCGTATTAATGATCACTATACTAATTGTTGTATAAAATTGTGTCATTAAATTCAAGATTTAATTGATCGCAGAGATATTGAAATAAAAAAATCAAATACCAATACACCAAACAAGAAACTAAAGGTATTTAAGGACCCATTTCCAAAACATGATACAAATGAAAAATCTAAAGACAAGGGTCAATCCTCCAACAATGTTGAGTTCAATTCCATTATTTCATTCATTGATCAAATACCTAACTCTGTGGCCACCATCAAAATTAATACTCCTACTTATGTGGTGACAACATGATAGAAAAATGTTTGGGTACCTGCGCGCCAACTACCCTCCACATTAACTATAGCTTCAATGCCTAATCCTCAACCTATTGCTGATCCAAAACCTCCAATGCTAAGTCTTCCTCCCATTCTTATGATATTTTCAAACAATTGGAGAAGATGCTCGCACAAATATCCCTCATGAACTTTCTCAATTCATCACCCAAATTTCAAGATGTCCTTACACACTTCATGATGCACGTGTTCTAAGGATATCAATAATCAATAATTTCAAGCCTTAATTACAAATCTATCACCTAATAGTCCAATCCTTTCATTTGGTCCTCATGACCTTTTGAATCCAAACATTCAAAATAACAACTCATTATATATCAAAGCATTCATAACCCATCATAAAATAAAAAGGGTGCTTATAGATAATGGAGCCACATTGAATATTTTCTCCATGAAATTGTTAAGATTCCTTAGTCATAATCAAGAAAGTCTAGGAACTAATATCATCACTATTCGTGGTTATGATAATAGAGAGAGAAAATATTTGGAAACTATCACATTATCCATAAAGGTTGGGCCTCAAATGTTGGACACCTTTTGTCATGTTGTAGATGTTGAAACATCCTATAAAATTCTCCTTGGTCATCCATGGATTCATGTTATACAAGTTGTACCTTCCACCTTCCATCAATGTATAAAGTTCCCTTACGAAGGTAAAGAGTTTACCCTACTTCGCTGATACTAAAACATTTGAATATTGCAAGATCCTAGAGGGGAGATATAAGATCACAAATTATTTCCTTTTGGGTATAGATCTATGTCTCCTTGCATCATTCCTTTAAAAATGAAAACCACATTGATCTAAATATCCTTTTGAAACTTTAACCTTCTACATCCACTTCTTCACCTGAGCTTAAGATCCTTGAAAAATGTATTGGTGAATACAAATTTCAAAATAACTTTCATATTTGAAATCTACCTTAATCTCTACACAGAATTATGGTAAGCCCAATGCTCTCCACCTCAAATAATCTCCCACATATAGTATTGGTATAACTCATTGGAAATGGTTTGGATATCTAGAGGATGAACACATTCAGGGTTTTATGAGCTCTTGGTTATACAAATATTGGATAGCTACATCATGCTATGAATCTCCCAACTATAATAAATCACATAGAATGATGAAAAATATTCAATGGAAGGGTAAAAGACTTAGAAAAAATGAACAAGGTCGTCTTGATCCTGTCATGTACATAGAAAATATTTATTACCTTGGCTTAGGATTTAAAACCTTTGAAACAATGCCTCTAGTATTTGATGTATCAACTAGTGGTGAGGATATTGACTCAAACATTGAGACAAGTTCCACACATAGCCTCTTTGATGACTTAGTTGAAACTATTTTATTTGAATACCTTTCCATCCATACTATTAACTTCAACCTAATACATCCTTGTCTCATAAGTCAGGATCAACAAAATCACATATCTATGGATCTCTTTCAAAATGATGAGGCCATCAAAGAGTTCCTTAGGACTCGAGACCTTATACCCCTTTCCAATAAGGGATTCAATATCAACCTAAACGTAAATGCTTATTTTGGTGAAGAACTAAAGTATCCCAGTCCAAAAAATAAGAAAACATAAAAATGAAAAAATGAAAAATGAAAAAATAAAAATAAAAAAATGAAAAAATGAAAAAAATCTCCCATAGTGAAAACCTCATTGAGGCACTATCTGAGAAATAAAAATGGAAAAAATATAAAAACAACAAAAAGCAAAAGGGTGTGTCTCCTAGTGAAAACCTTTTTGAGGCATTAGCAAGAGGGGAATCTCCTTTAACTCAAACAAAGGATCCACATCAATTTACACCATATTTTCAAGTAAAAGACACATCAAAAATGCTAGTAGAGGACACCATTTTTATCACCATTTGTACAAGTGATCATCCTAAGCTCTTACAATTTGGGGTAAGCCTAACAAAATAAAAATTAGAAGCATTTATAACACTCCTTATTGATTTCCGTGATGTCTTCGCATGGACGTATAAGGATATGCTAAGGATATATCCCTTGTGGTTCGCCTAGAAGTAAATCTTGTCAAACAAAAACTTAGAAAAATGCATCCTAAATTTTCATTACTTGTTAAAGCGAGCTTCATAAAATTTTAGAAGTGGGTTTCATCATAACAATTGACTATTTAGAGTATATCAAACTTTGTATTGGTCGATAATAAAACCTCGGGTATCAAATTTTGTATTAAATTCTTTGATATATAAAAAGCATGTCCAAAATATGACTTCTGTTAGCAAGTATTACATGATCATCGAATCTACAAAAGGCCATGAAGTGCTCTCCTTAATGGATAAATTTTCTCATTTTTAATCAAATCCAAATTACTAAAGAATATCAACCCAAAACAACATTCAATACACCATGGGGTACATTATGTTATAAGGTCATGCCTTTTGGCCTTAAAAACATAGGTACCACTTATCAACGAGCCATGATAATCATCTTTCATGCCATGCTACATAAAATTATGGAATATTATTCTATCAAAGTCAAAAATAATAATTGATCATCAAATAGTTTTAAGGTGCATTTTAAAAAGGTTATGTGAATACAAAGTCAAACTCAATCCAAAGAAATGTGTGTTAGGTGTGACTTTGGGAAAAATCTTGGGGTTCATTGTTTCACAAAGAGGTATTGAAGATAACCTTGTAAAGGTCAAAGCCACCATAAAAATTCCTCCTCCACAAAATATTAGACAATTACGATGTCTTCAAGGAAAAATAAAATCCATCTGGACGGTTCATATCATAGATAGTAGACAAGTGCCACCACTTCATTGAATGCTAAAAAGGATGTACAATTCAAATGGAATCAAGAATGTCAAGATTATTTCTCCAAGATGAAAGAATATCTATCAAATCCTCCAGTGCTCATGTCACCTATTCCGAAAAACCAATTCTTCTATATACATCTTCCACAAAATATGTAATAGGAGCATTATTAGCCCAACATAATGATCAAGGACAAGAACAAGTTGTTTGATATATCCGTAGGACCTTGATTAATCTGTGAGGTCAAATATTCCTAGGTTAAGAAGGTATAGGAAGTCATGGCATTCACATTTCACAAGCTATGTCATTATTTTCTCAATCATATAACTAAGTTTATTACAAAAGTAGATCCACTCAAGTATCTACTATCTAGACTTGTTCTAATTGGAATAATGTCTTTTGGGTTTCTCTACACAAAGTGAATTTGACATAAAATTTGTAAATAAAAAAATCCATCAAGGGACAAGCCCTTACAAATCAACTTGCTGCGCAGACCCTACCAGCTTTAGAACCTCTTCGCTTTAAAATTATGGATGAATAACTCTTATAAATTGATGCAATTCCCTCTTGGACCCTATTCTTTAATGGATCTTAAAATATACATGGATCAAGAGTAGTAATTCTATTACTCGGGTCAAATGGTGATGTCATTCCAAAATCTTTCTGCATTGGCTTCCTTTGTATTGAAATGTTGTTGAACATGAAGCTCTCATAGCTGGTTTGAAGTTTTCCATTTCATGGAATCTTAAGGAGTTGATGGTTTATGGAGATTCTCTCTTGGTCATCAATCAAGTCAATGGTGAATATCAAGTAAAATATGAAAAATTTATCCCCTAAAAGCTCATGGTTGATATCCTTAAAGGTTACTTTCAACTTATCACATTTGAACAAGTTCCTTGCATATAAAACAAATCAATAGATGCCATGATGACTATCGGATCCCTTCTTGAGTTTAGTCTAAATCAAACACATAATGAGTTTCTCATAGAACATATTTTGATTCTAGCTAATTTTCTTGAGTCAACCATGATATGTGAAATAGTTGGTCCTGTCAATCCTCAATATCATGATATTTACACCTTCATAAAAAAGTTATCTTTACCTCACAATATGAATCACCAAAACAAATGACCCCTAACACAACGTGCTTCATGATACACTATCATCACCAACATCCTATATCAAAGAGGCTATGATGGAACTCTCCTAATATGTCTCAATCAAGATGAAGCAAACCAAACTCTAGTTGAGGTACATATAGGTATATACAACTTGCACACAAATGACATGGTTCTAGCTAAGAATATTTTGCATGTGGGTTATTATTGGTCCACTGTGGAGTTTGATTTTTGTAATTTTTTCAATTTTTTTAAAGATGCCAGTAGATCCAATAGTAAATTAAATAGAAATAGTAAGAGGCCTAATAGTAATTGGTAGGATAACATGACCATGAGAAGTGGGAGACTTGTGTGTCATCTGAGATAGAGTGAAGCCAATTGATTGTAAGGAAGATAACGAGAATACATTGTTCTTGTATTTAGGACGTACCATAACATTATTATTGACGACATGGGGTGTAATAAAACATTGATATTTAATCTATGGGAGGAGAACATGACATGAATATCAACATTAGTGAAAGTGATAATAGGTAATGGGAGCTCAATAACACCAATAAGGAATCCAAGGGTATGATCCAAATAATTAGGAGGTACGACGTGGTAGGTATGATTAGAAGATGACTTAGGGGATGAATTTTCATGCTTAGGTAATGGGTCATTGAAGATTTTTAACTTGTCATTGTCATTGGTAGATTTGGAAGTGGAAGTAGTGGATTCAAGCAACTAGATATCATTATTGTCAATGAGATCTTGAATCAAATGGTGAAGCTTGAAATATTTGTTAATAGAATGGCCATTGCATCTATGGTAATCAAAATGTGCATGCTCATCAAACTTCCTTCCATGGGGCATATTAGGATCATACTTGAGAGGAGGTGGAAGAGAAATCATATTGCTTTCAATGAGTTGGGGCAACAACATATGTGGAGGATAGGAAATTGAGTAAATATATGCCAAGGGGATTTGAGCTAAAACTTAGGAGGTTGAGAAATAACATTAACAATAGACTTAATATCATTAGACTTGGATGGAAAGGGAGCCTTGCTTGGAAATTTAGAAGAGGAATGATTAGAAGTATTAGAACCATATTTGAGTTTTCCCAAAGAAAGTAACTTAGTCTCACGAGTCTTCAAGGTATGGCATAGATGGTCAAAATAAAGATAGGAAGCAAAAATCACACATTCTTACAAAGGGGTCGTAAGACTTTGAATAACTAGGTCTTACAATTCAGATTCAACTAATACATTGTTCATTTTAGAAAGATTGTTCTTGTAATGCAATACATAATCACTAAGATGTTCATTAGATCATTGTTTAATTTTAGCCATTTGTGCATAAGATATTTTCGTTCCAATATTCATAAAAATGAGCTAGAAACAAATCAACAAGAGTATTAAATGATTTAATATAATACAAGGGAAAGTCATGGAACCATCACATAACATAATCATGTAAGTTCCTAGGAAATAACTTAGCCAAGAGGTTGTCATCACATGTATAGTATAGAAATCAATATGAAAATATTTAAGATGATCTTGGGGATCTCCGTGGCCATTAAATAGAGGAAAATTTGGTTGGAAAAATTGGCAAGGATTGGACAAGAAGACATTTCGAGGCATAGAGGAATATGAAAAAGAAGTAAAGAATTAAGGTATGGAGATGAAGAAGACGTAGCTTGTTGCAATTGATGGATTTGTTCTTGTAAATCATGATAAAGATAATCTAAAGCTTGGGTTCCAAAGAAGAATTAGGCTAAATGTGTGAAATAAGAGGAGAAGAAAGATGAGGATTAGGTGTGGAAGTAGGAATATGACCGGTAAGATCCCATTGGTAGGAGAGGAGGAAAGAGGAATAAAAGATGTGGTAGTAGTAGAAATAGTAGTACTAAGAGGAGTGAAGGTGATAGTCCTTCGGCTTCCTCATCGAAAACAAAAAGTACCATATCTAGGTTTTCTAGATGCTTTGCTAAATAAGAATTGAGATTATTGAGATCCTCAATAGAAAATTCATGAGAGGTACTAGCCATGATGGAAAGGGATCTGAAAAGGTAAGCATGAAAGGGACCAAGTTCAAAAATGATTTAATAAAACTAAATCTAAGATAAGGAAACTTCGATCAAATACATAAAATACTAAATAAGAAAGATCAAACAAAGGAAATGAAAACAAGAGAAATAGATAAGGTCTATATAATGACTCGACTTGTAACTCTAGGTTTGAACTGATTATGCACCGGAGATTGATCTAGAAGGGGAAATTATGGGTTGTGTAATATTTGTATGTGGAAATGGATAGGACATAACCACTCGAAATGGGACAAAGTTTCCCATGTGCTAATGTCCAATTTGGGCACTTTGGTGGCTTGCACATGGTTCAAGATCTATTTTTATGTGTCACTCAATGTCACTCCTTATTTGTTATAGGTCCCATAAAATTCATTATGTCACACCTAGACATACAAAATAAACCCTAACTACCTACACAATGCTCAATCACACATCAAATGAATAAAAATATACATGTATGCTTGAGTCGAGTGACCTTGACGATCACCCTAATGTGATTTCTACCGAGCATTGCACTACATTTTAAATTTCAGACTCAATGTAGTTCTAGTGCATGTGTGTGTGTGTGTGCATGTGATTGAAATAGTGTGCCTTGAGCTATGATTCCTATTGTCGGTCATATAAGGAGATATTGTGCCATAACTATTTTTTCCCAAATGAAAATGTGTGGTATGGAATTCAGAATAAACCCTCGTATACAGTGAAGTATGCAGTCTCAAAAAGTAGTCCCTTGTGTAGTAAATAGAAAATATTAACTCCTTGTAATAGTATGTGCCTCTTAAATGCTTGCCTCCCTAATGAGGTTAAATAAGACATGTATATATAAGCTTCCTCTCTGCTAAAGTCTCATCATTAACAAGTGAAAGGACAACCAAAAGGGATAAAATAAGACAAGAAATAAGTATCATTTAAAAGATTAGAAATATAATTAAAGAGGACAAAGGAACCCATAGGAGACACTAGTGCATAGGCACTCTGTCCTTAATGGGTGGTCTTGTACTAGGTGCTCAAAAAGGTTAGACAATAAAACTAGAGTTGAGTAGAATGTTAGTTGGTATGAAAAACTACAAGTTGTTAGAAGTATAATGACCGGGATGTTAGGGAATAAGAGATAAAATATGTGGAATAATCCCTTACAGAATCACAACAGTAGAAACTAATATGCAGAAAATATTATAGATCTCAAATAAAAGTGCAGAATAAATAACACAACACAGAGAGACAAGATTTAACGTGGTTCACCCAATTTGGGCTACGTCCACCAAGAATCACTTGCTCAGATTTTATTACAAGCCTCCACTCTCTCAATACAATACCTAGATCTGTTTGGAGCTATGCTCAACAAACTCTACAAAATTCACACCCAAATTCAAAGCACATCTGCAATACATTTGCTTGTCTATCTATCATATGCATAAGACCATATAAATAGACAATTTCTTAAGTAGTTTGATACAAAACTGTGGGTATCAAAACCATGGGCAAAAAACCATGGGTATCAAAACAATGGGTACCAAAAAACCATGGGCCCAAAAATAACCCATAATGGTTACCCATTACCCATGGGTTAATAAACCACCCATGAAAATTTGCTTCCGTCGTAAAAATACCCGAGTGTAACACATAGAAGGTGTACCACACTCTAACATGAAAATAGGCTCCACAAACATAACATGGGAGGGGGTAAATCAGTCATACAACAATTTTAACTTCATTTACCATTGCATACATTCATCATTCAAATCAACCATTCATCATACATAATCAAGTATGAGATTATTAAGTGTGTTCAACCATTCACTAGTACAAGAGACAAGAGAGAATATCATAAAACCAAATATGAAGTGGGAAACCCTCAAGGGAATAAAACCCACTAAAACCTCTACTAATATTACTCATAACAAAGGAATTGCAAGAATATTACACATCAAACAATATTTGTTTAGTGAGGAACCAACTCCAAAAGGAGCACCAACCCATAGTTTAGCAAAACACCAATCCTACAAGGAGGATACAACCCCCAAGATGACCAAGCAAAAATAAACCACAAAAATGGATGATCATTGAATATATGCTACTCCCACAACTGATAGTGATCTCAAATTCAGCTCCACACTCTTCAAACCCTCTCAAAACAAGTTCTCTCTTAACTCACTCAAATCTTCCCTTTCATTTGCTGATTAGGTCTAATGACCTTACACACCTGATCTTCAATATTCCTCATCCTTTCACACCTCTTCTCATCTCTTTCCTTGACCCCTATACACTCTTCTTTCACATTATATGGCTCACTCATACATCCACCTTCTCAACTAGCTCAAATGAGCACACACAATGCACTTTTATACTTGACACACCCCATAAGTGACCACAGGTCAGATAAGACCCTTAAGGTTGGTCATGCCAAACATAAAACACATCTACATCCTCATATAAATCACACCAAAAGACCCATATAGGTCGGAAAGGGTCACACCAACAAGAACAAGCTCAAGACATCTCAACAAGGCCTAAAACATTAACTTTTATCTCTAATGAATGCATAAGGACCTTCAGGGCACATTCCAACTTTTTCATGACTCCATCAGCTCTTAAAAATTCAAGGACACCCTCTCAACATCATCAAAAAAAAAAATCCCTGAATCAGCCATATCCACCATGAAACACACCAAGAAGCAAACAACTCCATCTAGATCTTAAGAACATGAAAAATCACCTTCCAAAAGAAAATGACTTGGATTACAAACACTCATCACCATAACACAAATGAAACATAAAAATGAAGGTATTGATGTCAGATAACTCATGAAAATCATAAGAACCTTTGAATCATGGCACAAGACCCCAAAATGAATCCTTCTCTAACACTATTCTCATGACTTCAATATCTTTAAACTAGGTCTTCAAAATTGAGTTGGTTCACACCTCTAAACTCTTCATCAACGCATAAGTAACATATCACTGGAAATGTTTATGAGTCTACTATCTGAAACAACTTACTTCATTAACCAAATCAAGGGTTAAGGAATTTAAACCAAAAAAACTCAAACAACTCATTCAAGATTTGAGGACTCATAAACCAGCCTTGAGAGAAACATACACAAATACCTTCAACAAAACTTCCAAGCACTGAAACCACTTAGAAAAATTAAAGGGAGACCTCGACACACCTTTTCAAGCCATCACATGCATAGGTCATATAGAGAAAACCACGCCTTCATACTGTCCATCGGCAAGCCTTAGAGGACCAATTAGGCCATTATGTCTTAGGAAAGAAACCACATCTCCAAATCAAGCCAAGAATTCAAAAAAATCATACCAAGTCTCAAAATTATTTTCACAAAGAAATACTAACACTATAACATGTAAAACAACTCATCTCAAAACAAACCACGAGACAAGGTTCTAGCCCTTCTAGGTCAAAAGCGGTAGGGAAACTTTGGAGACATGTAACTCAAATATTCTTCATCAGTACATGCTTGAAAATTTTCGTGGAAATTTATCACATCTCCCGAGGATTTTGGAATAGTTCAATTTTCATCACAAAGCTTCCATCTTAGCCCTAAAATTATAAATTTCCACAAAATAAGGGTTTTTCTATGCCTTCCTGAAATAACTGGAACATGAAACCACCACCAAAATGATCACATAGGAATTCTCTACAAGCCCAAATCATCACATTATTATTTTCAGATCATTTGAATACCATATCATGCCAATCTCTCCTATTGCTCTATTATGTGGGTTTCATTAAGGTTTCAAACCACCTTAGCTTGTTAATGATTGTTCATAAATATCTGACGATCAAATCAATCCATTATTTTTACAAAATGGTCTTAGCTCAATGAAAAATCATCTCTCAAGGCCATAAGGTCCCATGAAAATTTGTGCGAGTGGATGAGCATCTGAATTTACTTATCCATCTAGATTTTTCCTCCTTAAGAACTCAATTTTTCCAAAAACATCATAACATGTAAAAGTTTCATTAAATCACCTTGAATTTTTTCCCACAACACCATAAACACCTCCTCTATGCATGCCAACTCTCATCCTTACTCAAATGCATATGAAACTCTCTCACCACTAAGAATTACCCATGCTTATATGCCTTATTCTTAAGAAATTTTCTTCAATGGACCTTGTATATGTATTATACCCCGAATACCGACCTGAAACTCCTTCAACACATCATATGTAGTGTCATGAAACCTATCACATCCTTGTATCGAAACCCTAATCCACATCTCATGCCTCCTTGTGTAGACACAAAATCACTCACTAGGGTACATTTCAAGGTCCTAAAGGCATACTTGCATTCAAATGATTCCTAAGTGAGAAAACTAGTAATTAACAACTATCTTTGGCATTTTTGTCCATGTTTATCATTTTCTATTTAGTCTTGCACACCCTACATGCCTAGTTAGAAATTTATTTTCTTATCTTTTATAATTTTAGACACCGATTGCCCAGTAGGATGCCAACACCCAGGCACCCTTGTCCCCACTTTGGGAACCCCCGACCCTTTCTTTATCCTAATTGCTTATTTTGGGTCTCTTTTATCTTTTGGGCATATTATTTTCTTACGGGATGAGATTTTAGTTGTTAATTACAAAATTCAACCAAGGGAATCATATAAATACAAAGCTATGTGACCAAAATAAAGGACCAATCTCTAAGAATCTATTATCATCACCTAAGGTTACATCCAAAGGCATCTAAGAGCATTAGAGGCATCTAGCTTTCATTCAAGGAAAAGGGGCTACCTTTTATGTATACATGCATAGGAAGGGAAGTTCATTTTCCATCCACACATCTATTCACATTGGTACATATAACTATTTTCTACTATCATGTGCACTTGCACAAGGGCTTCCTAGAGCACAATTCTATTACACACGCAAAAGAAATACATAGATTCGAGATGTAGTGTAGTGCTCAGTCGTAAGTTCACTCAGTTGGGTGACCATTGGGGTCAGTCCAACTCCCTATATTACATCTTTGCTTTTTGGGATTTGATGTAGTTTGATGGTTTTCAGTCATCTTCTCCTAGTAGGTTACAAGAAAATTTCAATGATCATAGTGCGACATACATGCAAGCAAAAATGACTATTAGTGACCACCTCACGACATAAGAAAAACTAGGTTATGAGCTCCTTTGCAGGTCATACGAACCCAACAAAGGTCTTTGGCACTTAGGCATCCTTGTCCCATTCTAGGTGCCCCGGTCCAGCTCACCTAAAAATTCCATTATTTATCGAGCACAACTGCGACATTCCACCCTTCCCGTTTATCGGTTTCTCCAGTCTGCACTTTGTCCCCGGATCAAACATGAATCAACTAAGTCATTATTTCTCTCTCTTGCGCTTAGGGTTTCATATTTCATTGGCTTATTTATTGTGTTATATTGTATCTAGTAGATACTTATTATAGTTTACATCTATTACCCTACAATATTAGGGTTTATACAAAAATTACATTTTGTTAAATCATTTGGTGAACCTGATTTGAAATTACCCAAAAACTTGCACTTGGCATGAGATCACCAAAAAAATCATTCTTGGCATGAAATCACCCAAAAAAACACTCTTGACATGAGATATCATAAAAAAATCACTCTTCTACAACAGTAGTTCAAGACATTTTCTATCCTTTTCATTCTTCACGGATCAGGTGCACACTTTCCTTTTACTACTTTTTACATATAGTTACATAGTTTTTACATGATTTTACAAGAGTTTTCATAATACATGACTTTGACTACTCTTTCTCTTTTCTTTTGCAGGTCCATCCTTAATACACAAGGAGAAGTAGCTCTACATCAAGAAAAATAATAGGTACACCACAACACAACATAATACACTTCACCCCTAGGGTCACTTCCTCTTTCTTAGCTTCCACACTTCATATTTTTATCACTTCACGCTTTCACTTGTCTCCTCGGCACACTATCACCATCAAATTCTACATGGTTATCGGTACACATCTTTTATTTACTTTATGTTATCAAGTATTCACCGAACAACACAAAGTGAGGGAAAATATAGACACAAAATCATGCACTTGGGTGCATTTCTAGGTCCTAAAGCATAATTACATTCACATAATTCATAAGTGAGAAAAATAGTAATTGACAACTATCTTTGGTCTTTTTGTCTGTGTTTCTCATTTTCTATTTGGTCTTACACACCCTACATGCCTAGTTAGAACTTTATTTTCACATCTTTTATAACTTTGGACACCAAGGTGCCCGCCAGATGCCAACGCCCAAGCGCACTCATCCCTTTTGGGTGCCCCTAACCCTTTGTTATCCTACTTGCTTCTTTTGGGTCTCTTTTATCTTTTGGGCATCTTATTTTCTTATGGGCCAACCTTCCAGCTTGTTAATTACAAAATTCAACCAAGGGAATCATATAAATACAAATATATGTGACCAAAATAAAGGACTAATCTCTAAGCATCTATTATCATCACCTAAGGTTGCATCCAAAGGAATCTAAGAGCATCAAAGGCATCCATATAGCTTTCATTCAAGGGACAAAGGACTACATTTTCTGCATATACACATAAGAAGGGAAGTTCATTTTTTCATCCACACATCTATTTACATTGGTACATCTAGCTATCACCTGTTATCACATGCACTTGTACAAGGGATTCTTAGGGAATAATTCTATCACACACGCACAAGAACTACATGGAGTCTAGAGATGTAGTGCAACTTTCATCGTAAGTTCAATCGACTGGTGGGTGACTAGTTTGAATCATCATATTGCATATTTTATTTTTGGGATTTGAAGTAGCTTTAGGTTTTTATAGGACATCTTCTCTTTATAGGTTACAGTGGATTCTATGATCATAGTGCAATATATAGGTGACCAACAATGACCACCTTGCATGATACCGTAAAAAAACAAGTTATGAGTCCTTCATAGTCACAAGCACCCAACATAAGTCTCTGGTGTGTAGGTGCCCTTGCCTAAGTTTAGGCGCCTAGTCTAGGATCAGCTGACAACTCCAAAATTTACCGATCACAATTGTGACAATCTTCACTTCTTTTTATCAATTTCTCCACCGCATGAGTCCTAAATCAAGTGCGAATCAACTAAGTCATTCTTTCCCTCTCTTGCACTTAGGGTTTCATATTTCATTGGATTATTTCTTGTGTCATCTTATATCTAGTAACAATTATTATAGTTTACATCTCATTACTCTCGCAATATTAGGGTTTATACAAAAATTACATTTTTGTTAAATTACCATGCCATACACCATGATCTAAGTCTAGGAATAGGCTTAGAATGACCTGACTCAACACATATTTCACATGAACTGACCATGATGACCTCTTGTAGACACTTATACACCTTTTACACATCTCATGGAACATGCTTGACCTCATGAAGACCTTTAACTAAATTTGGAACTCACCTACAACACCTAGCTTGCTTGACCATGCACCAAGATACCATGACAAGGCTACAAGATTGGTCACTACTAATAAAACTTCAAGCTCAAACATGGATGAAACCTAATGGGAAATCCTATGATACATATACTCCATTTTCCATCAATGACCTTTGACATCAATTACAACACTATAGACACAATGGCCAATAATCCCCCTTTGTCATTAATGGAAACCACCTTCAGAAACATTGATGACAACCATGAATGTAAGAACCTATAAGGCCCCTTTTTCATGTTTCTGAGAATTCTTTCCCCTTTGACATCTATGAAAAAGGAACATGAAAACTTAACATGAAAAGACAACTCATAATGACAACAATGAAAAAATGACTTACTTTCTTCACTATCTCCCCTTGGATTATACTCTGCTTTTCTTATCTTCAACAACAACAAATGAGATCCATGGACCTAATATAATCATGCACATAACTCCCCTTGAATTAATACATCATACTTTGGCTCCATCCTGCTATACATCACCTTCTAGACCTGAACTATACATGAAGACACGATATTTTCCTTCAATCAAAACCTTTACATCTTTTAGGACCATGATCCCTAACACATTCTTTGAGCCCAGATTTGCCAACTTTCTCAATGCGATATAAACAAGTACACCATATGAACCATCATCTTGATGCTCCCCATGTCCTCATATCATCATTCTCTAACAACCTATGAAAATTGAAGGCCACATACCTCAAGAAAAAACATGAAGATAATTCAAATCAAATACCACATACCTAAAGTGATTTTTAGTGATTACTACCTCTATTTCAGTCCTTCAATCTTCTACAACATGTCATATTGCTTTCAAAATTCCTATAATTAGCCAATAACTCTACCTTGACATTCCTTCTAGACCCCTTTTCATATAACATCTTGAAAAGTTTGGTCAATCAATGCACATTGTATATGATGACACTCTGCTTCCCTGGAATCATTGCTTTACAAAAATTTAGAACCTTCGAATAATCATCAACCTAATTGTGTTACCTTATAACATGTAGACATAGAATTTTCTCTTGCATAATCAATCCTTGATTTCATATTGTTGAGAGAAAATTTGAATCCTTGAACTAGGATCAACTAACACTCCTTTAGTGTTATCTTTCACAAACCTTTGAGATACACTTAGCCAGACTCATGATACAAGCTAATGACTATCAACAGGGAATGTTAATACCTTGACAAACATACCACTAATTTTCAGAATTAGGTCTAAAACAAAATCAAACTTCAAAATGATCTTTCTTGACCGACCGAGAGCTCATCATCTTGAAAACTTACTCCATGGACTTATAGAGATTCAAAAGAATCATTCACACCTTGAGGAACTGAAATAACTTTGTTATACTAGGATATCATACCTTCAACCTTCTCAAGAGCATTAGATTATGAGTCACACTTGTATCTCTAATTTACAACTTTAAAACATATTTTGATTATCAAATCTCGATTCGAACATAGAGCACTTATTCTTACGCAACCAAACTCAATATATTTGATGATCAAATATTTACTCCGTAAGCATGCTTTTGATGTACTATGAATCATGCATTTCCCGATATTGATTATAATGGGACCCGAATCCCCTAGAAGCATACTCTTGTCATTATTTTTCTTTGTAGAAACTCCTTGATGGAATAGTAACCTTAAATACCATTGTCGGATCAACTGCATAGTTCTACTCATCTTCAATCTTTGAGAGACACAATAGACAATATTTTTGTAAACATATCTTCAAGACTTGATGCAAACACAAAGTTCCATGTCACATCATCAACTCGATACACCATCTCGTAGAGTTTTATGATATATTAGGATTTTATCATCTTCTCAAGATGCATTATACAAACCTAAGCACCCATACATAGGTTTGTAACAATTTATTTCAACCGAGAGACTCACCTTTTTGGTTTTCATGGTTGTGAAAATACATTATTATCTCAATACTACCTCCATGATGCATGATGATACATTTTAAAATATGAACTAATGATTGGGACACAACATATGAAACACCTCATTCCTTGGAAGTAACACTACACCATGCATTGTTGTTATGATCAATATGACTGAAAAGCTCCACAAATTACCTACACTAACTTCTAAATAGAATGAAGATATCCAAATACCCAAGAAAACCAACAAATTCATACTTAAAACCTTTAAAGAATAAGATAATCCCCTTGAAACCATTCTCTTTCTTCACACTTGTTCTTCTTTCTCAAATCAAACATAAACATGTACCTACAATCTTGAAGTCTTTATACTTGTCCAAAGAACTTGTTTTTGTGTAATAACTCACATTCACCTCTAGACCTTAAGAGCTTAATATTTTATCTACTCAAACATGAAGAAACCTCAAACTTATTCAACTAGTCATACCAAGAGAGAACCTAACATGCACTTAATTAGATGATACCACCCAAATTTGTCTTTACACTTTGTTTTAGGAGACACATACCTATTCATCTTATTTGTAATTTTTTCATTTAGTTCTTCAAAATGACCATAATTTGATTTCAACCTTGGAGAAATTTTACCATCTTCACTTAACCAATATTTCATGACACATACTACAAGAAATCCAGAACACTTTCATCATATGTAATAACAACTTGAGACTTAATCACAACACAAATTATGGAATCATAGACTTATTTGATGAATGCTAAGACACTTTACATTAGCTAAGAATGATAACTTGAAAACCATAGACCTATACTTGAGACACAATTTTAATGTAATTTGAAACATCAATTTATACCTTAACTACCTAAACCAGGACTCCATGACATCATAATCTTCATGAATGGTCTAACAATACCTTCTTGATACTCAAACACACACCTACTAAAAATTTATACGCTTTATAATCTGATACTAACATTTATTACTTAGAAATTTGACTTCTTAAATTCAACCCAAGGACACAACTCATACCACACAAACTTGAATGACATACATACCTCAACAACCATACACCTTACTAACTACCACAACTCCCGATGCATAAACTCACACCAAAGTCATAGATCATACCTTATAACTTTTGAAGTATTCAAAAAACCTAGAATTCTTAATTTCTCAAATATTGGTCACTGGATTGCATTCAATCACATATGACTTTATTCATATTTTTTCTCTTCAATCATAACAAACATACATCCTTAATCTGATTTGAGCTTCATTATCTTGTCTTCTTTCTTCTCGGTAATATCTATCTTCTTGATTGGGATTAAATCTTTCTTGATTGTCTTAACTGATTTAAGTTCTTCATGCACTATTCTTGGCTCCTTGTCTTCATTCAAAGATTTATACCTTTTTGTGTACATCATTGTTGTCATGTGTTTTTTCAAGGTCAAAATTCAAGTTGAAAACATGACAACTGTACCCTAGTGTCAAAAATTTGCTTGAAGCCCCTCTCAAGTCATCCTTTGATCATCCTACCTTGTTATGTCATAATATTCCCATCCTTGATAAGATCCATAATGTGATGTGTAACCTTTGCAAGTGTTTATGTAGACACCTAAAATATGCTTTTGCAATATTATTGCTAAAAGCACACTAATTACTCTCATTCTTACCATTTCTATTATAATTAGTGATTTCCACTAATTAACTAACATTTCCCTCTATTTTGGTTAATTAACGACACTTTGTTGATTAACTAACCTCTATCACATTCAGGATGCCAATTTATGACACATTGTAAGTCATAATCCTCTTCCAAGAAAATAATTAGCGATTATTAGCTAATTAAGCCTATTTACCCTTGTTTTGGTCAATAAACCCTATTATTGGCTAAAACCCCTCTTCCAACCATTCAAAATCACCCCATTTCCCTCCAAGACATCTCAAAAGGATTCAAAATCTTATCCTAGCCTCTTAATTGACCCTAATTGGTTAATTAAGGCTCCTCACATGCTAATCACTTGTTAATTCACTAATCATGATTAACAAGCCTTAATCTACTTTATGATTTTTAGTCCCACATGCAGAATTTTTTTCAAATAGAAAGCTATAAAAAGGACTAAGAACCTACCTTCATACTTTACACCATGCTTTGAATTGCATATCATATAAGAAATATGATTAAGAGCCTTACTTCCTCCTTGGATTAGCTTGCTCAATCTTTGCCTCCAATCTTCATGTTGGTTAGTAGAGGGATATCTAATATGGCCTTGTATCCATTGTTAGAGAGATCCTCTCACCATTTGTGAAGTAACAACAAACCATAATTTGATTGCTCTTAGATCTATTTAGGTCTATGTTAGTTAGCAATTCATACTAAGTAGGCATGCTTTAGCTAAGATTGATTGATATCATGTTAGTTATTTTAAGTGTTCCAATAAGATTTAATCATTGATGTTACTATTGTTAATTCCTAGTTTTTTAATAGACTATGTGGTGTTAGTCTAGTTATTTAGCTTTGCTAGAGTTTTTAGTAGTTATCATTTGGCATTCCTAACGAGACCTTTCCCCATTGCAGTCATTCATCTTTGAAGCTTTCTAAATTAGTTTTCAAGATTTTGTAGAGTAAATTTCAAGTTTTGATAGTTGTTTAAACGAGATAAGCGAGATATTTTATTTTCATGTTCTTTTTAGGATCTAAGGAGGTAAAGTGTTGTCAAAATTACATTAGAAAGTCAAAGATTTAAACTTTATCATTTTTTTCTTGTCAAAACCCATGTTTTGACCACCTATAGGAAGGTTTGCGCTCACGTCTTCGCCGCCACACTCACGTTGAAAGGGGCACACTCACGTCTTGAAGGCCACGTTTACACTCTTGGGGCCACGCTCACACTTCCTTGGACTTGCCTATGTTATATTGAAATTTTTCCTTTGTGTGCTTAGCTACGCTTTGGGTGCTTCAAAGTGTGTGCCGACATCTCACCGACCATGCTCACATTAATAAACCGTGTGTTTTTTACAAAGGTGTAGTGGTGATTTTAAGGCCACACTAGTGTTGTATGAGGTGCGCTTTCTTTGCTATAAGGGCTATGCTTCACGTGTCTAAGGGGTGTGCTTTGGTGTTCTAAGGTAAACTTGGCTCAAATTTAAATTTTTCATTGTTGTTTCTTTGTGCTTTTGTCATTTTTCTAGGGTTTTTAGTTGTTGTTACTGCATGTTTTTTTATTTATAGCAGGTTTTCTAACACATTTACTTAGGGTTTGATGAATTAATTTTGTTTTCATGCTTTGTATGAGTTTGGGATAGGGTTGTGTATGCTCTTCTCTTGCACCTTGTGTGATCTTGAGAATCAAAAGCAACTCTAAACCTTCTTTTGCTAACATTAGAGTAAGTGGGAAACTTCATTATTCATTTTTATGCTTAAGGGAATGAAATTTTCATATGGAATTTATATGATCCTTTGATTTAAGAGTTTTCATTTGATAAACAATTAAGGCTAAAGCTTGTGTATGCTCTTCTCTTGCACCTTGTGTGATCTTGAGAATAAAAAACAACTTTAGTTTTTCACTAAAAAGCACTTGGATTAATTGGGAATGAACCTTGATTTACAAAGCATTATGGTGGTTATTTGATTTACAAGTTTTTCATTGTTATCTAGTTGGGTTTCTTGTTGTGTATGCTCTTCTCTTGCGTCCTTGGATGATCTTGAGAACCAAAAACAACATTTAATCCTATTTTTATGATATTGTAGATATTTTTGGATAACTACTAACTATTTGTGTGTAGGACCTAATGCTTGCCAAATAAAGGAGAACTCTCTTCAAACCAAACTCTAACATACACGTGTGTTGTAGGTTGCCAAAGGTGGTCCAAACCAAATTTCTTAATCCAAAAGATAAGAAAACACGCCACTTTGCAAAACATTGTATATGCAGGTTTCGGTTAAGAGCTACAGATTGTTTGCTTTAAATTAGGAGAAACTCCCTTTGGAATAAGCCTTAAGATAACAAGAGGGATGCTCCTAGGAACCCCAAAGTAGTTCATGCAAGAGGGAACCTTGTGAACAAAATGGGAAAGTGCTCCACTACCCAATTGATTAGTATGCCTTGGTAAGATTAGAGTCAAAGTTATCTCCATTGCGACCCTAGTGAAAATAAAACTAAACACATTTATTGATCATTATATTTAAGGGGGTAAAGTAAAGCCAAGATAATCCAAGATTAGTCAGTGTGACTTTCTTGGAAAATCAAGCTCACAGAGGTAATTTGTGACACCTAGAGAGAGAACCACTAAGAAGCTTACGGCTTGGAGCCAATTTGACTTAGACATCATGTTTCAAAGAGATCTCATAAAGTAACAACTTGTTTGGAGTCAAAACCTTGTTATTCAAACAAGGAAAGAGTCCATTTAAGTTAAAACTACATGTTATTCATCACGAGACTTATGACGTGTTACTTTGTCCTAGTTTTTCACTTGTCCTAAGACAAGGCAAAACTCAACCAAATCTACACTTAGTTTGTTTCATCACCACTTGGTTTACACCTTTGTTTTCTTGTTTCCCATTTGGGAAAAAATGAAGAACAACATACGTAGATACCACTAGAAATAATTGTTTCCACCACTTTTGTAGTCTACTTGCATGACTAGGTTGCAATGTCGAAATGCAAGTGTTGAAAGTGTGAATGGTACGTCTTCATGTTCTAGTAGGCCCTTTATCTCAAACCCATATTGAGACTCATTATCATTGTAGTTAGGATGTCTCATCATTGAATTCATTTTATTTTTATGCTTCCCACATTATAGCCATATAATTGTGATACTTACTTCTTGTTTTCGTTGTGAAACTTGGCCTAAGTCTCTATTTCTATTATTCATTACTTGCATGCATAGTAAATTCTTGATATACTTAGCCTTAGTTTTTAATCCTAATATTGCCTTAAGTTTTTGTGAGTGTTGGGGTTACATTTTTTGCACTGTGATAACAACATTTTGATACTAAAATCTTGCTTTCTAACAATCTTGATTAACGTGTCCAAATAGTGTTGTTATGTTGCTTGCATTTGTAACTTCCATTTTCAAAGACTTGGAATTTGTTGGTGTCTAGAACTAGTTGTATTATACCTTATTAGAGGATTGTGTCAACACTTTCTTAGCATTTAGGTCTTGTTTATTTTAAACTTGACCTAAGTGGTGATATTGTGTTGTCACTATTTTCTTTGCACCTATCTTGGAAAAACGTAGGGAGTAAACTATTTTTGTGATTATATTTTATTCTTGTACTTCATTATCTTATCTTAGGTGTTCCTTGTCATGTATAGCCTTATCGGTGTATCATTCTTTATTATTTGGTGTCCTTGAGTTCATATTGACCATTTGGATTTGTGAACGTTTATTTTTAGACATTCTTTGTGACTATTTTATATCGTTACACTACTTGGTTTGTACTAGGACCCATACCATAAAAATGTCTAGGTGGTTTTCATTTTGCTACCTAAATCGACACAAGACTTCCTTCTAATTAAAGGAGTTCAATCGCATTATCTCGGTCTAAGACATTTATATCCCACAAACACCAACAATGACCAACCATCATGAGATTCCTTATACGTACAACACTAAGGAATCAAAGTTTTGGCATTCCCATCAAAGGATGCCCATCATGACTAAGCCTCATTTGGTTCTTCACGTTAGAGAAACCATTTTGCCACCCCGTTCCCCACCTTCATATCATATTTGATGGTATGGTTTAGATGCTTCTGATCCAAAGTATTATTCAATTTCCCCTTAGTGTTCTCGAGGATTCTGATCTAAACATTTCTTCTAATTCCCCTTGGTCTTCTGAAGATTATCATCAGAGCTATTCACCTCATGCAACTCTTAAGTCGCAGTCCTCCCTTTCTTCGTAGGGACTCCCTTATCAGTTGCCTAAACGGAATCTTCCTCCTTTGAATATTTGTGTGGCTCCAAGATCCATCAATCAAACATCTAATTTGGTTCTTGAGTCGCGGTCCTCCCTTGCTTTACAAGACCTCCCTTATTCACCACCTCAATAACCTCTTCCTTCATTGAAGATTTGGACAACTCTAAATTCTTCTAAGTCAACTCCCATGTCACAATCATCTAAGAAGACTCTCATATCACAATCATCTAAGATGAATCCCATGTCAAAATCATCTAAGTCAACTCCCATGTCGCAATATTGTAAGTCGACACTCATGTCATAATCATCTAAGTCGACTCCTACATCGCAATATCCTTCCTAGATGACTGATCCTATTGCTCTACCCACAATATGTCATCTTATAGGCAAACCTATACCAAGCTATTTCAAAGCCATGTCTTCTTCCACACCTAAGACATCTTAATAAAAATATACTTTGTCCCTTGATTCATCTTCTTCTATCAATTGAAAAATAATCCCTCTTTGGACCCTTGGTCATGTTGATCATACCTTATTCCATATTCATTAAACTTCTAAAAATTGATGTTTACATTCATGGAGAACAATTCACAAGAAATGATGTGCTAAGATATCTTTTCGAAGCACTATCAAATTCCTTTATGGACACAATAAGGTCAAACCTTCCCATCATCAAACATCATTTATACCTTCCACACTTGTTGGACCTATTTTTTCTAATTAACATCCTATGGTCGACCAACAACTACCCATACCAATCAATTCATTTCAGAGTAAAGAAGAGATTGGAGAATTTATAGGGGTACATAAAGATATTCCTCTAGAAGGTTAAGAAAGAATTCTCTTTAGACCTCGATACATTCACATATTGTGGGGAAGAGGTTGATTCCTTTTATCATGAAACAAAGGAAGACCCTAGGATCATTGCACTTGAACCTCATCTTATTCTTCCGTCTTCACATTCTTCATTGCGTGATGAAATTCCTGGGTTTGACATTGATCCACAACCTATCTTCTCATTACCCAATCATTCTTTATCTATCATGATTCCTCAATCACAATCTCACCTTGGGTCACCACTTGGTAGCCCATCATCTTCTTCTATATGTGGGCCACCTCCAAGAAGCCCTTCATCATCTATTTGGGGGTCACCTCCTAGTATCCTGTTACCTTCTATTCTAGGGCCACGTCCTAGTAGCCCTTTATCTTCTATTTGTGGGTCACCTCTGGGTAGCCCATCCTCTTCTATACTTGGGCCACATCCTAGTAGTCCTTCATCTTCAATCTATGGGACACCTCCTGTAGCCCATCCTCTTCTATACTTGGGCCACATCCTAGTAGCCCTTCATCTTCAGTCTATGGGACACCTCCTAGGTAGCCCATCCTCTTTAATTCTTGGACTGTATCCTTTTCATCCATCACATTATCCTTCTATCAATGATTGTGGAAATCCCAAAGTAATTTCTCACATCAAGTCTAAACGTCCACTTTCTTCTCCTGGATCAAATAAGTCACGTATTAGATGATAGGAAACCCAAACAATTTCTTTATCAAGCTAATATAAAAATTACAAGATCTCTAAAGCTCCTAATAATTTAAACAATCATAAAGTTTAGAATCAAATGTAAGAGTACACACCAATGCAGCCATCAAGTATGACACAAAGTGCATAAACCTCTTGATAGGGAACTCAAGCTCCCATATACAAAATCTATCTTTCAAGATAAACCACAGTCATTTTTTGAGTATGACCTCACTATGATCATCGAAATCATATATAATATAATTTTTGATAAGAAAACATGCTTAATATCCCTTATCAAGGAAATTGTAAACATTGTTGTTGGATCTTATCACGCAGATTGATATTGGTGGTCCCAATTTCCCAAAATCTAAAAAATAATATTTTTTCAAAAAATGAGAAAAAATTAAAACATTACAAAAAAATCGGGTACAAAGATCAAAAATTACAATCAGGTATTATATACACATGGATGTTCTTTCTTCCCTTTCTTACCATCCCTTTGCAAGTCATCTACCATTGTCATCCCTTCAATGATATTTTGGTTAGTCTATTTTCACACATTTTACGAAATTTATCTATATGGTATCCATTTGACCTTGGTCTTTCATCACCTTGGTAAATTAAAGAATGATGTAGCCTAGAATTTGCAAGATAACATCCTAGTCATGTTGGCCTATCACTCAGCCTAGACTGAGTGCTCACCAAGCACACAAAGGTACCAGATTCCTCTTTAGGGTTGCTGTAATAGGATGTTAGCATGATGAAGATGGAAACATATAGATTCACAACTAATCCATCATTCTATAGTGCATGCTACTCACAGATTTATGAAAGTATAAGCTTGAATGGTAACCATGATTGAAATACTAACATGCACTACACAATTACATAGAATAACACTTAGATTCAGCCAATATCTTCCATCTATTAATAAGTATAAAAGCTCCTTACAGTACTATCAATTCATCTAAGCGCATATGGATCTGATACACGTATTCAGAATCACACGTACAGATCTCTCTCTTACTATGCACCTAATCATCATATATATATATATATATATATATATATATATATAGGGTGGGGACTTGCCCTTCACCACTTAACTACTCTAGAAATAGGTCGCATGCTATTAATAGCCACACGCCGTTTACAATTATAGCCACACATGTAAGTGTGCTATCTATAGTTTTCTTACAAATAACTAAAGTGTTCATTCTATTCCTAGCTTTTTTCATGCATAGACGCTTTGAACCGCTTCTCCAAATATAGATAATGCATGGTGCGCATGTCCCTGCTTCATTGGTGTGTTCTACACGCCATCTCCTAAATATAGATCTTCAGCTCAAAATTGGCTAAGTCCTAAAATCTGAACTTGCCTTCCATGCGTGGGTCCTTCCTATCTTTCCGCCTTTGATCCTAGCCTTCTATCCCGTGCGGACTCCTTGTGTGATCTTTGCCAAGTATTCTTTGATCAACATTACCCCACACTAGTCTCATTGTCATCCCGATAATGGAAATTTCCAAAAATTTGAAGTAAAGAATATCAATGAAAGAATAAGAATGAAGAATGTGGAAGAATAAAGAATTTATATGAGGTTATTTAAGCAACCTCCTCTCAGTATCGATTAAGATCGCCTTTGGATACTCCTCTTTTATTTTTGCCTCTAAATCTTACCATTTAGTGAGTGCCTCTTCTGATTTCTCTGGAATGTCCACAGCAATGGATTCCAACTCATCCTGCTCAATTTCCCCTTTCTCATTTTGCAAAACCAACACAACACTAGACATAGATGTCATCCTTCCTTCCAAAAGGTCCATCTTCTACGTAATCAGCTTTCCAAGCTCTTCTAGCCTAGTCTTATGCAGCTCTTGTGCTTTGCTATTAGGGCCTCACACTTTTGTTTAACTATTGCCAACCTTTCTACGTGGCCCAATGTCTCATCCTTCATGGCCTTCTGGACCTCATTATTCTCTTCCAAGGTCTTAATGTTGATGAGTGCCTCTAGAGTTGTGCATATATTCAAAGCTTGATCCACCTTTTTCAATACTTCTTGTAATGCCTGTGACCCCTCATAGGATGTAATTTTATGCATTACAAATGCTTTCTCTTGCTTTGCATCCTTCTCTGATTGTTCGCACTTGCATATGTAAAGTTTCATCTTCGAGCACCAAGTCCACCAACTTTCCCACATAGTGTATCACTGAAGGAAATGTCTGTGGTACCTTGGGTTCTAAGTGTGGCCTTACTTTGATTACAGTGTCCCCAATCTCCTCTGTGATGCTTATAAAGACGTCATTCTTCCTCTGTGCGAAGTCCTTTTCTTGGGTTAAGCGCGTTATCTCCTCATCTTTTTCTTTACCTCTTTGCGCAACACTCTAATTGTGGCAGCTTTATCCATGTTCCTTCTAGCCACTTCAGTAGAAATTTTTACTAGTGCATTGCTAACTCTTGCTCCGACGACATGACGGAGGCTTTACTATCATGTGTCTAGCTTGAGGTGCCTTCTTCAATCACCTTGACACGCATGATTCTTCACATACATCAAAATTAGGCTCATCCATGTGGGTGTGCATTGACCAGGATAGTTGCTTTCGTGTTCGCACGGTCGCCATATCTTCATCCATCAACTCCTAGCCAAATAGATCCTCCTGTGTGATTGTGCTCTGAAGTGGGCGCAAACAATCTTTCCTGTGTCTTCTGCATACCCCATGGCTGGTGGAATGTGCTCTCCACTCACCCTTCTAGACCTCTGCTACTTAGGAACCCTAGCCTCCAAATTTGGAGCTTGTGTCTCCATGTCCTATGTTTTCCCGTAGTTGTTTCCTCTGGCCTTCTCTCTTCTCCATCCTTCTCCTTTGATGCCTCACCCTTTTCTTCTGTGTGCTCTGGGGGTGTAGGAGATGTAGGTGCACTTTCCTTAGATTCTTTTTCCTCCTTACTCAACTTCAGATTCCTCCTTCTTTGCTTGTTGTTTCCTTCTTGCGGGGAGAGCCGGGTGATTTATGCACAATAGTCACGGTAGCACCTTGGGTCCTTGTTCTCCTGAATACCCTTTTAAATCTATGCTCCCCTTGGACTATACTCAAGTCCTCTTCATCCCCTTCTTGTGGCTGAAGTGGTGTAATAACACACTCAACATCTTTTTGACTTATAGGATGTCTCCTACCCCGATGGTCCAAACCACCACTATCTTCGCGCTCTTCCTCCTCATCCTGTATCTTGATTTTCTCTGTAGGCTTGGGTGTTGGGACATTCTCCATTATATGCTTCCCCTTAGGTGGTGCGGGAAGCGTGAACTCACCTTCCACGTATTTGTTGTTTTCCATCTTGGGCTTCAACTGGAGATATACTAACGCTACCCCCACATCTATCATAACCAAGCTTATTGGCTTGATGTTCAACACCTTCGAAATAATTCTTTCTGTGTAGGTGCTTCTACCAGGATACACATACTTCTTTCACAATGTATGGTAATCACAGTCTACCTTGTCTGTATTGAAATTTAGTCTTCGCGTGTCTATAAACCTATACACTAAGCTTGAAAATACCTCGAGGTGAATGCATAAGGCAACTTACACCAAGGGCTCCAGTGCTCCGTCTTTCATTGGAAAGTGTGTGATTAAGAAGTGCTTTGGTATACGAAGAACCCGAACTTGTTTTTCTACCACTTCTTGGTAAGTCCTTTGGAATGTGTTATTCCTCCCCAAATGCCACACGGAGCCTGTCATACCACTTCTCTGCCATTTTTCTTACTTCATCTGTCATGGCCCCCCTACATAAGTACTTGCTAAACCTTTCAGCTGGGGACTTGTTGTCCATGGGGTATTTCCATATCTTCTCTTTTGGTCCATCTGGTAGTCCAATTTCCATGAATCCCTATGACAGTAAGACAACCCCAAAGCTGATCTTTCCTCCAGTGTGCGCTTCTTCGAGTATCTTCTCTGCAATATAGCCTGCAATGTTGTAGATCGTCCCTTTCGACATCCTTCACGCCACGTGCAACCACATAGTGTTTACCTACGACCACCACTCCTGATCATTCAACTTGGTAACCAAGTGTGCTACAACTTGTACAACTGGGTAGTTCTTCAACTTATCTATGTCCATTCCGTGCGGACCCTTCAGGTATCCCAAATCCTGTTTGGTCTTCAAAATCACGTCTTTATCTCGCAAGGTCACTTTTTATATCTTCTCTCATGGTCTTCGGACACTGCATGCGATGAAACAAGTGTAGATGAAAGTCTAACTCTGTGTCCTGCAAAGTAGAAGAAGTCTTCGTGTACCCTTCTCATAAGCCACTAGTACAAGGGTTCATACTTCCCAAAATATGGCATCTCATACAACTAATATATCCCACCTCTTTGGAAAGTTTCTCACCCACATCGTCATATACTTGGCGCATGTCATTTGCTATGTGCTTGTTTGTTCTGGTCATCAGTAAAGAATCAAGCTCCTTCTTGTTTTCCAATGTCCTGTGGTTGTATTCGCTCACTTTGCTTTTTCTAATGGGTGAATCCCATTGTTGTCTGATAATAACCCCTTCTAGGTATTGCATTTCTGAGAAATGGCTTTCAGGTGCCATTTCTTCTTCCTCAACAACTACCTTTTTCTTTCCTTTTATTGGTGCTTTGCAGATGCCTTCTTTGGTGCCATTTTTACCTTGTAAATATTTATTCTTTAACCTTGTAACTCCATGAATCAAACCCTAGCTTGATCCAACTCTACCCTAGGTGGAAACCTTGTAACCTAACTCTCTTCTATCTCCCTGCTTCACTCAAACCCTTCACCACTGGGACTCAAGCTTCTTATAGCACAGATCTGGTTACCATGCTCGACTTCACACCCTTCACACCTTAAATCGATCACTCATCTCTTCATACTTGGCTCTTCTCGTGAATACTCTTAGTTGCAATGGTAAAAATGAATCCGCATCCCTTCCTTATATATTTTTTTCAAATTTTTATGCATTTATTGCTCCTCACCTACCAAATATCCCTTCATTATTTAACCAAATTTGCTCATTCCACGCGATACATCTTCGCACCCAGCTATAACCTTCTACCGTGATTTCCTACCTTCTGGTAACAGACTTCTCTTCAAAGTGCGTGCTTCGCACCTGAGTACCTCATCACTGCACCTTCTCCTGGTAGCTAACATGGCCTATGCTTACCTCATGTTATACTATTCCTTCATCCATCTTCATCCTTGGTCACCTTTTGATACATAATCCTCTTTAAAGCACACTTGTAGCAACTTATTTCTTTTACCTTCCAAGTCCCTTAGTCCTTTTCTTGAATAATGAAAACCACCCCACACTAAAAGTATGTGCAGTCCTCTGCACATAAACATTCTTCATACAATAATTAGCTTCATGTGCACAAGCACGCTTATAACCCAAATGACAAGAAAATTGACAAAGCATAGTGACAAGGAAAGAAATACATTAAGGAAATACCAAATTGAAAACCTAGACTAAATGGCAACACTGCCTTATTACAAACACCAAGAAGACTTATTTATAGTAGGGCTTCAACCTACTCCCGTTAAAGTAACTAGGTAGCCATGTTCTATCAAGTGCATCTAATTGGCATGCACCTGAGTCAAGTATAGAAATTATAACATATGGCCCCAAGCAATGTACTTTGAGGTTTCCTGGATGGCGCAAGAACTTTGAGTCATAAAGAAGAACCATTTGTCCAATGTCAAACTTATTATCTCTTATATTTCTATCATGTCATGCTTTATGCCTGGCCTTTTCCTTGCTTCTAACTCCATCATGCTATGACTCAACACTCATCCAGGTTGAATCATCTTTTCAATCCGTTCTTCTAAAGCTTGTTCGTTAGCTAGACCTCCAGCGTGAATAATGCGCAAGGAAGGTAACATAAATTCTATAGGAAGAACAAATTCTCGGGCCAAGACTAACTAATATAGTGTGGATTTGTTCAATCTCTTTTAAGTTGTTCTATATGCCCAAAGCACAACTAATACCTTGTCATCCCAATACTTTCTCCCAACATCACATATTTTGGTCAAAGTCTGGCTCAAAATCTTGTTGAAGGCCTCAGCAGTCCCATTTTCCTGAGGATGGTAAGGTGTAGTTTTGTGGTGTGCAACCATAAACTCATCCAATAGGATCTTGATGGTCTCATTCAAAAAGTGTGTACCTCTATCACTTGTCAAGCTTAAGAGGACATCCATATCATGTAAGAACATTCTCCCATAGAAACCTAGCTGCTTTGTAGCTACCGTACAGTCTTTGGTAGGTGCTGCTTCTACCCACCGTGTGAGATAATTTGTGCAAGTAATGATATAGCGCGATCCAGTCCTACGCATGGCTGGCAAAATAGGTCCTATAAAGTCAATGGCCCATTTCTCAAATGGTTCAGCACTAGTAATTGGTCTCAAAGGCATCTCATCTCTTTGCCTTGGTTTTCCTAGGTGCTTGACAATGGTCACACGCCTTATAGTAGTCTTTACAGTCTTTATATAGTGTCTCCCACCATAATCCAGCAATTAAGATCTTCCGAGTAGTCGCATCACCTGCATAATGGCCTCCTGCAATACCACCATGAGCTTCTTCCATGATATCCTTGCGCTCATGCTCCAACACACAACGACATAATACCTCATCTCTTGCCTAACTTGTAAAGGTCACCACTGATCAACATAAATGGGGCTGCGCGTATAGCAAGCTACTTTTTTTCCAATGATGTCATTCCCTCTGGGGCCATACTTGTTCGTAGAAAGACAACAATGTCTTCTAGTTCCATGGGCACGTGTTGTAACCTATATAGCTATGCATCCGACAATGTCTCTTCAATTGTCTATGCCTCCTCTCTGTATTGATCCTAGATAAATGGTCTAGTCTAGAGTTGCTTTTCCCTGGTTTCACCACAACTGTGAAATCAAATTCTTGAAATAGGAGCACCCACTTGCATATGTGCCTATGTAAAACTGGCTTATTTACCAAGTACTTCAAGGCCATGTGATCTGTATAAAACATAAATGGTGTTGCTAACAGGTACTGTCAAAACTTGTATAGTGCATAAATCATTGACAAAGCTTTGCGCTCCGTAGTTGTATAATTCCTTTTAGCAGGAGTCAGCTTCCTACTAGCAAAAACAAATTGGATGATCAATAATACCTTCACCAGGTTGAGCTAGCACAATGCCAATGGCCATACTAGAAGCATCCACATGCACATGAAATGGTTTATCCCATGAGGGAAAGCGCAAAATGGGCGCGGTAGTAAGTCTCTCTTTTAATACCTCAAATGCGTGATGCTACGGTTCTCCCCAATAAAATGTACCTTTTCCTTTTAGCAATTCTTCCAAGGGTGCTACAATTCTGGCATATCCTTTTATAAACTTTCTATAATATCTGTATGACCCAAAAATGTGCGCACCTCACTTTGACTGGTAGGCACTTCTAGGCCTAATATGACCGCAACCTTGGCTGGATCAACTAGCAAACCTTCCTTGCAGATTATATGCCCTAACAGTATCTCGAATGGTGTAGCAAATATGCACTTCTTAATATTCAAAGAGATACTCAATTGTCTACATCATTCAAACATTAAGCGTAGATTGTCACAATGATCTTTCACAAGCCCATATATTGTCCAATCATCTAGATATACCTGTAAGAAGTTATGAATAAAATCCTTGAACACCTGAACAACTATGTGTGAGAATACAACAGTGCATTTTTCAATCTGAAGGGCATCACAGTATAGGCAAAACTACCCCATTCAGTTGTAAATGTTTTCTTTTCTTGATCCTCCCATGCAATCCTAACTTGATGATACCCGGAAAATCCATCTGTGAAAGAATAGATTTCGTGCCCTGTAACTCCTTCTAGTATTTCCTTAGTGAATGGTGTAGGGAAATGATTTGTAACGCATGCAACATTCAGCTCCCTGTAGTCCAAACTTATCTTAATCCACTCGTCCTTCTTAATACTGATCACCATTGGGCTCACCCATTCTGACTCATCAAGGGGCTTGATAATTCCATATTTCAACATTTTATCAATTTCTTCCTTTACCTTTTCACGCAAATTAGGATTCATCCTATAAGGCCTCTTCCTAACTGGCCACACACCATCCTTAAGTTTGATCTTCATTTCCCCAAGTGATTTATGCACACCTTTTAGTTCATGATATCCTCTAGGGAATAAGTCATGATAATCCTAGAGTAACTCGATGATCTTTGCTACCTCCGAGTCTGACCAATAGTCTCTAATGATGGCCTCCTTAAGCTCAGCCTCCGAACCTATATTCACCTTCTTTGTCTTCATGGGTTCATGGTAGGTGTGCGTATCCTACACTGTCTAAGACCTCACGCACCCCATGTGAATGTTTAATATCTAGGTTCTCAACCTCCTCATTGTCCACAAGGTAGACCATCTTTGCTTTCTCTTTCTCAACGCAAGTGCGCTCAAGTAGTTTGGAGTCTATTTCTTCTTCTTTTGCAAAACATGCTTCAATTCAACCTCATTGAACAAATCATGAATATGCCCTTCTACCTTTTGCACTATCTCCCATAATTAAGTGTTTAAAACTTTTTAATGCCTCTCTCTACTGGAGGTTGAGATAAGAAATAATCAAAGGTCTGGGTCATACTTGCAGTCAAAATTTTCTAGTTCCTAGTTTCTCTATGTAGTTCTACATATACATACCAAGCACGTGCGCATCATAAGATTGTGGAATATAATTTATGTACCTAGAGTGATGATGGTAATGCTTCCTGTCCTACTATCTAGAGTCTCTCACACTGTGATGAATGTGATGTTGAACAAGTTGATTACCATGATAAGTATAGATTTGCGTAGGTGCATTGTGCCTTATAAACCTGGTAGATAAAGCTATTCCAATCTCTTCCCAGTTTATAAGATTATCTCTGTGGACTACCCACCAATGCGCTGCTATCCCGCACAATGTATACACTAACATATCCCTCCGTTTAACTGGATCTGCCCACTATGTGTTTCCATAGCCTTCAAAAAGGTAGAAAGATCTTCTGTCCCTATATACCAAGATATTGTGCCACCGATCCGTCAAATTGAGCAAGATCTATTCACACGCGTAACCACACTTTTCACCTCATGCCCTACTAGTTCATATGTACCATGAGCCCAATTGTCACAAGAAATACTCATAGTATCACTAATAGAATGAGAATATTCCCATTGTAGAATGCCTTCTTTTGATGGCTCATTGACCTCTGGATCCTGAATAGCGCGTACATAGACTCTATTCAAATCCTCCTCACTTAGAGGCTCTACATAGGGCATAGAATTCCCATCTGTCAAGGGTATCACAACCCTTTCCTCCTTGTTTTCAAAGCTGATGTATCCCTTATTGAATCTCAAGTCGATTATTCATATAACAACAAGGGTGTCCAAGCAAGGCTAGAAAATTATCTACCTCTGCAAGTAAGTGCTAACACCTCAAAATCCCCAAAGAAACTTGGCTCAGTATAGTTATAGATGCATTCTTCAACACTCCTATGAGAGTGTCCTTAGTCCGGTTTGCCATAAACAACACATTAGATGATGGGTGCAATGGGGGCCTCCCCATTTGTACCCAAGCATCTAATGTTTGTACATTTACTTCCACGTCTTTATCAATCAATATATTGCTCAATAGGCACCCATCCATAACAACATTCAAGGTAATTTCTTTGTCATAATCAATGCTATCAGGGGGAAGATTGGCATGAAGAATCTACCTTCCGGTCTCAAGACTTGCACACGAGTGTTCCTTTTTAGCCAACTCCCCAATAGTGGAATAATGTTCTCCTGGTGCAACATCTTGCATACCTCCTACAGATCATCAATATTAGTTTGAACTATCTCTGAGGCTCTCTTCTATTCCTTTAGGTACTGTATCTCTCCCTGAAGATTCCTTAGCACTTCCATGGTATCCTAGTAAACTTCCTTCTAATGAGTAGGATCTGGATACCTTGCATGCAAAACTTCCTCCTTGGTAATCGTAGGCTTCTGATGCAATGCCTCAGTGCACATGCTACTTCAGTGCATGTAGTGATCTTTACTATTAATGCCTCAGGTCCTTCGGTTATCTTAGGCATCCATTGGTCTCCTACCGCATGTTGGATTCTAACCATTCTGGTGCCTTTGTTTTCTTGCTTATGCTACTTGCTCAAATGCTCATATAGGTCTGGGAACTCTTCATAGCTATGGTTCTTCCCGCATAAAGAACATGCATGATTCTGAGGACATTCGCACCTGTAGTGGTCAGGAGATCCACACGTATAACATATTCCTCAAGGAAACTCCCCTCTTCCTCCACCATCGCCGTGTCCTCCATATCCACCACGATATCCACGTCCCCTTCCACGACCCCCTTCAAGACGCCCCTCATTCCTTTCATAACATGTTTGAGTATGATCCCGATCCTGGTGCTCATTCCTACCCTTGGAATTATCTGTTATACCTGTCTTTCATACTCCAGTGTAAATGGCATCCTGGATCTAACCAATCAAATGGAAATATTCAAGATATCATGGGTCGTGGAACTACAAATCTTTCAAAAGTGGATACATTCTTCCTTATCACGTGATGTAATAAAGGACAATAATAGCATCATGATTCAAATGGAAAATTTCATAGTCCAATAGTAACGAGCGCACAAATCATGAGGGCAACTATCCTTAGTGGGACCTTCCACTTCACAACTGCATGACACTAAATTCCCGAGCGTGTTTCATGGGCTGAATTTGCTGACAAATTTTCTAACTGCTTAGCCATAGCTATGATCTGTGCCTCTAGGAATGGAATGACCCCAGTGTCAATGCTCCCAACTCGCCTTAGTGTGTAAAGCTACTTCTAGTGCTTCGCGCGGGTCCGTGTAGGTCTTATGTGACAACGCCCTCCTAAAAGGTGTAATCAATCCTCCAACAAACCATTGTGCATGTTGGCTAGCGTGGATATCATAAGACAACTTAGATAAAAGTGTCTTAAAATGAGCATCATACTCACGTATGCTCTCAGTAGTGCCTTGCTTGATATCCTTGAGCGCACTTATACTCTTCCTCGCTCAAACTCAGGGATATGGAACTCTTTTAAGAATGCATCTTTCAAAGGTGCTACATAATCCACGTAAGTTTGATCTCGGTTCAAACTTCCTATACCAGGTTGTGTGCACTCCTGTAATGTAGTAGAAAATTGACTTACCTTTCACTTAGCAACTATAATCCCTTTAGCGTGCCACAAAATTTCACACATATGCACATGATCAACAACATCCTCTATATGAGACATCTCCATATAGATATTCTCGTGGTTGCTGTAGACCTTGACCACCCGACTCGGAACCTCATATGTTCCCTCTACCTCTAGAACCACCAGATCCACCAGAACTAGAACCACCTATACCTCCTATTCCACCACCCGTAGTTGGACTAGGGCTATGAATGTGCTCCCCCCTATGCTCCCGACAAGTTACTATACGTAACCCTATAGTCTGTGAGGAAGTCCCACTTCCAGAGGTGAATCCAATATTTTGCGTGCTCACGTTCTATGTAGATGATGTGCCTAAAAAGGTTCCTCCAAATAACATTGAAGCCATCTATCCTGCCATTGATGTACTCGATCCCTGACTTACTCCTATCCTCTTACTTCTCAAATTAGCTTGTTGATTACTTGTCATACTAGATATTGGAAAACCAAGCGTAAAAGCTAGGTCACTAGGTGGATTAAGATGCGTGCCTACGGCCCAAGTAGTCTCTATTGGCATACTTCCATGCGAGGCCGAGAAGGGATCTCTATCATGCTTTCTAAGATGGGGAGTTCTGCTTTGCTTGGCTCCATGTCTACCATGTGAGCCATAAATGCTTCATGAGCTAGCTCTCTCCTTAGCACCATACTTTATGCAACAAATGCTACTTCTCTATTTCCTCTCATGCACCTCATTATACTTAAGCCACCTTTCCTCTCTTTGCTTTTTTGCTGCTAGGTCTCGCCATCTTAATACCAAACTGCTCCGCTTCGCGTGTGGTGAAATTTAGCTAGCCATCGACTTACTTTTGAGGTTTAAAGTTACCATTAAGATCTTGATCGCCAGAGGAATACCGTGTAAGTATGTCCCTCTTGGATACCTCAAAAAATGGAATTCAGCTACCTCTCGGGCAAGAGTACGTCGAAATTGAATATTTCGTAATATAACTCGTTTAGAACACCACGTAACCACATATGCACCGCACGAGTCCGATCAAATCAGCATAATAAAGGGCCTAAAATTCTTATTGTGTCCAAACAAGTGCATGATATCTCCAATTCCACTTGGGATGCATAATCCATAATCCAATTGTATAGTTCTACTAGAAAGATAGTGAAAAATATCTCATATAAACGTCATACGTGTTCTGTTTCTACCCAAGTTCATGCGTTAAACTCGAGATCCAAGGTCTTTGAAATGTGTATATTCTTCCTCCGGATCATGTATCCATTCCTCAATACTTTTAAAAGTTATTCGGTATGCCTTCATCATGAACCATCCTGAAAACAACTGAAAAAGAGGTCCCAAGCAATGGAACCAATGATGCAACCTAGAATTTGTAAGATAACATCCTAGTCGCACCGACCTATCACTCACCTCTAGATTGAGCACTCACCAAGCACACAAAGGTACCAAATTCCTCTTTAGGGTTGCTATAACAGGATGTTAGCATGATGAAGATGGAAACATATAGATTCACAACTAATCCATCATTCTATAGTGCATGCTACTCACAGATTTATGAAAGTATAAGCTTGAATGGTAACCATGATTGAAATACTAACATGCACTACATAATTACACAAAATAACACTTATATTTAGCCAATATCTTCCATATATTAATAAGTACAAAAGCTCCTTACAAAGATACTATTAATTCATCTAAGTGCATATGGATCTGATACACGTATTCAGAATCACACGTATAGATATCTCTCTTACTATGCACCTAATCATCATATATATAGGGTGGGGACTTGCCCTTCACCACTTAACTACTCTAGAAATAGGTCACATGATATTAATAGCCACACACCGTTTACAATTATAGCCACACATGCAAGTGCACTATCTATAGTTTTCTTACAGATAACTGAAGTGTTCATTCTATTCCTAGCTTGTCTTCATGCATAGACGCTTTGAACCGCTTCTCCAAATATAGATAATGCATGGCGCACGTGTCCCTGCTTCGTTGGTGTGTTCCGCATGCCATCTCCTAAATATATATCTTCAGCTCAAAATTGGCTAAGTCTTGAAATTTGAACTTGCCTTCTCGCGTGGGTCCTTCCTATCTTTCTGCACCTTTGATCCTCGGCCTTTTATCCTACACAGACTCCTTATGTGATCTTTGCCAAGTATTCTTTGATCAAAAATAATGACCGACCTCTTAGAGATCCTATCACTATTTACATCTAATAAAATTTTTGCGAAGACCTTTTAGATGTATTTGTTAACACTATCAATGTCTTCATCATAAAAATTCCACCTCCTTCCATCAAGCCATCAAGTGGTTCTTAACCCTTTTCAAACAAGAGAACTGAAATAAGTTTTCTTAAAAATAAAAGAATCAATCAAATGTAAAAGCACAAAGCTAAAAGAAAAATAAAATTGATATATAACTCTCTCTTGGGGTATTTCTAATAATCTCTACCAGGCTATAAATGTCCTCGACTAATAGTAGAGAAATGTTACGATTAGAATCAAATACAATTCTATCAGTGGTTATGGACACTGGTGGTAGCGAGAGCAATGTACAACTCTCTTTCCAAAAATCCATTAAAAAAATCAATTTTGAAAAATAAATCATTCCTACACATTGACTAGGTGTCTTCACTTGTTGTCTATCAAATCTACCCTCCAAGAAGTAATAAATTTCAATGTGCACACACTAGATCTCGATGAGTAAATAGGATTAATATGTTACCAAGTGTCATTTTTTTGGACCTTGTTTAGACTCTTACTTTAGTCCGTATCTTGTCTCACGATTTATGCCTTAGGCTAATTGCTTCTTCATTGCGAGGTTTCTAAGCCACATTCATAACATTTTTGTTCTTCTACTTCATTCAAAAAATCTATGTGTATAAGATTGTATTTTTGCCATGTTTACGAGCACCTTTGTCCCCTTTCATAAAAATAATCTTCTACTTCTTTCAACCATGTGCTTCTTGAACAACTTACACTAGGGGCATCATTGCTCCTTCCTAACATTTCATGGGTTTAAGTTCATCATCATGTTGAAGCTATCCATATTGGCCTTGACCTCGCTTCTATGCATGAAGAGTTTACCTTTGTATATTCCCATCTATCACTAGGGGCATTTTCCCATCTTCACTTTCTTCCGCATACGTGTGGCATACCGCCTTGTTTATTCCATCTATTCTTTGGAGCATCCACATTTCTTGTATATAGATTCAAAAACTTCTAGAAAATCACAAAATCATTCAAATATATTTCAAAACTCCCAAAACATTCAAATATGTTTCAAAAACATAAAAAACACTAGCACCAAAGTCTAGTGTTGCTCTCCGCACCCCAGGATAAAAACCGCATTCAATGCACTAGAAAGTCAAATTTTCTTATGATATCTTCTAACACTTTTTGCGATGGCTATTTTTAATAAATAATCAATTTTCACATGTTTTTGCTACATTGGGGCATATTTTTGCTTCCCGGTGACCCTTCCTGCTACTTGGGGCATATTTTTTCCTTATGGTAATCTTTGATGCCATTGTCGACTTCGTTAATTTATTCTACAATATTTTCTCTACAAAATCACAAAACACCCAAACAATTAATTTTTTAATAAAAATCCAAAAAATTGTAAAAATTTCAATTTTTTTTCAAAAATTGGTAAATGGCATGCACAACGCTAAAGCATGTATCAAATGCGTTGTCCTCGAACATCAAAATTTTTCCTACAAAAATATTTCTTAGGTTCTTTATTGTTCTTGTCTCAAACAAATCACAAATCATTTTGATCTACCTCCATTAACAAAGTTGGCTTGCTTACTATGTCAATACTCCCGTGCAACAATGAGTTGCACGGAGACCGTGTCATAACACACAAATGATTTTCATTGGAATACTTGTGTCCTCGCTTATTCCCTTGTATGTATCCTTTCTTGAGGCACCATGTTTAACCCTTATCGTTAAAACATGAACATTCAAGAACTAAAGCTTGATAATAAAAACATTGGTGCAATTGTCTTGAATGTTGTTTGTTTGAGTATGTGTGATTGTACTTTTTCTCTATTAGGTTAGTTGGTTTACTTTATCGTATTACATTCCATTGTGTATATTTCATTATGCATGTTGCAGATGGAGTTACACATTTTTAGTAGTGAAAAATGTTAGTAATATAACTTTTCATGTTATTTAAAACTTTTGTTTATTTTAATAGGGTAGATGATTTAGATCCTAAGGGAAACATGATGAAACAAAGTTTCTTATTGAAAGATTGGGTGCATAAGATATTCCTATTTTCTTCACTGTCATGTCTTATCACTATTCATCTTTCTTCCAAAACACCAAGGGCAATAAAAGAATCATTATTTTTATCCCCGCTTGTTTCTTCTATCCATTTCGATCCTATTTTTGATCATCAATTGAATTATTCTATCATCCCATTGAAAATCAAGGGGGCATCCTTCATTCTACTCATTTTTCTTCAAAAATTTACTTGTATATGCTTTTCTACTATGTTTGAAGTGACGTCACTTACTTCACCTCAAATAGGGGAAAATGTAGACACCTAAAATATGCTTTTCCAATCTTATTGCTAAAAGCACACTAATCACTCTCATTCTTACAATTTCCATCATAATTAGTGATTTCTGGTAATTAACTAACGTTTCCCTCTATTTTGGTTAATTAACGATGTTTTGTTGATTAACTAACCTTTATCACATTCAGGATGCCAATTTACGACACATCATAAGTCATAATCCTCTTCTGAGTAAACAATGAACAATTATTAGCTAATTAAGCCTATTTAACCTTGGTTTGGTCAATAAACCCTATTATTGGTTAAAACACCTCTTCCAACCTTTAAAAATCACCCCATTTCCCTCCAGACATCCGAAAAGCTTCAAAAGCTTATCATAGCCTCTTAATTGACCCTAATTGGTTAATTAAGGGTCCTCACATGCTAATCACTTATTAATTCACTAATCATGATTAACAAAAATTAATCTACTTTATCCTTTTTAGTCCCACATGCACCAAGATGTAAAATTTATTCAAATAGAAAGCTATAAAAAGGACTAAGAACCTACCTTCATACTTTACACCATACTTTGAATCGTATATCATATAAGAAATATGATTAAGAGCCTTACTTCCTCCTTGGATTAGCTTGCTCAATATTTGCCTTCAATCTTCATGTTGGTTAGTAGAGGGATATCTAATATGGCCTTGTAGCCATTTTTAGAGAGATCCTCTCACCATTTGTAAGTAGAAACAAACCATAATTTGATTGCTCTTAGATCTATTTAGGTCATGTTAGTTAGCAATTCATACTAAGTAGGCATGCTTTAGCTAAGATTGATCAATATCATGTGAGTTCTTCTAAGTGTTCCAATAAGATTTAATCATTGATGTTACTATTTTTAATTCCTATATTTGTTAATAGAATATTTGGTCCATTCATTGGAATGTTGTCAAAAGATGAAATATGTACTAAGCCTAGAAAGGCAATTCTCTAGCCTTTCCAGGATATGTGTGCATTCTCCGGGGTTGATCAAGAAGCATAAATCTATCTAGAGACATTATTGAAGAGTTTGAAATGCAATGGAAAAGGTTTAGGAAGATCTAGGAAAGTTTTAGAGGTTTTGGAGCATGAACAATGAAAGCGGGTTTTGGAGGCTTAAGGAGCTTGTAGTGGAAAAAGTACTGCGCACTTCAAATAAGGATTTTGGGAGTTCCCGGATGATTCAAAAGGCAAACAAGATATTTTAAGAAATATTAAAGAATAATCTACACGATGGATTTTCCATATTTTTCACAAGACTCAAGCTCTTCTCAATATAGACTAGTTTCAAGAGACTCACTTTGCGATTCCGAATGAAAAAGAAGATATTTTTGGAGAAGGATGCCGAATCAGGTCTATAACAACATTCCATTGATATTAAAATGATCTTTTTATTCAAAATGATGCAATAATTTTCCAAAAAGACATCTCAAAGCTCCGGAAAAGTGGTTTCATATTTTTCAGAGTTTGTTAATTTCACAGTTGGATGGGTGACACATTTTGGTGTCTCGTCTGTACTAACTATCCCAATTGTCCTAACTGTTTGGGATAGGGGGGACAATAGGGACAATAAAATGTACCCCACCCCTTAGTTTTAGCTTTTGGACCCTCATATGATCTTGTACCTTCCCGATAAGTGCTAAACGGTCATGGGTGAAAAATTGGCTAAGTTTTTCCATGCTAACCCTCGGCGCATTTTTTTGTCCTAACTATCTAGGAAAAGGGGATTGTTGGGAAAAAAATGTGCCCCACCCCTAGCCCCTACTCAGATTCATGATGTGATCACAAATTTTTTCCAATCGGGTGCTCAAGCCTTCTGTCTCACCTGTTAGAGTAGGTATTTACCTTAGCTCATGTTCACTTAGGTACATTATTTACCTTTATTGTATTTATCCTCACCTACTTATGTGTGTGGATGTTTCTTTTATTTATTTAGATATTAGGAGATATTATCTAGTTGTTAGGTATAGTTCTTTCCTTGATCTATGGTATTGACTAGTTCTTTCCTAGATTTATGGTATTGACTAGATCCTTGATGTCTAGTTCTCTCCTAAATCTATGGTCTTGACTAGTTCTTTGATGACTAGTTATTTCCTTGATTTATGGATTGATCTACGACCTTTACTGGTTCTTAGATTGTTATTCCTTTCCTATTTAAGCAAGGCCCATTCTCAATGTATTGCATTAAGTTCCATAATAATATATGATATTGTTGCATTTTTTTGCAAAGGTTTATGTAAAGTTATTTTGGCAAATTACTTTCATCTTATTGATCGTGGTGTTTGATTAGCATCTGTGTTCTTGGCTTGGTACGATCTGGTTATCGTTCCTTTCATGGTATCAGAGCTACACAACTTGATCCAAACTCCGAGTGTCATGATCCAAGAAAAGCCAAGGTAACAAGGCAAGGACATGAAACTTGAAGAAGCAGGATCAACACCAAACCCTCCCATACTAGTGAGTGGGTGGAGTGACACTATAAATCTATATGAGTTGTCAAAACAACTACTCAAACACTGACAAAATAACACTAGAATGCACTAATAGATCCCCCATAAGAGATACTGATCAACATGCCAAAAGTGTTGAAAATATAGATACAAAATATCTCAACAAACAAGAGAGATACACTACACCTACTAAAGAAAAATGCTCAAAACAAGAAGCATCACAATGCATAAGGTATAGAAAGTGTACAAGAGGCCTAATGGTGGAGGAGCCACGCCTATAGAGTCCTCTCAATGAATGCCTATGTCACCGCCACGAGTGATCAGATATCCACCCCAAATCAACACGGATGGATGAAGAAGATGCCTGTATATGGCTTGGTGTAAAATGCACAATGGGTGCATGCAAAAGAACATCAGAACGTGTGTCAGGTTGATCATGTATGACAAAGGCTGAAATCTCGTGGTTTCTCAAGCTCGAGTGAAGGTGCGTAAACTCATGTGTTGCTCATGATCCTCAGAAAGAGTCGAGCGAAAAAGGAGCTCACAATGTGTGATCCCAATAAAGTATCTCGCTCGAAAACCAATGTCATGACAAGAATTCCACTTAACATGTGGAATAGAGGAAACAATACCCTATGACTTTCTATCAATGAATCCTCTAGTGAGACCCATAGAATGGAGCATGTGAGAACTGAATGCGGTGGTATGCTTCTTAAAAATCCATGCAATGAAAGGTAGGATACACAACATGTGGTACTGTAATAGGCACAGATGTGGAAGAGCATGTAGTAACAAGCCTCATAGGTTTAGAAGCATCAAAAGTAGGTTCAGGCTCAAAGATTGGTAGATCAATGTTAGTGGGTACAAGAGCAACAACTACACACCAAACTTCTTTAGCATTGTACAAGTTTTTTGAGCCGAGCTTCTTGGGATGCCTTGGAGCGGATCTTTACTCTCTTTACTTTGTTGTTACTGGTTTTGGGTACCTTGCAGTGTCCCTTTTCCTAGTTATTGTACATGAGTACCTCATCAGGCCTAGTTGTCGGGACTCATACTATGGACATGCCACTTCTATTTTGGCCCCTAGCTTCACTTGAGGGGGCTTTTAGAGTATGTATTTACCTTAGCTCATGTTCACCTAGGTACATTATTTATCTTTATTGTATTTATCCTCACCCACTTATGTGTGTGGATATTTCTTTTTATTTATTTAGATATTAGGAGATATTATCTAGTTAGGTATAGTTCTTTCCTTGATCTATGGTATGGACTAGTTCTTTCCTAGATCTATGGCATTGACTAGATCCTTAATGTCTAGTTCTCTCCTAAATCTATGGTCTTGATTAGTTCTTTGATGACTAGTTATTTCCTTGATTTATGGCTTGATCTACGACCTTGACTGGTTCTTAGATTGTTATTCCTTTCCTATTTAAGCAAGGCCCATTCTCAATGTATTGCATTGAGTTCCATAATAATATATGATATTGCTGCATTTGTTTGCAAAAGGTTTATGTAAAGTTATTCTGGTGAATTACTTTCATCTTATTGATCATGGTGTTTGATTAGCATCTGTGTTCTTGGCTTGGTATGATCTGGTTATTGTTCCTTTCATCACCCTCCCCGTTAAACACTGCACAATTATATAAAAAACACCAAATATAATTATATTCAATTTAGAAATCATTCGAATGTTGTATTCATCTAGAGATAGCTTCTTATACAAATGCTTGATCCTATAATCTAGGAGTCAAGTCTTATCACTTAGTCTTCCTCATATCTCTCTCCATAAATCTCTCAAGCTTATCCCTAGGATCACTCACACTCCAAAATAGCTACGTGAGTTGTTTATTCAACAACTTCACTCACACACAACTATTAACTATATTATTAATATGAGTTGTATTAACTCATTATTAATAATATTACAATTTATTAATAATGTCACAATATATTTGTAACACCTCCTAGCTCTCCACTCATCTCCCACCACTTATCAAGCCCAGGGGAAGGGGGCACATGTTTTTACCCCTACTATCCCAATTGTCTTGAGGACTCATGGGAAAAGTTGGGACAAAAACGTGCTCCAAACCCCTTGCTTTCAAAGCCTAAATTTTAAAGTGTGCTTTCATGACTTAAAAATATAACTATTATGAGCATTAAAGGAGTTTTACAAACCTTTTTCATTTCATTCCTCCACCAATTTGACCCAGAATCCATCATTGACATCTCAAAGCTCAAGAACACCTAAAAATTCATCAGACATACCTATAATTTCATACGGGGCAGCCATGAACACCGAAACGAATAAATTTTGATATCTTTCAAGCCGGTGATCCAATTTGAACTAAATTTTCTTAATTGTTCTACAATCCAGGAACCTTCAAGAACGTAGTGATAGAAAACCCTGTGATGCTATGAATTATTTACAATATAGAACCCTAGTTTTTTGCCCTAGTTTATGGTTTTTTAATTTCCAAACATTTCAATGGGTGGATTGCAATGAAATTTTGAGCACAAGATCCTAAGAATGAGCCTATTCCAGTGAAGTTATTTTCATGGAAAACTGACAGGGGAAGTGCCATTTCTAAAAATAGTAAGTATCTGGTCTTTCCACTTACTATAAATATAAATTTTATGGAAAAGGAAAACCTCCTCCAATAATCGCACTTAAAGATTAGTCAAGAAGACAAACTAGGAAAATTTGGTGAAAAAATAAAAAAAGCACAAAAAGCAAGAAAAAGCAAAAAGCGTAAAAGTAACCACTACCTCTTACTTACTAAAAATAGAAAGTGTGTGTTTTAGGTGCACAAAGATTGTCTTACTAATTTTTTCACCTAGTGTCACTCCAAGGGTTAAACACATTAACCATTAAATAAGATTCAATATTAATTAAATTAATATAACAAACATTATAACAACATTATAACAAATGCAATAAAATAAAATAACATAGACACAAATATTTAACGTGGAAAAACCCCCAAGGGGTAAAAACCATGAAAAGAGATAATTCCATTAATGAGAAACATAATTACAGTCAATATCTCCTTCCTCACTTCTCTCCACCAATCCACCATTGTGAATTAAATGATCATGCCACATGATCATATTTATTTGACCCCAATGGTCACGAACCAATTAAGTGACGCCATGTGACTTTATAAAAAGGCACCTCGATTTAAATATTTATTAATAATAATCAATTAAACATAAAAAAACTTAGTTTATATTAAATAATGAAGAATATAAACATTCTTAATTATTTAATTATAAACTAGGGTTTATAGGCACTTAATATTACGTTTCTAACACCTAACAAATTTTTCCCATAATGAAGTTCAAATTTGCCTATTTTGAGCCTATTTCAACCCTTGCATCAGAGTATCTAGATGTGGGAGAAAATGACGTGGCTCACATGGACTTGGAGGATATGAAAAGCTAGATGCTTGGTGGTCCCGGGGAACCTATTGAGGAAAGAAGATACACAAGTGATTTGTATGCTATAGGTGGCCAATGAATTGGTGATGACATGTGCTCAACACTATGAGCTAGACACGAGAATCATAAGGGCCGATAACAATTCATCCTTGGAATTTCTCACCCCTAAGTGAATATCAAAAACATGTAGACCCCAACTTAGAGCAATATGGTAATCATCCCAAAGGAGTTTACATAAGGAGAATGGTCAATGATAGATTTATACCTCTATGGCCTTACATTGGGGTCTTGGCCAAGCAAGTAAGAAAACCCTCCCATGTGCCTAAGTCTTGGTCTAGGCATGAGTTTCATGAAGGATTCTCGATGTGATCATCTTTCTAAGAATAGTGATGGGAGAAGAAACTCTAAAAGAATTTTAGGATTGAATGGTTTTGTTCATCCTCACCATCATCAAGGGTAGGAAAATGATTGACTAGGTCAAATCATTAGTGAAAACCTCCATTTTTAGTTGCTCCAGCTTCCAGTCACAAGGAAATTTTCCATGAAATCATACTTAGTGTATGATCTTGCTATTATGAGATATTTCAGGGGTTTTAATCTCACAAATAATATCTCCCAAAAATCCCCTCACCTATGAGAGATATCTATATCTGACCCTCGGGAGAGTAATCACCACTTTACAAGGGTGAATGATGCATTTACCATGTATGTTATAAGATTTCTCAAAGGAAATCCTGAACTGAGACTGTCCTTACAAGATGTAGTGTTGATCCAAAGATATGGGTCCTTATTCACTCGCTTATCAAATTTCTCATACATCACAATATTTATATTTGACCTCACTTTGGAAAAAAATTCTAAGATACCTTAGTGAATAGACTCTGTCATGTTCAATATTTGTAGGAAACTAGCTCATGTTAATTAAAAAAATAAATGGAAAAAGAAGAAATGTGTGTCTTTCCCTATCTCTTTGGGAAATTTTTCTTGCAAGTCTCTCATTGATGCATCAAATTTAGAATCCTCTTTCTCTTAGTTGAATTTATTTTCTTACACTTCGAGAGCTAACTTTGATATCTAGAGCACTCCTGATATGTTTCATATCCCTGATTTGCACCATGTGCCGCAAATTGAGGACTATTGGGTGAATTGTGCTGAAAATTTTGAAGTTAGTGAAAGGGACCATATGAGGATGACAATAGGGAAAATGAAGAGCTTTAGTTTTTATTAGTTTAAGGAGGGTAATGAGGATGATGGAACAGAGTTGTAGGATTCCAAATATAAGGTCATGAAATTTCTCCCCCCAAGTTTCTTGGAGCATATGGGAATTGGGGGATATCAATGAATGAACCATGAAAGTGATTTGAAGATCTAGAGAGTGGTTCAAGAAGAAGAGAATTGCATTCATTAAGCTAGGAGGTCACCAAACTCTCAAGAAATAGGCATCTCCTATGTCTTCTTTAAGGGCAATTGAGAAAGCGTTAAGTTCTGTCCATTTTGAAAGGCTCCTAAAAATAAAGTCCATGGAATCTGAGTTGAATCACTACAAGAGGATCCACAAGAGGGAAAAATCATCTCAAGAACCTGTTGGTGCCATTTTTGAGCTTGCACCATTTTTCCCTAATTTTTCCTTCATTCTGCATGCTCTGAAATGTTTTTCTCTCAAATTGGTGGTCTACAACTTTTCCCCTCTTGCTTGGATGCTTTGAAATGCTCACAAACTTGTTGTTTTGCCCCAATTTGAAAGAAATCTGCATGTGTGCCCTATTTTGTGCCCTAATTTTTCCAAAATATGCGGGCTCTGTCATTTTTCCTTTTTGCCCAATCATGGAAGTTTAAAATTGATCAATTTGCACTTGTATGCCATTGAAAATCCAATTCCATGATAAAAATTCTTTAAAAACATGTTTCAGTTGGTTTAATTTCAAGAAATTTGTCATCCTTAGCAAAAAAATCGAATTCTAGGGCATCCCTGGCATTTTCTATGTTTTGACAGTCAGATGGGCATCATTTGCCCATCAATTTCTTCTTCAACATTCATCAAAAATGTGGCTTGTTCTAATTGGACAAGGATCGGTGGGTCATTTCTAAAAACTTAACATTTTTGTGATTTTGGAAAAATGTGCAAGTTGCCCCCATAGCTCTGCAGCCCCAGAGGAGGTACACGTGTCGCAGCAGAGTGAAGGTAGATGGGTGGGTTGTTTTGTGCCTTAAGGAACTTTGGAAAATGCATGGAAATGAAGAAAATCCCCTAAGGCCCACATCCAATCAGAGGAGGACACGTGGCAGGTGGGGAGATGGAAAGGTAGAGGAGTTTGATACTTTTCGGCCTTTGGTGAAAAAGAGTTAAAGTATAAAATTGGACCACAAACTCACAACCAATGGGATGAAGACACGTGTCAGCATCAGAGCACAGGGCGGGAGGTGGGCCTTCGGAGGCAAGTTGTATTTTTAGCCTCTAGTTATCAAAGGGTAAAATCGTTGAATGGACCCACGAGCCGAAGGTAAAAAGTCAAGATTCATCTGAGGAGTCAATGGCGAGGTGCGGGATGGCGGAGGAAATGTTAAAAATTTTCCTTTGTGGAATATGATTAAAATATGAAATGAGAAGTTCTCGCCCCTCAGCCAATCATATGAGGACACATGTCTTGTGGAGGCGGAACCGTGGAGGAAAAATGGAAAATTTTCCTTTTTCCAAAAAGAGGCAAAATATTTTAAAATGAGCCGTGACTCTATATCCAAATCATATTGCACACGCATTAGGCCCAAATCTCAATGGTGGAGCAACGAAGGAAATCGAGAAATTTTAAAAATTTCCAAAAAGGTGGAAATGTGTAGAATTGGTTTACGATTCCAATGGAGCCCACCTTGGGACACGTGTCAGACCCATTTTCAAAGGGCGGAGGGGCAAAGAAAAATGTCAATTTTTTACATTTTTCCAAAAGTGTTAAATTATCAAAAAGTTATCCCAAGCCCATTTCCAATCACATTGTGACACGTGGAGGGCTCAGATTAAAGGATAAAGGAAGATCAACAGTAACTATGCATTTTTCAGTTTGGCCGCCATTTGAGCTCCAGGAAGCTTGGAGATGCGATTTTTGCATCAATTTTCACCAATTTTTTGTGAATTCATGTCATTTTTGCCTTCAAGGACCAATGCAATCAGTTTTTAGGATCAATTTGAAGATCATAGATGTTTTTGAAATGAATTTTTGCCCTAACCCGTCCAAAAACGTGAAATATCGATCCAAAAGTTGCAGAGTCAAATTTTGGAGGGATAAGGATGAAATAATGAAAGAAAGGGAGTCTACAGCTTTGAAGATTAAAAACATGCCTCCATAATGGATAATTATGTGAATTTGCAATGATTCATCTCTTTTTGAGACAAATGACAACTTTTTGGATGTGTTCTATTAAATGTCCCCATGTTTGTGAATCATGAGGAATTTTTGTAACAAATTTGATCCTTTGGCATATTCTTTTCTTGGGAAAGAAGGATCGAAGGAGGTTGAAAGCTATATATTGCATGAATTTTTCATGTAATGGGTTGAAAGAGTTTAAAAAAGCCTGGAAAACTAAAAATTTAATGGGAAAATCTGGGAAGAAGCCCGTTCTCTGGAAAACCACCGAGAACCATTTATAATTCATTTTTGCATCATATTTATATCATGTTGAGTTGGTTTTAGTTGTAAAGCCATCAATAAGATCTGATATTGTTCTTGAAACATTCCCCTGCTGATAAATTTGATCATTTCTAGATTATTTTGTGTTATCTCTTGGCAAAATTTGCATACACTTATGTTTCAGAATGCATTTCAAATTTGTGTTTCTTGTTTCCTCTTGTAGTCTTGTGTTTAAAATCTCTCTTGATCATACATGGTATCATTTCTTGTGATTAGTTTAGTGGCATTTGCAATCTCATATTCGAAGAGCTTTCATATGATAAAGATAAAATATTTTAAAATCACTTTACTTTCCTTGATTTCAAAGATTGTATGTAAACCTTTGGGTGCACCTTAGGTCATGATTAAATAGTGATTGCTAAATGCTTCATTGGTTCATTCTAACTCAATATTTTATGATATATGATCAAATATGGTGTGGAAAAGTGAAGATTTGGGCCTCCATTTGATGCACATATCCTGTTGAAGGGATGATTAACCATTTTGATACTTTCTGTACATTGTTAAGCTTGTCCATATTTTGCTGAAATCCTCAAAGAGTCTGGCAGACCTTGGTTTGTATTATCTAAACTCCCTCCCAAAAATCATTCAAAACAACTAATCCTACCATGTTTTACCCCTGTTTTGACTTGTATACCCATAGAAGATCAAAATCCATTTGCTAAACTATGCAAAAATGCATCGAGGATTTCAAAATGTCTTCAAGAACCCTTGCCTTATATTGAAAGTATCTCCATAATATGGAAGTGACAACTTGTGAAAGTTAGATTTAGAGTGTTGATCATATTTTCTCAAGGCCCTTTTCATACTATTTTCATAAATTGAGGGATATATTCATCTCCTTCACCATTTGAGGGTTACAAAATAGGTTCTCTTACCTTAGTTGAGAGGCACAACCTAAAACAGCTTAGACAAGATCAAGTCCTATTTGAGTGCTATCCATCTCTCCACAAACTGAGTGCCATTTAGATCACATCCCCGGCTATAAAACAACACACATCATGATCTATCTGTCTTCAAGATTCATGCCATATCTCTAATGCTACTCGACCGAAAAGGAGAACAAATTTTCATAAGGGGGTTGCACTTTTCATTTTCATATTATTCACTTTTGTCTTATTCATTAATGTGAGTATATTAAAAACTATAATAATTTCCCCTCAATTAATAAAAGGGGACTTAATTTCTTTCATAATAATGAAAAGAGTTACAAGTTGTAAAATACAAGTGAAAAGACACGTGGGGGTAGGTGAAGAGTCTCTTTTGAAAATTATAAATTGTAGTGACTTCCTCACTTCAAGGGGTTATCAATTTTGTGAGTTCATGAGTAGATATCTACCAAGAATAAGAAAAAGATAACATTTTATTCTATTTCCCTTTCTATATGTTTCCTCCCTCTCTCATTGCACAACTTTGTAAACATGTCAATCAAGAAAGGTGTTCCAACTTTTCTAGATAAGCAAATTAATGATATTTTATGCTTGTAATTTTTTTCTTGATATAACTAGAAGAGTTGTGATTATTTCTAATTGTGTATTGATATGTCTTTGGTTAATCCTCGGAAGAATATAACTTAGCCTACTTGTAGTATTAAAACCATCTCTAAAGTCCCATTCCCAACCTTTCAAACTCACACAAGAAGTCCGAGGGAAATAGTCCCAGGAAAATAGGCACAAGTTCAAGGGTGCGAAAGGGACAAGAAGAACCCATGCACACAGGACAAGTCAACATTCAGACTTAGCCATTTTTGGGCATGAAGATCTATTTTTAGAAGATAGCGTGCAAAACACACCAACGATGCAGAGACGTGCACGCCACACATTGTCTATTTCTGGAGGATCGATTCAGAGCACTTTTGCATGGAGATAGTCTAAGAATAGGATTGTCACCTCAGTTAACTATCAATAGTCTATAGATAACACACTTACATGTGTGGCTATGCATGAAAATGATGCATGGGCTATTAATAGCATGCGGCCTATTTTTGGGATAGATAAGTGGTGAAGGGAAAGTCCCCACCCTATATATATGTAGTGAATTACCTAGTAGGGAGATGATGGATATAGAGAGATAGATAACATAGTGTGTGTGTGTGTGAGGGGGATAAGTATACAGAGACATGTGCATGTTTCTGGATTACCATATCAGATCCATGTGCGCATCGGCATAGATTTCCAGTATTGTAAGAAGCTTTGTGTTATTGTGATAATTAAGAGATGGAAGATATTGACTGAACCTAAGTGTCATTCCTGTGTGTAATTGGGTAGTGCATGTTCTTATTTCTATCATGATTATTGTTTAAACCTATTCTTTCCTAGATCTAGATCTTTCATGCACTGTATAATGATGTATTAGTTATGGATCTATATGCTTTAAGTCTTCATCATGTTAACATTCTACTACAACAACCCTAAAGAGGGACCTGGTACCTTTGCACTTTGGGTGAGTGCTTAGTCTAGGCTGAGTGATGTGCCAACACGTCTAGGGTGTTATCTAGTGAATTCTAGGCTGCATCATTGGTTCCATTTCCGGACCTCTTTTTCAGTTGTTTTTAGGATGGTTCATGATGAAGACATACTCGGTTAACTCTAGCAAGTATTGAAGAATGGATACATGATCTGAGGAAGAATATGCACAATGGTTCAACACCGATCTGAGTTTAATGCACACATGGGTGGAACATAACATGTATGATAATTTATATGAGAGATTTTTTTCACCATCTTTCCAGTAGAATTATACGAGTGGTTGATTGCTTATGCATCTAAGAAGAATTGAGGTATCACACACTTGTCTGGACACAGGAAGAATTTCAGGCCCTTTATGATGCTGATCTGATCTAGACTCACATGGGGATACATGGTTTCATGGTGTTCTAAATAGTTATATTCTGGAATATTCAATTTCACTATTCTTTCCTGGAGGTAGCTGAATTCTAGTTTTTGTGGTATCCTAGAGGAACATATCTGCAAAGTATTCCACTAGCGATCAAGATCTTGATGGTAACTTTGAACCTGGAGAGTAAACCGATGGCTAACTAAACCTCACCACGTGCGAGGGTAGGAAAAGTTTGGTGAAAGATGGCAGACCTAGCGGTAGAAAGGTAGAGAGAGGAGAGGCGGCTTAAGTATAATGAGGCATGCATGAGAGGGAGATAGAGAAGCAATGTACCATTGTAGAAAGTATGGCATTGAGGAGAGAGATGGCTCATGAAGGATTTGAAGCTCACGTAGAAGACGTGGAGCCAAAGCATCAGAAACCCCCATCTTGGAAAGCATGATAGGGATCCCCCTTGCCTCACACAAAAGTGTGCTAGCAGAGACTACCTGGCCATGGGCACATCTTAATCCACCTGGTGACCTAGCCCTTGTGCTTGGTTTTCCAGTATCTAGTACGACAAGTAATCAACAAGTGAATTTGGGAAACAAGAGAACCGGAGTAAGTCATAGAGAGAAGTACATCAATGGTAGGATAAATGACTTCAATGTTATTTGAGGAACATTTTTAGGTGCATCATCATCTACACAAAATGTAAGCACGCAAATGTTGGATTCACCTCTGAAGTGGAACTACCACACAGACTATAGGGGTTCAATATAGTACTACTATCGTCGAGCACAGGGGAGTACATCTATAGGTCCTATTCCAGCTATAGGTGGAGGATCAAGAGGTATAGGTGGTTCTAGTTCCGGTGGATCTAGTGGTTCTGGAGGTAGGGGAAACACATGAGGTTCTGGATCAGGTGGGCAAGGTCCACACCAACCCCAAAATATTTATATGGAGATGTCTCTTCATCTTCCAGTAGTATATAGAGGCATAGAGGATGCTGCTGAGCATGTGCACATGTGTGAAATATTGTGGCACGTGAAAGGGATCATGGCTTCTGAGCACAAGGCAAGTCAATTTTCTACTACATTACAGGGACATGCACACAATTGGTATAGGAAGTTTGACCCTGATCAAACTTGTGTGGATTATGCAGTGTTGAAGGATGCTTTCTTGAAAGAGTTCTATATCCTAGAATTTGAGTAGAAGAGTATAAGCGTGCTCAAGGATATCAAGCAAGGCACTACTGAGAGTGTACGTGAGTATGATGCCCATTTTAAAACACTCCTATCTAAGCTTTCTTATGATATTCACAAGCCAACATGCACAATGGTTCATTGGTGGATTGATTACACCATTCAAAAGAGCACTATCACATAAGACATACACTAATCCATGTGAAGCACTGGAAGCAAATTTGTGTGCTAAGGTAGTTGGGAGCATTGACACTGGTGTTAGTCCATTCTTAGAGGCACAAATTACAGCTATGGAAAAATAGTTAGAGAAGCTATCAAAAATTCAGCCCATGAAACACACTCAGGGATTTGGTGTATAGATTGTGAAGTGGAAGGTCACACCAAGGATAGTTTCCCTCATAGATCTATACGCTCATTACTGGTGGACTATGAGATCTGTCATTTGAATCATGATGCTAGTCATTGTCCTTTTTATAACATGCGTGATAAGGAAGAATGTATCTTGTTACTATAAAATTTTTTGCCAGTCCATGACCCATGATACTGAAGATTGTCAATTGATTGGTCAGATCCAGGATGCTATAGACATTGGGGTATGACAAAAAGCATAATGGATAATTCTAAGGGTAAGAATGAGCACCAAGATCGGGATCATAATCAAACACACTATGACAGGAATGAGGGGCATTTTGAAGGAGGTCATGGAAGAGGACATGGATATCACATGGTGGATATGGAGGATGAGGCCACAGTGGAGGAAGAGGTGAGTTCCCTCATGGAACATGTTATACGTGTGGATCTCCTTGACCACTATAGGTGTGAATGTCCCTAAAATATTGCATGTTCTTTCTGCGGAAAGAACCATAGCTATGAAGAGTGCCCAAACTTATATGAGCATCTGAGTAAGCAACATAAGCAAGAAAACAAAGGCACCGGATGGTTAGAATCCAACGCATGTGGTAGAAGATCAATGGATGCCCAAGATAGCACTAGACTTGAGGCATTAACAGTGAAGATTACTACACGAGCTGAAGTGGCACGCAAGAGAGAGAGGCATTGCACCAGAAGCCTACGATCACCAAGGAGGAGGTTTTGCATGCAAGGTACCCAGATCCTACTCATCAAAAGGAAGTCTATCAAGAGACCATGGAGGTCCTCAGGAATCTTCAAGGTGAGATACAATGTTTAAAGGAGCAGTCAAGGAAGATGGAGCAGAAGAAAGAAGTAGAAAAGTCCCTCTGATATTGATGACATCAGAGAGGTTTGTAAAATGTTGCACAGAGAATATTATTCCATTGCTAGGAAATTGGTTGAAGGGGAATACCCCACACACAAGCACTGAGAATGAATGAAAAATCCTACATGCAAATCTTCCCCCTGATAGCATTGACTATGACAAGGAAATTACTCTGAATGTTGTTGTGGATGGATGGTTATTGAGAAACATATTGATTGATATACAGTGCAGAAGTGAATGTGCTTACATTAGATGCATGGGTACAAATGGGGAGGCCTCCATTGCAGCCATCATCTAATGTGTTGTTTATGGAAAACTGACTAAGGCCACTCCCATAGGAGTTTTGAAGGATGCATCTATAACCATACAAGGGGCCAAGTTCACTAGGGATTTTGAGGTATTAGCACTTGCGGAAGTAGATAGTTTTCCAGCCTTGCTTGGATGCCCTTGGTGTTATGCGAATAATGCTGACTTGAGATTCAATAAGGGGTATATCAGCTTTGAGAACAAGGAGGAAAGGGTTGTAATACCTTTGACAAGATGGGAAGTCTACACCATATGTTGAGCCTCTAAGTGAGGAGGACTTAAACAAAATCTATGTACGCACTTATTCAGGACCCAGAGGTCAATGAGCCATCAAAGGAAGGCATCCTACAATGGGAAGATTCTCATTCTATTAGTGATACTATGAGTATTTCTTGTGACAATTGGGCTCATGGTACATATGAACTAGTAGGGCATGAGGTAAAAATGCGGTTGCACGTGCAAAATGGAGACTTCATTCTCTTTTCGATGGATAGGTAGTAAGCAAGACCTTGGTATACTAGGGTAGAAGATCTTCCTATATTTTTGAAAGCCATGGAAGCACAATGGGACAAATCAAATTAAGAGAAGAGATATGTTAGTGTATACCTTATGTGGGACAACAACGCACTGGGTGGGTAGTCCACAGAGATAATCTTATAGAATGGGAGGAGATTGGAATCACCCTATCTACTAGGTTTTTAAGGAGCAATGCACCTACATAGATCTACACTTATAATGGTGATCAACCTATTCAACATCACATTCAACAGTGTGAGAGACTCTGATAATGGGACAGAAGCATTACCACCTTCACTCTAGGTGCATAGATTGTATTCTACTCTACAAGGATGCACACACTGCCTGGTATGTATATGCAAAACTACATCGAGAGACTAGGAATTGGTAGAATTTGACTACAGAATGATCCAGACCTTTGACTACTTCTCGAACTAAACCTCCAAGTAGAAGAAGCATTAAAATTTTTCAAGCACTTAACTATGGGAGATAGTGCAAAGGCAAAAGAGCTTATTCAGAAATATTTGGTGAGACAGAGTCCGAGCATGTTTTGAAAAGGAAGAAGAAATGGACTCCATACTACTTGAACGCGCTTTCCTTGAGAAAGAGAAAGGAAAGATGGTTTACATAGTGGATGATGAGGAAGTTGAGAACCTGGATATTGAACATTCACAAGGGGTGCGAGGTCTTGATAATGCAGAAAAGGATACACACCTATCATGAACCCATGAAGACAAAGAAGGTGAATATAGGTTCGGAGGCTGAGCCAAAGGAGGTCATAATTGAGACTATTGGTCAGAATCGAAGTGGAAAGATCATTGAGTTACTCAGGGATTATCAGACTTATTCCCTCGAGGGTATCATGAACTTAAAGGCATGCATGAATCACTTGGGGAAATGAAGATAAAGCTTAAGGATGGTGCACACCTAGTTAGAAAGTGACCTTATAGAATGAATCCCAATTTACATGAAAAGGTGAAGGAAGAGATTGATAAGATGCTGAAATATGGGATTATTCGACCCTTGGATGAGTCAGAATGGGTTAGTCCTATGGTGATAAGTATCAAGAAGGATGGTAGGATTCAAATCTATGTAGATTATAGGGAGTTGAATGTTGCATGTGTCATAAACCCTTTTCCTACACCATTCACTGAGGAAATACTGGAAGGAGTGGCAGGCATGAAATATATTCATTCACAGATGGGTTTTCCGGGTATCATCAGGTTAGGATTGCTCAGAGGATCAAGAAAAGACAACTTTTACTACTAAATGGGGTAGTTTTTCCTATACTGTGATGCCTTTTGACTAAAAAACACTTGTTGTATTCTCATGATAGTTGTTCAGCATTCAAATATTTTATTCACAACTTCTTACAGGTTTATCTAGATGATTGATAATATATGGGCTTGTGAAAGATCATTGTGACAATCTATGCGCTTAATGTTTGAATGATGCAGACAATTGAGTATCTCTTTGAACATCAAGAAGTGCATATTTTCTACACCTTTTGGAATACTTTTAGGACATATAATCTGCAAGGAAGGTTTGTTGGTTGATCCAACTAAGGTTGCAGTCATTCTAGGCCTAAGTGCCTACCAGTCAAAGTGAGGTGCATGATTTTTGGGTCACACAGATATTATTGAAGTTCATCAAAGGGTATGCCAAAGTTTTTCACACCTTGAAGAGTTACTAAAAGGAAAAGGTACATTTTATTGGGGAGAACCAAAACAACATGCATTTGAGATATTAAAGGAAAACTTACTACCGCACCCATTCTACACTTTCCTCATGGGATAAACCATTTCATGTGCATGTGGACACCTCTGGCATGGCCATTGGTGCATGTGTTAGCTCAACCTGGTGAATGTATTGAGATCATCCAATTTTTTTGCTAGTAGAAGTCGACTCCTCGCTAATAGAAATTATACAACTACAGAGCGCGAAGCTTTGTCAATGATCTATGCATTGCACAAGTTTCAATAGTACTTGTTAGCAACACCATTTTGTTTTATATAGATCACATGGCATTGAAGTATTTGGTGAACAAACCCATCTTACAAGGGTGCATATGCAGATGGGTACTCCTATTTCAAGAGTTTGACTTCACAATTGTGGTGAAGCCAGGAAAAGTAACTCTAGACCAGACCACTTGTCTAGAATTCACTCAGGAGAAGAAGCACAAAAAATTGAAGAAACCATGCCAGATGCACAATTATATAGGTTACAACATGCACCCATCGAAATTAGAAGACATTGTTGTCTTTCTACGAATTGGTGTGGCACCAAAAGGAATGAAGGCATTAGAAAAGAAACAACTTGCTATACGCATGACACCATTTATGTTAATCAGTGGTGACCTCTACAAGTTAGGCAGAGATGAAGTATTACACCATTGTGTATTAGAGCATGAGCACAAGGATATAATGGAGGAGGCACATGGTGGTATTGCAGGTGGCCACTATGTAGGTGATGTAACTACCCAAAAGATCCTACTTGTTGGATTATGGTGGGAGACACTGTATAAAGATTGTAAAGCGTATTGCAAAGCATGTGACCATTGTCAACATCTAGGTAAACTAGGGCAAAAGAGATGAGATGCCTTTGAGACCTATTACTAGTGCCAAACCATTTGAGAAATGGGCCATCAATTTTGTAGGACCTATTTCACCACCACACATAGGACTAGGGTCACGCTATATCATTACTTGTATAAATTATCTCACAAGGTGGGCAAGAAACAACACCTACGAAGGACTATACAATGGCTACAATAGCTAGGTTTCTATGGGAGAATGTTCTTACAAGATATGGATGTCCTTTAAGCTTGACAAGTGATAGGGTACACACTTTTTGAATGAGACAATCAGATCCTATTAGATGAGTTTATGGTTGCACACCATAAGACTACACCCTATCATCCTCAGGAAAATGGAACTGACTGAGGCTTTCAACAAGATTTTGAGCCAAACATTGACAAAAAATTTGTGATGTTGGAAGAAAGGATTGGGATGATAAAGTGTCATCTATTCTTTGGGCATATAGAACAACTTATAAGAGATTGAACAAAGCCACACCATTTCAGTTGGTGTTTGCACGTAAAAGTCCATTCTCCCTATAGAATTTATGTTACCTTCTTTGTGCATTACACGTGCGCTGGAGGTCTAGCTGATGAGCAGGCTTTAGAAGAGCATATTGAGAAGATGATTCAACTGGATGAGCGATGAGCCATAACACATGGGAGTCAAGAAAGGAAAAGGCTAGGAAAAAAGCATGGCATGACAAAAACATAAGGGATAAGAAGTTTGAGATTGGACAAATGGTACTTCTCTATGACTCTAAGTTCTTGCACCATCCAGAAAACTTAAGGTACATTGGTTAGGGTCATATGTTATTACTTACATCCTTGAAATAGTGCTTTCTAGTTAGAAGCACTAGATGGAACATGGCTACCCAGTTACTTTAACGGGAGTAGGCTGAAGCCCTACTATAAATAAGTCTTCTTGGTGTTTGTAATAAGGTAGTATTGCCAATTAGATTAGGTTTCCATTATGTATTTCCTTAATGTATTTCCTTCATTGCATTTATGCTTTATCACTTTAGTTTTTGTTCTTGTGTAATAAGTGCACTTGCACACATGAAGCTAACTACAATATGGAGCATGTTGATGCGTAGCAATGGACTACACATACTTTTAGTGTGGGGTGTGGTTATTGATATCAAGGTACAGGACTGCTGGAACTGAAAGGTGGAAAGGAATAAGTCATGCTACGGGTGTTTTCAAAGTAAAAATATTGCTTCTCAAAAGTGACCAAGGATGGAGATGAATGAAGGAACAATATAACGTGAGGTAAGCAGAGGCCATGATAACTACCAGGATAAGGTACAATGATGAGGTACTCAGTGCATGGGCATGCACTGAAGAGAAGTCTGTGACCAGAGGGTAGGAAGGCATGCTAGAAGGTTATAGCTGGGGTGAATATGTACCACGTGAAAGAAAAAATTTGGTCAATAAATGAGAGGATATTTGGTAGGTGGAGAAGCAATAAATGCATCAAAATTTGAAAATCTATATAAGGATGGGATGCGAGTTCATTTTTACCATTGTGATTAAGAGTATTTGAGAAAGAGCTAAGTGTGAAGAGCCGAGTAATCGATTTGAGGTGTGAAGGGTGTGAAACCAGATGTGACAAGTAGATCTGATGTGTAGAAGAAGCTTATGTCCCCGGTGGTGAAGGGTTTGAGTGAAGCAGATGACAAGAGAGAGCTAGGGCATGTGATTTCACCTAGGGCATGCTAACTCGAGCTAGGGTTTGAGTCGGGCATTATAGAGTTGAAGAGGCAAGTGTCTACAGAAGGATTGCAAGGTAAAAATGGCACCCAAGAAAGTAAATCAGAATGGGACAAAGGGGAAGAAGAAGGTAGTTGTAGAGGAGGAAGAGATGGCACCTGAAAGTAATTTTTCAGAAATGCAATATCCAGAGGGTGTCATAGTCGGCCAGAGTGGGATTCACATATAAGAAAAAAAAAGTGAGTGAATATAACCACAGACCACAGAGAACAAAAAGGAACTCGATGCCCTGCTCAACACGAAGACAAAAAATGCACATGATAGATGACATGCCGTTTATGATGATGCAGGTGAGAAAACTTCTAAAAAGAATTGAGTCTACCAATTATATGAGCTTCCATATTTTGGGAAGTATGAGCCTTTATACCAATGGCTCATGAGTAGAGTACATGAGGAATTTTTCTACTTTGCAGACATAGAGTCAGAATCTCATCCACGCTGATCTCCATAGTGATAGGTTTGAAGGCCACATGAGAGGATATAAAGACTGACCTAATAGATAAGGCCACATTCTAGAAACCAGGAAGGAGTTGGGATACTTGAAGGGTCCACATGGTATGGACATTGATAAACTAAAGAATTGTCTCAGTTGTACAAGCAACAACACATCTTGTTACAAAGTTGAATGACCAGGAGAGGTGGTCACAGGTGAACACCATGTGGCTACATGTTGCGAAGCGGATGTCAGAAGGAGTAGTCTACAATATTGCAGCTACATTGTAGAGAAAATATAGTCGAGGAAGTGCACGGGAGGAAAAATCAGCTTTGGAGTTGTTCTATTGTCACTGGTATTCATGGAGATTGGAGTACCAGATGGACCAAAGGAGAAGATATGGGAATACCCCATGGAGAATAAGTCACCAGCTGAAAGGTTCAACAAGTACCTATGTAAAGGGTCCATGATAGATGATGTCAAGAAAAGAGTGGAGAAATGGTACACAGGCTCCACATGGCCTTTGAAGAAGAGTGGCGCATCCCAAGGACCTACCTTCAATAATAGGGAAACAAGTCCAGTTTGTTGTATATCAACATTTCTAGCATCATGCGCTTCCCAATGAAAGATGGATCCTGAGCCCTTGGTGCAAATTTCCTTATGCCTTCACAATGAGGTACTTTCAAACATCAGTCCACAGATTCACAAACACGCGCCACCTGGCCTTCAATGCAGAGAAGGTAGACTATGACTACCACACCCTGAGAAAGAAATATGTGTATCCAGGGTGAAGCACATATATCGAGAGGCTCATTTCAGAAGTATTGAGCATAAAGCCCATGAGTCTAGCTATCGAGAGATATTGGGGCAGCACTAGTATACCTTCAGCTAAAGCCCAAGATGGAAAACAATAAGTACGTGGAGAATGAGTTCGCACTCCTAGGGCCACCAAAGGGTCAACATACAATGGAGAACATACCGCACCAAAGCCCACAGAAACCATTGACGTAGAAGATGAAGAAGAAGAGCGTGAAGATAGTGGTGGCTTGGAGCATAGAAGGAGGCAACCTTCAAATAGGAAGGAATCACAACGCATGCCACTACTCCACCATAAGGTAGGATGAAGAAGATGATACAGGGGGTAGTAACAGGAGAGAACAGGTTCAAGAAAGTATTCAGATGCACAAGGACTCAAGGTGGAACCCCACAAATGGTAAGGAGATCACCTCATCTCTCTCTGCACAAGGAGTCCACTGAGCCAAAAAGGAGAAGGAAGTTGAAGTTAGATGAAGAGGCCAAAGGATCGAGGAGAGCACGCCAGATCTCCTACTCCACTTGAGCAAGAAGAAGAGCCAAAAGATGAAGAGATGAAAGATGGAGAAGAAGGAGAGAAGGAAACATCTAAACCACACATGAGACTACCCAGGATACTACGTAGACTCCTAACCTTGAAGCTCAAGTTCCAAAAGGGCCAAGGACAAAGAGGATGAGTGGAGAACATAGTGCACCACTCATGGGATACGCTGAGGACTTAGAAATATTGTCCACACCCGCTTCTAGAGCATGATAGCACAAAAGGATTTATTCAGCTGGGAGCTAATGGATGAGGATATGGTGACCATGCGCACTCAAAGTAACTATCATGGTCAATGCACACCCACATGGATGAGCCTAACTTTGATGTATGCAAGGAGTCATGCATGTCGAGATGGCTGAAGAAGGCACCCCAAGCTAGACATATGACAATAAAGCCTACTATCATGTCAGATGAATAGGTGAATAACACATTGGTCAAAGTTTCAACAAAAGTTACGAGGTGAAACATGGACAAGGCCGCCACAATTAGGGTGCTCAGAAAGAGATTAAAACTAAGGATGAGGAAATAGTGTGCCTAACACAGGAAAGAGACTTGGTAGTAAGAAAAAATGTTGTATTTATCAGCCTCATAGAGGAAATTGGTGATACTGTTATGAAGGCTAGGCCATACCTAGAACCAAAGGTACCAAAGACATTTCCTTCAGCGATACACTATGTAAGTACCTTAGTAGACCTAGTGCTTGAAGATGAACCTCTGCATATGCCAACGCCAAAGGATCCAGCACAAGAGGTAGAATGAGAAAAGGCTTCAGTGATGAGGAAAGATTGCATCCTATGAGGGACTACTACAAGTGCTTCAAGAAGAATTGAAGAAAGTGGATCAAGCCTTGAACATATGCACAACTCTCCAGAAGCGCTGATCAAGGTAAAGAACTCTAGAAGAAGATAATGAAGTCTAGAAGGCTATGAGGGATGATACCTTGGGCCACGCAGAGAAGGTTAACTATTGTAAAACAAAAGCGCGAGGCCCTCGACAAAGAACACAAGATCCACACAAGAAAGATTAAATGAGCTTGGGAAACTCATCGCACAGAAAATGGATGTACTAGAGGGAAGGATGACTGCAATGTCAAGCATCATGTTGGTCCTGTGAAATGAAAAAGGGGAAATTGAAGGATGAACTTGAGTCCATCATTGTGGACATTCCAGAGAAAGTAGAGAAGGCTCTCACCAAGTGGCAGGCCTTAGAGGCTGAAATAAAAGAGGAGTATCCAGAGTTGATCCTTCAAGATGAGACAGATGAGGCTACCACATAAAAGCATTCTTTATTCATTCAAATTCTTTCTGATTCTTTCTATTCAACATTTTTTTTTTTTTTGAGATACCCATTTTCGGGGTGACAATGAGATTAGTGTGGGGTAATGTTGATCATAGAACACTTGATAGAACTCACACAAGAAGTCCATGGGAAAATAGGCCAAGTTCAAGGGCAAAAGGGACAGGAAGAACCCACGTGCATAGGACAAGTCAACATTCAGACTTAGCCATTTTTGGGCATGAAGATCTATTTTTAGAAGATAGCGTGCAGAACACACCAACGATGTAGAGACGTGCACGCCACACATCATTTTCTATTTCTGAGGATCAGATTCAAAGTGACTTTTGCATGGAGATAGTCTAAGAATAGGATTTTCACCTCAGTTAACTATCAATAGTCTATAGATAGCACACTTGCATGTGTGGCTATGCATGAAAATGGTGTGTGGCTATTAATAGCATGCAACCTATTTTTGGGATAGATAAGCGGTGAAGGGAAAGTCCCCACCCTATATATATGTAGTGAATTACCTAGTAGGGAGACGATGGATATAGAGAGATAGATAATAGTGTGTGTGTGTGAGGGATAAGTATACAGAGACATGTACATGTTTCTAGATTACCATATATCAGATCCATGCACACATCGGCATAGATTTCCAGTATTGTAAGAAGCTTCGTGTTATTGTGATAATTAAGAGATGGAAGATAACCTAAGTGTCATTCCCGTGAACCTAAGTGTCATTCCCTAGTGTGTCATGTAATTGGGTAGTGCATGTTCTTATTTCTATCATGATTATTGTTTAAACCTATTCTTTCCTAGATCTAGATTCTAGGTCATGCAACAATAAATATAATGATGTATTAGTTATGGATCTATATGCTTTAAGTCTTCATCATGTTAACATTTTTCTTAGGGTTTCACATTTATATGCTTATTTAATTATATTATTACTATATTTAACCATTCATACATTATTTATTATAATAGTTACTTTGAAATATATATTTAATCAAAATTAAATTAAATCGAAGTTGATAATGGCACATACTTTTCCTCCATGGAGTTGACCGAATTCTGCTATGGTTATGTAATCTCAATTTCTCATTCATCGAATACTACCCGCAAGGGAATGGTCAAGCCGAGTCAAGTAACAAAAATATTGTGACCATTTTCCAAAAGCTAGTTGATGAGAATCCAAGAAATGGGTATTAGAAGCTCTATGATGTGTTGTGGGTAGACATGATTACTACAAAGAAGGTGATCGATATGTCACCATTCCGCTTACTCTATGGGATCAATGCGAGATATTCCAGGTCACTATTCATTGTCAAACCTCCAATTGGTTATATAAATTTAATATGGCCAATTCTGGGGTCCAATTGAAAAAATAATATTGGATCTTGAAAATTTGAGTGAAGATAGATTCAAGGTGGTTGATAGAATAAAGGAACATCAATTGAAGGTGAAGAATTTTTTCATAAGAAAGAAAAGGTAAGAGATTTAAAATTTGGAGATATTATCTTATTATGTGATAGAAGGAGAGATCCAAAAGGAATACATGGAAATTTTGATTCCTTGTGATTAGGACCATTCTGAATTCGGAAGCCTACGGTGAAAACAATTTCTACCTCTCATATTTAGATGACACATATTTTAAATTTCCTTACAACAGACAATACTTAAATTTATATAAAAATTGAAAGTGGGTTGTCCCCCGCATGTACCATAGGTGAATTTAGGATGTGTGTTTATCTTTTCCGTTGTGTGCATTTTTCCTTTCAAGTGTGGTGTGTTTTCCTTTGTCGTGTGTTTGTGTTCACTCATTCATTCTCGTCTGCATTACTTGTATGAGACTCAGTAAAGCCCAATGGATAATGCATTGGTACATGATGTGTATTGAGATCCTTGAGTTCATGCTAATCCTATCCCCACTTCGTTTGATTCAAAACAAGTCCCCAAGTAAGAACCAAGTGTTGTCATGAGTTTTTGCAAAGTCAAAATTCAAGTTGAAAACATGACAACCGTATTTAATACCCTAGTGTCAAAAATTTGCTTGAAGCCCCTCATAAGTCATACTACCTTCTATTTCATAATAGTCACATCCTTGATAAGCTCCATAGTATGATGTGTAACCTTCCCAAGTGTTTGTGGTCATGAGGTGATTTGGTCCATTTAGTGGAATGTTGTCAAAAGATAAAATCTTTATTAAGCCTAGAAAGACCATTCTCTAGCCTTTTCAAGACAAGTGTGCATCCTAAATGGTTTATAAAGAATCCTAAAGTCATTTGGATACATTATTGAAGAGTTTTAAATGTAATGGAATAGGTTTAGGAAGATCTAGTAAATTTTTAGAGGTTTTAGAGCAAGAAAAATGAAAGCGGGTTTTGAAGGCTTAAGCAACCTCCAATGGAAAAAGGTACATGAACTTCAACGAAGGATTCTCGGGAGCTTCAGGATGAGTCAAGAGGAAAACAAGATATCTTTAGAAATATTAAAGAATCCTCTACAAAAAATGCAACCACCCCTAGTTGTAACCCTTAGAGCCTCATATGACCATGTACCTTCCCGATAAGTGCTAAATGGTCATGGGTGAAAATTTGGCTAAGTTTTTTCATGCTAACCCTTGGGAACATTTTTTTGTCCCAACTATTTGGAAGAATGGGGATAGTTGGGAAAAGAAAATGCACCCCACTACTATCCCCTAATTAGGTTCACCATGTGACCAAAATGTTTTTCCAATCGGTGTTTCAAGCCTTTCTCCCTCACCCTGCTAGCTCTCCACTCATCTCCCGTCGACACTAAAATTTTCCTCGGTAATTTCTATTTCATTAATGTATGTATTAGGAATAGGATGTTGTTAAGTATAATTAGTAGTAGCGTCGATAGAAGATAACAGCGTTGTCGATGGCAGTCTGCCGCCAATAATGTGGAGTATGGTAATAGTCAAAGTACAATAGGAATGTTGTAAAAAGTAAATATTTGTCGTAAGAGGTCCTAATGTTAAAATGTCAAAGTTTGGGTAATTAGAGAAGTAGGGTCTACATGATCAGGAATTAGAAATATTATATTGGTAATAAGGACAAGGAGTGAGGTCATAAATATTTTGTGTATTTTATTTGTAAAAAGTCTAAAAATGTGGAACCCATGTAAAATGATAAGGTTTATCTTATCTTAAAAGATAAGCTTACATGTATAGATAAGAGTTAAGGTATGGAATATGATTTGTCGAGAATGGATTTCTTATCCTATCTTAGAGATAAGATGGATAAGCACGAAGTTCGATAAATAGAGAGGCCACCCCCTCATTTAGCATAGAAGGAAGTAGTGAGAAATATTGTAGGAAGTGTGGAACGGAAGCCATCGGTTTACGGTGTGTGTTGAAGAAGCCATTAAAAGGTGTAATTGTAAGTTTCTCCCATAGTCTTGGTGAAAGGCAAGTGAAGTCAATAACACTTGAAGTACCTCATGGGTGAGATTGTAACAATTTCATGTTAATATTATAATTTACTTTGATATTTCATATTTGTCATCATTCTGTCTTATCATAGTCGATGGTATTCTTGTGTTATGTTGTTGTTTTGTTTCCAGATTACATCCACCAAACTAAAGGCTATGCATTAGTAAATAATCATAGCATGAGGAGTTCTGGTGAAGAATTATCATAGTGCCAGATTGGTGATGACATTTTGGTTCCGCTGGACCATTCCTCGTTGTGGATTTTACCGGAGAGATATTCCCACTTAGTCAAAAATCAATTGAGGGTAACCTTGTTTTTACTTGTGCATAGTAGTTACCATGGTAAAGTCATTTTTGTGTGAATAGTATTTACCACAAAATTCACTTTTTACCGTGAATAGTATTTACCACAAGAACTTCACTTTTACCGTGAATAGTGTTTACCACGGAGAAGTCGCTTTTACCGCATGAAGTCAAGTTTTACCATAGTTTACCATGGTCATTTCTATTTTACTGTAGAAAGGTGTAAAGTCACTTTCTAGTATAGTGATTCCAATTATTTGTGCACATAAGTCTTGTTGATTGTACTTGTGGGTTGGTATTTCACGGTGGTTACTTTTGAAAATGGGAAAGATTCCTATTTTTTCAGCTCAATCTAATGAAGATGCTTCTTCTTTCATTCAAGAGTTTAAACGATCTTGTATTTGTAATGGCCTTATAAGAAGGGAACAATGGACTGAATTTTTTCCTACCTTTTTGGATGGTTCAGCACTTAGGTGGTTTGAAACACTAGGTGATAATGTGAAAAATTCATGGGATTTATTAACTAAAAGTTTTCTTGAAGAATTTGGTGAACAATAGAAATATGCAGATCTCATGATCGAGATCACAAAGCTATCCCAAGGAGAGAAGGAGAAGATAAGGGATTATCATGCTCGTGTTCTAGAGCTAAGGAGGAAGCTCGATGCCTAGATCCGGAAGGAAGGATTAGCGGATGGGTTGATGAACGACGTGGATAATCTCCTCTGTAAGCACTTCATTCTTGGGATGAAGCCAGAGATCAGACAACGAGTGAAGTATGACTACCCACTACCATTGAACACGCAAAGGGGATTGCAAAGAAGGCAAGAAGAAAGCATGGAAGAGGAGCCCAAAGAAATTGTTGCTAAAGTAGAGCCTACACCAGCACCTTTGGTTCAAAATCCACAACCACTCCCGGTGAGCACAAATATTTCTCCTAGTACATCTACTGAGTATGAAGATTTGCTCAAAAAGATGGGTCAATTAACTATTAATCTTCTTCAAGGAAAGGAATTTAGTTCTCAGGGAGGAGATAGAGGTCCAAAAAGAAATATTTCTGAAGTTGTATGTTATGGTTGTTATAAAAAGGGTCATTATAAGTATAATTGTCCGTGATAGAGCTTCGACATCCGGTAAAGGAGATAATGATAACGGAAAAACACCCATGAATTCTTTTGATGTAGTAGATAAGAGCGAAATAATGAAGTAGATGTGTTTGTAACAAAAAGAAAGAAAGAAAAAGATAATCCAGGATGGAAATGATCCTAAGAAGGTGAAAGGAGAAACTAGTAAGAAACATAGGAGAAGAAAGTTGGGTGTGCAGGATTTTCTGATTTCACAGGGCAAGGACCATACTCCATCTTGGAAGATCTGTCCAAAAGGCGTGTAAATATTACATATGGTCAACTCTTGGCTATGTCTTCGAGAAGAGGCGGGAGGCTGCGAAGTGGACTCGAGGCGAGAGACAGATCCCTATGCTCCACAAGCTGAGGTATTATGTAATGGTATTTCAATTCATGATGTCTTAGTTGATGGAGGTGCTGCAGTTAATGTAATGACCGAGTCTGTAATGAATATGTTGGGTTTAAAAATTGATCGCCCTTCAACACTTATGTTAAGGTCATTAAATAAAGGAAAAACTAAACCAGAAGGTGTAGTTTCAAATGTGGCAATATCTGTTATGGGTGTTGTATGTGTGGTAGACTTTCAGGTGATGAAAAATGGTACTGTTGCGTACCCAATGTTGCTGGGAAGACCATGGCTAAGGAGAGTTCATGCAAGAAACTACTGGAATGAAGGCTTCATGACACTTGGACGTGGTAGAGAGAGGGTGAAGATAAATGTGATCCCTCGACATCATAAGGCAAAACCTGTGGATTTAAGTGATGAAACTGATGATTAGACATCCTCTGATTACTCTAGTACCAGTGAAGTGGACACTGAAGATGAAGAAAGTGAGGTTGATGTTTCAGTCATGGATATCCTTCCAGTCACACCAACTCATGACCCCATAAAATTATCTGAAGAAGAAGTTGATGATCGTCTCCAACAAATAAAGATTGGTGATGCTGTGATGGAGAGTGAGAAGGAATCCTACCTCCAGCTCTTTCGAAGGTACATACACCTATTCACTTTTGATTACAAGGAAATTTGTCAAGTAAGTTGGGTAGAACATTGTATTGAGCTGGTAGATGGTGCTAAGCCCATAAAGTAAATGCCATATAGAATGAATCCTAATTTTTCCAAGACTGTAAAAGAAGAAATAGATAAGTTGCTTGATGTAGGATTCATATTTACTGTGGAGAATTTAGAATGGGTTTCTCCCATTGTGATCTCAATAAAAAAGAATGGGAAGCTACGCATTTGTGTTGATTATAGGAAGCTCAATAAGGAAACAAAGAAGGATCATTACCCTCTTCTATTTTCGATCGAGATCTTGGATGAAGTAGGCGGCCAGAGTGCTATAGTTTTGCTTTGATGGATATAGTGGCTACAACCAAGTTCGTATAGCGAGAAAAGATCAGTGAAGACCACGTTCACCACTCCTTGTGGAACGTTTGCTTATAGAGTTATGCTTTTTAGGTTGTGTAATGCTCCAAGAATAACATTCCAGCGTTTGATGAATAGGGTGTTCGAACCCTACATTGGGACCTTCATCAGAGTATTTCTGGATGATTTTTACATCTATGGGAGCAAGTTGGACCACCTGCACTAGATGGAGATAGCATTTCAAAGGTTAGATGAAGCACAAGCCTCACTAAACCCTACAAAGTGTGTCTTTGGATGTTCTAAAGGTGTTTTGTTAGGGCATGTTGTATCCAGAGATGGTATTGGTACTGATCTTGATAAAGTTTCAAAAATCAAAGATTTACCATTTCCTATGAATAGAAGTAAGTTGAGATCATTTTTAGGCCATGTGGGTTACTATAGAAGGTTCGTCAAGAATTTCTCAAAGATTGCATAGCCACTAACCCAGTTCTTGAAGAAGGATGCTACTTATGAACCAGGAAATAATGCGCATGAAGCTTTTGGAAAACTGAAGGAAGCCCCGTGTCTTCACCTATTCTAAAGAATCCAGATTGGAGCAAGCTATTCATTGTGTACACCGATGCCTCATATGTAGCACTAGGAAGTACTTTGAGCCAAAAGGATGAAAATGGGAATGAACATCTAATTTACTTTGGGAGAGACAAATGAGCAAAGTCTTGAGGTAAATTATACTTAATCTTGAAAAAGAGGCTCGCTATCATTTTTGTCTTTGTAAAGAAGTTTAGAAATTACTTGCTAGGGCAAAATTTTCTAGTCAGAATGATCATCGAGCTTTAAAATATATTGTAAATAAGCCTAACCCATCAGGGAGGATAGCAAGATGGATAATTTTGCTACAAGAATTTGAATTTGATATTATAGATAGGCCAGGAAAGAAGCATGTCAATGCAGATGCACTCTCTCGAGCCTATGATGGTTTAGGATCATCTTGTGATGATGATGATTTCCCCGATGCAACATTGTTATCCCTTGACACAATCCCTAGTGAATACATAGATATTTGGAATTATCTGAATGAATTCAAGTTTCCTGATGGTGCCAATGCAAAGACTAAGAGAAAGATTACTCAAGCCAGTCGTCCATATTCTATTCTGCATGGAGTATTATTTCGAATAGGACCTGATGGACAGTACAAGAGGGTAGTTGGACGTGATCAAGGGAAGGAACTGCTAGAAGAATTCCACAATGGTACATGTGGAGGGCACTTCTCTGACAACTTACAGCAAGAAGGATCTTGGATGCAGGTTATCACTGGCCCACTCTTTTTAAAGATTGTTATAATTATTGTAAGACATGTGATATTTGTCAAACACATGGTAACCGTAAGACTTCATCAGCTCCATTATGCCCTATTCTTCCACTTGGTCCCTTTGAAAAGTGGGGAATAGACATTTTAGGTCCACTTCCAACTACCTCACGCCAAAATAAGTATATTATAGTTACCACAGATTATTTAACCAAGTGGGTTGAAACTAGGCCATTGAAAACAACTTCCATGGATGAGGTGGCAAGGTTCATATATGAACGCATTGTCACCAGATTTGGTTGTCCATTAGAAATTGTAACAGATCAAGGAAGCCACTTCATTAATGAGGTGGTAGAATCCCTAGTCAATAAGTTTTCTATTAAGCACAGGAAGGCAACAACATACAAGCCAAGCACAAATGGACAGGTGGAACGAACAAATTTTGTGTTGTGTCAAATTCTAGCAAAAGATGTAGCCTTGTAGGTACATAAATGGGATAAAAGGATTCATGCAACATTGTGGGCATATAGGGCAACATCAAAATCAGCAACAGGATACTCCCCATTTTAGTTGGCTTATGGCATTGATCCAGTTCTTCCTATTGAGTTTGATATTCCCATGGTCAGAGTAATGAAAAATGAAAGAATGGATGAAAGTGATTCAGTAAAAGAAAGGTTGGTACATCTTCATTTGCTAGAGGAAATGAGGGAAATAGCTAAGGATACAAGCTATAAGAAGAAAATGAAGCAGAAGGAATACTTTGATCAAAAGATCCGGTGGTCTCCATTTCATGTGAATGACTTGGTTCTAGTATATGATTCCAGATACAAAAAAGAAGACAGAGAAAATTTATTCCAAAATGGATGGGGCCCTACAAAATAGCAGCTGTGCATGAAAATGGTACGTACCGATTGGAGGAATTGGATGGCACTCCCATTACGAAATGGGTCAACCACGACAAGTTGAAGATTTTCCAAGCACTGAAGAGTCTACTCAGGGACGGAGTAGAAGCTAGGAAGGGGAAGATGTCGACACTAAAATTTTCCTCGGTAATTTCTATTTAATTAATGTATGTATTAGGAATAGGATGTTGTTAAGTATAATTAGTAGTAGCGTCGATAGAAGATAACTGTCTTTGTCGATGTATGGTGCCGCCAATAATGTGGAGTACAGTAATCAAAAAGTACAATAGGAATGTTGTAAAAGTAAATATTTGTTGTAAGTGGTCCCAGTAATGTTAAAATGTCAAAGTTTGGGTAATTAGAGAAGTAGGGTCTACATGATTAGGAATTAGAAATATTATATTGGTAATAAGGACAAGGAGTGATGTCATAAATATTTTGTGTATTTTATTTGTAAAAAGTCTAAAAATGTGGAACCCATGTAAAATGATAAGGTTTATCTTATCTTAAAAGATAAGCTTACATGTACAGATAAGAGTTAAGGTATGGAATATGATTCGTCAGAATGGATTTCTTATCCTATCTTAGAGATAAGATGGATAAGCTTGGAAGTTCTATAAATAGAGAGGCCACCCCCCTCATTTAGCATAGAAGGAAGTAGTGAGAAATATTGTAGGAAGTGTGCAAAGGAAGCCATCAGTTTAAAGGTGTGTTGAAGAAGCCATTAAGAGGTGTAATTGTAAAGTTTCTCCCATAGTCTTGGTGAAAGGCAAGTGAAGTCAATAACACTTGAAGTACCTCATGGGTGAGATTGTAACAATTTCATGTTAATATTATAATTTACTTTGATATTTCAGATTTGTCATCATTCCGTCTTATCATAGTCAATGGTATTCTTGTGTTATGTTGTTGTTTTGTTTCCAGATTACATCCACCAAACTAAAGGTCATGTGCATTAATAAATAATCATAGACGAGGAGTTCCTGTGAAGAATTATCATAGTGCCGGATTGGTGATGACACTCCCACCACTTGTCAAGCCTAGGGAAGAGGGCACATTTTTCTTCCCCAACATTCCCAACTATCCTGGGGATAGTGGGCATAGTTGGGACAAAAAAATGTGCCCCACCCCGTTGCTTTCAAATCCTAAGTTTTAAAGTGTTCTTTCATAACTTAAAAATATAATCATTATGAGATTTAAAGGCATTTTACAAAAAATTTCACTTCATTCCTCCACTAGTTTTACATAGGAAACCATTGTTGACATCTCAAAGGTCAAATTCATCGAAATAACTATAATTTCATCTAGGTAATAGCATTTATAGAAAAGTGACAGGTGAGCATGAGAATCAACAAGTAGCCTTTCTTCGTACCTGACCTCCCGAGGTCGTGCCGAGATAACTGGTGGAAATGAAATATATGTGGATGTAGAAAAACTAGTTGGGTAATCTTATATCCTCAACACGTAATAATGGGATCTGTGAGTCTAAGGCAAAGAAAAATCTCATAACCCGAATTCATGTAATAATTGCGTTCGGATATAATGGCTACTTGAAGGCTCCAATCAATGTCGAGCTCTGCCGAGATCCTATCTATTGGCTGTTAGATGTGTGGAAAGTGACTTGTAGGTGCTTTGTGTATATTTCTAGACAAGGTCATGAAAATGGTAGTGAGAGGTGTAGTGGATTTATAGGAAACTATGGGTGATTTTATGGTCTAGCCCAAAAAATGTTAGCTTGATTAGATTCTATGCTTAATGCGGAAAATTATGTTATGATATCTAGTGGGAGAGGTGAGGATCTAAATACCAACGTACGTAAACTAGTGTCAATGTTTAACTGATTAACAGGCCCATTGGGTTGTGGGACCTGTCATCACCAATCCGGCACTATGATAATTCTTCACTTTGAACTCCTCGTGCTATGATTATTTACCAATGCACGCGTTTAGTTTGGTGGATGTAACTGGAAACAAAACAACAACATAACATAAGAAGACCATCGACTATGATAAGACGAAATGATGACAAATCAAATATCAAAGTAAGTTATAATATTAACATGAAATTGTTACAATCTCACCCATGAGGTACTTTAAGTGTTATTGACTTCACTTGCCTTCCACCAATACTATGGGAGAAACTTTACAACTACACCTCTTAATGACTTCTTCAACACACCTTTAAACCGATGGCTTCCTTCGCACACTTCCTACAATATTTCTCACTACTTCCTTCTATGCTAAATGAGGGGGTGGCATCTCTATTTATAGAACTTCCGTGCTTATCCATCTTATCTCTAAGATAGGATAAGAAATCCACTCTGACGAATCATATTCCATACCTTAACTATTATTTGTACATGCTGAAGCTTATCTCTTAAGATAAGATAAACCTTATCATTTTACATGGGTTCCACATTTTTAGATTTTTACAAATAAAATACACAAAATATTTATGACCTCACTCCTTGTCCTTATTACCAATATAATATTTCTAATTCCTAATCATGTAGACCCAACTTCTCTACTTATTCCAACTTTGACATTTTAATATTACTGGACCACTTACGACAAATATTTACTTTTACAACATTCCTATTGTACTTTGACTATTACTTGTACTCTACATTATCAAGGCACCGCATGATGGTGCCGTTATCTTCTATCGAGATGCTACTACTAATTACACTTAACAACATCCTATTCCTAATACATACATTAATGAAATAGAAATTACGGAGGAAAATTTTAGTGTCAACATCTTCCCCTTCTAGCTTCTACTCCGTCCTCGAGTAGACTATTCTGTGCTTGGAAAATCTTCAACTTGTCGTGGTTGACCCATTTCATAATGGGAGTGCCATCCAATTCTTCCAAATCAGTGCGTACCATTTTCATGCACACTGCTTTCTTATTTTGTAGGGCCCCATCCATTTTGAAAGAAATTTTCTCTGTCTTCTTTTTTTTTGTATCCGAATCATATACTAGAACCAAGTCATTCACATGAAATGGAGACCAACGGATCTTTTGATCAAAGTATTCCTTCTCGCTTCATTTTCTTTTTATGGCTTGTATCCTTTGCTATTTCCCTCATTTCCTCTAGCAAATGAAGATGTACCAACCTTTCTTTTCTTGAATCACTTTCATCCATCCTTTCATTTTTCATAACTCTCAAAGTGGGAATATCAAACTCAATAGGAAGAACTGGATCAATGCCATAGGCCAACTGAAATGGGGAGTATCCTGTTGCTGACTTTGATGTTGCCCTATATGCCCACAATGCTGCATGAATCCTTTTATCCCACTTATGTACCTGCAAGGCTGCATCTTTTGCTAGAATTTGACACAACACAAAATTGGTTCATTCCACCTATCCATTTGTACTTGGCTTGTATGTTGTTGCCTTCCTGTGCTTAATAGAAAATTTATTGACTAGGGCTTCTACCACCTCATTAATGAAGTGGCTTCCTTGATCTGTTACAATTTCTAATGGACAACCAAATCTGGTGACAATGCGTTCATATATGAACCTTGCCACTTCATCCATGGAAGTCTGTTTTCAATGGCCTAGCTTCAACCCACTTGGTTAAAAATCTATGGCAACTACAATATACTTATTTTGGCATGAGGTAGTTGGAAGTGGACCTACAATGTCTATTCCCCACTTTTCAAAGGGACCAAGTGGAAGAATAGGGCATAATGGAGTTGATGAAGTCTTACGGTTACCATGTGTTTGACAAATATCACATGTCTTACAATAATTATAACAATCTTTAAAAAGAGTGGGCTAGTGATAACCTGCATCCAAGATCCTTCTTGCTGTAAGTTGTCCAGAGAAGTGCCCTCCACATGTACCATTGTGGAATTCTTCTAGCAGTTCCTTCCCTTGATCACGTCTAACTACCCTCTTATACTGTCCATCAGGTCCTATTCAAAATAATACTCCATGCAGAATAGAATATGGACGACTGGCTTGAGTAATCTTTCTCTTAGTCTTTGCATTGGCACCATCAGGAAACTTGAATTCATTCAAATAATTCCAAATATCTATGTATTCACTAGGGATTGTGTCAAGGGATAACAATGCTGCATCGGGAAATCATCATCATCACAAGATGATCCTAAACCATCATAGGCTCGAGAGAGTGCATCTGCATTGACATGCTTCTTTCCTGGCCTATCTATAATATCAAATTCAAATTCTTGTAGCAAAATTATCCATCTTGCTATCCTCCCTGATGGGTTAGGCTTATTTACAATATATTTTAGAGCCTGATGATCTATTACAACTAGAAATTTTTACCCTAGCAAGTAATTTCTAAACTTCTTTATAGCAAAAATGATAGCCAGAGCCTCTTTTTCAGTTACAGTATAATTTACCTCAGCACTGCTCATTTGTCTACTCCCAAAGTAAATTGGATGTTGATTCCCATTTTCATCCTTTTGGCTCAAAGTACTTCCTAGTGTGGCATCTGAGGCATCAGTGTACACAATGAATAGCTTGCTCCAATCTGGATTCTTTAAAATAGGTGAAGACACCAGGGCTTCCTTCGATTGTCTAAAAGCTTCATGCGCCTTATTTCTGGTTCATAAGTAACATCCTTCTTCACGAATGGGTTATTGGTGTGCAATCTTTGAGAAATTCTTGATGAACCTTCTATAGTAACCCACATGGCCTAAAAATGATCTCAACTTACTTCTATTCATAGGAAATGGGAAATATTTGATTATTGAAACTTTATCGGGATCGCACCAATACCATCTCTGGATCAACATGCCGTAACAAAACGCCTTTAGAACATCCAAAGACACACTTTGTAGGGTTTAGTGAGGCTTGTGCTTCATATAACCTTTGAAATGCTATCTCCATTTGGTGCAGGTGGTCCAACTTGCTCCCATAGATGTAAAAATCATCCAGAAATACTCTGATGAAGGTCCCAATGTAGGGTTCGAACACCCTATTCATCAAATGCTGGAATGTTGCTGGAGCATTACACAACCCAAAAGACATAACTCTATAAGCAAACGTTCCCCAAGGAGTGGTGAACGTGGTCTTCAGCTAATCTTTCTCTACTATACGAACTTGGTTGTAGCCGCTATATCCATTAGCAAAACTATAGCACTTCCTCGCCGCCTACTTCTTCCCAAGATCTGATCTGAAAATGGAAGAGGGTAATGATCCTTCTTTGTTTCCTTATTGAGCTTCCTATAATCAACAAAAATGCGTAGCTTCCCATTCTTTTTTATTGAGATCACAATGGGAGAAACCCATTCTGAATTCTCCACAGCAAATATGAATCCTACATCAAGCAACTTATCTATTTCTTCTTTTATAGTCTTGGAAAAATTAGGATTCATTCTATATGGCATTTACTTTATGGGCTTAGCACCATCTACCAGCTCAATATAATGTTCTACCCAACTTACTTGACGGAGTTCCTTGTAATCAAAAGTGAATATGTGTATGTACCTTCGAAAGAGCTGGAGGTAGGATTCCTTCTCACTCTCCATCACAACATCACCAATCTTTATTTGTTGGAGACGATCATCAACTTCTTCTTCAGATAATTTTATGGGGTCATGAGTTGGTGTGACTGGAAGGATATCCATGAATGAAACATCAACCTCACTTTCTTCATCTTCGATGTCTACTTCACTGGTACTAGAGTAATCAGAGGATGTCCAATCATCGGTTTCATCACTTGAATCCACAAAGTTCGCTTTATGATGTCGAGGATCACGTTTATCTTCACCCTCTCTCTACCATATCTAAGTGTCATGAAACCTTCATTCCAGTAGTTTCTTGCATGAACTCTCCTTAGCCATGGTCTTCCCAAAGAAGATTGGGTACGTAACAATACCATTTTTCATCACCTAAAAATCTACCACACATACAACACCCATAATAGATATTGCCACATTTGAAACTACACCTTCGGTTTAGTTTTTCCCTTATTTAATGACCTTAACATAAGTGTTGAAGGGCGATCAATTTTTAACCCCAACATATTCATTACTGAGACTAGGTCATTACATTAATCTGTAGCACCTCCATCAACTAAGACATCATGAATTGAAATACCATTACATAATACCTCGGGTTGTGGAGCATAGGGATCCACCTCTACCTTCAAAACAGGGACCTCAAACTTCTTCCTTCATCAAGCATTGAGTCCACTTCGCAACTCCCGCCTCTTCTCGAAGACATAGCCAAGAGTTGACCATATGTAATATTTGCGAGCCTTTTGGGCAGATCTTCCAAGATGGAGTATGGTCATTGCCCCGTGAAATCGAAAATCTCGCACACCCAACTTTCTTCTCCTATGTTTCTTACTAGTTTCTCCTTTCACCTTCTTAGGATCATTTCCATCTGGATTATCTTTTTCTTTCTTTCTTTTTGTTACAAACACATCTACTTCATTATTTCTGCTCTTATCTACTACATCAAAAGAAATCATGGGTGTTTTTCCGTTATCATTATCTCCTTTACCGATGTCGAGCTCTATCTGGACAATTATACTTATAATGACCCTTTTTATAACAACCATAACATACAACTTCAGAAATATTTCTTTTTGGACCTCTATCTCCTCCCTGAGAACTAAATTCCTTTCCTTGAAGAAGATTAATAGTTAATTGACCCATCTTTTTGAGCAAATCTTCATACTCAGTAGATGTACTAGGAGAAATATTTGTGCTCACCGGAGTGGTTGTGGATTTTGAACCAAAGGTGCTGGTGTAGGCTCTACTTTAGCAACAATTTCTTTGGGCTCCTCTTCCATGCTTTCTTCTTGCCTTCTTGCAATCTCCTTTGCTTGTTCAATGGTAGCTGGGCGGTCATACTTCACTCATTGTCGATCTCGGCTTCATCCCAAGAATGAAGTGCTTACATGGAGGTTATCCACGCCATTCATCAACCCATCCGCTAATCCTTCCTTCCGAATGCGGGCATCGAGCTTCCTACTTAGCTCTAGGACACGAGCATGATAATCCCTTATCTTCTCTTTCCCTCCTTGATATAGCTTTGTGATCTCAATCATGAGATTTGCATATTTCTGATTGTTCACCAAATTCTTCAAGAAAACTTTCAGTTAATAAATCCCATGAATTTTTCACATTATCACCTAGTGTTTCAAACCACCTAAGTGTTGAACCATCCAAAAAGGTAGGAAAAAATTCAGTCCATTGTTCCCTTCTTATAAGGCCATTACAAATACAAGATCGTTTAAACTCTTGAATGAAAGAAGAAGCATCTTCATTAGATTGAGCTGAAAAAATAGGAATCTTTCCCATTTTCAAAAGTAACCACCGTGAAATACCAACTCACAAGTACAATCAACAAGACTTATGTGCACAAATAATTGGAATCACTATACTAGAAAGTGACTTTACACCTTAGAAATGACCACGGTAAACTATGGTAAAACTTGACTTATCTGCGGTAAAAATTGACTTTACTGTGGTAAACACTATTCACGGTAAAAAGTGAAGTTACTACGGTAAATACTATTCACGGTAAAAAGTGACTTTACTGTGGTAAATACTATTCCCAGCAAAAATGACTTTACCATGGTAACTACTATTCACGGTAAAAATGAATTTACCATGGTAACTACTATTCACGGTAAAAATAAGGTTACCCTCCAATTGATTTTTGACTAAGTGGGAATATCTCTCCAGAAAATCCACCAACGAGGAATGGTCCCGGCAACGGAACCAAAATGTCATCACCAATCCGGCACTATGATAATTTTTCACAGGGAACTCCTCATGCTTTATGATTATTTACTAATGCACACCTTTAGTTTGGTGGATGTAATCTGAAACAAAACAACAACATAACATAAGAATACCATCGACTATGATAAGATGGAATGATGAAAAATATGAAATATCAAAGTAAATTATAATATTAACATGAAATTGTTACAATCTCACCCATGAGGTACTTCAAGTGTTATTGACTTCACTTGCCTTCCACCAATACTATGGGAGAAACTTTACAATTACACCTCTTAATGACTTCTTCAACACACCTTTAAACTGATGGCTTCCTTCGCACACTTCCTACAATATTTCTCACTACTTCCTTCTATGCTAAATGAGGGGGGTGGCCTCTCTATTTATAGAACTTCCAGGCTTATCCATCTTATCTCTAAGATAGGATAAGAAATCCACTCTGACAAATCATATTCCATACCTTAACTCTTATATGTACATGTAAGCTTATCTCTTAAGATAAGATAAACCTTATCATTTCACATGGGTTCCACATTTTTAGACTTTTTACAAATAAAATACACAAAATATTTATGACCTCACTCCTTGTCCTTATTACCAATATAATATTTCTAATTCCTAATCATGTAGACCCTACTTCTCTACTTATCCCAACTTTGACATTTTAACATTACCGGACCACTTACAACAAATATTTACTTTTTACAACATTCCTATTGTACTTTGACTGTTACCGTACTCTACATTATTGGCGGCACCGTACTGATGGTGCCATTATCTTCTATCAGACGCTACTACTAATTACACTTAACAACATCCTATTCCTAATACATACATTAATGAAATAGAAATTACGGAGGAAAATTTTAGTGTCGACGCACCTAGGGATCATAACCATGAGTTTGTATTTATTGTGGACTTGTTATGGTCATGTGAAGAATCAATCTCTTCTTCTAACTATCCAATAGTCATAAGCTTTTTCAACTTCTATGTTTAATACCAGGAGTTGTGCGATCTTCTCAGAATACCTTATGGGTGTTCTAGCAACTTGTATACGTAAGCCTGTGTCTATGTCAATGAGAAGGTCTCCTGCGTTTGGCTACGGAACTAATGAATCACAACCAAATATTTTCTCTCTTTTGGGTTCTTGTATGGTCATGCGGATATCCTATCAAGGCAATCTATAGTTGGGTTGATTTGACCAGAATGCGTATGCTTTGTCATCTTCAATATTCAATTCTCTCAATTTCTCACTAACTGCTTGTGGGTTTGTTGTCATTTGAAAGACGTGAATTCTAAGACCTTGATCTATATCCATTAATGTTGTGAAGAGATTTGGCTGAGGTATTACCGGTTCGAACACGTAATCCCTGGGCTCTCTGGGTCCCGTAATTGTCATGCAAGAGATAACCAAACTTAATTGAAAGAAGTAAACTAATTATGAAAGATATATCTACACTATGCTTATATTCCTTTTTTTGTATTTTCAATGATGTGAATTTGAACGAAATTTAAAGAGCAACTATTCTAATATATTCAAATAACGAACAATTAATCTAATAACAAAATTAAAATAAGCAAGGTAGCCAGATGTAGCTATTTTCCTGTGCACTTGTGAATTTATCCTAAATATTAAATAACTAACTAATTTAATTGAAAGACCTTCAATCTTACCTCAGAAGTGAGGAATAAATCACAGCTTCTTAGAAGCTATCATTCCCCATAGCTTCCCTGGTAATACTGAAAGTAAGATTAATTGAAATAAAATTATTTGCTATTCTATTTGATATATTGTAACTACAACTTCGACAATTCAAACCTGGAGTTTACAGAATAGTGGAAAATCTAGTTGTATCATGACTTGTCCCCTCAGTGTGATCTCTTTGTTCCTTTGTGTTCTCATGAATCTAGAAAATGGGAATGTGATAGCAGCGGCGGGAGAGGATATTTGAATAGAGGCAGCTTGGATGTAAGCCGAACAAAATGCAAGTAGGAGAAGGATAGTGCAAGAGAACAAAGCTTGACTATTCAATTCCTAGCGGGATTGTTACAGGGATACAATACAAACATACCAAAATCTATAAGACTTATGCTTCCTGTGGCAAAACAACAACCTATAATTCTAAGTAGAATCAAGATTCAAATGGACATGATCTAGAACCAGAATTGTGGAGCCTTGAACTGAGAGGTTGAAAGCTTTACAAAATCTAAACTTGTTGAGACTTATTGAAGAAATTTCAAAACACACTGAATAATAATTCATAGAGGGAGAGGGGCCATTTGCTTGTAAACAAGCTTGGTATTTATAGCACTTTGATTTACCAGAGGGTAAGTTTGAATTGAACTCTTCTATTATAAACAAAGAGGAATTACTATTTACCAGGTGACTAAAACATAAATGCAAGCAAGAGTGGTTGAGAAATGCGAGTGCCACTTGATTTTTTACGTTGATGAAAGTGTCAGAAATTTATGGAAAATGTGCACAAGACCACCGCGTTGCACATATGGACCACCATCCTATCCTGAGCAACGATCGAGGGACCGTTGCCCGGGCGAATATCGGTGGTCCTACAACTAAAGACCAAAATGCAAGAAAAGAGTAGAACGGGGTTAGAACAAAGCATGCAAAGGATGGATAAGGCATTTTGGGATGCAAATGTATACTTGGCGAGATTTTATGGATTTCAAACACCTTATGAAGAGACCTAAATCATCATTGAGGTTTATGTAACCTCTTTCCGATAGTACAATACATACAATTTTGAGTACGTCAATAACTATGAACACTTTGAAAAAAGAAATTTTCATATCTTCCAAGTGGTGATCTAATTCGAATGAAATTTTCTCAACTATTCTACAATCTAGATTCCTTCAAGAACAAAATGATTACAAAACCTATGATGCTCTAGATTATTTACGACATCAAACCCTATTTTCATGCCCTAGTTATGCTTTTTTGATTTCCAAGCATTTCAGCGGGTGGATTGAGATGAAATTTTGAGTAGGGGATCCTGAGAATGAGCCTATTCTAGTGAAGCTATTTTCTGAAAGAGTTGATGAATCATATCAAAAACTATGCACCACAATGAAGTTGCACTCAAGTTGAATCACAATGGCTCCAACGTAATCACAAGGAAGAATCGATCAACAATTGAATAAATTACATAATAGAATAAAGCTTGCTCATAAGAAAAAGATAGCAGAGTGTCTTGGCATGCTCATAAATGAATAGTAAAAGGGTACATATAGGGTGTTGAGTAACCCTAGTGCATGACTCAATAGCAAACCCTAAACCTAACCCTAAACCTAACCCATGTGAGATGACCCTCTAATATGTGAGGAGGACACATAGGATAACTCACACCAACACCCCCTTCATCAAAGCTGGGGTAGCGGATATGATGAGTCAGATAGAAAGAGAAGACACTCCTAAACAACTAAGAAAGATGTGTTAATGGGGCCCAACAACTAAAGGCCTGATAAGGTGCCCATATACAAACACAATATTCCTAGAAGAAGAAGAAGAAAAGAAGGACTACTTAGCTCAAGAAGATGAGCAATTGCAGAAGACCTCACCCCAAGAAGAGACCGTAAGTGAAGAAACTTCATCTCAATGAAGGGCTTGGTAAATAAATCTGCAATCTGATCAGCTATCTGAATGTACTGAATGTCGATGATGCCATCATGAATAAGATCTCGTATGAAGTGCATATGGATCTCAATGTGCTTCGTCCACTGATGCTGAATTGGATTTCCATAAATAGAGATAGTGCTCATGTTATCACAGTAGATAATGGTAAACCACTGCAAGTGGATGCCAAACTCTGTCAGAATACCCTATAGCCAAATAGCTTTTGTGGAAACGTTAATCTTTGCTCCTCAGTATTCTCGCCTCATAGATGATATCGCACCGATTGCATTACGCTTCTTGCTAGACCAACTAATAGGACCCGAACTAAGAGAGAAAATGTAGCCAGAAGTAGATTTCTGATGATCTAAGTCACCGGCCCAATCAGAATCTGTGAACCCAATTAAGTCGATATCTACCCCTCCATGATAGTGAATGCCATCAGTATAAGTGCCATGAACATAATGAAGGATCCATTTAGCTACTTTCTAATGCAACTCAAGTGGATCCTGCATGAATCTGAACATGATCCCAACATCATACGATAAATCTGGTTGAGTGTGAGTCAAGTAAATCAAGCTCCCCACCAACTGTCATAAAGAGTACCATCAACCAAGGGAGTAGAGCAATCAGAAACCAACTTAACCCCAGAAAAGAAAGGAGTAGGATAATACTTGCAATCAGACATCTGAAAATGAGCTAGCAAATCAAGAGCATACTTAGGTTGTGAAATAAAAATTCTCGAGTCAGATTGTGAAATTTGGATCCCAATGAAGTAATGAAGCAGACCTAAATCAGTCATGGAAAACATGTTGGCCAAGGCAATCTTCATAGAATCAATAATAGAGGAAGAGCTTAATGTGATCAACAAGTCATCAACATAGAGAACAAGAATGAGTATGGAGTCATCTTGCCATAGAATATAAACATTTGGATCAGAGTGACACCTAATAAACCCTCATGTAAGTAAAAGGAGTCCATCTTGGCATACCAAGCCCGAGGGGCTTGTTTGAGGCCATAAAGAGACTTCTTTAACTTACAAACGAGGGAGGGATCTTGGACATAACCCGGAGGTTGTTTCATAGAGATCTCTTGCTTTAGGTCACATGAAGGAAGGCACTCTTAACATCTATTTGATGGACTTTCCTTCAGTTTGTTATGGAAATGGCTAGGGTCAGTTGAATAGAAGTCATCTTTGTAACCAGAGCAAAGGTTTCAGTATAATCAACCCCAACTATCTGGGAGAAACCCTTAGCTACTAATCATGCTTTAAACTTTTTGACGTCTCCATCTACTCCATACTTTGTTTGGAACACCCACTTACACCGAATGATTTTTCTTCCTTTTGGAAGAGGGGTGAGATCCCAAGTATCGTTCTTCATGAGAGAGGAATACTCCTCATCCATGGTAGAATCCCACTCAGGAATACCAGAAGCCTCCCGAAAATATTGTGGATCAGAAGTAGAGGCAAAGAAAGAGTGGGGTCCAACGAAATTTTAGCGAGTATGTCTCATATCCAAAGTATCTCCAACTAAATCTCCAACACTTTGCAAAGTTTTCCTAGCCCAAAAAGGACCAGGAGGATCAAGCTCAGAGTCGAAAGATTCTTCACTTGAGTGAGAAGGAACATAGTCCTTGTCATCACTATTGTCGAATCAAAGACTCGGAGGTCGATGGTGGGGGATATTAGGAAGAGTATCACGCTAAAAAACATCATCATCTCGATGAGTTAGAATCCAAATCAGCGAGTGAAGCACCTCAATAAGTGGAGAAGTAGAAGTCGAAGAAGACTTATCGAACTTAACACTTCTCTCAATATTCAACTCATGAGAAGTAGGATTCATCAATCGATATTCCTTCATGCCATCAGGATACCCTTTAAAGATACAAGGTTTGGATTGTGGTTCTAAGGCCTTACATTTCTTCTTGGGAATTCGAGCCATAGCCTTGGATCCAAAGACTCGAAAGTGCTCAACATCGGGCTTGCGTCCCAAACCAGCTTCAACTTGCCGTCACACAAAAAGATTAAACTGATGGTGGAGAGGGATCTCATCATGTTAATCGGTTGCGACACCAACACCCTCTCACACGATGGAGCTAGGTATACACCCAATCAGGCCCAACAACATTAGGAGGCAGTGACACTGGGAATTTCCTGGGAGGTCACCCATTGCCACACTACTCTGGGGCTGACACACTTAACTACATGGCTCGATACCAATGAATTGGCATCACACCATAAATTCAAGCTTTTGGTGTGATGGTAAGTCATGCACTACGATACCATGAAAGAGTTGATGAATCGTATCGGAAACTGTGCACCACAATGAAGTTGCACTCAAGTTGAATCGCAATGGCTCCAACGTAATCACAAGGAAGAATCGATCAACAACTGAATAACTTGCATAACAGAATAAAGCTTGCTCATAAGAAAAAGACAACGGAGTGTCTTGGCATGCTCATAAATGAATAGTAAAAGGGTACATATAGGGTCTTTGAGTAACCCTAGTGCACGACTCAATATCAAACCATTTATAAATATAGTAAGTATATGGTCTTTACACTTACTATAAATAATTTTTTTCCAAAAGGAAAACCTTCTCTAAATAGTTCACCCGAGATCAAGTAGAGAAGAAAAACTAGGACAATTTGGTGAAAAAGAAATAAATCACAAAAAGTAAGAAAATCTAAAAAAGTAAAAATAATATCCCCTCTCTCCTATTTACTAAAAATAGAAAGTGTCTGCTTTTAGGTGCGAAAAGTTGCTATCTTCCTCATTTTTTTCACCTAGCATATTTTTTCCATATTTAAGTTCAAAGTTTCTAGTTTAGAGCTGTTTCAACCCTTGCATCAGAGTATCCATATGTAGGAGACAACAATGTTGATCACATGGACTTGGAGGATCTAAAAAATTAGATGTTTGGTAGTCCGAGGTAACATGTTGAAAAAGAATATACGTAAGTGGTTTTTATGTCACAGGTGGCCACCCATTATCCATCTAGAGCACATAATTGGTGATGACTTGTGCTCAACACTATGAACTAGACATGAGAATTATAAGGGGAGATGACATTTAAATATCAAAGTGCTCACCCCTAAGGTAATAACACAACATATAAAAATCCTAATTTGGATCAACATGTCAATCATCCCAAAGGAGTTTGCATCAGGAGAATGGTCAAATAAATATTCATACCTCCAAGGACTTGTATTGGGGTCTTGGCTGAAGCAGGTAAGGAAACCCTCCTATGTGCATAAGTCTTGGTCTAGGCATGATTTTCATGAAGGATTCTCGAATACAATCATCTTGGTGAGTAGAGTGATGGGAGAAGAAACTACCAAATAATTCCATGACTGGATGGAATTTTTCATCCTCACCATCATTGAGGGCAAGAAAATGATTGACAGGGGTCAAATTATCAGTGAAAACCTCCATTTTTATTTTCTCCAACTTCTAGTCAAAAGGAAAATATCCATGACATCATACTTAGTGTATGCTCGTACTAGTACGATATCTTACATGGGTTGGAATCTCACACAAAATATTTCTCAAAGGGCCCCTACCTATGAGAGATATTAAAAATTTACCTTGAGGAGAGTAATCACCACTTTGCAAGGTTTAATGATGCATTCACCATGTATGTTGTAAGATTGCTCAAAGGAAATCCTGAATTGAGACTGTCCTCATAAGATGCCACATTGATCCAAAGATACAAGTCCTTCTTCACTCATTTCTTAACTTTCTTGTACATTAGAGTATCTAGATTTGACCTCACTCTGTGAAAACTTCCAAGATACCTCAGTGACAAGATTGTCATGTTTAAGCTTTACAGACAACTGACTCATGTCAATGGAAAACTCAAGAGTAGGAAGAAGAAAGGTGTGTCTTTCCCTATCTCTTTGGGAAATTTCTCTTACAAGTCTCTCATTGATGCATCAAATTTGGAAGCCTATTTCTCTCAGATGAATCTATTTTCCTACACTTTGAGAGCTAACTTTAATATATGGAGAACTCCTAATATGTTTCATATCCCTGACTTGCACCACATGCCGTAAATTGAGGAATATTGGGTGAACTGAATTGAAAATATTGAATTTAAGGAAAGGGATCATATGAGGATGAAAGTAGGGAAAATGAAGAGATTTGGTTTTGATTGGTTTGAGGATGATGTAATGGATTTGTATTAGGATGTGAAAGCTTCACCCCTCCCCAAGTTTTTGGAGTATCCGGGAATCAAGTGATATTAATGAACGGACGAGAGGGAACGCGATTCAAATATCTAGAGAATGGTTCAAGAAGAAGAGAATCACATTCATTGAGTCGGAGGTCTCCATGCTCTCAAGAAATAAAAATCTCCCATCTCCGCTTCTGTGGGAAATTGGGAAATCTTAAAGTTTTATCCATTCGAAAGGCTCACAAAAAGAAAGTCCATGGAATCTGAGTTGACTCACTATATGAAGATCCACAAGAAGAAAAAATTAGCTCGAAAACCTACAGAGGGTATGGAAAAATGTGAAATTGATATAGCTCAACCACGATAATCTAGAGAACTCGATAATTTATTCTTTCACACCTATGCCTAGTCAACTGGACCAAGATGCAACTTATAAACTAGAGTAAGAAAATTCTATCATGGAAAACATTGAACATAAAACAAATGAAAATTTCTCATGGGTACAAGATATGATTAGAGGAGAGACACACAAAATACAATAGGTGGTGATCCCAAACCTCTAGGATATATCTATAATGGTAAAGGAAAATAAGGTAAGGAAACCATAAATTTCATCCCACTTTTTGAGTAACACTTCAGAAACCAATATGTGGAGATATCTCACCTAAATTCATCAAGCCTATTAGTGAGATGGCCCCATCTGATTATGATATCAACACCATTCCCCTTGACCAAATGACACACAAGGGAGATGCTCATCTATTCTAGGAGTCTTCCACTTGCCTTCTCATGAGAAACCAAGAGTATAAGGAGAGAATTGATCAATTGGAAGACCACATAAGGACCCTCACCTCATACATGAAAAAATTCATGGATCCAAATGCTACTCCATCTCTCCCAGATGAGGAAGTTACTCCCATCAGTAAATTTGACCCAGAGTCTATCAGAAAGGCACAAGGTTTCACCATGCAGGGTAGAGAAAATGATAAATGGGTGAACAAGATTCTAGAAAAGGGTAAGGTATTGCTTCTTGAGATCCTTTCATTTTTCAAGTACATGAGTGAAATGGATACAAAAGTAAGCATGACTAGAGAAGAGATTGAAAAAAATAACATTGGGACCAGTGTGTATCCACTTTGGTCATTGAGATGGGAAAGATCAACTCTTCCCTACCGGTGAGAAAAGGGGTATTCAATTTAGCATTTGATGAATTGTCTCAAGTCTGGGGATAGGACTCGATTACTCATTATGAAATGATAAAATACACTCTTGGTGAATTATATTCATAGGAGGAATACATTATAAAGATGAAAGAGGATGTCAATGTTGAGATACTAAAGCTTGGAGTGCCAAAAGTGGGTGAGAACACTTTGGTGGATGATCTGATATACCCATTTGAACATATTGTCAAGAAGGATGCCGAGATCCTTTATCCTTCAAAAAGACACATTGAGTCTTTGGCTAAGATAAGGGCCGTCATATCAAACACTACGAAAGATATTAAATCTTGGTTCATGGAATACAAGAACATCAAATTTCTCTCTAAAAACTGGGTGAAGTCCTTGAGCTTTTTCCACATCCCACAAGCTAAGAAAGTTACACTTGCAATGACACGATGTGAAAAATAATTCAAAGGAATCGATATCTATCTGAGGAAATTTCCAAGAATCTGTCGACAAGCAAGTCTCCATTGGAAAAATCATATTCTTCGGTTTCGTAGTTATTTTATTCCTCTCTTCACTCCCCTTCCTCTTTTCTCTCACATTCTATTTCTCCATTGGGGGTCACATTTTTCATTTTCATCTTATTCACTTTCATCTTATTCATTAATGTGACTATATTTGAAAATTGTAATAACTTCACCTCAATTAATAAAAAGGGGACTTAATTTCTTTCCTAGAAATGCAAAGAGTCACAATTTGTAAAAGACACGTGAAAAGACATGTGGGGGTAGGTGAAGAGTATCTTTTAAAAATTATAAATTGTAGTGACTACCTAACTTCAAGGGGTTGTCAATTTTGTGAATTCATGAGTACATAACTACCAAGAATAATAAAAGACAATTTTTTCTTCTATTTCCCTTTCTATGTGTTTTCCTCTCTCTCTCATTGCACAACTTTGTAAACATGTCAATAGAGAAAGGCATTTCAACTTTTATGGATGAGTGAATTAATGATATTTTATGCTAATAATTTGTCTTGATATAATTATCAGATTTGTTATTCTTTCTAATTATGTGTTGATATGTCTTTGGTTAATCTTTACAAGAGTTTGACTTAGCTTACTTGGAGTATTAATCCTCTCTCTAAATTCCCACTCCCAACCTTTCACCTTCTCCCTTGCACAAGATTGCAAGTATTTTTGTAGGTGTAGTGGAGTGTGCAGGTTGGATCCCAAACCTATTGGCCAAACCATAAAGTTATTTTTATTTACGCATAGTATTGGAGCTGTCCCATTCAAGCCTGTGACCTAGTCCTAAAGTGTTGGTGAAAATAAACCAATTTTTCCTACAAAAAAATTATTTTCCAGCAATCCTTTTGACTTTTCTTCTACCTTGACTAATATGATTACGTCTAGATGACCTATTAGGAAAAAACCTTGTAATATGACCAACATTTTGGCAATAATAGCACACAACGTTCTTCTTACTTGTCGATCGATAAGAGCTGAAGTCATAACTACACTATATGGCAAAATGACCATATTCACAACATGAATAGAATTGATATTTGATGAGGATTTCACCACTCCTAAAGGACATTCTCTTTCAATATCTAGCTTTATGACCAGAATCATGACAAACATATCAATAAACATTGAAAAAACCATACCTCATGGCATTTAGGCTGTCTAATAGGGTTAGGCATCTTGGAATCTATCTTCTTAGTCTCTTTCATGTTTTCAAAACCACTATGACCTATCATATTGTCAAAAAAACTCATCTCCATCCTTTCATATGTATGCAATCTATTAAATGTCAGCTTCAATTCTGATTTCAAGGAGTTTAGTTGACCTTCATATTTGAAACAATATTTTTCTCTAACTCTTGGGTTTTTTACTTCATTTTTAAGCTTACAACATTATTCTTATTTTTACTTTAGAGATTCTATCATAATCCTAATTTGAGATTTAAAATATTTAATGGATTGATCATGCTCTAATTCCATATCACTGATTTGTTCTTGCATTCACAAAACTGACTTTACAATTTCATACTTTCTTCTTAAAATAACAACTAATTTTCCCATTGTGCTTCAAGGATCTCCTCCAAGTTTTTAAAATCACTTCACAAGAACCTATATTTGATACCTATTATTATAATCATAATGAATGAGAGGGGGAATCTATCATACAACAATTTTAACTTCATTTACCATTGCATACATTCATCATTCAAATAAACCATTCAACATACAAAATCAAGTGTGATCTTATTAAGTGTGTTGCAACCATTCACAAGTGCAAGAAACAAGAGAGAACAAAATAACACCATATATGAAGTGGGAAACCCTCAAGGGGAAGAAATCCCACTAAAACCTATACTAATATTACTCATAACAAATAACTTGCAAGAATATTAAACATAACAAGATTTGTTTAGTGAGGCACAAACCATACAAGGAGCACCAACCCCTAGTTTAGTAGGAAACCAATCCTATAAGGAGGATATAACCACTAAAGATGACCAAGCACCAATTAAGACACCTAAAATGGATGATATTAAATTCAACCCCTCACTCTACAAACCCTCTCAAAATAAGCTCTCTCCTAATTCACTCAAATCTACCCTTTCATTTACTGATTAGGTCTAATGACCTTACAAACATACTCTTCAATATACCTCAAACTTTCACACCTCTTCTCATATCCATCCTTTTCCCCTCTACACTCTTCCTTCACCTCCTATGGTTCGCTCATACACCCATCTTCTCAACTAGCTCAAATGAACACACATAATGCACTTTTATAATTAATACACACCATAAGTAACCACATGTCGGCTAAGACCCTTATGGTTGTTCATGAAAAAAATAAAATAAAATTAACATCCTTATATAAATCATAGAAAAATACCCATATAGGTTAGCAAGGGTCACACCAATAAGAACAAGCTCAAAACATCTCAACAAGGCCTAAAACATTAGCATTCATCTCCAATGAATGCATAAGGACCTTCAAGGTCACATTCCTGATTTTTCATGACTCCATCAGCTCCAAAAATTTAGAGACATCCTATCAACATCATTAACAAGCACAAGAAACTATGCATTATCCATCTCCACCATGAAACACACCAAGAAGTAAGCGACTCCATGTAGATCTTAAGCACCTAAAAATAACCTTCTAAAAGTGAATGACCTGGAGTACTAAAACTCATCACCATAACACACATGACAAATTAATAAGAAGGGTATTGATTTCATATAACTCATGAAACTCATAAGAACCTTCAGCTCATGGAACAAGACCCAAAATTGACTTTTCTCTAACACTTCTCAAACTGGCTTCAAGATCTCAAAAAAGAGTCTTCAAAACTGAGATGGTTCACACCTATAAACTCTTAATTAAGGAATAAGTAACATATCAAAGAAAATTTTTATGAGTCTACTATCTGAAAAAAATCACTTAATTTTAAAAATCAAGGCTTAAGCCCTTCAAATGAACAAATCCACGAAATAACTCAACCATGATTAAAGGACTCAAGAACCAGTCTTGAGAGAAACACACACAAACACCTTGAATGTAAATTACAAGCATTGAAACCACTTGGAAAAATTAAAGGGAGACCTGAAAAACCTCTTCAATCCATCACATGTATAGGTCATATGGAGAAAGCCATACCTTCATACTTGTTCCATCACGCTTCTTGGCAAGCCTAAGAGGAAAAATTAAGCCATTAGGGATTAGGAAAGAAACCACCTCTCCAAATAAAACCAAGGATTGAAAAAATCGTAGCAAGTTTCAAAATTCTATTCATGACCAAATACCAGAATGACAACGTGTAAAACAACTGATCTTAAACCAAACCACAAGACAAGGTTTTAGCCCTTGCAGGCCAAAAAAAATATGGAAATTTTGGAGACCTGTAACTCAAAAATTATTTATTTTACCTTACTAAAAATTTCATGGAAATTTATCACATCTCCTAAGGATTCTGGAAAATTTCACTTTGCATGCTGAAGCTTCCATCTCATCCATGAAACTAAAAATTTCCACAACAAAAGGATTTTTCATGTGAAATATGAATCCACCACCAAAATTATCACAAAGGAATTATATACAAGCCCAAATCATCACATTATTATTTTTAGATCATTTGGAGACCATACCATGCTAATATATCCTATCACTCTATAATGAGGGTTTCAAACCACCTTAACTCGTTAACGATTATTCATAAATGTCTAACGATCAAATCACCCATTATTTTTACAAAATTTCTGAGCTCAATTCACAATAATCATTGAAAGCCACAAGGTCCCATGAAAAGTGTGTGTGAGTGGGTGAGCATTTGAAGTTTCCCATCGAGCTAGATTATTCCTCCTTAAGAAATTTGTTTTGCCAAATACATCATAACATGTATATTCATCATATCAACCTAAATTTTTTTACACAATACCATAGGGACCTCATCCATACTTTCCAACTCTCATAATTTATCTAGTGCATCTAAAACTCTCTAACCACTAAGACTTACATGTGCCTATATACCTTGTTCTTTAGAAAATTACTTTAATATACCTTGTATATGCATTATACCTCTAAATATTGACTGAAAATTTTTCAACACATCATATATAGTGTCAAAACACCTTTCCCATAATTATATTAGGCACCCCTGCTCTATATCTCATGCATACATGCCATACAATGACGAGTTTCATTTATATTCGTACTTTAATCATATTATTTTGTCAATTCGGGCGGTGTCCATGGCTATTTACAACAAAGGAAACAGTAGGAACTGTTCTCGGCATGAACTTAACAACACAACTAAGGAAATAATGAACTGACCATGATTACAAAATAGAATACTTGGAGGGGAAAATACGATAAAAATAGAATTGAAAGATTCTTAACATAATTAACTATGGAAAATTAAATGCATCAAAATAACAACCAATACTAAAACAATAAATGCAACCAAAAATATAAAAAGAAAATAAATTCAAATCTCCATTTTTGTTGGGTAGGAGTGGCCCTTGCTCCTTCCCTTTGATCAGGTTTAGTACTTGAAATTCACACAACAAAAATTTCCCCTGAATCTTCTATCTTATTGAATTGAAAGAGTATGCTTGTATAATCAATCAAATAACTAAACCAATCGATAAATCTAAGTACATGAGCTCTTTTATACAAGAGAAATTCTAGTCTCTTTACTAACATCTACTTAACTGAATGTTGACTGAAAAATGACTATCTATTTTAAGGAGTACATTTATGGAAGGAGTAGTCCTTGAGGTATTTGGATTTGAATCAATCGTGACAACTACAAAGGAGGTATGTGATTGAATCCTTTGAGGGAGTCAATCAGTGCTAGAAGATTCTTCATATATTTCATTGATTGAAGGGAATTGCGGTGATAGTAAATCTCTAGTTGTTGGCCACATCCTATATCCTAGTGACTGGAGTAACTAGACCTCAAAATCATCCTGAATATAGGTTGAGTTAATGGCACACATTTCTTGTTCATGATGTGGTGCTACCATCTCATTACAAGTAGTTTGAGCTATCTATATGCTTGAATCCATTATTTCAAGGAATTCAAAGTTTATGATCTAGATGAGCTTGGTGTTTTACTGTGAGTCCTCTATTGATGCAGAGGTGAGTCATGTGCTACTACACAAATTGAGTCCTGCACCGGGTGCAAAATTTGAGTCTATGTTATTGCCATTATGCTCCTATGATAACTCAACATATACTTTTCCAAAGGTACTGTTAATGCTTATAAAAAGATCAATTTAAGCCATTTTTGAGGAAGAATTAACAAGATAAAATAAAAAACATATGCACAATAATTCCTTCAAAAACATAGTAAAGTATTAAGTATAAACAATTAACATTTACATCGTGTAGTTATGATATCAAAATAGTATGAGGCTTAACATGGTTTAAACATAACAAAATGGGGTTCATCACTCCCCTGGACTAAAGGTTTAGTAGGTCCTCCTACTACCTATTGTTCAATTTTTCTACAATCCTTGAACAATTATATTCATTGGCAAAATTCTACCAAGTTTCATCCAATGTGGTGTTACAAAATCCAAAGAACTCAATAACATTATCTCTCCAAGTCTTGTAACTACCCTCAAGTTGATCATTTTTTGAATTCCATTTTTGTCTTTGGTGCAATGACCAAATGGGGCCTGTACCACATACCAATCCATTGTTCTTTAAGCTTCATAATAATATGACAAAGATCTTTGTCTCATTTTAAGGACCATCAGAGGTTTGTTGGTAAATTAACCTACTTTTTCTTATACGGATCTCCAAGAAGTTGATATTAGACTTGAAAAGAAAGGAGGTTGATGTTGAATGTTGGAATCACCTGCTCTCTAAAATTTTTGACACAATTTTTAAGTATATCTATGTATCTATCTACTAGACGTAGACAATACACTTGTGACCTGAACCTATTGAAGAACCAAATTGGGGTAGGTAAATCATGCCTCATTAAAAGGCCTATTATAGGTTCTAATTGCAAAAATATTGCTGCTTTGATCTCTCCATTCACCTTGGTTCTGAGAGTAGAGATGAAGGCTCTTAACTGTACTTCTCCCACATAAAGATTAATGGGAATTTCAATTTTCTCAGGGAGAAGAAACTTGTGCACATAGAATTCACACAACATTTTTTCTCTCAATATCATTCCCGATTGTATATGCACCTACAAATTGTTTATCATCATCAAAATCTATATCCTGCATGGCACGAGCCCTAGATATTTTCCATTTGAAAAACTACTCTTTTAGAAACAATGCATAAAAATTAAGGAGGTCTACAAGAAAGAACCTGGATCATAGAGACGACTAACTATAACCACATTTTCTTTTAACAATTTATTTTCTTCTTTCAATTTTTTGTTCTCCTTAGATACTATTCTGAGTCTGTAGCATTCATCCATCCACTTGACCATTCCTTTTAAAACAACAATCCAAGGAAAGAAAAAATCAGTTTGAGTAGCTTTCTCTTCTATGGTTGTAGGCTCTCGTTCTTCTCTATTTTCTTGCAAAAGTGAAAGATATGTATAAAGTTCCTTTGTTATGGCCTAAAGGGATTGTATATGTTACTCTCATTCCTCTAGGGCTTTCTGTAGCTGAAGAGTTTCCTCTTCATATTGTGTTACAATTTACTGCAATTATTGAATTTCTTTATTTTTAGTAGTTTCCTGCTTTGGGAGAAATGGGCTTCTTTGGCCTCAAGGAGTAACTGAAGATGGTTGATTATTTCTTGAGCCATTTGTAGCTCAAACTGGATTTTGGATAAAGACAAGACTTGGGGCATAATTGTATCAGAATCAAGGGGAGAACTAGGTTCTCCCTCTTCCATAGGTTCCTTCCCTTTGTCCTTAACATGTAATTCTTTAGTTGTGGGTAGGGAATGCTCAATTTCTTATTCCATATCAAGAATAGATGGGGATACTAATTTGTGAGGAGACATTGGTGGGGTTTGGACTAGGGTTTGCATTATTTGGCTACCTCTTGTTCCTCTTGGGAAGGTGGATTGGAAATTGGCATTTCATGAAGGGTAGGTGTAGGCCTAGAAGTTCTAAGGAAATTTTTAGGTCTCTTAGAGGTAGATGGTGCTTTCTCTAAAACCACCTCGGGATTCAAGACACATTTCTTGATTCCATGCTTCTTTTTAACAAATTGATGTTTGTATATCAGATGAATTAAACCTTGGAAATTTAAATATGAGGCACCCCATCAAAAATTTTCTATAGCAGAACAAATGGAATCATATAAAAATTGAGGTAAATTGATCTTATACTGGGGTTTATTTTGACCATGTTGGAGGTGTATTAACATTCTTAACACAGGACCCAACATAATTTCATATTTCCCTTCACATGTAAAGTACTTAATTAACCATTTGGCCACTTCTACCCAAGGTTCAGGAAGGGTTATTATTTTGAAACCTTTAGCTTTACCCTTTTTATCTATGACCAATTGTAGTTTCTCCTTCTTTCCAACTAAAAATCTCTTAATTACCTCAACATACATTGTTCTATCACTTATTGCTAACCCTTCATCAGGTATGCCTAAAAGATGACTGATGACAGTTGGAGTAAAGGGAATTTTCTTACCTTAAATCAGTAGAGTGTCCTTCCTCCATATTTATTGTGAATTCCTTAGTCATTTCTACGTTGAATTCCTCATAAGCTAGTAGAAAGTCCAACCATCCCCCATTTTCAAATATTTTAACCGACTTTGCATCAGCCAAAAGTTCCATAGAACTTGTTGGTTCATGTCACAATCAAGGCCCCATGTCTGAATTTGAACAAATAGGAAAATGAGAAAGAGCACATGATTGTAAGTGTAAAGTTTACAGGGTCATGTGGTAACTACAAGTGTGACCGTGGCCCAAGAGTGAGAAGGTCCAATTTGAAAAGTAGCAATGGAGCAGAAATGGTATGTAATGAATATAACTAAATTGGGAAAGATATGATGGAATCCTAAGGTGATGATGGAATTGATTGGGCGTATGTGAGGATTATGGAGGTAGTGAATTATGGATTTGGTTGGGATTTGTGAAGCATGTGGAGTGATTAGGAATGGAATGGACAATCAATTTGCATGATGATAATAATTAACGACTCATAATTTAAAACTTTTCCTATATTCAAGAAGTGAATTAATTATGCATACCTTGTTAAATGAACTTGTCACATCCTCACCGCCATTTCCATATTGGTTTAATGCTCCATCCACATGTGGTCCTTCCTTTATTGCTCTGCAGATTTAGGGGAGAAGAACACCATTTCTTGTTTTCGGTCTTCTCGAGTTTATTTTTATTTATTTATTTTGGAAGCATTGGCTTCCACTTCGGGTTTCAGCCAATGCTTCAGAGGAGGATGACTGTCATTTCTAGTTTTCACTCACCTCCTCTTTATTTTATAGCAGAAGGTAGCTCAGGTATGAGTTTTGTTGGACAAAGATACCTTGTAGACACAGTTCAAATCTAAATATTCTTGAAGTTATTTTTAAAACTCTTCTCTAGATGTTATTTTATGGTACAACCTCAGTCTGTGACCATTTACCAACATTACCTTCTTTTCTACATCTATTAGAATCAGTTGGATAGTCCCATTGTCAAATACTTGTGCAATTTGATATGGGCCCATCCATCTCATTTACAACTTCCCTTTAAAGTCCTTGTACTTTGAATAAAATAGCAAAGCCTAGTCTCCTTTTTGAAATTTCCTCGGCTTTATCTATTTATCATGCCAAAGGTGCCTCCTCGATGTTGGATGATTTTAGTATGATGTAGTTCCCAAAGTCTGATTTCATCCAATTCATTCAATTGAACAATTTTGGCTTGTTGTGCTTCTGTCAATTCAATGCCCACTTTAGTTTTTGTCCTTAAGGTTTGAATCTCAAATTCTATAGGTAGAATTAGATTCTTACCATAGACTAATTCATAGGGAGTAAACCCCATGGTTGTTTTCCAAGTAGTGTTATAGGTCCATACTACTTGTAGTCACAAAATCACGCACTCACTATTACATTGATACCACCGAGTATCTTATTTTATATATGGATCTTACGTAATAAAAGTATTCACTAGTGACCCATCCTTTATTCTTGTTGTTAGTTAGTTAGGTGTCATTATTGTTTGTATGGTTCAGTCGTCACTTGTCGTTCTAGTTTTGGGAATCTTTTAGGGTGTCTTAGGTGTTGTAATTATCTCTCGTTGTCATCTTTGGGTCTATTCTGGGGCACCTATGGTTGTATTGGGGTGCCCAGTCCATGATTTTAGGTGCTTGTGTCATCGTAATTTGTGGTCTTAATTTGTTTGTTCGAGGTCGGTCTTAACAGTTACCCTGTGTATTCCCCTAGGTTGTAGTCGGTAGTTTTGGGTCACTAGTGTCGAAATTTAAACAAGAGATCCCTATATAAACATAGCATACTCACTACATTAGGGGAAAACATCTTACTATCAAGGGAAACTATCTACTAAGGCAAGGGACTACATTTGGGAATCTTCTACATCTGCATCACACAAAGCATAGGGGGAAAGGGTTGTATTATTTCTATTCCATCCACCATTTACATTTTACATCTAGTTATTCCCCTACTACTTGTGTCATTGGTGCTAGGGCATCCTAGGAAAAAAATTACACACACATGCACATATAACTACATTGGGTCTGAAATGTAGTGCAACGCTCAGTTGTAAGACCACTGGCTTGGCAACTGAGGTGAATCCGACCTATTCATATGCATTTTTAATTTTTAGGAATTGATGCTTTTGATAGGGTTTTATAGGTAAATATTCATGTGACATCTACAACAACATAAGATACATTATTGTAACACTTGTGTGATAGGAGCGAAGGTATTATAGAGATATTGCGACACTACTAAATTCAAGTTTTGAGATTTTCTATAGTCTACAACACCCAGATTACAAACTAGGGTGCCCCAATATCCTCCTAGGTGCCTTAGTACAGAAAAATAGTTAGTATCTACCCTTCCCAAGGCCACTCAGTCAAAAAACCTTCCTAGTTCACATACCATTCTACTACAATCTAACACACAGGTAAGGTAATTCATTTAAAGGTTAGTAACATATACCTCTTAGTTCTATTATTTTGATATATTCAAATACAAAAACAAAATATTTAAGTCTTGCATTTCAATATAGCATTTAGTTTCTACTTATATTAACTCATAAAATAACTATAAACCCCTATTTTTAGTTTATCATTTTGGTGAACCCTATGTTTCGAACATTTTACTTTTTGATCCTCTTTCATACCCTAGTGGTTAGCCATAGTTTTTATTTTTCCTCATCATGTCTCATTTTAGTGTCAACCCTATCTATGATGAGGTTGTCATAGCTGAAATTAAGGATTTATATAGTGCACCTATGATCTTACCTGATGATACTCAACAAGCCCTTTTGGAAGGCCAACAACATGTGCCAACTAATCCTGCTGATTCTCTTATATGTATATGCTTTATCAATGACCCCGTTGCTTTCACTCATTGTATGCTGCGTGCCATGCCATTTGCATATGATCCTTCTTATCCTTCTTCTAATCTGCCACCTAATGTTTTAGATCCCTCTATCATTGATTATTTATTAGGCATTGATTCACAATCCGGTGTACCTCCTACTTCTCCTCTAGCTACTCCTATAGCTACCCCTATGTCTTCTACCGCTTTCGATAGTCCTTCCCCACATCTCCTTCGAGCTTGCATTCTCCTTCCTATTACATTGATGATCCTATTGATTCTTATGATGATCATAACATTATTTCTGAACCCCACCTTCTACTGATCAATATCATGGATCTCCTTCTTTCCATACTACTACATGTGACTCTCCCGCTCCATTGTTATCCTCTCCTGAAGTTGTATCTACTATTGCACATGAGTCACCCCCACCATTGTTTCTTCTCCTTCTATTCCCACATCCTCTACCCCTCCTACTACATCTTCACCTATTGAGGTTTCTTCCTTGCTCACCACACCTACTAGGGTTTGTGTTGATACTAGTCATACTACCACTCCTACATCCACATCTACCACCACACCTTTAGCATCTGATTCTACTATATCACCTCTTGACATTCCCATGATCACCCATAATGGAAAAATTCAACCACTTAATACATTATTTCCATCTCCTACCATCCCCTCACAGGATATTCTCTCCCTCATGCATTCTGTAGGACAACTCCAATCACAAGTTCATACTCTTACTTTAGAAAGTAGAGCCTATTATGCCTCTATTAACAAAAATATCTACATGATAATCCCGTTCCTAAAAAGATTCATAGTTATGCCTTCCCAAAAGATTTTTTCGTGCTTACTTTTACATTCTTTGACAAGATGTCGGTGATCCTCATGCTCATATCCTACATTACCACACACTTATGGCTGATTACTCTAATGATCAATTATTGCTTAAGGCCTTCTGTTATAGTCTTACTGATGAGGCACTATAGTGGTACACCCACTTACCCTTTGGGTCTATTAGTAATTTTGATGACATATATGACACTTTCCTCTATCACTTTATTCTTAACAATGGCCCTAGGGTTACATATGACCACATTCCTACATTACATCAAGGCTCCTCTGAACCCATCAAGGATTATATTTTACACTTCAATGCTTGTATACACCAGCTCATTTTCCATCCTAGTGACTTAGAAAATAAATTCATCTTTTGTTGTGGTATTATTCCTCCACTTAAACAAAGGCTACAATACGACACTTGTGATTCATTCATTCTCTTGTGCTATAAGGTTATTGATCTAGAACAAGATATTTCATCCTCACATGACGTTGCACCCACACATGTTCCTCCACCACTTCCATTTGCTGCTCATCTACTCTCATCACCAGTTGAGCATCCAAAGCAATCTCCACCATTATCTAAAGGAAATTCTAAGAAAGCTCCACCCTCTTCTTCCCCACCATTACATTCTTCTCTAGTTCCACAAAAGCTCCTACTTCCACAACTCCACCTCCTTCACGCAAGCCTTTGTACTTATCTCCTCATGCTCACCACATGATGTACTTCACATATTACTCAATGAGTGATTGATTTAGTTACCCTCTAACCAACACCATCCTCCACACCACTTGCAACATCAACATGACCAACACTATTGCAATTATCATCACATCTCTAGCCATAGGGACAATGATTTCCTTTCCTTACGTGAAAAGATACAACTAGTGGATTCTGACATCATCTCCTTTGCCTCTTGCGAGCGCTCATTGTCTCCTTCACTTGTCAAAGATAGGCATACCCCATTTACGTCTTCTCTATCGTACTCATTTTATTTGTCTACTCCACTTCCATATGTTCATCCTACACCTCATCCATCATTTCCACCATCACATTCATTGCATCCATTACATTCACATTATCCACCACTTCATGTTATTGCATCTCACGATTTTCCGCCAGTCCTTGCATACCCCATCGTCACTACACATGATACCCCATTCAGTCCATATACTCATGCTCCATCCATTCCACATGTCTCCACTACCACTCGTCATCTTGGTCTTTGGTAGGTGATTTCTATCACCTTATCCCCGATGAAGAACTTGTGTTCTTATGGTTATTACATGATTGTTGAGCATTTTGTTTTAAGAACCTTTCATCACATGCTCCATCGTTCATCTAACACACCTCAATCATTTCCTAATGATGCACTCTTGTTTACATGGCTCATACTCGATTGTTGAGGGGTCTTTATTACATGAGCCTATTCATCCATACGCTAGGGGGCATTGTTAATCTTCCCCCTCCTATTTTCATCACCTTATCCTCTTACGACTACATTCCATTTTCACATATTCATTATGATACACTCATCTATTTCCACATTTATTCTATTATCACCATTGCATTGCATATGCACTATACATGTTATTCATCTCATCAATCACAATTACATTAGTCATCTACATTATAATTTATCATGTCTATTATATCTACCATTACTAACACCATCATACATATTTATACTCATCGAGATACACTTCAATGCACATGCTAGAGAAAATAACCATAAACCATACGATATCCACTACATAAAAATGACAAAACATCTTCAATATAGATCTAATATATATATATATATATATATATATATAAAATAGATGTCCATACATACATCATCCACATAATCATCATCACAAAAACATGTTTCATAATTGGGGGAAATACCCCACATCATATATAATCATCACTATCAAGCCTCATAATCACTATTGCTCTCTTATACCATGAGAGCCCTAGAACCTGGATACTTCTCCACCAACGTGACACTAATTTTTGTGGCCTCAAAACTTCTCCACATGCATACGTAGCATAGAAATATTTTTACTATGCTCTAAAAATTGACACTACAAGTCTACATATCATACGAACACATCTTTGGCCAAGGGACAAACACATACTACCTCTTGGGCATGTCGAGTCTCCTCATGTGCCTCATCCCTCTTGTCAAACAACAATGTACATGTCACCGCTTCTATGGCCACTAGCTCAAATAGATGGGCATGCTTGCCTAAAATATTTTCCATGCTCTCTAGTATCCCTTAGCATAACACATTCCACGTCAATGTGTGGATTGATGTATCTACTATCAACGACTAATAAAGATATCTTGCATATACAACATACCACTCCATGTTAGTCAAACACGTAAAACACAACATACAAAAATAGTTTTGCTTTGCCACAACTTCCGCTACAGGGTCAGGGACACCTCCCTCACCCACTCCTCCCGGTGGTAACTCCATCGCACCCACAAATATTGGGTATAGTAATACCCATTGATGTGCTGCCCACCATGCTTGATAATCCTCTGTGCACCCCACATCATCTCCATCTATAACTACTATTGTTGGGTCTACCACATTTGTCCCTGGTGGTATTAGCTACTCTACTATGGGCCCTGGCCTAACACCATCCCTCTTAGGGGCTCTAACAGCTTACAACCATATGTATGGCTCTGGGGCACATCCTGTGCCATACCAAACTTCCATGATACTCTCTCCACCTGAAACAATTCCACCACACCTGGAAAGTGGTCCTCTAGCCACATGGTCCTCCAAATACATCACAACTTTGTAGCATCCTTAGAACATACCCCATAATCATGATACGACCTCCCTATAACTGACTTTGGCCCCATCCTATCTATCAATGCCCTGAAAGTATTTACATCCATCTTCCTACTGTGAATATCAACCCAACATCAAGCATATATCTCAGGTCGAGCCCACTCTCCTCGTGGCCCTGCAATCGATCTCAATAAAAGTATCTTCTCATATGCCTATACATGTAGTAGTGTGGTGGCCCATATACCCCCACCATGCTCATCATGCATAAACTGATACTAGTCCCTATATAAGTGGGCCAACACACACTGACCCATGCATATCTCGTCCCATCCTCCTCTATCCGCTAACATATGTCGTGTATCTTATATAATATTTTGACACCTCCTTCCTTTATGACTATAAATTATGTAATCATCACTTGGGATGAATTTCCGTAATAGCAGAACCCTAGATTGCAATATCGCATCCAAACTGATATGGGCCTTGGTAGGTACTTGGGCCCCTATAAAATATCATCTAATCAAGCAGATTTGACACTCCATATCCACTACTACCATCACTCATACCCTCTCCCCAACAAATAGAAATCACAGTATGTGATATACATCCTCCAACGTCATAATCATCTCCCATGTAGGAAACCAAAATGTGCACGTATTGGCACACCACCTCTCACATAATGCAATCAACATGGGCATATTATGGGGCACATCCCCCATCTGTGCTATATTCCATAGGCTAGCATGGTCCATCACATCCCACTCATCATTTGATAACCCCAGTCCAAGCAATGTACTCAAGTGATGGTGATCACGAACTCCCTCGAGTGGATATCTCTCTTCGCACCACCAAACAACAATAAACATAACATTAACACACCTCCCATAGTTAAATAAAAATCTTTACCATAATAGAAACACCTTCCTTATAATTATTCATAAAAACAAATTATTTTTGGACTAGGGTGCCCAGATGCGGGATTAGGGCACCCCAGGAGCGAGATACTAGCGCCCGCCTCTAGGTGCTCTCTAGTCCCGGGGTCACTAGTGCCCTCACCACTCTTATTTGGGTCTCAAACACCATGAAAATAAAAAACCATAAAGTTTCAAAGATTCAACTCAAATGCCTGTTCAACCTACATTTTTGCAAAAATAACACACTTACCAACTCCATAGTAGTATGGGACGCCACCGCGGTCACCACTCGCTCAAACCAACTAGGATGTAATGGTCTTGCTTGAGGCATCTCTACTCACTCTATATACACTCTCACACTTTCTTAATAGACAAATGAAGTGATAAGTTATCTTTTAATTTTACTATTTATAATCACATTTCAAATTCCATCTTTACTATGGTCTATATTTTGTGTTTATCACCACAACTAATACACACTACACCATTTCACTCATATATTGAGTGTTTTTACTCAATTTACACCCCATTTGTGGCATTGTTTTTATAATTCTACCTACCACCATATCGCACATGTTTCACATGCATCATATCCCTTTAATGTTTTTTCCTATCCACCACATGTACGTTTTAACCCCTTGTCGTTACTTTCAAGTTAGAGTTTATTCTTTTTCATCACTCCCTCTTTCGTCGAAAGGGGGCATATTATTGGGGGTTCTATTATAATCCCCCCTTACCATGCGTTAAAAATCATGAATCTAACACTTCAAATTTATACCATGGCATTTTACCATCAATCCCCCTAATGACCTAATCTGGGGGCAATAATCATTTAACACCTCCCAAACATGACCACACACTATAACCTATCAAATCCCCCTAATGACCTAACTTGGGGAAAACAAGTGACTAAAAATCATTTTAAGCGACATCTCATCAATTTATAGAAAATCTCCCCTAATGACCTAACCTGGGGGCAATTAGCAAAAACCTCTCTATGAGTAACCAATCAAAATGATCAATCAACCAATCAACATTAACACGTTCAAATCAAATCATATCATTCAAGTCTATGAGTGATCTCCTAGATGACCTAACTTGGGAGTTACATTCACCAATTCTTTCCCAGATGATATAACTTGGGATTTTAATCTATTTTCCACGTTCTCTTCTAGATGACCCAACTTGGAAGCCATCTCTTTCATTCCGCATTTGCTTCCTAATGACCTAACCTGGAAGCTACCTATTTCTATAACATCTGATTCCTAATGACCTAGCTTGGAAGCCGTATCATTTTCTATCGCATTCTCTTCTAGATGACCCAAATTGGAAGCCTTTACATTTTGGTGACACCTATGGAGTGGGGCAAGAGTGCCATTCCTTTATCACTCATATATAGGTCAACTATTTAATCAAAATCATTTGGATCCAAAGATCACAACATTTTGATCTAAGTCTCATATATGCAATGGTTAGATCTTGAGGATGTAGTTACAGTTTGGAGAATAACACATCTTTCTCCCTACACCCTTCCTCCGGTGGTAGGGACGCTCAAATCCTCCAATTATTTCATTCATATGCAAGTTTTTGGGTTAGCAACCGATCACTCCCTACTCACCTATTTATTACTAAACCATGTTTGAAATCATCCTATAATCCTAATCATCATTCTCATTTTCCACACTTCATCGTAACACTTACAATTTTTGATATGTTGCATGGATCAACTTGTTGATCCATGGTTTGACACACTTTTATAGTTCTATCGACACACTTCTACTACACATCTGCGTGTTCTTCTATAGCATGGGATTCTCCAAATTTTTCTCAGGTACACATCTCTATCTACTTTATGTTACCGAGATTTCTACTCACCAACATAAAGTGGGGAAAATGTAGTCACAAAATCATGCACTTACTATTACATTAATACCACCGGGTATGTTATTTTATATATGGATCTTGCATAATAAAAGTATTCACTAGTGACCCATCCTTTAGTCTTGTTTTCAGTTAGTCAGGTGTCATTGTTATTTGTTTGGTTCATTCGTCACTTGTCATTGCAGTTTTGGGCATCTTTTAGGGTGTCTTAGGTGTCGTAATTTGCTCATTTGTCATCTTTAGGTCTATTTTGGGGAACCTAGGGTTACACTGGTGTGCCCTAGTCTATAATTTTAGGCACGCGTGTCATTATAATTTGTGGTCTTAATTTGTTTGTTTAAGGTCGGTATTAATGGTCACCCCATGCATTCCCCTAGGTCATAATCGGTATTTTCAGGTCACTAGTGTCGAAATTTGAACAAGAGATCCCTATATAACCATAACATACTCACTACATTAGGGCGGACATCTTATTATTAATGGAAGACATCTACTAAGGAAAGGGACTACATTTGGGTATCTTCTACATTTGCATCACACAAGCATAGGGGTAAAGGGTTGTATTGTTTCTATTCCATCCACCATTTGCATTTTACATCTAGTTATTATCCCTACTACCGTGTCATTAGTGCTAGGGCATCCTAGGCACAAAATTACACACACACATAGAACTACATTGGGTCTAAAATGTAGTGCAATGCTTAGTCGTAAGACCACTTTGGTTTGGCACCTAAGGTCAGTCTGACCTATTCATATACATTTTTAATTTTTTAGGAATTGATGCTTTGGATAGGGTTTTACAGGTAAAACTTCAAGTGACATCTACAGTGACATAGGAAACATTATTGTGACACCTGTGTCACAGGAGTGAAGGTATTACAGAGATATTACGACAATGTCGAATTCAAGTTCTGAGCTTTTATGTAGTCTAGAGAACCTAAATTATAGACCAAGGCACCCCGAGGTGCCCCAAAGATCCTCCCGGACACACCAAAGGTATAGAAAAATATTTAGTTTCTACCCTTCCCGAGGCCACTCATTCACAACATGCATAGTTTACATACTAGTTTACTATAGTCCATCACACAGTAAGGTAAGTCATTTAAAGGTTAGTAACATATCCCTCTTTGTTCTATTATTTTGATATATTCAAATACTAAAACAAAATATTTAGGTCTTGCATTTCGATATAGAATTTAGTTTCTACTTAGATTAACTCATAAAATAGCAATAAAACCCTATTTTTAGTTTATCACTACTTCGGGTAGTTTTGAGCCCAATTTTTCCTTGATATATGTACTATCTTTGTTAGTATTTTCTCCGATTCTCTGTTAGTAACTTTACTTGGCCATTAGGATCGTGGATGGTAGGGGATGACTTCTTGTGTTTTAGCTGTTATGTTTCCACAAAAGAACTAATTACCCCCGACATGAATTGTGGTACTTGATCGACATAATTGATCTTGGTGCTCTAAACCCCTATAAGATACGCTCATATAGGAATTTACAACTTTCTCATCTCTCGCATGTGGCGGTGATTGCACTTCACCCATTTACTAACATAGTTAGTACAAACTAGGATGTATTATTTTCCTTAGGAAGTCGGGTCAATTGGTCTAATGAAATCCAACCCCACTTCTCAAATGGTTCCAAGATAACCTATGGTTAGAATGGCATTTTTAATGTAAATGTTGGTTTCCCCATTATTTGGCATTGATCACATATCCATACATACTTTTGACTTCCTTAAACAAGGAATGCCAATAGTAACCATCTCCTATAGCTTTATGAATCATCCTTTGGGCCGAGTAATGCCCTCCCGATGGTTCATCATATGCTCTAAGTATGTCAAATACTTCATTTTCAGCTACACACCTGCAGAACACACGATCAAGTCCACATTTGAAAAGAATTCCATTTAAGCAAGTATACATCACACTCTAATGCAACCTAGAATCCACTTTGTATAAAAGTAGGGCACACTGACACATCACCTAGCACGAGATGAGCGCTCACCGAAGCATGTAAAGGTACTGGACCCCTCTTTAGAGTTGCTTGTGCAAGATGATAGTGTAATGAAGAAAAAGCATATTCAAAACCATAAATAACCATAAACATTATACAGAGCATATTCCGGATCTATATATTAGATAATCATGAATTAAACAATAAGTATAATAAGATTAACCATATAAGAACCACTTACAATCATGTCTAACACCATTATCTAGCCAACATACTCCATTACATTAAACACTGTAAAACATAGAAGCTTCTTACGCTATAAAGTATCACCATAAGTCATGCACACATCAAATCCAAAGCAACATAACTCTACAATAACTCACCACTACTAAACTACATAGTTCAATACATACTTATAGGGGTGGGAAGTTCCCTTCACCACCTATGCACTTCTTAAAATAGGTCACATGCTGATAATAGCCATGTGCCTTTACAATAACATGCACACATGTAAGTGCGCTAATAATATACATCCTATAGTTAATTGGAAGAAGTAATCCTATTATTAACTCAAGCTCATGCATGGCGCTTATCAGTCGTTTGTTCCCAAAATACCATTTGTGTGTCGCGTAAGTCTCCATCTTGATGTGTGCTCCACATGCTATCTCCAAAAATAGCTTGTATCCATAAAAATGGCTAAGTCTTGAGTCAACCTGTTTTTACACACATTTCCTTTCCTATCTTTCCGTGCCTTCAAATGTGCCTTGTTCCCGCACGAAAATCCTATGTGTGTCTTCTCCTTAGGACAATATTATGTCTTCTCAACATTACCCCACACTAAAGTACATTGCCATCCCAACAATGGGGATTATTTCTGATGTTCCCAAATAATAAAGAATAAGAATTGAAAGAATGTAAAGAATCACTATACAAAAGAATGGATATTTACTCTGCAACTTCCTCTTCTTCAACTAGGAGGATCAACTCTGGATATTCACTTTTAATCTTAGCTTCTAATGTCTTCCAGTCATCTAGCATGGTCCTTGTCTTTTACGGAATTTCGATGGCGATGGTATCCAAATCATCACGAGTAATATTTTCCTTTTCATTCTATAATACATAGAAAACATTAGCCATAACAGACATCATTCCTTCTAGAAGATCCATCTTCTATGCTATGATATTCCCAATCTCATCTATCCTCTCCTTATGTGGATCTTGGGCTACTGTAAGGGCTTCACAAGTTTCTATTTAAATAGTGCCAATATTTCTATGCGCCCTAAATTCTCATCCTTCATTGTTGCCGAAACTTTATTATCCTCAACCGAGTTTTGGTCCTTATTACTGCCTCTAGAGCTGTATAAAAATTCAAAGCTTGGTCTTCTTCCTTTAGCTCATCCTTCAAATTTTGGAGCAGAGCCTCATATATTGATATTTTTCTGATCATATAGGCCCTTGATCTCTCTTCTTCTTGTTCAACATCTTTTGGTGCAGGCATTCTAAGTGGTCCATCTTCTAGCACCAAATCAACCAATGTACATACATAATGCATTGTAGAAGGAAAATTCTCTGGTACCTTTGGTTCTAGATGAGGCCTTGCTTTCAAAATGTAATCACCAATCTCCTCCATCATGCTAATAAAGGCCTCATTCTTTATCCATTCTTTCTCCTTCTCTTCCTTTAAGTGCTATATCTCTGTAGTTTTATCCTTGATATTTTCCATCAATGCTCTAATGGTGGCGGCCTTAGTAATATTTCCCCATGCCACCTCAACGAGATACCTTGACTAAAGCATTGCTAACCTACTCATCAAACATAAGAGTGGGCTTTATGGTCATGTGCCTACTTTGAGATGCCTTCTTTACTCTCCTTGAGACACAAGATTCTCACACACATAAAAATCCTATTTTTCCATGTGAGTCATAGCTATTTCCTTGCGCACGTAGTGGCCATATCTAGGTCCATCAGCTCCCACCCATATAACTCCTTAAGTTCCACTTTGTTCTCGAAATCAGGTGCGGATGATTTTTTTGTGTCCTCAACATAGCCCATACTTGGAACAACATATTCTTCACTTCTCCTCGTCCTTGGCCCCTTGGAAAATTGAGCGCCAAGGTTTGGAGTTGTCCCTTCTCCTATCTCGAGTTGTAACTTCATCATGTTGGTTTTCTTACGCATAGCTTTCTTCTAATTATTTCACACCTTCTTCTTCATATTTCATTTCTTCATCCTTGGGAACCACCACATATTTTGGTTGCACTAGATTTCCGGGCACGCTCTCTTCAGACTTCTCCACCTCCTCATTAAGCTTCAATTTTCTCCTTCTTTTCTTCTCAGGTGCTTCTTTACGAGGGAGATTCTAGGTGAGATTCTTACGGATGTGATTTATTGTGTGCCTTGGGTATTGTTTATTTTGAATACCCTTTTAAACTATCACTCATGAAGGACTGCATCCATGTCCAAGTCATACTCTCCTTCTTACACCTATGGTGGAGTATCTGCATGCTCACTCTCCACTCTATCTGTGGGCTACCTCCAACCTATATGGTCCAAGCCTCCACTATCCTCATGTTCTTCTTCCTTATCTATCTCTATGGTTGCATCGGGATTTGGAGCTACCACATTCTCAACTGTATGTTTTCCCTTAGGTAGCCATGGTAACAAAATTTCATTCCCCACATACTTGTTATTCTCCAGCCTAGGCTTGAGTTAAAGATAGATGAGCGTGGTTCCACTATCCCCTATAGCAAAACTTACTAGATTTATATTTATGACATCTGAAATGAGCCTCTTAATGTAGGCAGACCGACTTGGATATACATATGTTTTCTTGAGAGTGTGGTAGTCACAATCTACCTTGTCTGCATTGAAGTTCAGATGACGCACATCGGTAAATCTGTGAACTCATACATGGAAATAGTGTGTTGTGAATGCATAGGGAAATTCCCACCATGGACTCCATCTCCCATCCTTCATGGAAAATCGCGTGATGTAGAAATGTTGATACACCACAAATTGTACTTGCCTTGCCTACTATCGAAGGTAGTTCCTTTGGAATGTGTCATTCCTCCTCAAATGTTGTGTGAAGTCGGTCATACCACAGTTTTCCCTTTTCTTGAATGGGCCACTCATTGATCCTTCACATAAATATTTCTCAAACCTTTCTGTGAGGGACTTATTCTCAGTGGGGTATTCCCAAAATTTTTTCTTTGGCCCATCGGGCACTCCAATTTCTACAAAAACAAGGGATAATAGGATAACGCCAAAACTTATCTTCTCACCTATGCACACTTCCTCTGTAATTATTTTTGCAATGTAGCCAACCAAGTTATAGATTTCACCCTCTAACATTTTCTTTGCAATATGTAGCCACATTGTGTTTACTGTGACCATCTCTCTTGATCATTTAACTTTGTGAGTAGATGCACACTGCCTGTACTACATGATACTTATTTAGTTTGTCTATGTCCATTTTGCATGGACCTTTGGAGTATCCTAACTCCTTGATAGTGGCTATAATAGCTTCCTTATCAGTCAGATCACTCATAATACCTGTCCTTGTGCCCTTCAGTCTTGTCAATGTGGAAATTAGAGCTGTTGTGATCCTTACCCTCCGTCTAGAAAAATATTAAAAGTCTTCATGAACTCTGCTCATAACCCATTGGTATAATGCTTATGGTTTTCCAAAATGAGAGTTCATATAATTGATAAACCCCTACCTTCTTAAGCAACTTCTCCCCAACATCATCATATACTGGACATATCATCCACTTGTGCGCTTGTTGGTCTTCTTATTCAACAACACATCTAATTCTCCCCTTTTGTCGGTGGTGTGGTGATTGTATTTACTTACTTTGCATCGAAAAACATGGGAATCCCAATCCCATCTGACTATCACTCCTTCTGGGTACTAAATTTTTGAAAATTTTCTCTCAGCACAACTTCAACCTCAAACTCCACATTTTCTTTCCTTTGTGCTCACATTACGGGTGCTTTCCTTGGTGCCATTGTAAAAGTCCTGTATTTTGTCTTCTGTATCGAGTAAGCTTAAACTCTAGCTCAAAATCATGTGCCCTATCTTGAAAGTGCGTGCCCTAGCTCCTTCTTAATGCTTATACTACGCTCAAACCCTTCACCAATGGGGATGTAAGCCACTTCCATGCACAAATATTCTCTCCACATCTAGTTTCGTATCTCTCCACACCTCAATACGATTCTCTTGGCTCGATCACACTTAACTCACTCGGATACTTGTGATCACAAAGGTAAAAATGAACCCACATCACGTCCTTATATATATTTATATATTTTCAAGAAGTTAGTGCATTTAATGCTCCTTCACCTACCACCAATCCTCTCATTAATTGACCATTTTCCCAATTTTTGTGTGGTACACCTTTGCGCCCCAGCTATAACCTTCTAGTGTGCCTTCCTACCTTCTAGCTACAGACTTATCTTCCACATGCTTCCATGTGCAAATTTCCTTACTTTCTGCCCCTCTTCTAGTAGTTTCCATGACCACTACTTACCTCACGTTATATTGTTCCTTCATTCATTTCCATCTATGGTCTTCTTTAGAAGCAATCTCCTTTCTAACAGCTCCTTTCCATACTTGAATAACACTTGTAACAGTTTGTTCTCATGTGTACCCATTTGTGAATAACAAATAATAACCACCCCACACCAATGGTATGTGCAATCCTCTACGCATAAAAATACTTCAGATTGTAATTAGCTTCTAGCGCACAAATGTGCTTATTACACAAAACACCAAAATAAATTGACAAAGCATAATGAAAAATAAGGAAATACATTAAAATAAATATAGAAAGGGAAACCTATACTAAATGGAAACATTGCCTTATTACAAACACCAAGAAGACTTATTTATAAGAGGGCTTCAACCTACTCCCGTTAAAGTAACTGGGTAAATCTGTATTCCATTAATTGCCTCTAACTAGAAAGCGCTTTGATTCAAGTATATGATTGATAACATACGGTCCCAAAAATGCACCTTAAGCTTTCTGAATGGTGCAAAAAATTAGAATCATAAAGAAGTAGTATTTGTCCAATCTCAAGCTTCTTGTCCTTGATGTGTCTGTCATATGCCATGCCTTCTACTACCGGCTTTTTCCTATTTCGACTCCAACGTGCTATGGTGCACATCTCATCCAACTTTAGTAACTTGTTAATTATTTCTTCTAATGATTTCTCATCAGCTAGACCTCCAACGCACGCAATACATAATGATGGCAACATGAATTCCATTAGAAGAACTGCTTCTATGCCAAACACCAACTGAAAGGGTGTGGCCTTATTCGCCTCTTGTAGATTGTTCTTACACCCAAAGAACAACATAAACTTTATCATCCCAATATTTCCTTCCAACATCAAATTTTTTTGTCAATTTTTGGCTCAATATCTTGTTAAAGGCTTCTGTAGTGCCATTTTCCTAAGGATGATAAGGTGTAGTCTTGTGGTGTGCAACCATAAATTCATCCAACAATACCATGATTATCTCATTCAATAAGTGTGTACCCCTATCACTTGTCAAACTTAGTGGACATCCATACTTAGTAAGAATATTTTCCCATAAGAATCTGGTTGATGTAGCTTTTGTACAATCCTTTGTAGGTGTTCCTTCTTCCCACCTTGTAATATAATGCATGTCTTAGGTGATGATGTAGCATGATCCATTTCTATGCGTGGCTAGGGAAATAGGACCCAAAAAGTCTACAACCCATTTCTCAAATGGATCGGCATTATGAATAGGCCTCAAAGGCATTTCATCTCTTTTCCTAGGTTTGCGAAGGTGCTAATAGTGATCGCACACCTTACAATACTCTTTACAATCTTTGTACAGGGTCTCCCACCATAATCCAACAAGTAGAATCTTGCACGTAGTGGTGTCACCTGTATAATGCCCACCTGCAATACCACCATGAGCCTCTTCCATGATATCTATGCACTCATGTTCTATTACATACCAAAGACAATACTTCATCTCACCTAGTTTGTATAAGTCACCATTGATCAACATGAAGGGTGCCACACAAATTATAAGTTGTTTCGTCTCTAATGACTTAATTCCTTTTGGCACCATACCTGTGTGTAAAAATACAACAATATCCTCCAATTCTGAAGGCATGTCATGTAACTTGTACAACTATGCATCTAACATTGTATCTTCAATTGTCTATGTATTCTCCCCTAATTGAATCCTTGATAAGTGGTCCAGCCAAAATTACTTTTACTGGTTTTACCATGAATGTAAAGTCAAATTCTTGGAATAAGATAACCCATCGACATATGCACCCCTATAGAATGGGCTTATTTACCAAGTATTTTAATGCCATGTGCTTAGTATAAAATATAAATGGTGTTGCTAGAAAATACTGTCTGAATTTATGTAGCATGTAGATCATTGACAAGGCCTCGTGCTCTATAGTTGTGTAATTCTATTTTGTAGGAGTCAACTTTCTACTAGCAAAATAGATAGGATGATCTATAATACCTTCTCCAGATGAGCTAACACCACACCAATGATCATGCTAGAGGTGTCCACATATACATGGAATGGTTGGTTCCATGAGGGAAAATGCAGAATAGGCATTGTAGTAAGTCTCTCCTTTAATGCCTCAAATGCGTGCAGCTACGGTTCTCCCCAATAAAATGTCCCTTTTCATTTTAGTAAATTTTCCAGGTGTGGAAATCTTCACATATCATTTTATAACTTTTTTGTAATACCCTATGTGGCCCAAGAATCCATGCACCTCACTGCGAATGGCAGAGCTCTGCCAGCCCACAATAACTACTGCACCTTGTAAAGTGGAATAAAGATTATGCACCCATAGTGAAGTTGATAAAACTTCCCGCCCCTCTCGTCTAGAGTCTCTCACACTGCTAAACATAGTGCTTAATAGGTTGATTACCATGATATATTTAGATTTGAGTAGGTGCATTGCTCTGAAGAATCGAGTGGTTAGAGAAATTATAATTTCATTCTATTCTATAAGATTATCCTCTAAACCATCAACTATTGCGTCACTTTGTCCTACGTAGGGTATACACTAACATATTTATTCTTTCCACTTGATCTGTCCACTACTTGTCCATGGCATGTAGGAATACCGCAGGTCTCTTTCTCCTGTAACAAGGTAAAAATTTACATATCCTCTTAACACAATGAAGTTTGCTTCTCTACACAAATGCACTTCTTACTTCATGCCCAACCATCTCATAGGTTCCATGTTCCCACAAAAATACTTGTAGTATCACTTATAGACTATGCATCTTCCCACCAAAGGATTCCTTCCTTAGATGGATTGAGTACTTCACCATTCTGAATGACGCGCGTACATAAATTTTGTTCAGGTATTCCTCACTCAAAGGTTCAACATAAGGTGCATATTTCCCATCTGATCAAAGGGATAATCACTCTTTCTTCCTTATTCTCAAAACTTATATACCCCTTATTAAACTATAGATCAACATTATTTGTATAACACCAAGGGCGCCCAAGTAGAGCTAGGAAGTTGTCTTCTTCTGCAAGTGCTAAGACCTCAAAGTCCCTAGTGAACTTGGCCCCTTGTATAGTAATGGATGCATCCTTTAAAAATTTGATGGGAGTGGCCTTAATTTGATTAGCCATAAACAATACATTAGAGGATGGCTGCAATGGAGGTCTGCCCATATGTACCCATGCATCTAAAGTAAGCACATTAACTTCCGTGCCTATATCAATCAATATATTTCTCAAGAGCCACCCATCCAAAACAACATTCAGAGTGATTTCTTTGTCATAATCCAAACTATGAGGGGAAGATTAACATGCAGGATCTACCATCCATTCTCAATACTTGCACATGGAGTGTTTCCCTTTAGCCAATTCCCTAATAATGGAATGATATTCTCCTGGCACAACATCTTGCATACCTCTTTTAAGTCATCAATATCTGATTGGACTATCTCTACTACCTTATTTTGTTCCAACTTCCATGACTGTTCCTTTAAACATTGTATTTCACCATGAAGATTTTTGAGTACCTCCATGGTCTCCTGATAAACCTCCTTCTGATATGTAGGATTTGGGTACCTTGCATGTAAAAATTCCTCCTTAGTGATGGTAGGATTCTACTATAATGCTTCCTAGCGTGTGCAGATTTAGCACGTGCAAGTAATCTTCACAGTAACACCTTAGGTTCCAAAGCACCAACTTTGACATCCACTGATTTTCTACAATGCACTGTATTCTAACCATCCCTACACCATTGTTCTCCTATTTATGTTGCTTGCTGAGATGATCATACAATTCTAGAAAGTCCTCATAGTTGTGATTCTTCCCATAAAAAGAACAAGTAATATTCTGTGGACATTTGTGCCTATAGTGGTTAGGAGATACTCATGTAAAACATGTTCCGCAAGGGAACTCACCTCATCTAACACCACTTCCTTGGCCCCCAAATCCACCATGGTATCCTCGACCTCTGCCACGACCTCCTTCAAAATTCCTTTTGTTCTAATCATAGCGCACTTGAGTGTGGTCACGATCATGGTGCTCACTTTTTATTTTAGAGTTATCTGATACTCTTGTCTATTACACACCAATATCTATGACATCATGGATCTAATCAATCAACCTACAATATTCTGTATTGTGAGTTGTGGACCAAAAATATTACAATAGCAAGATACATTCTTTCTTATTGCACGTTGTAATAATGGGCAACGGCTTGCATCATGTTCTAAATGACATATCTCACAGTCTAGAAATAATGAATGCACTGATATGTGGGGAGAACTATCCTTAGTGTGACCTTCCAATTTACAATATATACACCAAATCCCAGTGCGTGTCTCATGTGCTAAATTTTTGATAGTTTCTCCAACTGATTTTCCATAGCTGTAATCTATGCTTCCAAGAATGGGTTCACTCTAGTGTCTATACTCCTGACTGCTTCAGCACACAAAGTGACTTCAAGTGCTTCACACGGGTTTGTATATGTCTTATGTGATAGTGCACTTCTGAAATGTGTGATCAAGCCCCCAACAAACCACTGTGCATGCTGGCTTGCATGAATATCATAAGAAAGCTTTGACAACAATTTCTTGAAATGGGTGTCATATTTACAAATGCTCTTAGTAGTACCTATCCAATATCCTCTAGCATGCTTATACTCTTCTTCGCAAACTCAGGGATATGAAACTCCTTAAGGAAAGCATCCTTTAATGTTGTGTAATCTACGCAGTCGATCGGGGTCAAAAATTTTATACCAGTTGTGTACTCATCCTGTAATGTAGTTGTAAAACTGACTTTCCTTTTGCTTAGAATCCATGACTCATTTTGTGTGCCACAGTATCTCACACATGTGCACATGTTTAACAACATATTTTATGCATGTATACTTTGGAAGATGGAGAGAAATATCCATGTAAATATTCTAGGGTTAATGAGGACCTTGCCCACCGATCTAGAACCTTCGTGTGTTACCTCTACCTCCAAAATCACTAGATCCACTAGAACTAGATCTACCTATGCCCCCTGATCCTCCACCTATAGTTGGAAGCATACCGGTGGATGTACTTCCATGTGTCCCAACAAAGTGGTACTAAATTGAACTCTATAGTCTGTAAGTGGTACTAATCCTAGAAGTGAGTCCAAAATTCTAAGCACTTGAGTTTTGTGCTGATGATGCACCTGAGAAGGTACCTCCAAATAACAAAGAAGATGTTTTCCTAACCATATATGTAATTTTTATCTTACCCCTGCTCTTCTACTACCCAAACTAGCTTGCTAACTACTAGTTGTACTAGATATTGGAAAACCAAGGGTAAGGGCTATGTTGCCAAGTAGATTCGGATGCATGCTCGTAACCCATTTCATCTTTGCTTTGGCATTCTCCCATGTGAGGCCGAGGAGGGTTCCTATTATGTTTTCCCAAATGGGGGAGTTCCAAATGCTCTAGCTCTATGCCTTCTGTGTGAGCTCTAAATCCTTCATGAGCCATCTCTCTCCTCAATGCCATCTTCTCTACAATATCAGGTTGTTTCTCTATCTCCCTCTCGTGCACCTCATTTTACTCAAGCCACATTTCTTCTCACTTCCTCTCTACCACTAGTTCTACCTTCCTTCACGAAACCTACTCCCGCCCATGCATGGTGGGGTTTTCTTGCTATAAGTTTTTCTTCCAAGTTAAGGATTACCATCAAGATTTTGATCACCAAAGTGGAATACCTTGCAAATAAGCTCCCTAGGGATAATGTAAATACTGAAACTTAGCTACCTCTGGGAAATAATAAGTGGAAATTGAGTACTCCAAAATATATGTATTCGAGAATACCACGTAACCAAGTGTCCACATCATGCCTCCAAATTAGATCAACATCATAGAGGGCATACAATTCTTCTTGCATCTAGACAAGTGTGCAATACCTCCAATTCCTTTTAGACGCATAAAAACTAGCCACTCATATAGCTCTACTGGAAAGATAACAAAGAATCTCTCATGCAAACAATCATACAAATTTTGCTCCACTTACACATGTGCATAAAATTTAGATCTAGTGCTTAAAATCCAAGTGTACTCTTCTTCCGGATCTTTTATCCACTCAACACTTGAAAAAGAGGCCCTAGTAAGGAAACCAATGATGTAGCCTAAAATCCACTATATAAAACCCAGTAGCGCTACAAGGCGCATCACCCACTTTCCCGAGATGAGCGCTCACCCAAAGACCGCAAAGATATCAGGCCCTCTTTAGAGTTACTTATGCGGGTGATAATGTGATGAAGATAAAACATATTCGTAACCATAAATAACCATAAACATTACAAAGAGCATATTCCAGATCTATATCTTAGAGAATCACAAGTTAAACAATAACTATAATAAGATTAACCATACAAGAGAACTAGATACGGTCATGTTTAACATCATTATCCAACCAACATACTCCATTATATTAAACAATGTAAACCATAGAAGCTTCTTATGTTATAAAGTATCAACATAAGGCATACACGCATCCATTCCAAAGAGCATAACTCTACAATAACTCACCAATACTTAACTACTATAGAAACTAGTTTTTGGTGTAATGCCCCTCTGTCATCTTGCATTCATTCAACCTTCCCTCTCACTTTTGTTCTTCCTAAATTTGAATAAATTTCATCCATTTACTCACCCAAATTTTAATTAATTAATGGGCTCCATATAAACCCATATAATAATTAAAATTTGACATTATCTCATATATCTCAAAATTATTCAATCCATGGGCAATAATATACCCATCCGACATCCCACTCTTAATTTCAAAAATGGAATCTATTATTTCACCTAACTATGTCAATCATACTCCCCACTCCATATCACATCCTTATCTTTTTAACCTCATAAGTCAAATTGTGAGCCCCACTGAATCACATCACCTCTTTTAATCAGGTTACTTTACCCAACCCTGATTACCTAATAACCCGCAGTCTAACCTCACCCTTAGGCTATAAATATGGGCCTTCCCCTCGGAAGGATAAGTTGGAAAATTTGGGAAAATGCTGTTTTGAATTTTAAGCTTCTTGTTTATCATAATATCCTCATGATGTCCTTGTAATGACACTTTGTAATCCCCACAATACTCTGCTCATGATTTGTTGGTTCACGTAGCATGGTTCATGTTACATGTTGTGTTTGGATCAGATCAGTAGCACCATCTACATACCAGCATCATCAGGTTCCTTTGATCATCAACTTGCATGTTATCTGATTTGTCTTGTATTTTATCATTATTCTTTATCACACGGGGTTGACAACCACCAAGGAAGTTAACACTTCTCGGATCTACTTTGTCGAAGCCCCGCATAAAATATCTAAGTAGTTTCCTCTAGTGTCTTTGAGTTGTAGGTTTGCTAGGATCACAATGAGGAACTCATCATCTACTTTGTGCCCGTATCAATCATCACCATCTTCAAGGTACTAAGCCCTTGCATATTTGATGTTGTTTTGTGTTTATTGATTTCTTGTACACTAATCTGGATAGGAAGCAAGAAACTCGATCAATAACTACATATTCCAATACATACTTATAGGTGTTGGGAATTTCCATTCACCTCCTACGCACTTCTTAAAATAGGTCACATGATGATAATAACCATGATCCTTTATAATAACATGCACACATGCAAGTGCGCTAATAATAGACATCCTATAGTTAACGGGAAGAAGTAATCCTATTATTAACTCAAGCTCATGCATGGTGATTATCGCCGCTTGTTCCCAAAATACCATTTACATGTCATGTAAGTCTCCATCCCAATGTGTACTCTGCATGCTATCTCCAAAAATAGCTCATATCCATAAAAACTTCTAAGTCCTAAGTCAACTTGTTCTAGCATGCATTTCCTTTCCTATATTTCGTGCCTTCAAATGCACCTTATTCCCATGTGTGAATCCTATGTGTGTCTTCTCCTTAGCATAATATTATGTCTACTCAACACAATCTATTTAATTAATTTTTTTCTTTTCTTTTGTGTGAAAAAGTTTGGAAACTTCCCCTATAGCTAAGTAATTAGCCATATCTACATACCAAGGAGAGGTAGTAGAAAGTAAAAACAAATTATCATCTGGAAAGTCATCATTGACCTGCTCTTCTTCTTCTAAAGTTGTAATTATGGAAAGAAAATCAGATACCACATTCGATTTCCTTGTCTTGTAAATTATTTTAATGTTAATCTTCTACAATAACAATAACCACCTTATAATCCTGCCATGCACTAAAGGTTTGTTCACTAGATATTTTATAGCAGAGTGGTCAGTATAAAAATCACCTCATATCCTATAATATAATGTTAAAACTTGTTGATTGCATATACTACAACCAAAAATTCTTTCTCAGTTGTTGTGTAGTTTCTTTCAGTAAGGGAAATATTTTTACTAATGTAGTAAATTACATGCATAGGCTCTCCTTCCTCTTGTTGTCCTAGGAAAACACCTACTGCTTCATTAGAGGCATCTATTTGTATATGGAAGGGGAGCTTCCAATTGGGACCTCTCAACACTGGTGTTCTTATCATCTTGTCTTTGATAACATCAAAAGCTTGTTGACATGCTTCTGTCCATTCAAATTTAGAATCCTTAGTTAGGAGAAAAATAATGGAGAAGTAATTTTACTAAAATATGAGATAAACCTTTGATAGTAACTGACATGACCAAGAAATATTCTTACCTCAGTTTGGTTTGTGGGGGATGGAAGTTTTACAATGATATTAAATTTTTCTAGGTCTACCTTAATTCCCTCAATTGAGACATGATGGCCTAAAACTATACCTTGTTCCATCATAAATAAGCATTTTTCATGATTCAAATATAATTGATGTTTTTCACATTGAAAAGAAATTTATCCATATTATTAACTTCCTCTTGGAATGTTGCTCCATAAATGGTGAAATCACCCATGTAAATTTCTACACAATCATAGGTGAGATCAGAAAATATTGCAAACATGGCTCTTTAAAAAGTGGTAGGGGAGTTACGTAAACTAAAATTTAGCATTTTGTAAGAAAATGTCCCCCAAGGAAAGGTGAAATTTGTTTTTTTGATCTTCAGGGGCCACTATTATTTGGTTGTATCCACTGAACCCATCAAGGAATGAAAATTACCTTTTTCCAGATATGATTGTCTAAGACCTAATCAATAAAAGGTAATGGAAAATAATCCATATGAGTTGCCTTATTCAATTCCCTATAGTCCACAAAACTCTCCATTTTCTATTCTTTTTAGGCACTATGACTAATGGAGAAACCCATTGACTGTTAGAGATTGGATAAATAAATCCTACATTCAAAAGTTTCTCAATCTCTATTTTCACAATATCTCTTAGAGTAGGGTTTATCCTTCTTTGAGGTTTCCTGATTGGTCTGGAATCAATGGTATAGATGTGATGTGTATAAATACTAAGATGAATACCCTTCATGTCATTATATTCCCAAGAAAAATCTTAGGGATGAGAGCATAGGAGTTTAAATAAGGTATTCTCCTCCTAATTAGTCAGCCAACTATTAATTTCCAATGTCTTTTTGGAAGAATATGAAATCATTTTGTAGCAGGTGAACATAATCTACAATAGGATATTCTCTTAATAATGTATTTAATGGAAACCTGTGTGGTAGCAACCTGTGAACAAAAATTATGTTTTGAAAGATGGATTTTGTCATATCTATATTCCTTGCAAAAGGATAGATGATGGGCTTGTCATCTTCATTCATAAATTCATCTCTTATTTTCGTAAGTTTTGGTGTAGGACTTGAGCACATGACTCAAATTGAATCTAGTGTAAGACTTAGGTATAATACTTAAAAGCTGTCCAACACAAGGTTAATGGTCACCGCATCGAATTTGGTTTGAATTCTATTGAATTATGACCATGGAAAGAGAAGAGATGGTATTGTCTGAATTATCAAAATCATCTTTAGACCATTTTTATTTGAATCTTGACCATTAGTGATCACCATATTCCCTATCCTATAATCAATAAGGGTGGAAACTCGTGGCTAACCAAGGCTGTCCTAGGATTATAGGGTATCCAATATTTCTGTTCTTTGTTTTTATTATCATGAAATCTACCGCATAGTCCCAAGATTCGATAGTAATAGTGACATCTTCAATGATTCCCTTTGGTTTGTTCATAGAATAGTCTTCCATTTGCAAAACTATAGATGTGGACTGAGGTTCAGGTAGAGATAATGTGGACAGAGTATCTATTGTCATAACATTGATGAAAGCTCCTAGATCAATCAAAACGTTAGGAATCTGGACATCTCCTATGTAGACTATTACAATAGGGCTTCTAGGGTCTCCGTATTTAGGAGGGGGAATATTCCCTTCCAAAATACTAGCAATTTTTCCATCAACATGGATGGTTTTAGGTTAGTTCTTCCTTCTTCCTGGAGCCTTGAAAAATCTCTTTAATTGTTTTGTTTAATTGAGGGATTTCTTCTATCACAAGAGAGGAAGGTTTTGAAGTAACCTTCCCTGAATGCATCAAGATATTATTATAATCTAGTGAGTTCACTGTGGGATTTTTGTCTGATTCCACAATATACGTTGGGTTTCTCTACCTCACATTTTTGGGATTTTCCATAGTTTTTGGAGGTATCTATTGCTGAGCAGGTTAATCCAATTGGGCATCATTGGTGGGTCTAGTCAACAAGGCTTGTTGACCTTGAGGTATTCTCTGATTATAGTATTGCTGCCCAAACCCTTGAGGTACATTCCACTACTGTTGTTGTGCTTGAGGATTAAATTGTTGGAATGGTGGAATGTTGGGATGTGGAGCCCAAGGTTGTTGATAATAATTTGGTGGGGCATTCCACTGTGGGATCCACTCTTATGGGGCTTGTTGAACCCAAGGTTGGGGATATGGCCATGGTGCATTCCATTGATTTGGGGCCCATTGTGATTTTGGGATGTAGGGTTGATTTTGGTTGGACTAAAAATTCCCCCTTTCCTCTGAGCCATATAGTTGAGCTTAGATTCATCTTATGTGTTCTGTTTTAGATGATTATTTAACAAGGGAAGCAATCCACATTGGTATGTGGCATGCTTGAGTTCACAAAGAAGATAAATTTCTGTCTTGTCTAAGGGGCAGTCCTTAAGTCCATGTTTATCTCTACATCTTGGGAGTATATGAACAAAGCCTCTATATTCATAGCCTTCTCTCTATCCATAGTTGTATTGAGTTGGAAAAAAGGTATGTTCTCAAATTTGCAATCTCTTATCTCAATTTGGATAGATCCCCATTGGCCATTTTTCCTTTTTGTCTTCTAAAATTGGGGTGAGTTTGAGAGTAATTTCTATAGAGATCAATGATTTATGTAAACTCTAGCTTGCTCATGTCTCCCTTTCCCATTAAATTGAATACTTCTTATGTGTCCTCATCCAACCCTTTAAGGAATAATGTTTTAAGTAAATTAATGTCAAGACCAGTACCATACCTTCGATGAATGAAGAGGAACCAATCTAGATAATATTCTACACTTTTATCTTCCTTTTGTTGAATCCTAAAAAGTTCTTCTTTCCTATCCTCACTCTACAGTAATCCTGATACTTGTCCAGGAAAACCTATTCCATATATTCCTAGTTATGGATAGAGTTAGGGCTTAAACCCACAAACCACCTCATCGCTGCATATTTTACGGTAGATGGAAATGATTTAAGGTTTTGGGAATAAAAATTTTAGTCATATGTCTGGCATAAAACCTTGAACTCAAAAAGGAATTGGTCAAGGTCCTCTGAAACTAATCCTGGAAAGTTGGTAAGATAGAGGGAGATATATTTTTCATTGGAGACTGATCATTAGGATCAAATTGTATGGGGTAGGTGAACATTCTTGTAGCTGGTGGGTTCTCATTTTTCTACACCATTGAGATTCTCTACTTCTTTAGCCATTCTTATTTAGTCAACAAGTTCTTCCACATGCTAGTTTTGAGGGGGTTTTGAAGATTTATTCTAATGAATCTACCTCTATGGTATCTAGGTCTAAACATAAAATCCTATCATACTGATGATGGCTCCCTAAATGTTAGTACTAAACTTAATTGTTTGTGTTCCACATACTCTAAGCTTAGAGGATTATTGATGTCACTATAAGGTCTTATGATTTCAAAAGAAAGAGTTATAGAAATGAAATTTCTGAATGGAAACTTACCAGACAACTAAGTAGTATCTTTAGCTAGCACCTTAACCTTTGATAACACCTTGAATTCCCCAGAAACGGTGCCAAAAAGTGACAAGTGTTGTTCATACTGCTTCTTTAATTATGTTATTATGTCAATCTAGGAAATGTCCATGGTTGTTTGCAATAAAGGAAACAAAAGAAAGTGTTCTCAACATGAACTTAACAAAAAAACTAAGAAAATAATGAACTGATCGTGATTACAAAATAAAATGCTTGGAAGGGAAAATGTGATCAAAAGCAAAATTGAAAGGTTCTTAACATAATTAACTATGGAAAAGTAAATGCATCAAAATAATAGAACCAATGTTGAAATAGTAAATGTATCCAAGAATACAGAAAGGAAATAAATGTAAATATCCCTTTTCATTGGGTAGGAGTGGCCCTTTCTCCTTCCCTTTGATCAGGTTTAGTACTGAAATTCACACAACAAAAATTTCCCCTAAATCTGCTATCTTATTGAATTGAAAGAGTATGCTTGTACAATCAATTGAATAACTAAACCGAACCGATAAATCTAAGTACATGAGCTCTTTTATACAAGATAAATTCTAGTCTCTTTAGGAGAGAACTAGTTATTCCCAATAACTAACATCTACTTAACTAAATGTTGACTGAAACAATGACTATCTATTTTAAGGAGTACATTTATGGAAGGAGCAAATTCCTTGAGGTATTTGGATTTGAATCAATCATGAAAACTGCAGAGGAGGTCCGTGATTGACTCCTTTGAGGGATTCAATCAGTGCTAGAATATTCTTCATATCTTTCATTGATTGAAGGGAATTACGGTGATAGTAAATCTCTAGTTGTTGGTCCGTATCCCATCTCCCAGTGACTAGAGTAACTAGACCTCAAAATCATCCTGAATATAGGTTGAGTTAATGGCACATGTTTCCTATTCATGATGTGGTGCTACCAACTGTATTACCAATAGTTTGAGATATTTGTATGCTTGTGTGAATCCCTTGTTTCAAGGAATTTAGAGTTGATGATTTGGATGAGCTCGGTGTTGTACTTATGAGTCCTCTATTAATGCAGAGGTGAGTCCTGTACCAAGGCAAGTCTTGTGCAAACACACGAATTGAGTCCTACGTTGGTATAAAATTTGAGTCATATGATATTTCCATTCTAATCATGTGATAACTCAATATATAATTTTCCAAAGGTGTTATTAATGCTTATAAAAATATCAATTTAAGCCATTTTTGAGGAATAATTAACAAGATAAAAATAACAAATATATGTAAAATAATTCCTCCAAAAACGTAGGAAAGTATCAAGTATAAGCATTAAAATTTACATCATGCAGTATGATATCAAAATAGTATGAGGCTTAACATGGTTTAAACATAACAAAATGGGGTTCATCATACACCATGCACTAGGTGTAGGAATAGGCCTAGAATGACCTTACTCAACACATACTTTACATGAAATGAAAATGATGATCTCTTTTAGAAACTTAGACACCTCTTTCACATCTTAAAGAGCATGCTTGACATCATGAAGACCTTTAACCAACTTTGGGACTCACCTGTAACACCTAGCTTGCTTGACCCCGCACTAAGAAACCAAGACAAGACTACAAGATTTGTCATTACCAATCAAACTTCAAGCTCGAATATGGATAAAACCTCATGGAAAATCCTATGACACGTAATCCCATTTTCCATCAATGACCTTTGACATCAATGACAATGTTATAGACATAATGGAAAACACAATTTGTTAATTAGAAACAACAAGAAATAAAGATGAAATAGATAAAAGCAATGTCAAATCAAAGTGAAAGGGTTGTCAATCTATATGTATATAATAAGTGCATGATTTAATGACTACAAGATAATGTTATAATAAATTCACACCTCATGTTAATGAAACATGATACTGAATTTGGTACTTATATTGCACATCATTCTTCTCCTTTGATGGACTATAATGCTACTGATTTACATTATACACTTTCTATCAACACCCATGATATTCCTCCCAAAGTATCTATCATTCTCAATGCAATTCTATTAATCATATGCTTAGTGCTTCCAATGTTACATCTCTCTCCGCACCTTCCTCATCATAAGTTAGAGCACCATATGTTGATTTGATAATGATTCCTAATGATTTCACTTTATGAGATTATATACATGATTCATTTACTATGGATACACCTTATATTGTTACATCCATGGGGAAATCAATTCCCCTCTTTCCACATTTTTATCTATGGTCATAGGGGCTAATTCATACTACTTTATTACTTATGATCTTCCCAAATTACACCTATTTCTTCTGATGAGTCTTATGTCTCTCCCTCCATTGCTTGACATTGATATTGATGATCCTCCTAGCATTACATATGTTACACATATTTTGAATCACATATTGATCCTTATGTTTGCACTTACTTTTTCCACTATTTCCAACATGCCCAATGTTACACCTATTATATTTTCTCCTAATGGGTACATTCTTATTGTTTATACACTTCTTACTCATCTAGTTAGGATCTTGGAATCTATAGGGTTTTCCCCTCACCATGTTGAAATTATTCTCTAGTATCTCTTGTGTTTACCAATGTTCTACCTATTCTATTTTCTCCACATGCATGAAACAATCCTACTCCACATGCTATGATACATGCACTTTCACATGACAATAGGTTATTTCCTTATGTTCACAGATGTTTATATTTTTTTTAGCATATCATGGTAATTTTCCTAGTGCTATCATTTCATAGATCATTTTGGAATTAGAACTTGTGGATTCCTAATTCCCCTGAACTACCCAATACCACACTCTTGTTCCCGCTTAATACTTGACTTTTGAGGGAATTCTTTATATGGACCTCACTTTGTATAGAAACCACCGTGGGAATCCTTATTCCTCCCTTATAGCTAGTTTTATTTTATATATCCACAGGTAAAAATATGAATAAAATTAGCTTAGATATTTATTAAATGCATTCTTCCTTACTTATACTATTATATGTTACATGTAACATTCCCATTTTAAGACTTTAGAAACAAGGGAATTTTTTTTTATACAATGTTCTCTATTCTAAATTAAACATTATTTAGAACAACATTCCATGCCAATCGAATTCAAATAGATAACCATATGCAACTGAAATGACTCGGTGATCCACCGATCTATTCATTTCATAACTCGGTAATCTACCGATCTATTTATGTTATCTTATGTATTGAATACATATTGTATACTTCGTATACTTGGTTTTCCTACCCTACACTGGGTACTGAGTGATTTATTTAAAGAACATATCTGAATATCTGTTACCAATATTCATCTGATATCACGTTGTTTTAAACTTGGTGACATAGGACAACACAACCAACAACTTGCGATACTTTGGCCAAAGATTTACAACATATTGTGTATGTCACTATTCCTAGATGGCATACTCATCATATTGGAATACATCCTTCACCTCACTCCTCTATTATCATGATTGGTCTTTACTAACTACCATCAGTCCACTTGCCCTAGGTTTAACCCTAGCCCTAGTTAGAAACATAACTTATTATAGGAAGACGCTCACAATGGCTTAGGGTAAATGGGCATACTCGGTTGACCTAAGTCAACCGGATGTGCCAAGGTACCCTGAGCCATTGGAAGCTACTTCCTATCCTAAATATGCCACTAACCTGACCTAGAGAGAAACTAAGTTCAAGTCCAAGTTCTTATTATGTGTAGATCTGGATGATAAATGTAGAAGGGTGATGCCACATGTCAACTACAATTCTATATTCTTGAGAAGACCCAAGTCTTCTTGAAAGTACAGCCCTACAGTTGGCATATGCCAACATCCTACAGAAACTACCTCATCGAGATGTACAAACCCCAAGGAGACTGTTATTTCATTGTTAATTTGGATTATGTCATGATTATAGCAATCTTGCTAAACCCTAATCCAACACTCAATAAGTTCTTTTCTCAATTTGTTTCATTTAGTCCATAAAGAACTTCCTTAACTTATGACTACTTTATAATGTTCATTTTCACAGTTCAACTAGCAGTTAACCAAAAAGGACAGTGATATCATAAGTTTTATTAAAATGTATTTCAACTTTTAGGAAGGTTTAACAACTGCATATATCCAATTAAAGTAGACTTCATACAAAATGAAGTCTAATAATTAGTAATCATATCTCCAAACCTTTTAGGTTTATATTCAATTGAGAGAGAGAAAGAGTCTTTCTCTACATAATTAAGTGTTAGGAATATCATTCCCAATATCCATATTTCTTAATGCATGTTCATTATGCATCACATTATTATGTTAAATTGTTTAGATAAAACACATCATATTATGCAACTCAACAAGTTGCTTCATTATAAGGGAAATTGAACTAATTCCCATTATCCATCTTATCAAAGATAACAAGATAAGCATAACATAATATAAAGAATATCAACAAGATGGAACTTTCATCTTCTTTATAAAAGTACAAGATAATTTACACAACCAATGCAAATAAATCACAACTTGCAATTCATCATTACAACTTATAAAATTTACAAGACTATGCACTTTAGGCAATCAAGTTAACAACAACCTCATTCTATAAAGTATACAACTTTTCTTTTATAATAAAATACAAGAATGGATCATAATTCTTTACTAAGAATTATACATATATCAACCAATGCATCATATAATATTTTTCCTTCTTTTACCACTTAAGTTGTCCATCTACAAAAATAGCTAGCACGGGTTAGTTCAATGAACTGAGCATGATAAGCACTAATCATTAAAACAAAGTGCATTCCACTAATTGTTTCATTAAAGAAACATTGCTTTAATGAGACAATTAAAACATCATACAATAAGCATAAGTGATATCAAACAGAAAAGAAGTACATTAATAAATCTAGATCCACTTTAAAGAGAAGAGAAGAATATAATAAACAATATCTACCTAAGATCTTAAAGTTCTATTAATCCTATCAATGGCTTATAAACAACAATATATCTTGCCATCCCATTGTCTCATAATTCTATCCTAATAGAATACCACATTTATCTTTTCTAAGAGACAAAATAAATGTATACAACATGGTTCATTCTAGGATTATTCATCTATATCCTAAGCAAGAATAAGAAGAACCATTATGTACCATGCCCAAACCTATAACATTGAAAAATAGACCAGATTCATAACATGAATTACCTATTCCTTTCCGGGTAACAATCTTGCACATTCAACATTAGAATATACATCAAAACAGAATTCCATAACAATACAAGAAGGTAAGGAAAATCAGAACAGTCCAACTACAATTCCAATTCCAACTCTTCATGCTAGAAGTTATCAATCAAATATTAGAAATCAATGTTCATAAACAAAGTATCCCTGAAGAGGAGTTAATCTCTACTCAAGTTCTTCACAAAAGATAAAGAGTACAAGAGACAAACCTACTCCTATCCATATAAACTAGGCAAGACTAGTCAACAATAGTCGAACCCATAAGTATCAATTTACTTATCAACAGAACCCTCTTGGCTACTAGCTCTCTACATTATTTCATCAATGATTCAAACAAGGTAGACCAATAGGTCATGAGAAATCACTATCTCGAAATGGAATCGAGTACAGAAAAGTTCAAACAATGAGCATATCCAAGGACAGAGGAATGGTAACTTAAATAAGGAGAGAACCAATGATAATCGTATCATTTCAATTGAACAAGAGGTTCCAGTTTTTAAACCAATTCGGATGAAAGCATACTGCCGACTTGAACCATATACTAGTCTCAAAAGAATATGTATATATACATATACTATCTTTCTTAAAAAGAATCCAAAGACTCAATCACTGTATCAGTCGAGAATGACATCCCAAATAGTAACATATCAAGTTCATAATTACCCATGAACCCAAAATTGAAGACTCACAAAGGCTTCACCAATTATTACAAAAATTAATAGTTCGTGATTCAAAGAACTATGGGCAAACAACAGAATGGAGAAAGTATATTTCCCATATAGATCTAGTGCCCAAGGTAATAACCCAAATCTTCTAATGCAAAATAAATGAAAATTCAAAACAAAACTTCTCAACCATAAATTTGCGACAATGGTGACCTAGTATAAAACTATACAATCCAACCCAACACGGATTCCTTCAAAATAGAGTGGAGAGAACACTTCCTCCAATTCCCACACTCATAATATCTCAAGAAATTGTTACAGAATAATTAATAGTTCAACATTCCTTTAGGCAAGACATTTCCTGTTCCTAATCCCAAAGATATTTCAAACAACTCAAACAAGCTTTCACCCAGTCTCCTGATGAGTGAGTTGCTAAAATAAAGAGTTATAAGCTAAATCTTTTAACAAAAGAATAACCCAATAAAAAATGCTTGAACAAAATCAAATATATTGACCCAAATATAAACTCATAACACTCAAGTGTTAAATCAGAGTTCAGTGTCGAACCCAAGCTTCACACACCAACATTTAGAGCTACATTAGAAAAATAATGTGAGTATAGTGATAAATACGAATTCCATGCAACAATTCAGCAATGTACAAGTTTCCAAAATAGTGATTCCAATCAAAATGAAGCTCCAACACAAGCTTAATCAAAACACAAGTTCCAACACAAGTCTGCATCCAAAGAACACAATCTAGAAGCAAAATAAAAGAGAACTCAAGTTTCCCTTAAGTTCGATCCATATATTTTCATGAAAGCTAGTTCAAAGCACATTTAATTCGAATATAGAGATCTAGAGGCAAAACAAAGATACATAACAAGTTTCTAATACCATTTTCACTTGCATGCAGGTCATAAAACTTGCACAGAAAGGCAGTTTCCAAACATCACTATTTTTTTTCCATGGATACAAATCTAAACAACACAAAGATTCACCAAACCCAACAAGCAAAAATAACCAAAAAGACATGAAAACATGAATCTCATGAGAGCATAGTTGTTCTAATGATTCATTTAGAAGAACACAAAGAATTTTAATAGTTAGAGCCTATCATGCATGGTATTGCTTCCACTAAATCAAAGGAGAATTCTAGCCAAGTTTCCAACTCTTTTTCTCCTCTAAGAAAGATCAACAATCAAACATCTCTTCCTCCTACGCCTCAAATACTTTCCTTCGATCAAAAATAGACCGAAGAAACCAAAAATAGCTTTGAAGTGAAGGTCAAACTGCTGGTTCAAAGAACCAGTTAGCTCCATGCAGAGAAAAATATTCCATGCAATCTAAAATTCCTACTTATCTTTCCTCACCACCGCCTCCTAAATCTAGAAAATGCCAATTTAATGCAAAAATATAATTCCATATGTTAGTGGAGCTTCCACATAGGCCTCCACCAAGTCTACTAGCCCCCTACCAAATCTGGCAGTACTTCATCATTTAAACCTTTCAAATCATTTAAATGTCATTGGAACCATCACCCTTGTGTCATGCGACCCCTTTAGGTTCCCTTTAATAGTTTAGGTTAGATTCAAATAGAACTTAGGTTAGTTTAGCAACTACTTGACACATGTCTTAAAACATTAGCCATTAGAATTCCCACCTTAGGTTAGGTTCAATTCATAACCCTTTAGTATTAGGTAATAGCTAAAATAGCCTAGTATCACTTTAGTAACCCTTCCCTAATCCATTTAGCACAATGCTTAGGTTAGGATGCCAACCCCACAATTAGAATAAGAGGCTTAGGTTAGAACAAAATTCAAATAAGTAAACATAGCTAGAACATAACTGTTCTTACCTAGCTTAGGTTACTATTAGGATAATCCTTAGATTCTTAGGACTCGAACTCATCCTCAAAGAATTGAATTTTACTTAAGTCCCTAATATCCTTCTAAGATCAATCACCAAAGACGTGAGAAAAAATATACAACCGAACAAAAACACGTTTAAACAAGACCAAGAATTAGTATCATACAAAATTCGAGTTTTCTATGTCCTTAAACTACTTTTGAATGTCAATTTTACCATTCAAGTAGATGAGGAAGATTTAAAAATTCCTTAGATCACTGAAATTAATCTAAGGATGAGTCAAGAAGAAATAAGTCTACAACTCTTAAAGCCGATCACGCTTCATCTTTCTAAAGTGAAAATAAATTCTTGATAACCATATAATTTTCGTCTCGATGATTTTAAGAATCGAAAAGATTTATCCTTAAAGCATGATCTTCATCACCAAAAGAACACATCTTTATCCAAAAAATCACATGTCAACATGTGAATGCAAAAGAGGAATATATCAGTTGTCGAGGGTGTTATATGCTTCCCTCCTAAAAAGAATCATTGTCCTGATGATTATCTCATCTCTTTTATCAGTTTGCATCAAGGAAAATCAAATTATTCGCTTTTCTTACCATATGTCAAAAACATATCAGAATTATTAAGTTCCAGAAATCAGCATTACATAGCTTTTTATTCAAAATGAATAAATATTTGCCCAAATTGGCTTACTTATTATATTATAAAGATAAAATCTCAATTTTTTTATCAATCAACAAAATCAATCTTGTTCAAATAGATATGGAAAAACAGACTTCATATCCTCAAGGTTTTCCCAAGTTTCACTCTTTTCATTAAACTGGTCCCATTGGACCTTGCATTGACTTATCTCATGATTTCTCAAATGCAACTGGTGAGTTTCAAGCACTCATATGGGTTTAACCACGATTATTCTTGGGTCCTAGACCTACAAGGAATTCTAATTTAACACATGTGATAAATCTAAAACGTATTTCTTAAGAAAAGAAATATGGAAAACATCATGCATTCATGACAAAGTAGGAGGTAATGCTAAATGATAAGCTACAAGGTTGATTACTTTAACTATCTCAAAAGGTCCCACATAACGAGGTGATAACTTGGAAACCTTGCCAAAAGTTATAGAACTTTTTTTTGGTTTAATCCGAAGGACGAATTTCTCACCAAGTTCAAATTTCCTATCAACCCTCTTTAAGTCAACATAACTCTTTTGCCTATTTGCTTTGCTTCTTTCAAGTGTTCACGAATCAATTTAACTTGTTGTTCCATTTCAGTAAGAATTTCAGGTCCAATTACCTCTCTATCCTCTATGCTATCCCAACTAACAGGGGTTTTGCATTTTCTTCCGTATAATGCCTCGAAAGGTGCCATCTTAAGAGAAGCATGATATGTATTATTGTATGTGAATTCAATTAATGGAAGATACTCTTCCCACTTATACTGTTGATCCATGTAATGCATCCATAACATATCTTCTAATACTTGATTTACTCTTTTCAGGTCCTATCCATCCGTTTCCTCCGGATGATACACAGAACTAAAATTCAGCTTAGTTCCTAGAGCTGTATTAAGCATTTGCCAAAATCTTGACATCATTCTAGGATCTCTATCCGAAATGATTAATTCAGGTACTCCATGTAATCTAAAAATTTTGTGTACAAATCTTTTAGCCAAAATAGGAGAATCATCCTTCAGATTCCCAACAATAAAATGTGCTACCTTTGTTAGTTTATCCACAACTACTAAAATAACATCATGTTTATTTCTCGACATAGGTAACCCTTGTACAAAATCCATGCTTATTACTTGCCACTTGTAATGTGGTATGCTATGAGGATACAACAAACCGGCTGGGTGCATATGTTCTTCCTTAACACATTGACATTCAAGGCAATGTGTCACAAAGTCTATAACATAATTTTTCACCCTTTCCATAAATATTGTTGTTTTATATTAGCAAGCATTTTTGTAATGCCAGGTGTCTAGAAAAAGGTGAATTGTGAAATTCTACTAACAATTTCTTTCTCAAATCATTTAGCGAAGGTACATAGACTCTATTTTCAAATCGTAAGATTCCTTTTTTATCAAAGCAAAAACCTTTATACCTCAAATCATTCGAATCTGTAGCAAGTGCTGCTTTTACTTGCTAAAAGTAAGAGTCAGATTCCATAACACTTTTTACTTCATCCTTAAACTGAGTTCTTAACATTATAAGAGAAAAATGTGCTTCCTATGACTTAGAGAATCAACCACTCTATTTTCTTTACCCTTTATATAACTGATGTCAAAATCATACTTGAGACAAAAACTTTAACCACCTTCATTATCTTGCATTAAGATTTGGCTGAGTGAAGATATACTTTAATCTAAGGTGATCAGTTTTCAATTCAAAAGGTTTACCAAGCAGGTAATGTCTCCAAACTTGTAGTGCATGAACAATGGCAGTAAGCTCTAAATCATGTGGAGCATAATTCAACTCATGTAACTTCAGTTTTCTACTTTCATAAGCTATGACATGTCCATTTTGTAACAAAATACCTCCTAGACCTTCACCTGATGCATTAGTTACCACCATAAAATCTCCATTAGGGTCTGGTACTGCAAGAATAGGTGTTGAAGTTAACTGTTCCTTCAAGGTTTTGAATGTAATTTCACATTTCTCACTCCAAACAAACTTTTTTTTATCTTTCTTCTATAAGAAAGTTATTGGTGCAGATATCTTAGAAAAATATTTTACAAATTTCCTATAGTAGCCAGCAAGTCCCATGAAGCTTCTAACTTCATGTACATTCTTAGGTGCAAGCCACTCTGTTATAGCTACAATTTTCAAAGGATCTACAGCAATTCCATTCTTACTTATTACATGTCCCAAATAGTGTACTTTTGTGTCATAGAAAGAACATTTAGACAGCTTACCAAATAACTGTCTCTTTCTTAATATTCCCAAAACTATCTTCAAATGCTCATGATGTTCCTCAATAATTTTTGAATATATGAGAATGTCGTCCAAGAATACGAGCACAAATTTTTCCAAGTATTCTTGAAAGATATTATTCATTAAATTCATAAATGTTGCAGGTGCATTAGTTAATCCAAAAGGTAAAATTGTGAACTCATAATGTCCATACCTTGTTTTGAAAGTTGCTTTATGAATATCCTCATCCTTAATTCATAATTGATGATATCCAAATTAAAGATCTATCTTAGAATATACTAATGATCCACACATTTGATCAAATAAATAATCAATCCTAGGGTGGGCATCTATTCTTGATTTTTGCTTTGTTAAACATTTGGTAATCAATGCACAATCTAAGGGTTTCATCCTTCTTTTTCAAAAAAATTACAGGTGCTCCCCAAGGTGAAACACTTGGTCTAATCAAACCTTTAGACAAAAGTTCATGCAACTAAGCCTTAAGCTCTACTAATTCTGTAGTAGTCATTCGATATGGTGCTTTAGAAATAGGTTCAGTTCCAGGCTTGATCTCAATCATGAAATCAAACTCCCTTTTGGGTGGAAGACCTGACAATTCTTTTGAAAATACGTCACTGAAGTCTCATAACAATAGATATTGTTCCATAATATCACTTTGCTCTCTTATGTTGATTCAGTAATTTTTACTACATATAAGGTACAACCTTTATTTTTGGCCTTTTTAAGTTGCATAGCTGACAGTTTTCTAACAGAAATCTCATGTTTCACACCTTGAATCTCTGCTGTTTTTTGCAGGTCATCTAAACAACTAATGCATTTTTGAAACATTCTACTTTAGCCTTATGTTATGCTAACCAATTAACACCTATGATTACATCATAAGACCCCAAAGGTGCAACATAAAGATCAACCTTAGTGGAAAAGTTGGGTAAATCAAGGACTGCTCCAAAAAGACACATATTAACCGTATGAACAACAATGTTCCCATACTGTATAGTCCATGTTTTATCCATGTTTCCAATTTTAATTTTTAGTTTTGATGCTAATTTACTAGAAATAAAACATTCAGTAGCTCATGTATAAAAAATAATAGTTACAGGTAAGCCAAATAACTTACCCTAAACTTCTATGGGCGTGGCCTGTTTCTCTTCCTGCTTGTCAGCTACTACACCATGTATCTTATGCTACTGATTACGATAATCCTTCTTCAAAGGAAATTGATTCATGTAATGATCTTTGCCACAATTATAATAGCCTCCTACAGGTCCCTTTCTAGGCTCGGGTTTATTTCCAGCCTTAGAGTTATCATTCTGACCCCCATAGGACTTCTGTCCATTATTATTGTTCTTAACAAAGTTGTTCCATGCATTACCAACAAACTTGTTTGTTGCTGCTTTCTTATTAGTATCAGATGAAAACTTACTTTTCATTCTGAATTTCTTCCATGGTCCTTTCTTAGGTGTAAGAGATGATGAAGAGGAGTTCATATTTTTCTTCCTTTCTTCCTCCTTGTGAGCAGAAATTACCTTTAATTTTTGTTCCTGCCTTATGAATTTTTCAACAACCCCTTCCAAAGGTGGTTAGGCTATAAACATCCACCTCTCCCCCTATAATGGGATTCAATCCCATGATGAATTTCCGCATCCTGAACTTCTCATTAGTTTGGTACTAAGGTACATACTTAAGGAGTTTAGTAAATTACTCCTAGTACTCAGTTATAGTTAGCTTTCCTTGAGTCAAGTTCTAGAATTTAGTCATTTTATGATCATAGTAGAGTTATGGTAGCCATCATTGCCTAAATTAACCTTTAAATTGATCCCATGTGATATTAGCTTCATCAATATTCAACTCAGCCTTACGGCTGTCCCACCATGAAGATGCTTCATGAGAAAGCTGATATGCTCCCCATATCACCTTTGTTTCTTCTAAGAAATTCCTTATTGCAAAGTATTTATCCATTTCATTGAGCCAATTCTTAGCTCCATATCCTAATGTGGTGCCATCAAACTTAGGAGGACTTATCCTTTTTATATCATTAGTGAGTTCAGCTGCTAGCCTAGCCTTTTTGTTCTCAGGTTGAATAGGTATATTAGCATTGTTATTATCAACACCCACATTGGCATTGTCCCCCGGAGGTGGTTGATTATTGTTATCAGCTTCTTCTTCCTCCTCATTACCCATTACTTGCTGTTCAAGTACAACCAAATGATCTCTTGTGTCCAACAGGGCAGCAAGAATCTCATCGAGTTTCTGGGCAATTGCTGCTCCTTCCTCAAGTGGAGGGTTATTTACAACATTTCCTCTTGTTATAACCATTTTCTGTTACAACAAAATTTAAGTTTCATCAGATTATAGACACAATAGGTCCAAGAGTTGCAACCTTCAACTCTGATACCAGGATGTAAAACTCCCATTTTAAGACTTTAGAAACAAGGGAAATTTTTTTGTAAACAATGCTCTCTATTCTAAATTAAGCATTATTTAGAACAACATTCCATGCAAATTGGTTTCAAATAGATAACCATATGCAGTTGTAAATGACTTGGTGATCCACCGATCTATTCATTTCATAACTTGGTAATCTACCGATCTATTTATGTTATCTTATGTATTGAATACATACTTTGTATACTTCGTATACTTGGTTTTCCTACCCTACACTAGGTATTGAGTGATTTGTTTAAAGAACATATCGAATATCTATTACCAATATTCATCTGATATCACGTTGTTTTAAACTTGGTGACATAGGACAACATAACCAACAACTTGCGATACTTTGGCCAAAGATTTACAACATACTGTGTATGTCACTATTTCTAGATGACATACTCATCATATTGGAATACATCCTTCACCTCACTCCTCTATTATCATGATTGGTCTTTACTAACTACCATCAGTCCACTTGCCCTAGGTTTAACCCTAGCCCTAGTTAGAAACATAACTTATTATAGGAAGACGCTCACAATGGCTTAGGGTAAATGGGCATACTCGGTTGACCTAAGTCAACCGGATGTGCCAAGGTACCCTGAGCCATTGGAAGCTACTTCCTATCCTAAATATGCCACTAACCTGACCTAGAGAGAAACTAAGTTCAAGTCCAAGTTCTTATTGTGTGTAGATCTGGATGATCAATGCGGAAGGGTGATGCCACATGTCAACTACAATGCTATATTCTCAAGAAGACCCAAGTCTTCTCGAAAGTACAGCCCTACAGTTGGCATGTGCCAACATCCTACAGAAACTACCTCATCGAGATGTACAAACCCCAAGGAGATTGTTATTACATTATTAATTTGGATTATGTCTTGATTACAACAATCCTGCTAAACCCTAATCCAACACTCCATAAGTTCTTTTCTAAATTTGTTTCATTTAGTCCATGAAGAACTTCCTTAACTTATGACTTGCTTTATAATGTTTGTTTTCATAGTTTAACTAGCAGTTAACCAAAACAGACAACGATATCATAAGTTTCATTAAAATGTATTTTAACTTTCAGGAAGGTTTAACAACCACATATATCTAATTAAAGTAGACTTCATACAAAATGAAGTCTAATAATTAGTAATCATATCTCCAAACCTTTTAGGTTTATATTCAATTAAGAGAGAGAAAGAGTCTTTCTCTACATAATTAAGTGTTAGGAATATCCTTCCCAATATCCATAGTTCTTAATGCATGTTCATTATGCATCACATTATTATGTTAAATTGTTTAGATAAAACACATCATATTATGCAACTCAACAAGTTGCTTCATTATAAGGGAAATTGAACTAATTCCCATTATCCATCTTATCAAAGATAACAAGATAAGCATAACATAATATAAAGAATATCAACAAGATGGAACTTTCATCTTCTTTATAAAATTACAAGATAATTTACACAACCAATGCAAATAAATCACAACTCACAATTCATCATTACAACTTATAAAATTTACAAGACTATGCACTTTAGGCAACTGCATAACAACAACCCTCATTCTATAAAGTATACAACTTTTCTTTTACAATACAATACAAGAATGAATCATAATTCTTTACTAAGAATTATACATATATCAGCCAATGCATCATATAATATTTTGCCTTCTTTTACCACTTACATCGTTCATCTGCAAAAATAGCTAGCACGGGTCAATTCAATGAACTGAGCATGATAAACACTAAACATTAAAATGAAGTGTATTCCTATAATTGTTTCATTAAAGCAACAATGCTTTAATGAGACAATTAAAACATCATACGATTAGCATAAGTGATAACAAACAGAAAGGAAGTACATTAATAAATCTAGATCAACTTTAAAGAGAAGAGCAGAATATAATAAACAATATCTTCCTAAGATCTTAAAGTTTTATTAATCCTATCAATGGCTTATAAACAACAATATATCTTGCCATCCTATTGTCTCATAATTCTATCCTAATAGAATACCACATTTATCTTTTCTAAGAGACAAAATAAATGTATACAACATGGTTCATTCTAGGATTATTCATCTATATCCTAAGAAAGAATAAGAAGAACCATTAACATTGAAAAACATACCAGATTCATAACGTGAATTACCTGTTCCTTTCCTGTGGTAACAATCTTACACATTCAACACTAGAATATACATCAAAACATAATTCCATAACAATACAAGAAGGTAAGGAAAATCAGATCAGTCGAACTACAATTCCAATTCCAACTCTTCATGCAAGAAGTTATAAATCAAATACAAGAAACTGATGTTCACAAACAAAGTAGCCATGAAGAGGAGTTAATCTCTACTCAAGTTCTTCACAAAAGATAAAGAGTACAAGAGAAAAACCTACTCCTATCCATATAAACTAGGCAATACTAGTCAACAACAGTCGAACCCATAAGTATAAATTTACTTATCAACAAAACCCTCTTGGCTACTAGTTCTCTACATTATTTCATCAATAATTTGAACAAGGTAGACCAACAAGTCATGAGAAATCACTATCTCAAAATGGAATCAAGTACATAAAGTTCAAATAATGAGCATATCCAAGGAAAGAGGAATGGTAACCTAAATAAGGAGATAACCAATGATAAATCATATCATTTCAACTGAACAAGAAGTTCCATTTTCAAACCAATTCAGGATGAAAGCATACTGCAGACCCAAACCATATACTGGTCTCAAAAGAATATGTATATATACATATATTTTCTTTCTTAAAAAGAATTCAAAGACTCAATCACTATATCAGTCGAGAATGACATCCCAAACATTAACATATCAAGTTCAGAATTACCCACGAACCCAAAATTGAAGACTCACAAAGGCTTCACCAATTATAAAAAAAGTAATAGTTCGTGATTCAAAGAACTAAGCACAAACAACAAAATGGAGAAAGTATCTTTCCCGTATAGATCCAGTGTCCAAGGTAATAACCCAAATCTTCCAATGCAAAAGAAATGAAAATTCAAAACAAAACTTCTCAACCATAAAGTTGCGATAGTGGTGACTTGGTATAAAACTATACAGTCAACCTAGAACATGGGATTCCCTCAAAATAGAGTGGAAAGAACACTTCCTCCAATTCCCATGCTCATACCATCTCAAGAAGTCGATACAAGAATAAATAGAAGTTCAACATTCCTTTAGGCAAGACGTTTCTGTTCCTAATCCCAAAGAGATTTCAAACAACTCAAACAAGCTTTCACCCAGTCTCTTGGTGAGTGAGTTGCTAAAATAAAGAGTTATAAGCTAAACCTTTTAACAAAAGAATAACCCAATACAAAAATTCCGAAAAGAATTGAATATATCGACCCAAATATAAGCTCATAACACTCAAGTGTTAAATCAGAGTTTAGTGTCAAACCCAAGCTTCACACACCAATGTTCAGAACTACACTAGCAAAATAATGTGAGTACAGTGATAAATACGAACTCCATGCAACAATTCAGCAATGCATAAGTTTCCAAAACAGTGGTTCCAATTAAAACGAAGCTCCAACACAAGCTTAATCAAAACACAAGTTCCAACACAAGTTTGCATCCAAAGAATGCAATCCAGAAGCAAAATAAAACAAAACTCAAGTTTCCCTTAAGTTTGGATCCATATATTTTCACGAAAGTTAGTTCAAAGCACATTAACTTTGAATACAAGATCTAGAGAGCAAAACAGAGATACAAAACAAGTTTCTAATACCATTTTCACTTGCATATGCAAGTCATAAAACTTGCACAAAAAGGTAGTTTCCAAACATCACTATTTTTTTGCCATGGATACAAATCCAAACAACACAAAGATTCACCAAACCCAGCAAGAAAAAATAACCAGACAGACATGAAAACATGAATCTCATGAGAGCAGAGTTGTTCTAATGATTCATTTAGAAGAACACAAATAATTTTAATAGTTAGAGCCTATCATGCCTGATAGTGCTTCCACCAAATCGAAGGAGACTTCCACCGAGCTTCCAACTCTTTTTCTCCTCCAAGAAAGATCAACAATCAAACATCTCTTCCTCCTATTCCTCAAATAATTTTCTTCGATAAAAATAAACCGAATAACCCAAAAATATCTTTGAAGTGAAGGTTGAACTGCTGGTTCAAAGAACCAGTTAGCTCCATGCAGAGAAAAATCCACCATGCATGCAAAACCAAATGACCTCCTACAAACCCACCTTCTAAGTTTCCAAGATGGTTTACACACGAAGACCGAGGCTCATAAATTCCATAAATGCCATTCAATCCAAAATTCCTACTTATCTTTCCTTGCCACTACCTCCTAAATCTGGCGAATGCCAATTCAATGCAAAAATACAATTCCATCTGTTAGTGGAGCTTCCACATAGGCCTCCACCAAGTCTACTGCCCCCTGCCAAATCTAGCAGTACTTCATCATTTAAACCCTTTCAAATCATTTAAATTCCATTGGAACATCTCCTTGTGTCATGCAACCCCTTTAGGTTCCCTTTAATAGTTTAGGTTAGATTCAAATAGAACTTAGGTTAGTTTAACAATTACCAACATAGGTCTTAAAACATTAGCCATTAGAATTCCCACCTTAGGTTAGGTTCAATTCATAACCCTTTAGTATTAGGTAATAGCTAAAATAGCCTAGTATCACTTTAGTAACCCTTCCTAATCCATTTAGCACAATGCTTAGGTTAGGATGCCAACCCCACAATTAGAATAAGAGGCTTAGGTTAGAATAGAATTCAAATAAGTAAACATAGCTAGAACATAGTTGTTCTTACCTAGCTTAGGCTACCGTTAGGATAATCCTTAGATTCTTAGGACTCCGAACTCATCCTCAAAGAATTGAATTTTTCTTAAGTCCCTAATGTCCTGCCAAGATCAATCACCAAAGACCCAAGCACAAACATACAACTGAATGAAAACACATTCAAATAAGACCAAGAATTAGTATCATACAAAATTCAGTCTTCTATGTCCCTTAAACTACTGAATGTCAATTTTACCATTCAGTCTATGAGGAAGATTTGAAACATTCCTTGGATCACTGAAATTGATCCAAGGATGAGTCAAGAAGAAATAAGTCTGCAACTCTTAAAGCCAGATCGCAGTTCATCTTTCCAAAGTGAAAATAAATTCTTGATAACCATATAATTTTAGTCTAATGATTTTAAGAATAGAAAATATTTATCCTTATCAAGCATGATCTTCAACAGTCAAAAGAACACATCTTTATCCAGAAAATCACATGTCAACACTTGAATGCAAAAGAGGAATATATCAATTGTGTTGTCTCCACATGCATGAAACAATCATACTTCACATGCTATGATACATGCACTTTCACATGACACTAGGTCATTTCCTTATGTTCACATATGTTCATATTTTTTTAGCATATCATGGTCCTTTTCCTAGTGCTCTCATTTCATAGATCATTTTGGAATTCAAACTTGTGGATTGCTAATTCCCTTGAACTAGCCAATGACACACTCTTGTTCCCAATTCATACTTGAATTTTGAGGGAATTCTTTATATGGACCTCACTTTGTAAACACACCACTGTGGGAATCCTTATTCCTCCCTTATAGCTGGTTTTATTTTATATATCTACAATAAAAAATATGAAAAACTTTTGAGGGAATTCTTTATATGGACCTCACTTTGTAAACACACCACTGTGGGAATCCTTATTCCTCCCTTATAGCTGGTTTTATTTGAATGCATTCTTCCTTACTTATACTATTATATATTACACCTTTTCTTAACATGTTATTACAGTTCATAGTATGATTTATCATTTTTCATACACACTTGCGCATTCACATGGTGTTTTGAGGTGAATGTAGGCCACTTCTATGTTATTCAATGATGTATGATTTTTGGCCCATCCATTACCGGTCCCACCGAGGCTCATTGGGCCATCTAATTTTTCTCACTTACTATCAATTTCTATAATTATAATGTTTCACATTTTCATATTCAAATATTACATTTTCACATATTCTTTATCTTTTCTAACATGCTAATAGGTGCTTCATGTGTAGCTTTTTCCTTGCGAGAATCCTTCCAATCATGGTTGTATGATTTTCTCATACTTTTTGTCATTATTTGTGGGCTATGCATGCCCTATAAGTGTTTTATACCTTGTTTTCACAATCCTTGATGGCTCCGATTGTCTTGTGACACCCTGAGTGGTGTCCCATGCATAAAACCAACTATTCACCATGTCTTGTTTAATGTTTTCCTATATGTTATTTCCTAGTTGCTATTTCTACGTGCATTGCTTATTTGTCAATAACAATTGTATGCTAGCATTTTCCCATTGTTTTTCTTTTACCATGTAACTACCATGCATAATCCCTATTCCCTCTACAAGATTCCTATATCAAATGTGCATAGTAGTTTCAAACTTCCTCATTTGGGATCCATTAATTTTTTTCATCTCACATACCCTAAATGAGTGGGGGTAAACATAAGGTGAACCTTTTTCACCATCCCAATAGTTACAATTTTTTTGTAACATGATCGAACAAAACTCGATTCAAACCAAGGACGAAACAACCTTGGCTAAAATTCATTGTTTGGACAAAGGTGCCTAAAATAGACAGAATGCTTAGGCACTAGTGTTCCACATGGGCACTCTTGTCTTGGGGAAAAAACTTTACATATTATTTTCGATAGCTAAACAGATTCAATATTCTCCGCCAATAGCTACACACTCATCTTTATATTACAATTAGTTACTAATAGGAACTAATTACTTACTCAATAACAAAAACAGAACTAAATAAAGGAATAATACCTAGGACATATGAAAGACAAGGATATGCCTAAAATGAATTGTCTCACAAGGCAAGTTACAAATCAGGTTTGTGATCATCTACAGTGGAACTTATCCATGGGGAAGTGTTAATGGTTGGAGGAAAAAATAGACCACTCTCCCAATACACTTTCCCTTAGTGGTGATAGGTCGACTTAATCTAAAGTTTAGCATCGAGAAACTCAAATCCCTACTTTAGAAACATGATGCCTAAATACTTAGTATGATCAAATCAGGTCAAGAATTGATCAGTCTCAACTTTACCAATCAACTCCTAAGTATAAAGTCTATCAATAGGAACACACTTCTATCCCTTTCTCTTTCAACATTTTAGGTGTACTCTAACCCCTTGGTTTAGTTTTTTTCCAAATACACATTTCCATTTTACATATTTTTCAAGTTAAAGTTCAATTAAATTTACTTAGAGCATTGAATACACTTGTTTTCTTTTGCAGTTCTATTCTATCCCAACGAAGGCAACATAAAAAAGTAACCATAAATAAAATATCAAGAACACTTCGATAAAGATGACATTCCAAGGAACTACATGAATAGATAATTATTAATCCATGTAAACAAAGGTCATCCCTAGGATATTTATCTTTCCCTCTCCTTATAAGTTCATAGTAAACATCTTGTACTATTACATTTAACATGATCGGGTATAATCTACATTTGAATCTGCAACGTACGATTTTATTTTCAACTTTATGCTACAAAATCCTTATTCACTAGCATAAAGTGGTGGCAAATGTAGTCACTAAATCACACACTTACTTTGTACATCTAGCCTCTAAATATTTCATTTATATGCATGATTCTTAAGCAAGAGAATTACTCATTAACACCTCTTTAATTTGACATTGCTTTTATCCTTTTCATATTTATTGATTATTGTTTCTAAATGAAAACTTACAGTTTTACACACCAGCCAACATCTTACTCAACTATGATTTCACTATTTGACATTTTTGAGCACACAGATACAAGAACACCCATTAGGGACAGAACGCTCAGAACTACTCTCCCCTTTAGGTGCTTGGTTCCTCCTCCTTTTTATAAATTTTTGATGTTACATCTTTCATGGATCTATTTACTAACTGGGTCGGAATTTCACTTGTTAATGAAAAAACTTAAGGAAAGGAAGCATATTTATAAATATATATACGTGTCTTATTTAACCTCATCAAGTGGAAATCATTCAAGAGGAACATACTATTATAAGGAGCTAATAGTTTCTATATAATATACCAAGGACTGCATTTTAGGACTGCATACTTCATTGCATAGGAGGTCTATTATGAATTCCATACCACACATTTGTATTGGGACAAAGTGGTTTTAGGATGATTTTTTTATGTGACTGACACTAAATTATCCTAATTGAAGGGACACTATTTAAATCACACAAACACTAGAACTACATGGATTCTGAAATGTAGTGTAACACTCGGTGAAAATCATATTGGGGTGATCGCCAAGGTCGGTTTGACTCAAGAATATGCATATTTGTATTCATCTAATATGTACTTGAGTATTTTACCAATAGCCAGGGTTTCTTTTGCAAGTATAGGTGTGATAGAATAGAGTTGTAGAAAACTTGACGTGACATACAATGAACATGAAACAACAATACATGATAATAAAGAACTAGATCTTGAGCTATTTCATATATGCCGGTTACTCGGAACAATTCCAGCCAATTCTATCCTATCGGTTTCTAGATCACAAACACAGAGATTACACGAGTCCATATTTAGCTATTCTAGATCATTCACTAGCCTAGAATTAGTCCATAACTACCTTTATAAGATGAATCATTGTATAAAACCTATCTATCACTCTTTCTTACATTTCCTTTGCTTGATCTTGCTTATTTACTATTTTATCTATCTAATCAATAATGTCATTATATAAATTTAATTTTATTAAATCACATAGTAAAAATAACTAAGTTATGCATGCAAAAATATGTAAACGATTGATTCTATAAAAGTTACTTCATATACAAGAAACTAGTCTCCATACATTTAATCAATGCTCTAAACAAGTTACTTCATATACAATAGTATTACTTCTCTCTCAATCCTAGTTGACCTCATTACATTGTTATCCTCCCTTATTATAATTCCCTCAAGGGGTATTTATAATAGTGGGGACTTTCCTTCACGAGTTCTACCAATTCTATAATTAGCATTAAGTCTTAAAAATAGATCCTAACTATTACCTAGGGTGGCGTTTATGCCACATATATTCATATCCTTGCCCCTTGTCTTGCACAAAAGCTCCATTGCTTGCTTTTTTTCTTTGCATGATTTTATATTCTCTTGGAGTTATTTTTATCCAACCTTTTTTCTTATGGTTTTTTTCTTTTTCTATACTTATCTTATCTATCCCCGACACACCAAATTTCTTTCCCATGTATGTCTACTTACAAATTTTATGCCTAAATATAGTCTTCTTCCATTTTGGACCTTGCACACAAATCCTTGACAATATTTTAGTGCACTAATTCACTCTATTTGGGAAACATTTCACATAGATTCCCATCAATGCTTTCATGCATTTCCTTCTTCCTTTTCTTACATAATATTAAACACAACTTTCCTAAAATCTAGGTGCACTTCCCAAAGAATACAAAGAATAATGAATGAGTCCCAAAGTGGAACTTAACCAATTAATGAATATAAAAATCTTGGGGCCTAACATCATACCACACTAGCCTAGTTTCCTTCCCTCAGTAACAATTTTTTAGGCTCCTATAAAAACTCTAGAACTTTATGCTTTAGCATATCTTCATGCACCTACCAATCATTCAAGGACTTTTAGAAGAGGGGACTCAGTGAAAGATTTATTAGAATTGGGTTGTCATTGATGTCAAAGGTATGATGATGTCATTGATGTCAAAAGTGGTAAAAAGCATGAAGGTTGTTTGGTAGTGTTAAGTCAAGGTGAGTATCTTGTTAAGATTGCATAACGTTTCATGGGTTCTTGAGTAGGTATGATGACTTGTAGAAATGTTTTAGTGTTGTGGTGATGTTGTGATGATTTCATGAAGTATGTTGAAGGTTCTAACAGGTTTAGAAGTGTGACAAAGTTATGAAGATGTCAATTTTAATGAAGCAAGCATGTTGAAGTGGCCTAATGTAGAGGACTAGTTAACAAATTGAGGTATGTCATGACGAAGTATGGAATGTGGCTGATGGTTATGAATTTTAAAAGCATGGAGAGAATGAGTATGAGGTGTAGAGACACTCACAAGTGTCTTGTAGTGTTGGTTCATGTGTTAGAATTGGTTTTTAGGTCTGCTCCTAGATCTAGTCCTTGAGAAAACATGCCCTAATGAAGTGGAGCTGTCATTTATGAGTAAATTTGAGAAAAAATGAGCATTAGAGAACGTGTAGGATGTTGATATAAAGGTGTGGTATAAATATTTGGTCCCAGTGTTCAATATTTCATAAGATATGTCATTTTTAATCCTACCGAGTTTTTGGAAGTGAGAAACCAAGGTTAATTTTTGACTTTCGATGCTCATTGGCACGTGAAATATATGAATGGTGGTCCAATATATTAATGGTAGTTAGGTAAGGGTCCTAGATTTAGTATTCTAGAATTAGTTTAGACATTAAAGCCTAGACGTTTTGGACAATATTTATGAATTTAAATGGTTTTAAACCCTTCTAAAACCCTGGTATCTAGCGATAGAAGATATCTTGTTGGAAATGACCAAGAATAGATCATTTGTGTAATTTTTATGATTGTATGTTGTATAGGACTCCTCCATATTTCTCTAGGTGTAAGTTAGGTGTTTTGGTTATGTGTGGGCCCCACTCAAATTTGCTAATTTTTAAAGAATTTCAGTTTCATCCAAAGTTATCCATTGGACCTATTAACTAATTTGGTTTTTCAGAAATTATGGGATTTTTTCCACATGTAAAAGGTGGTTTCAAATCATGTTTTTTTCCCTCATGAGGTCCGTATGAAGCTCATTTTGCAAGACTGGTTTTAGGGCGCTTTCAGGTGCCACAGTTATAAAAGCTTTTTGGAGGTGCTCCAATATGTTGTGTGGGATAGTTTGAGTTTGGTGATGAACCTGAGGTCATCATATTTTCATTGGTATATTATTATTACATTGTTTAGGTGATTTAATGAGGGTTTGAACCTCATCTCCAAAGACTAGTTTTGTAGGTCTTAGACCTAGTGTGTGGTTGATTGCTCTAAATAGTGATGCAATTTCATTTTGTGATGATTTAAAGGTGTAGGAGATTTCTATAGGTTGCTAGTAGGATTATGAAACATGTATAAGTGTAGACACAAAATCATGCACTTGGGTGCATTTTAAGGTCCTAAAAACATACTTGCATTCATATGATTCCTAAGTGAGAAAACTAGTAATTGACAACTATATTTGGCCTCTTTGCTTTGTTTATTTTCTTCTTTCTGGTATTTTACAACCTACAAACTAGTCGTTATTTCAATTTATTATATTTTATGGCTTTAGGCACTAGTTACCGTGATAATATGCCGCTTTCTAGGTGCCCTCATCCTTCTGGGTGCCCTTGACCCTTTTCTATCTTACTTGCTTCTTTTGGGTCTCTTTTATCTTTTGGGCATCTTATTTTCTTATGGATTAGACTTCCAATTGTCAATTATGAAATTAAACCAAGGGAATCATATAAATACAAAGCTATGTGACCAAAATAAAGGACCAAAGCTCTAAGCATCTATTATCATCACCTAAGGTTGTATCCAAAGGCATCTAAGAGCATCAAAGACATCATCTAGCACTCATACAAGGAATAAGGGAATTCATTTTCTATGTACACTTTATAGAAAGGGGAATTTAAATTTTCCATCCACACATGTATTTACATTGATACATCTAGCTATCACCCGCTATCATGTGCACTTGCAAAATGGATTCCTAGGGCACAATTCTATCACACACATACAAGAACTACATGAAGTATGAGATGTAGAGTGCTTGGATGTAAGTTCACTTAGTCGGGTGGCTGCTGGGGTCAAGTATGACTCCTTATATTACATATTTATTTTTGGGATTTGATGTAGTTTGAGGGTTTTTAGGTCATCATCTCTTTGCAGGTTACATGTAAATTCTACGATCATAGTGTGACATACATGTAAATGTCTACCAATAACCATCCTGTGACACCAAAAAAATCAGGTTATGAGCTCTTGTGCATTCACGAGTGCCCATAAGTAGACTCGGCACCTGTGCACTAGGCATTCTAGTCCTGGATTCATCCAAAAGTTCAAAAATTTATGGTGTGTAGTTGCAAAATATGACCTTCTTGTTCATTAGTTTCTCCAGTGCATAATCGTAACATTAGGTGTAATTCAACTAATTCCTTTACCCTCTCTATTGCACTTAGGGTTTTATATTTATCTAGCTTATTGCTTGTGTCATCTATATTCCAGTAGTTTTTTATCATAGTTTACATCAGTTACTCTATAATATTAGGGTTTATATAAAAATCTATTTTTGTTAAATCATTTGGTGAACCCATCACTTGAACTCCACCTTATTTCTAGGGTTTTTTCTTCTTATGCCCATTATCTGTAGTGGTCATTTTAGGTATTTTGAGAAAATTAAGCTCCCATCATCTTCTTGCAAATTTTCTAAAGTAATGTTTGAATCTGATAACCCCTTTTCTAACTCTCAAAATATACCTCTTGAAAGCATTGAAATATATGATAGTGAGAAATCCTATGATGAGGAAACCAACATTGATCAAGAACAACTAGAAAAGGTTACCAATTTTCACCAAGATTTGCGTGACAATCCTACACATCTTACACATATTATCCATGCTTTAATGGTTGCTAAAAACTCTTGAGATGTTTCTTTTGTACCCTTTGTAGGTTCATCCTCGACTTCCCGGTCTCCACTCAACCCCTTTATATTCATACTTCCATTCCCACTACTACCACTATAGTCATTCAACCTAATGCTTCTATTGCACAACCTGAATCTTCATCAAAAAAACTTGATTTAACTTCTTTATATCAGGATATGCAAACTCAAATTCTTCAACTTCAAATATATACTTCTCGTGCATCACCATCTATTTATTCCTCCTTACTCCTTCATACTCCTTTCACACCCTCCATTTCAGCTTATGCACTTCCTCCAAACTTCCTTACTCCTAAGCTTGCCCACCTTTAATGGTCATGGTGACCCTCAAGGGCATCTACGAGATTTTCATGTAGCATGTCTAGATTATGTAGATGATCATACATTATTAAATAATCTACTTGCATGGAGTTTCCAAGACTATGCTATGTGTTAGTTCTATGGTATACTTGTCCATTCGAACATCATTCACACATCTAGCCAATGATTTTCTCACTATTTTTCAATCAATATCGATAATACGATATTTTATTCTCAACTTTCACAAAGTAAACAAGGATCTAATGAACATCTGGTGAACTATGTATTATGCTATAAGAACAACCTAGCAAGGATGACCTAACTCAAAACTTCAAGATTTATTTGTCCAAAGTCTCTTACCACCTCTACAAGAGAGTGTCATCTTTGAGACATCTCCATCATTTTATTAAGTATTTTATACTCTTAAGTTACATGAAAGAAAGCTCTTATCTACAAGAAATATTAAATATCATGATCAGGGTTCATCTTCTAATCATTTTGAAAGAAAATCAACTTTCAAGCCATCTCCTAAGCCCACTTAAGAAAATGTTATTGTTAACGTTGTTTCTACTCATAAAAATCTTCAATTACTGAACCTCCAAAGCATACATTTACAAAATTTCCTTTTGCTCCACATATTCTATTGCCACAACTTATCAAAAGTAATCTTATTACACTTCTACCACCACTGAATCTAGATCCATATCACCCTAAAGGACACAATTATGATGAAAATACTATATGTGACTATCATAAATGCATTGGGAATCCTACTAATCATTGTTTCAAGCTCAGGCATCTCATTCAAGATCTTATTGACAACAATGCAATTGAGCTCCCCAAGCCTTTTGCATCTATGCCAATCAATGAAAAAAATCTAATTTGTTTAATGATCCTCTCCTAAGCATGAAAAACAAGCTACTGATTCTTTTGCTAATCATACATATCACATTGTGCCCCCTCCTTCATCAAGGCCTCTTGATTTTCTAGTTTCTAATGCTGATGCATCTCCACCATTCATTACATTCTCTGATCATGATTATCATGCTACATTCTCTTCTAATACATTACATATCAATGCTTCTATTAGACCTCATGCTATCAATAACACAATGATCGATTCATCGGTTCATATGAGTGTGTGCTCTATTACACTCCTTGTCACTATCAACTACCCACTATCTCATATTTCATATCTAATTCCTAAATCTTATGGCTATGTCAAGCTTCTAGTTATAGCTGGGCCTCTCACCATGCTTGTGTCACTCAATGTGGAACCTTCCATCAAAGGTTGTTCAATGTTCTTTGGTCTTCCCCTACTTCGTGCTGCTCAAGCTATCTCTTCCATGAATAACTTGTGTCTAAAATTCATTCACAATAATAAATTTATCAATATCAAAGGTGTTCCTTCATACACACCATGGTCTCAACCTCCTCTTTAAGTTTCCATTCCACTAACTAAAACATCTAGGCCTCCGAGGCCTCTCAAATATAAGCCATCTTTTGCACCTAGTTATCCCATTCACACATGACCTACTTAGGAAGCCTATTCACATAGGTTCTTATCACCACCTTGATCTCATTCACATAGGTGCTCATCATCTCCTTTGTCTCCTATACATAGGTTCTCCTCACCTCCTAGGTCTCTCTCACATAGGCGTTCACCTCCTATACTACCTTCACATATACATTGTCAATCCCATCCACCTCCAATATTAGAGAATGGTCACACACCTTTATCTCTTCGGACATTAATCGGGTGGAGGACCCTTTCCCTTCACTTTCGTTGGCTAGCTTACTCATCATCATACACTTGGGGGAATCAAACTCATTCTCTCCCTTTACAAGAATTCTCAAGTGTCTCTCATTTCTATTCTTACGCTCTGTGATCCATACTTTCTATTTCTAATCAATATTACACAACTTGGTACACAACTTGTATCATCATCACCCTATGACACATTCTAGTTCTATGGTTCATACTTGGCCGGTGAGGGTATAAATATAAAACTAACCTCACCAAATTCACTCTTTACACTCTATGCTTCATTGATATATCTATCTACTACACATTATAAAACCATTTCCCTATGATGCCCTCTAGTTCCACAGTTCATACTTGACTACCGAGGGTATAAGTCTGAAATGAACCTCACCGCATTCATTCTTCATGCTCTATGCTTCATTGATCTATCTTTCTAGCACACATTATCGACCCATTTACCGATGGCACACTCTTGTTCTATGGTTCATTCTTGATTGTTGAGGGGTCTTTTATAAATGAACCTTATCTTATACACATTCACTCGAGGGCATTCTTACCCTATCACATTCACATTGCATACAATTCCATCTCACTCACATCATATTGCATATCTTGGCTACAATTATTATTGCTTTCTTATACTTACATGTACACTTTGTTTCCATTTCTAGATGGATACTTAGTATGTCAATATATTTTCTATATACACATGCGTGTTCACTTGGTATTTAGTTTTGAATGCAAACTTTCTATAGATCTTTACACATAACACCGATTCTTGACACTACACCTCTTACCAAATCCCACCAAGGCTCTTGGGGGAATCTACATTTACTACTCTTACACATCACAAGTGCCACAACTTCATTATTTACTTATTCTTATTCTTAAACACTACTTTTCATTGATCTATACATGCTTTGACATACTCTTTATCTTTCTAACATGCTAACGGGTACTTCATGTGCAACATTTTCATTACAGAACTATTTTCCACCATGGTTGTCTAATTATTTGCTTGCTATTGTTTTCCATTAATTCCTATTGTATTCCATTGTTTGTGGGCTATTCCATTTTTCTTGTATGCAAAATGTATGCTTTTGGCTATTTTGGCCCCGATTTTCTTGTGATATCATGAGCGATGTCCCATGCACGAAACCCAATTTACAAGGTCTCTTTTTTGTATGCACATTTTATTGTTGCACTGCTTTTCTATGACATGTTTGCTAGATTTTTCGCTAACACATATATCAAGCTAATTTGGTTTCATGTTCCTTGGTTTCTACCATGCACATCACCTTCCACCTTCGGGGATACAATCTCATATCAACATCAAGTCCTCTCTTTGGGATGCATTCTCCTAGTGATTTCACATACACTCCAAGTTAGAGGGGGCATACATTGGATGAATCAATCACCCCATTCAATATCATAGAGCTACAACAAAATATATTTCATCATAAGAACATAACATACTACAGATTCACAAATGGCCCCGACTCGACTCGGGTCCTTAGTTCAACATAGACTCCAATTCCCATATATAAACATTAACACTGAGCGCTCTTGATCTCTCCTAGGTGCTTATGTCCTAGGGGTAGATATTGATATTATCTCGGATCAACATAGTCTACAACAGTTCACATAACAATTTCACAAGATCAAGCATTGGCCTCGAATACCGAATGTATGTAATCCCTACAACCTCCTTCAATTAGGAAAATTAATACATTTGGAACAATACATAACAATACAGAACTAAACATGGCCGACACCATCTACAATGGTGTATAATTTAGGAAGCAGTCATGGAAGGAGAGTAACACTAGACCTCTCTCCCCAAAAATATTTTGTCGTGTTGTGAGATAGCCCAAAAACTCAAACTTGGTGTGAGATCGCCTAAAAACTCATTCTTGGCATGAGATTGACCAAAAACTTTCTCTTAGCAAGAGATCAACCAAAAAGGTGCTCTTTTATAGCATTTTCAGGACATCTTTCTATCATTTTACACACATTTTGATCAGGTGTACACTTTCCTTTTACTACTTTTACGAAAATTTTCTCACTTTTACTGATTTTTCATAATACATGACTTTGATTACTCTTTTTCTCTTCTTTTTTAGGTTCATCCTTAATACACAATAAGAAGAAAAAATACATTAAGCACAGTAATATGTACACCTTGATACAACACAATATGATCTAACCCTATGGTCACTTCCTATTATGATGAAATCACAAGTACCCTTAAATGTTCTAGTTGTAGATGGGGTATTCAGTGTGATTTCACAACATGAAGATTTTCCCAAAGTGTGGGACTTTGCTATTAGGAAAGATCTCTAGAGAAAGGTCGAGTTCATATTCCTAAATCTATCACCACACTTCCAAATTACAGGAAACTAATCTAATCCTACCCTAATGTTTTCTAAGGAGACAAGGATAAGAGGATTGTATGAAAATTAAACCTATTATAACTGGAGGTGATGCACTAGTAAGGAATGACGGATATCTGCCCTTACATGGGAATGAAAATAAACAATATTGAAGAGGGTAATTAAACACCATAGATCAAAACAATCAATTACCATTCCATTCACCAAATAAACACAACCATTGAGGTCAGCAATAACAATCAACAATACACAACAACCTAATCATAAAGAGAGTTTAGAAAATACATAAAAACACAAAAGAGGGTTGATAATCATCCACATATTTTTTTATTGCTCCAAAAGTTGATACAATGCATTACATGGGGGCCAAAAGGCATAAAATTGCATTACAATTTTAATGGGAGGCTTGAGCTCCACAAATTTCTCATAGAAAAGAAAAAGGGAGGGGAAAAGGAAAAATCCAACCTTTTGAACTGAGCCCCTCCTTACAATTTATAGAAGTTTTTAGGGGAGGAGAGAGAGAGAGAAATTCAAAATTTCCTCCAAAACCCATAAAAAATCATTATTGAGTGCTTGAAGATCTACAAAATCCTTCCCTGATTAATTACATTACCTTGTGTAAGAAGGAACTGCTCGATTGCACTGGTCTAGTCTCTAGCTCCTACAAATTCATCATGAATTTTCTCCCACCTACCTCATTAATTGATTCCACCTAATACTCAATGTTCACCATTTTTAGAGATATAGAACCCCAAAATATAAAATTTAATGCTACCATGCTGTAGAGCCCAAAATTATCTTTCCAATGACTATAATTTTGTGAAAATGGTGGAGTATAAAGGAAGATATCATCATTTTTGCACGGAGTTTATTCTAGGTTTCATCTCCACATACCTTCTTGGTCTTTGAATTTGGCCTTCATCATTATATTCCCCTCTCGAAAATCCTTTCCATCAAGTATAATCTTGTAAAATTTGGCCAAAAATTGCTAAAGTTATGCCAAGTTGAAAATGGGCCACCATTTTTGCCTTCTCAAGCTCCACCGAGCTCTATCCCACCTACAGAGCCCCAAACATTCAATGCAAGTCATTTTTTGCACGTAAACGCGACACATAGCTTGGTGCAAACTCACCCTTCTAAACATATCCTACCTACTCTGCATTGACTCGTTGCCAACTAACATCTCGAGATAGGGGCACATGACTCGACGGGCCGTTTGAATTCATTCTATTGGGGTGATAATGTCAAGTGGGATTAGCCACTTAGGCACACCCCAACATGATTAAAGTCTATCTAATCAAAATTTAAGTGTGAAGTATTTCACACTCAAAGAGTGAAGTGACTTGACTGATTCATCCACCTAATTTATTACGTGATCCCTCTTGGGATTGACTACTTGAATGTGTACAATGACTATGCAAGCTTGTATTAAAGATCATGAGTCAGATGTATGTAGGACGGATGAATAATTGAATGTTTGTAGGTAGTGAACAAAATGTGATACATATATCTTAAGATGTGAAATATAGTTATGCAAAATTGTATCAGATTCATAATAAAAGATAGTGCTTTTACAGTGGAGTTTTTCCTTCGGGTTTCTCCACTTAAATATGGTGTAATATGTTCTTGTTCTTGTTTATTATTTTCTTTCATCTCTAGTTCATTAAACTCTATTATTTGCAATCTATTTCAAGTTATTTTTTTCTCTAATCGACTGCAGACCATAATCTATAATCTTCGGCATTAATGGTGGATATGTGATTTGTGGATTACATTTCCCTTGCTAAATCTAACATGGTATTAGAGCTTGGTGATTGTGCATGTGTAGGATCGATCTAGAAGTTTTTGACTTGAAAGAGTAAAGAAAATTTAAGTTTATTGATGGATCTACAAGACCCAAAAGTTCCATAGTTGTGTTCAAGCTAACCAGGTTTAAAATTCCAATTTCCACCTAATATTGCTTGAAATATTGATTAAAAATGGGCTAAATGGCTACTTAGATCATATTTAAGATTTTGTATGCTTAAATATTTGCTTCTACTTTTGTTTTAGCCATTTATGGATTGAATCCATTATCTTTATATATTTTTAGTTTTCCCACTTTAAATAGCCATTACATTTGTTTTTTGAATGTGGAACCCAAATATCTAGTTAGATCCATTTTATTCGGGAATTTGAAGTCCATCATGGCTATAAAATTTTTATTTTTCACGCTTTTTTTTCTTTGCGAAGCTTTTGGCCAATCTTTTTTTCCATTTGGCTTTGTATTTATGTTTTTTACGAAGTGTGGACCAATAATATTGCTCCACATAGATTCTTTGTTGTTCTTTTCATGTTTGTGATGCCAAACCCACTCTTAGAGTGCAAAGTGGCTTATATCTAACATCTCTCAATCTTTGCGAAGCTTGGGCCAATCATTTTGTCCCATCTAACATAGCATTGTTTGACTTCCTTTGACTATTTGACTTCCTTTGATTAAAAATCCCAAGCCAATAAAATTGCTCCATCTTGCTTTGTGTTATCAGAATATTATTTATCAGATTATAAGTTAAAATCTCATAGCCAATAAGAGCTTTACACATGTCTTCTCTTTGTCAGACTTGTACCATCTTTGACATTTGTGAAACTTGAGCCAATAAAATAGCTCTAAGTATTTTTTGTGTCACATTTTTTCAGATTTACAAAATGCGAGTCATTTAAAATGCTCCATGTATCTTGTTTGAATTTGTTTTTCGATTTCATTGCGAAGTGCGATCCAATAACATTTGGACACATATACATCTGTCAGTTTTTGGCAGAGCGAGATAATAAAAAGTGAAACTTGTCTTAGTATTTTTCATAGTGTCAAGTTCTTTGTTTCGCAAGTTTGTTAACTTTCCTGTGTACCAAATTATCTCTAATTTTCTTCATTCTGTGGATTTTTTAAGTCTGTGAACTGTGAAGTCTAAGCTAATTAAAAATCAACACGTAGTCTTTTTTTCACACTTGTTAGACTTTTTTCGTTAGACTTATGAAACACGACTATTTGTTTTTTGACATGTATTCTAATTGTGTCAGGGTGTCAGTCTTTACTTTGACTCTGCTAATAAAACCATGACACTTGTCTTATTTTTTTCTAGACCCAAAATTTATTTCAAGTTTGGTTTATAAATTGTTTAAATCCATTAATTTTTCAACAAGTGGCTTGTTTGACTTTGAATTTTTATCGCATTATTTCAAAATGTGAAATGCGATCCAATTAATTGAAGACACGTGTATATAGCTCTGTCTTTTAATTAATTGTCATTCTGTCTTATTAGCTGCATTTGCGAAATGCGAGCTAATTGAAAAGAGACATGTGTATTTGCTTTATTTTAAAGCTACACATATTGACGCATGTTTGTTTATCTTTTGTCACATTTTTGAATTGGTTTTGGACCCAAAGAGGCTTTAAATTTAATTTTTTAAAGTGTCACGTCTGCCCAAGGATCTATTTTGAAGCCAACACGTGCCTCACTTTGTATTTTTGATCTATGCCACGTGTCAACCCCCATATGAGCTTTTATTTAATTTATTTTATTTGTTAATTTGTTGAGCTTTCTTTGTCTCATGGGTTTTCTAATTTTTCTTTATACCACGGCTTCCAAAGTTTCTTTGTCTCACGGATTCCAAATTATACCCTGTCTCAACTTGTTTTTAGCTCGTGCAACATCTCCTTTAGCTCTCCAAGTCGAGTTTCTAAAGAACTTGCCAAGCTCTTGTAACTCGACCCCGACTCTATTCTATAAATTTGATCTTAAATTGACCAATTTAAGCTATTTTTTAGACCAAATCTAGATATTTTTTGAGATTTAATGAACTATGCTATGATCTTAAGCTCATAATTAATTAATTTATTAGTTAATTTTTTTGTTAAAATAGTTTGTAACTAGAACACGACCTAGCCCTATTAAATTGATCTAGAACTTGACCAATTCAAGCTAATTTTTGATTAAATTTGAGTTATTTGCATTGGTATAACAAATTAAAAGATCTGTAGCTAGTTCTTTGTCTTTATTTAGCTTCTTTGAGTCATTTTCTAGCTATATTTGTCTTTATTTACCATCTGAAGCATCTAAAATGGCTAGTTCTGCTATTTTTTCAATGGATAAGTCTCAACTCTTGAATTCAACTAACTATAGCATCTGGAAAGTGCATTTGAAATCCTGTTTTATGGCTAGAAAGCTCTAGGATCTAGTGACTAGTATTGAAAACCATGTCCCACAGGAAGACAAGCTACCCCTAAAAAGTCTTAACTCCTTTTCTCAAAGATCTCAAGAAGCTCTATCCATTTTGTTGCAAAGCATTAGAGATGAGTTCTTGATGCATGTAGGCCATTTAGACTCACCTTCAGCTACATAGAAGCAATTAGAGATCATGCATGAAGGAAGTAGGCTATCTAAGATCATTAATATTATTCTATAATTGTTTACAACACCCATGAAAGGGGATGAGAAAATTATAAACTATCTAGCTAAAATTAAAAACATTAAAGCTCAACTAGATGGCTGCAATTGTGAATTGTTTCAAGACAAGCTACTGTATTTCATAATTCAAATCAATATTCATGAAAATTTCAGACATTACATCTCAATCCTTAATTCTAAGTATCAAAATGAGAATGATTTTCCTGATCTAGACACTTTTTCTTCTTTGTTGATTCAAGAAGAGAGAGTCATGGAGAAATTTGATTCAAAAGAGACTACTTCTCAAGCTCTATTCTCTCAAAATCATAAGCCTTCTCATAAGCCCTCTCATACTAGACATTTCAATCCAAATAAAAATCTAGTATTAAATCTAGATTTAAAACTAATCCTAAGACTAACTTTGTTAAAAGCAATAAGCCATTCAAAGTCAAATTTAATGGAACTTGTAATAAATGCGGAAAAATTAGACATAAAGAGTCTGATTGTAGATTCAAGATTAATAAATCAATCAAGAATGATAAGAACAACAATAATTTTAAAGAAAAATCAAAAGCAAAAGCAAGCAAATGTAGTTGAGAAATCTATTGCATTATATACTACCCTCTCAACTTCAAATGACAATGAATGGATTCTTGATAGTGGTGCCTCTAGGAACATGACTTGCATTCCTAATATCCTTTCAGATATGGTCAAATGTGAAGAGAATATCTATCTAGGAGATAACTCTATCATTAGAGATGAAGGTTGTGGTAATGTTAAGCTATCAATGGTGTAATTAGGAATGTCTTGTATGTCCCTAAACTAAAAAGAATATTTTTCTTGCTCTCAGCTAACTAAAGAAAACTATAAAGTTGTTTTGCTACAAGAAAAATGGTATGTCAAAGATCAGTTTAAAAATATCATTGCTTCTGGGAGGATCCAGAAGAATGGCTTGTCTTTGATGGTTTTGTCTCTGAATCTTATTTTTCTTCCTCTTATAAGAATGATATTCAACTATGGCATGAAAGACTTGGTCATGTAAATTTCAAGAGCATGTATGATATGTCTAGACTAAATCTTTTGTTGGTATTCCTAAACTAAAATCAAAACATGAAACTTGTGAAATTTTCTTACATGGTAAGAAACATGCTCAACCATTTCACAAACATCATGATCTAAATTCCTCTCAATTATTAGAACTGATCCATAGTGATGTAAGAGGTCCACTTGAGGTTCCCTCTCTCAGTGGTGCATTGTATGTTGTTTTATTTATTGATGATTATTCTAGAATGACTTGGTCTTATTTTATTAAGAAGAAGTCTGATGTCCTATCTAAATTTTAGGAATTTAAAGCTCTAGTTGAGAATGCTTCAAATATGAAAATTAAGAGAATTAGGACTGATAATGGAGGATAATATGTCGAAAAGCCTTTGATGAATTTTATGTGTCATGTGGAATTCAAAGAGAATTGACCACTCCTTATTCCCCTTAGAAAAATGGAATTGTATAAAGAAAGAATAGGATTATCTTAGAAATGGCTAGAATATGATTCATGCTTCCAATGTTCCTAAGTTATTATGGGATGAATCTATGAACACTCACTGTCTATATTTCAAATAGACTACCTATAAAACCTCTTCATAAAGCTACCCTCATGAAGTATGGACAAAGCGAAAATCAAATATCTCTCACCTAAGAATATTTGGCAGTCTTGCTTCCATCTTCATTCCAAAAAAAAGAGGAACAAGCTTGATCCAACCTCATTTGCTCATATTTTTGTTGGATACGGATATAAAACTAAAGGTTTGAGAGTCTATGACCCATTCAAGCATGACATTGTTGAAAACAAAAATGTTCAAGTCTTAAAAAGAAATTTCTCTGCCGATCCTAATGAACCCTCCTCTGATGCTCTAGAGATAGATCTCGATAATCCTCCTACTAAAATTATGGAAAAAAAGTTCAAGAGGCTGATTATCCTAATATAGATATGATGGAGATTGAGGGGGAGTCATCCCAACATGTCTTGTAACCTAAGATTCCTAGATGGGCTAAAAATATTGTTCAAAACTCTCAGCTTGATAATCTTAGAAAACTAACTAGAAGTCAACATACCTATCATGCCTTGATGACCCATTATGAGGTAGAACCACAATCCTTTGAAGAAGCATCTCAAGATGATAGATGGCTTCAAGCTATGAAGGATGAATACAATGCTTTAATCAAAAATGACACTTGGGAGCTAATCCCTCCTCATTCTAAGAGAAGCATTGTAGGATCTAGGTGGTTGTTCAAAATAAAATACAACTCTCTAGGAGAGATTAAAAATTTCAAAGAAAGGATAGTAGCTTGTGGTTTCACTCAAAAACTAGGAATTGACTATGTTGATACTTTTTCTCCTGTTGCTAAGATGAGCACTATAAGATTTCTTCTTGCATTGGCCACCCAATATGGTTGGGAGATTCATCAAATGGATGTCAAAAATGATTTTTTAAATGGTGACTTAAAAGAAGAAATCTATATGAGTCATCCTAAAGGATTTGAGGCTCTTGGAAAGGAACTTTATGTATGTAATCTTAAAAAGTCCTTGTATGGTCTTAAACAAGCTCGTAGAGCTTGGTATGCTAAAATTAACTATTTCTTTCAAGACCTTGGCTTTAATAACTACTATTCTGATAATGATTTATTTGTTAAAATTGAAAACAATCATATTGTCATTATTGTCTTGTATGTTGATGATATTTTGATCACTAGCAATGATAAAATTCTAATTATTATAATCAAACAAAGATTAAAACAACGGTTTGAAATGATTGATTTGGGTTTATTAAATCATTTTCTTGGCATGATTATCATTCAAGATCATAAAATTATTGTTGCATCTCAATATCAGTATGTTATTAATCTTCTTAATATATTTAACATGTTTTATTGTAGGCCTGTTGTCATTCCATTCTATTGAAGTTGGTGTTAAGTTTGATCCTAAACCAACTTGTGTTAAATTTGATCCTACTCTTTATAGGTAGCTAGTTGGTAGTTTGATCTATTTGACTATTACTAGACCTGATATTTCTTATGTAGTGGGAGTAGTGTCAAGATTTATGTAAGAACCTTATGAGGATCATTGGAAAATGACAACATTTTTTTTGAAATATATCAAAGGCACAATCAATTTTGGTCTTGTTTATTCTTCTTCTAATGATGCACAATTATTTGGTTATTGTGATTCGATCATGATCAGTGATGGTGATAATAGAAAAGTCTACTTCTGGATATCTTTTCAAGCTTGGTACAAGTGCTATCACTTGGAGTAGAAAAAATAACCAAAAATTTCTATCTCTTCTACTGAGGCAGAGTATATGAGTGCCATGGAAGTTGCTTAAAGAATCTATGTGGCTGAAAAGGTTATTGGCTGAGTTGCACGATGGATGTCAAAGGGAGTAATAATCTTCTATGTGACAGTCAAATCTGCATTTATCTTACAAAGAATCCAATTTAACATCAAAGGACAAAGCATATTGAAGTTCATATGCATTTCATCAAAGAGAAAATCCTTAATGGTGATATTGATCTCCAGTTCTATCTAACTGAAGATTGGTTGTAGATATCTTCACAAAACCACTATGTTCTATCAATTTTTACAAATTTCATGCCTTGTTGGGCCTGTCAGAGTTTCCCTTGAGGGGGAGTGTGCATGACAATGCCACCTCTTAGCGGCTTGTTTAAAGTTCCAATACTTCCTCATATTTGAAGAAATAAATGTGTCACTATTTTGTGAAGTTGCTTGTAAATCCCAACAAAGCTTTAGTCATGGGTATGCATTTAGCTCCATAGTTTTCTATAAGTCTTCATATTGTAAAACATTGGTCTTATGAATCTTTTTTTGGGAAGATCTGTAGATTTCCCTCATTGGCATGCTAATCTTGAATCACTGTTGTTGATTCATGGGTTTGAAACTTGGCATGTTTGATTGTCTTCTCCCACTTAACATTAAGGGGGAGTGTTGGGGTGATAATGTCAAGTGGGATTAACCACTTGGGCATGCCCCAACATGATTAAAGTTTATCTAATCAAACTTTAAGTGTGAAGTCTTTCACACTCAAAGAGTGAAGCGTCTGATTGATTCACCCACCCAATTTATTGGGTGATCCCTCTTGGGATTGATTATCCTGACTTATGTCTAAAATGGCTATGTAGGCTTGTATTAAAGACTACAAGTTGTATGTAGGATGAGCTGATTAAAATGGTTTTATCTATTAATAAAAAATGAGACATAGCTTACGCAGATGTGAAATATAGCTAAGGAGAAAAGTTGAAGTGCTTTGGGTAAAATTGTATCAAATTCATAATAAAAGATAGTGATTTTACAATGGAGTTTTTCCTTCGGGTTTATCCACTTAAATTTGGTGTAATGTGTTCTTGTTCTTGTTTATTATTTTCTTTCATCTCTAGTTCATTAAAATATGTTATTTGTAATTTAATTCAAGTTATTTCTTTGTCTAATTGACTACAAACCATAATCTATAATCTTTGGCATTAATGGTGGATCTGTGATATGTGGATTACATTTCCCTTGCTAAATCTAACACATTTGGGTGGGAATGCAATGTTTTTGGGGTTTCAGACCCTCTTTTTAGACATTGGACACTCAACACTTTGGAGTTATCCCCACTTCAAAGCCCGAAACAACCCCAAAATTGCCAACTCCTAAAACTTGAAAACATCAACCTCATCGACCTCAAAGTTGAGCCCAACTCACCATTTTGACACATTTTAGACTTGTGTCCTTTGCATTTCAAAACTCTTATCGACACCGCTTTATAATTCCATGCCCACCAACTTCAAAACAACTCCTCCACCACCTCCAAAATGTGTCACCCCGAATTCCAAAATTTTTAGACTTCCGTATCCCCACGACTTTAGACCTCCCTCGCCTTGCTTGGCTCGAGAAACTCTTTCCGACCTCCATATGCTATCTCCTAACTTGTTTAAGAAATCCTACTTCACATCAAGCCAAATTTCAATCCATCTCGGTGCTCTAATTTCATTCTCACCTTGGATCACCGAGCTCTCTAGTGGCTTGCTCAACTTCATCCGAGCCCATCGAGTTATACGTTTAAAACCATAGCTTGCCAAAGTGAGATTCTCATATGCTTTGAACCCTATAGCCGAGATATTCATCGAGATCTTTCCCAACTCACCTTAGTGAGATCATACATTTTCTTGGCTCGTCGATGAGCTCAAAATTTCTATTATTCTTCACTGGGTTTGTGAATCGGCTCCTCTTCCATACAATGAGCTGATCTCCTTCTTTTTGGGCTTACATTGCACTTTCGGCCTTGGATTGGCATCTTTGACTTCCCATGGCTCAATCCTCTCGAGCCCTTAGTTTATCCCACCTTGTTCAACCTATTTGACTCGACATGTGAATCCATTTCATGATCCGTCGAGCTCACTCGACTCTCCCACTGTAGGCTCGTGCTCAATCATTTCAATGCAAACATGTGTCATTGTTCGGTGCCTTTATCGACTAACATGACCCAGTTGAACACCACGCACCCTCGATCCTAAAAATGACTCACTGAGCTATTTGATGAGCCCCCATCAACTCGTCCCTTAATGTAAACATCATCTCGGTGAGCTATTTTCCTATCTCGGTGGCCAATAAGGACCCAAATGTAAATTTTGACCTCCTGAATCTTATCCTTTAGAATTTTTTTTGGATTTCTTTGTGTCAGAGGCATGATATAGACTGAATGCAAGGGGTTTTGGGGCTCATCCTATTTTCCCATGATTTTCCCTATTTTTCCCAGATGTGGGCCCACAATTCATCATTTTCAAGATGATCTTAAGAGTCAAAACCTAGAAGAGGAAAAAAATCCTAAATATAATTTTCACTTACGAATTCCTTGAATGTGTCTCTCGAGGCAATGGAAACCGCCTATAGCCCAGGTTTCATCCTTTGGGGTCCGCTTAGGTTCCTAGGTCCCATTAAGTCTTTGTTGTCCAATTTGGCTTGAGGGAAAATTGGATAACAATTTGACAAATCGTGGGGACATGTGTCTGCTAGATGTTCTGTTTCTAGTAGACTAATGCCTCCATTGGGCATGGAGTCATAGTTTAGCCCGCAACTCGATCTAGACCTCTGTTGAATTTTCCTCCAAAACCTGCTTGAAAGCTACTAACCCCGGACCTATCCCACTACTTGCATTATCAATTTTCATAAGAAAATATTAAAGTTAAAATTTGTGAGAGTTGAATTTTTTTAAACCCGAGACTTTCACCCATTCCTTTATGCAACCTTGATCTCGTGAGAATGACTAGAACTCCCGAACTTGATTCTGCCAAGCATTACTAAGTCCCTCTTTTATGTTAGTTTGTTCAATATGTTAGCATGATTAAACAGATATCCCATATCCATAATAGTTAACCAATTATATTGCAATGTATAAATCAGATCTAGATCTTTCCTAATAAACAAGAACAATTAAACAAGAACAAATATTAAATTTACCATACAAGATCCATGCTTAGTTATGTAAACCACCAATATCCAGCCATAAATATCCATTAAATTAACTACTTGTAAAAATGGAAGCTTCATACATACCAATTACAAATACCATAGTCAATGCCGCCATAAACTCGCAACATAACTCTTTTATAAAAAGTGATCATCTAAGTTGTGAAAATAAATACATGTTTATAGGGGTGGGGACTTTCCCTTCACCACCCATGTACCTTTTAAAAACAGGCCACATGCTAATAATAGCCATTCATCTTTACATGGTAAATAAAAAAGCATGCAAGTGCGTTATTAATAAATTATCTATTAATACAACAATAATATAATCCTATTAATAGCTCTAAAACTATGCATGGCACTTGATCTTATAATTATCCAAAATAGCCTTCATGTGCTCCCTAAGTTTTTTACAAAACATGCTCTGTACTCCATGTCTATAATTAGCCTCAAACTACAAAATGGATGAGTTCTTATTCAAACCTTCCTAGGTGTGCCCTTTTTTTCTATACTTCCATGCACACCTACACGTCCCGTGTCTGCACGCCCAATCCTTCCGCACCTTCATACTTAGGCTATATTTCATCAACCCAACATTATCCCACACTAATTTCATTTCCACCCCCAACAATGGGTAATCATAACTTATATCTCCATGAACAAAGAATTGAATGGAATAAATGAATCACTATACAAGAGAATGAGAAAAATGCCTCGCGCCCTACTCTTCCATATGGAAGATTAACTTTGGATACTCATTCTTGATCTCCACATCCAAGTCATTCTAGTCACTTAGCACCTTACTGGTTTTATCTGAGAAATCACCAATTACTACCTCCATTTCATCAAGTGTCATGTTCTCATCTTCATTCTGTAGTATACTACGAATGTTGGCTAAACTTGAGACCATCCCTTCCATGAAATCCATTTTCTGTAAGCTACCGGTTTACCAATGTCATTTACTTTCTCCTTGTGTGGTTCTTGGGCTTCGACAAGTACATCACACTTCTATGTTATCAAAGTTATCCTCTCTGCGTGCCCAAGCATCTCATTCTTAACTTTCTTGAGGAACTAATTCTCTTCTTCAATGGTCCTTGTCTTTATAATTGAGTTAGGTGCTGCACACATATTCATGGCCAAATATGCCTTCTTCAATTCATCTTTCAAGTTCTATAGTAATGCTTCATAACTTGTAATTTTCTACATGATTGTCACCTTGGTCTTCTATGCCACTCTGTAGTATCCTTAGGTTTTGGCATGCGTATGGGTCCCTCCTCTAGTAGAAAGTGAATTGTGCATAAATAATGCAAAGCGAATGGAAACTCTTTTACAACCTTATCCTACAAATATGGCCTCTTTTCCATAATCTCATCACCAATTTGTTCTACCATTTTAAGAACTTTCTACGCCTTAGTCATAAAATTTTGACACACCAACTACTTCTTGGCTATAGTTCTCCTTACGTGCACCTTCATACACCAAAGTACCTATCCACTGTGCCCTTCATTAAGTAGTTTCCACTACTGCAACCTACCTCATGTTATAATGAGCATCCACCTTCCTACGTGTGGTCTTCAATTTGAGAAATTTATTTGATGTGTCTTATCAAATCTATATTTTCTCCGAGCACTGTAACTTTGCTTTCACCATACACTAGAATTTGGACCAAGGCACCAGTCAATTATTCTTGATCCACCTCACACCAAAGTGGTATGTGTGGTCCTCTATGCATAAAAACACTTAGATAGTAATCATATTCTAGCAATAAAGTGCGCTTATTCCACAAAAAATTGAGCGGTGGAATTTGAAAACCATTTTAAATGTCCTGGGCTTGTTAAAATGGCTATCCATTTTAACCTTGTTAAAGAAAAAATAACCTTGGGAGGTATTTTGGGATAACAATTTGGCGACCTCACGAGGTAATATACTTACTAGATTAGATTAGTGTCCTTTCTCAATCCATTGGGCATGGAGTTGAGCCTAAAACTTTAAAAAATGATATGAAATTTAAAATATCTTACCCCTAAGATGTTCTAAAGCACTATATGGACTTAGAGCTAATCTAAAAATGGAGCTGATTTGTGGGGGCAAATGAATGAACATGAACTATCCCAAATATGAATTTAGTTTCTCTGCATTTGATCTTTTGAGAGAATGCACTGACCCTTTGGTGGGCTGATGACAAATAGCTTAAGTATGAAGGTGTAGAAGGATTGGGCGTGTTGACACATGGCGTGTAGGTGAACTAGAAATATAGCGAAACAAGGCACACCCGGAAGGTTTAAATCAGGGACTTAAGCCATTTTGTAGTCTGAGGCTGATTATAGACATGGAGTACGAGAGCACGTGAAGGCTATTTTGGATGAGTAGAAGATCAAGTGCCATGCATAGTTTTGGAGCTATTAATAGGATTATACTATTGTTGTATTATTAGATAATCTATTAATAGCGTGCTTGCATGCTATTTTATTTACCATTTTAAGGAGCATGGCTATTATTATCATGTGGCCTATTTTCGAAAGGTGTAAGGGTGGTGAAGGGAAATTCCCTCGTCCTATAAATATGTATTGATTTGCATGGATTAGATGATCACTTTTTGTAACAGTTATCTTTGCTAGTTTACGGGCGTGCATGAATATGGTGACCGTAATTGGTATGTCTGAAAGCTTAAGTGTTTTACAATAGTTAAAATAAAGGATCTGTGTGGCTGAATATTGGTGGTTTAAGTAATCGAGCATAGATATTGTATGGTAAATTTAATCTTGGTTCTTGTTTAATTGTTCTTGCTCATTGCTAAAGATCTAGATCTGGTTTGTGCACCGCAATATAATTGGTTAACTATTATGGATTTCAGATATATGTTTAATCATGTTAACACCTTGAATAAGATGACATAAAGAGGGACCTGTACCCTTGGGTGCTTTGGGTGAGCGCTTCGCTTTAGGCTCAGGTGATATGCCATCATGCCTTGGGATTTTGTGGGTAAAATATAGGCTACATTTTTGTTCCGTTGATTTCCTTCGTGGACCAAACCTTTTCATGTGCATGTGGACACCTCTAGCATGGCCATTGGCATGGTATTAGCCTATCCTAGAGAAGGGATTATTGATCATCCTATTTTCTTTGCAAGAAGGAAATTGACTCTAGTAGAATATAATTACACAACCACGGAGTGTGAAGCCTTGTCCATGATCTATGCGTTGCATAAGTTTTGACAAAACTTACTAGAAACATATTTTATTTTCTATAAAGATCACATGGAATTGAATTACTTTGTGAACAAGCCCATTTTCTAGGGGCACATATGCCATTGGATTCTATTATTTCAAGAATTTGATTTCACTATGGTGGTTAAGCCAGGAAAGAGTAATTTCGACCGGACCATTTATCAAGGATTAATTCGGTGAGGATGCACAGAGCATTACAGACATAATTCCGATGCACAATTATTTATATTTAACCTTGCACCCTATGAATTAGAAAACATTATCGTATTTTTGCACACTTTGGTGTGGTGCACGAAGGAATGAAGGATTTAGAGAAGAAAAAACTTTCCATACACTCCACAACTTATATGTTGATTAGTAGAGATTTATATAAACTAGGTAGGGATGAAGTTTTGCGTCGACGCATACTTAAACATGAGTGTGAAAAAATTATGGGGGAAGCTCATAGGGGAATTACTTGGTGGACATTATGAAGGAGATGCCACCACGCTCAATATTTTATTGGCTAGTTTGTGGTGAAAAACAATGTATAAAGATTACAAAGAATACTTGTAAGGCATGTGACCATTGTCGGCACTTGGAAATCTTAGACATAGAGAAGAAATGCCTTTGAGGCCTATTGATTGTGCAAAACCTTTTTGAAAAGTGGGCAATTAACTTTTGTGTCCTATTTCCCCACTTGCGTGCAACGTAGGACTAGATCACACTACATAATAAATTGTACATATTATCTTATAAGGTAGGCGGAAGCGGTGCTTATAAAGGATTGCATAATAGCTATGACAACAAGGTTTCTATGATAGAATATTATCCGTAGGTATGGGTGCCCATTGAGTTTGACAAGTGATATGAGTACTCATTTTATTAATGAGACCATAAGGATACTATTGGAAAAATTTATGGTTGCACACCATAAAACAACACTATATCACCCCAAGGCAAATGGAACTACTAAATTTTTCAACAAGATATTGAGCCATACCTTGAGTAAACTTTGTGATGTTTGAAGGAAGGACTAGGATGATAAAGTCTTTGATGTATGTTGGGCATACATGAAAACCTAAAAGAGCTTAAATAAGGCCACACCCTTTTAGTTGGTGTTTGGCGCAGAGGCTATTCTACCAGTGGAATTCATGTTACCATATCTATTTATTACGTGCATAGGTGGTTTGGATGATGAACAAGAACTTGAAGATCCTATTGAAAAAATGATGTAGTTGGATGAAATATGTGTTATAGCACGATGAAATCAGAAGAAAAATTAGGCCAGGCGTAAGGAACGACATGATAGACATATAAAGGATAAGAAGCTTGAAGTTGGAAAAATGTTTCTTCTTTATGATTCAAAGTTCTTGTGCCACCCCTGTAAAAGCTTAACATGCATTGGTTTGGACCGTATATTATAACTTATATACTTGATTCAAGAACTTGCCGATTAGAGATGTTGGATGAAACACGGTTGCCCGATTACTTCAACGAGAGTAGGTTGAATCCATACTATAAATAATTCTCGCTTGGTGTTTGTAATAAGGTAGTATTACCACTTAGATTAGATTTCCTTAATGCATTTCATTTATATGTGTTTCCTTTCATCGTTCTATGATTTTTAAATTTAGATCGGTGTTTTGTGTAATAAGCACACTTGCACACTAGAAGTTGATTACTATCTAAGAGTTTTTATGCACTGAGAGGACCATGCATACCAGTAGTGTGCGGTGGATCAAGAATAATTAATCGGTGCCTTGTTCCATATTTGAGTGTATGGTGAAATAAAACTTATATGTGTTTAAAGAAAAGAAATATTTGATAAGACACTTCAAAAAATTTCTCAAATTAAAGACCATGCATAGGAAGGTGGACACTTAGTGTAACGCGAGGTAGGTTGAAATAGTTGAAACTACTTAATGAAGGGAGTGGTGGATAGGTACTTTGACGCATGAAGGCATGAGTAAGGAGGTATGTGGCTGAGAAGTAGTGGGTGCACTAGAAGGTTATGACTTAGGTGTAGAAAATCTACACACGGGAAGATAAGGTGTAACACGTAGAAAAGTGCGAAAGGTGGAATTAACTTTTCTTACGGTGGTGGTTGAGGAGAAATTAATGTCAAGGTTTTTGAATTGGGCTATAACATAGGTGAAGTGTAATGCTATTGTTACCTTGCATTGTTGAGTTGTTGAATTGTGAAGTGCGAAGAAGAGCTTAGTGTGATGAGAAATCTATAGAGCGATGAACCAAATGAAATTTAGGCACTTGGTTGGTGTCTTCTACATAGGGGATGTGTTGAAGTGGTTGTGTGTGTACTCAAAGGTGGGATCATATGGCTAGGTCTTCACATGTTCAAATTTGAAATGTATGAAGGTGATAAGTTATAGAACATCCTTATAAATACAAAGGAGAAATGACACCTAGGCAAGCCCGATTCGTGGAGAAGGAGGTGAAGAAGTGGTGGAGGAATGGCTAGTAGAAATTTTATATCGAGAGTGGGTGAGCGATGGGATTCCATGGGAAACAAATATAACAAGGTGTAAAATTTAAGATTTCAATCACATGACTGATAAAGATGTTAAGGATAGTATCACGAAAACCGTTCGGAAGACAAATAGAAGGATGATAGATGGAATAAGGGTTCTTGATGATTTAATAAAGAGAATGTTGTAGAGGGTTGGGGTCATGTAGATCTTTGAGCTACCATATTTTGGAAAACCCAACTAGTTGTATGAGTGGCTTATGTCATGGGTACATGAAGACTTTTTTTATTTCAAGGGAAGGAGGATGAAGATCACTGCTAAATTAGTTGGAAAAGTTATAGGATTACACAAATTAGGGTTAGAAATTGTGGGGATCCGACAGATGATGATGGAGTCAATGGAATGGTTGTTGTATTCAAGTATAATAAGGCACCGAGTGTTCATAGTCACAAAGATATAGGATATGGCCACTAGGGTTGCAGTGCATCTAGTGGGTTACAAGTAAGTGCTTGAAAAGGTGGACAAAGGTTAATAAAGATTGGATGTACATAGGATATAAAATGGCAAGCAATACCTACTACAACATCGTCATGTGTATTGTAGAGAGCTTGGTAGCGAGAGGTGCACGTGTAAGTGACAAAGGTGATAAAATCACTTGGGGTGCTATCTTTCTCTTAATAGTATTAAGTGAAATTAGTGTTCCTGATGGGCCATGGGACATAGTTTGGGAGTACCCCTTAGAGAATAAGTCACCCACATAGAAATTTTCCAAGTATACCTATCATGGCTCCATTTCGAGCACATACAAGGAGTGAATGGAAAAATGGTTCAGAAGGATGTGTCAAAGGCGTTCAAAGGAGAATGGTCTATACCGCGTGAGATTTCAAATATTTTGGATGGACAAGATAAGTTCAAAGTGTACCAGGACTTTAGTCTGGGGAGATTCTTTATGAATACGAGTGAAAAGATCCCTTCGTGTAAGTTACCCTTCACCTTCACTACGTACTATTTTAAAGATTCAGTGAACAAATTACATAACGTATGAAAGCTTCAATTTGATGTTGATAAGTTGAATGAAAATATACATATCATGTGTAAGACATATGTGTGGCCAAATAGGGAAGATTATAAAGAGACAATGAAGACAAAAATATTGATATAACTCTGGAGACTATGGTTGTGGGAAAGATTGAGCGGGTGCATGTTTATTTGTATCTTATGCCGCGCTTTAAGGATGGGAAGGTAATGACATGAGAGGAATTATCTTTTCCAATTCGTCCATAGAAGAAACAAACATTGGGCACAAGGAATCCAGTTAAACATGCACCCCCTGGATAAGAAGATCCAGTGCCTAAAGCCTTAGAGAATGTGTTAGAACAACAAGAGGAAGAACAAGTAGATAAGTACGGTGGCTGGATCATACTAGAAGAGTATTGCATAGAAAATGTACACATAAGGATGCTAGTGCTTTGGGGACATCATAGTGAGTTAGGATATCACCGCATGTGACACCGGTGAAAAATTTCAAAAGAGAAAGGAAAAAGCACCGAAAGTACATTCCGGTCAAGGATAACGAGGAGGAGAAGTCCGCCCACTAATGTGCATGGAATGATGTTGCCACTCGAGCACGGAAGTGAGAGAAGATGAAGAGATAGGTGGAAAACAACCTAAATATGAGGAGGATGCCCCCAACATGAGTGTGCAAGGTCCTATAGAAGAAAACATCATTGGTGGAGATACAAAAATTATAATACGCCCTACATGCATGGATAAAGAAACGGGAAGGAATGAGAGGATGTAGAGAAGAATATGGACACCGAGGCACAACAAAATGTGGACAATTCTACACATGAGAACATAAGAAAGAGTTTATGTGAGCACAAAGAAGATGAGGTGGTAAGAACAAGGAACCTTGAATATGTTGATGATCCCACCAAGATAATTCGTCTAGGTTCCGTAATACCTTTCCCAGGAGTAGTTATATGGATTGAACTTGATGATCCTAACATGGTGACTACGCGTACTTGTAAACAATTATCATGGAGCATGCAGACTCACATGGATGAGCCTAAATTTTATTTTTACAAGGATTCATGTGTATTGTGTAGAATGAAGAGGGCACCACATACCCACCATATCACCATCAAGCCAACTTGATTCTCGGATGAGCAGTAGCCAATGCTTTAGTTAGAGTTTTTACAAAAGTTACGCACCATAATATTGAAAAAGTGGAAACTATTTGGGCCTTTTCGAAGAATAGAAAAGATAAGGACACTAAAATCAAGCGCTTAATAGAGGAGTAAGATAAGGCTGAGGTGGAGGTGCAGAAATTTATTAAAATGACATAATGAATTAGTGATGAGATTATGGAAAAGAGGCCATATTTGTAGGATAAGGTTGGAAAAGATTTTCCATCCACTTTGTATTATTTACACAAAAAAATTTCACTGCTATCGAAGGAGGGACCCATATGATGTGAAAACCTAAGGATGGTATAGAGTAGAAAAAAAAAGGCCAAGGTGTAGGTCACATGGAAAATTACAAGTTATGAAGAATTATTGCATACCTTGAAAGATAAACTTAAGAAGGCAGATTTGGCCCTAAATATGTGCACGCCCCCTGACTCAATTATAAATACAAGGACCATTGAATAAGAGAACAAGGTCCTCAAGGAAGTTGAAAATGAGACACTTGAGCATGTAAAGAGGCTAAATTTGATAGTAGAGAAACATGATGTGCTTGCAAAGCCTAAGAACCACACATAGAGAAAATAAAGGACATTGGTAAAATGGTAGCGCAGAAAATGGATTTTATGGAAGGGATGGTATCATGTTTGGCCAACATTCTTAGGATACTACAAAATGAAGGTGAGAACATGAAACTTGATGAAATGGAGGCAATACTTGGTGACATTCAAGACAAAACTAGTAAGGTGCTAAGTGACTAGAATGAATTGGAGGTGGAGATCAAGAATGAATATGCATAGTTGATCCTCCCTGTGGAAGAGTAGGGCACCAAGAATTTTTCTCATTCTCTTATACAATGATTCATTTATTCTTTCATTCATTATTCTTTATTCATAGAGAGATAATTTGTGATTACCCATTACCGGGGTGGTGATGAAATTAGTGTGGGGTAATGTTGGGCTGATGACATATAGCTTAAGTATGAAGGTGTAAAAGGATTGGGTACACAGACAGAGGGTGCGTAGGCACACACGAAAGTATAGCGAAATAGGACGCGCTAGGAAGGTTTGAATTGGGACTTAGCCATTTTGTAGTTTGAGGCTAATTATAGACATGTAGTATAGAGCACGTTTTGTACAAAACTTAGGAGCACACAAAGTATTTTTTTGGATAAGTAGAAGATCAAGCACCATGCATAGTTTTGGAGTTATTAATAGGATTATGCTAATATTGAATTATTAGATAATCTATTAATAACATGTTTACATGCTTTTATATTTACCATGTAAAGGCGCATGCCTATTTTTGAAAGGTATGTGGGTGGTGAAGGGAAATTCCCCACCCCTATAAATATGTATTCATTGGCACGGATTTGATGATCACTTTTTGTAACAGTAGGTATGAAACGAATTTATGAGCGTGCATGACTATGGTGACTATAATTGGTATGTATGAAGCTTATGCATTTTATAACAGCTTAATATAATGGATCTTTGTGGTTGGATATTGGTGGTTAACATAACTGAGCATGGATCTTGTATGGTAAAGTTAATCTTGGTTATTGTTTAATTGTTCTTACTTATTAGTAAAGATCTAGATTTGGTTTATGCACTGCAATATAATTGGTTAACTATTATGAATACGGATATCTATTTAATCATGCTTTGACACCTTGAACAAGATGACATAAAAGAGGAACCTGATACCCTTGTGTGCTTTAGGTGAGTGCTTAGTTTAGGCTAAGTTATGTGTCAATGTGCCTTGGGATTTTGTGGGTAAAATATAGGCTACACCCTTGCAACCTAAAAACTCTTCAATCTCATCCTTTTTAGCATATCTTCTTCGAGTCCTTTATGAAGCATTGTGCAATGAAACCATGCAATCCAAAGCAAAAAAACACTGTGCAAAGCACTTAGGGAAATGAAACTACTCTACTAACAAGACAATGTGTTGAAATCACTTAGAGGAATTGAAAACTAAACTACTTATGCACAAAAGGGGTTTCTCCTTCAATAACAATTCTTGAGGAAGATTCTATCTACCAGGATCTACAATTTCTTCCCCATCCAATCTTAATAATCTTGTAAATCATTATTTAACTTGCATCCTAAAATCATGCAGGCACTCCATATTGTATCAAACTTCAAGTGTCATCCCGATTTATCCTGTCTACATCCCATTTTAGAACTAGGTCTCCTTTCCGGAAGCTCCTTGCTTTGGCCTTCTTGTCAAAATCCATCTTAATTTGATTATGAACCTTTTATATTGTTTACATAACTTAGCATCTCTGTTCTTCTAACTCCATGATTTAAGCATATCTAAATTCCATGGCCTCAAATTCAAACAACTCCAACTTACTCGATGAGCTCTAAGGACGGTAACTCAAGAGATATTGGAATCCTTACTTCTTTTCTATAAATAAATTTGTAAGGGGAGTTACCGCTTGATTTTTTGGGATTAATTATATCATCCCACAAGGATGATTTTAGCTTTGTGTTCCAAGTCCTCTTATTCTCATCTAAATTCATCCTTATGATCCTCAAGATATTATTGTTCCTAGACTCAAACTTGACCATTAACCTAGAGGTAATAAATTGAAGATGTGTTCAAGTATATTCCATTCCTAAAAACTCGAGTCAAATATCTTTTTGCTAAGAAATTCCAGAGCATTGTTAAAAATGATTTTGGAAGGAACACCAAACCTAGCCACAATACCTTCATAGAAATCTAGAATGCTAGCTTCATTTTCTTCCCCGTAGTGAAATTGCCTTCGTCTACTTAGTGAAATAGTTTGTGGCTATTAGAATCCACTTGTGATCTAAGCTTGAATTTGGGTTGATTATTCCAATGAAGTCCAACCCCCATTGCATGAATGGTTCATTTATAGAGATGGGGTGGAGTGGAAGGGATGCTAGTATTTCTTTTCCTATAAAGAAGGCACATTTCTTACATTTCTTAACCCATGAATAATAGTCATTGAAAATATTAGGCCAATAATACCTAGCCTTCAAGATTATGAGAGATATGAATCTTGGGGAAAAATGACCTCTTGCTTCTCCATCATGAAACTCTTGCTATTGCTATTCTATTTGATATGTTTTGATGCATATTAGGATAACTCCATTCACATATTTCTTGAATAAAATGCCATCAAAAAACACATATGGAATGGATTGAAGTATGAAATACCCTTTTTAGCCTTACTCAATCCTTAAGGGAATTGGATTGTTTGGAGAAAGTGAACTATATCTTGAGTCCAGCAAGGGTTGGGTAAGGTATTAGTTGCTTGTTCTTGATTAGCTTGAAGTACCAAAACAACCTTTTCATAAAATTCTTGGATTGAAACCAATTTCTCACACAATCCTTTCCCTCAGTCCAACTTAGTTACTTTGATATCAATGTCATACTCCATAACCTTGGTTATCTAGCCATCCCTCTTCTTGTTCATATCATTTTTCAAGAAAAAATATTTTACAATGACATGTGAAACTAGTAGGTGGATTTTTTGTTGGACACTATATGTTTAAATTTCTTCAAAATACTTATAACTAACACATGTTTTTCAATGAATGAGTATCTTACCTCATAATCCTCAATATTTTGGCTGAATAATGTAACATGATTCTCCAAATCATCTTTGTTCAGCTATACAATTATAGAAAATATTATCTCAGCACCTCCAAAGGCATACAAAGTGAATTCCTTAGAGGAATCTGGGTTAATGAGAGTTGGGGCTTGTGCGATTACCTGCTTGATTGATTCAAAATTGTCTTTTCCTTCTGATTCCTATTTTAAAGCCACACTCTTCTTCAACATTAGTGTCAAAGGATTGACAAGATTAGAAAAATTTGGAAATCTAGCCCCTAGGAAACCTATTTAATCCGAGTTGGACAACTTGATCTCCATTCTATTTCTCTAGCTTATACTGATTTTTTCAAGAAAATTCATTATCCTCTTGAATGAAGTTGAATTTTTTTTTATCATTCAAAAACACTTGCCAACTTGTGACATTGTCTGGTATAGTAGACCTTACTACCACCTTGATATGTGATTGCATTTTGTCTTTTTTAACATTTTCAGCAACGCCAAATCTTGCTCTAATTGCAACCGACCTATCAACAGTTTTGTTTTCCTTCCTTGGGATGGAAATGATATTGAAATCTTCAAAATATTCCAAAATATCCCAAAATATGTGCTTCTAAGCTTTCATCAAGTCATTTTTGGCTGCATTTGATCCTATGACATGGTTCACAATCTAATCATTGTCTCCAAAGGTTTGTAAATTATTTATATTTTTCTTCCTTTCCCATTGGAGACCATGGATGAGAGAATCATACTCTAATGTGTTATTGGAGCAGATGAATTAAAACCTGAAAGATGAATAATACTTGATACCTGTAGAAGATAAAAATACCATACCTCCTCCCATACCTTGTCTTCTCCTTGATCCATCAAAGAACATATTCCAAATATTGTTATCATCTTTATTAATCAAATTGGTAACACTAGGAAGGGGTGTATTCATCTCATTTAAATATTAAATACATATTCTAACCTATTCAATTTGTTTATATGGATCAACGTTATAGCGCTTAGGTGCCCAATCATCAAGTAGTAAATCAGAATTCCTTATATTTGAGTATCTTCTTTATTGGTGCTTAGAAAATCTTCTTGATCAAAGATAATACAATTAGCATTGATGGGGATATGGACATAAGGCTCTATATGGTATGTGGAAATTGGTTCAAACTTAATGGTAGCCTTAGTGCCATATCTTGTTCTAAAATCATATGAGACCAATATGCTAATAAGTATCCTCCAATTTTGGCAGTGAAATCTCTAGATAGACATAGGGTAAAAAATGGAGGTAGATCAATTATGGATACATCTTGAGAAACTAAGAAATTAGAACATGCATGTAGTGTGAGGCTTAGAACTCTAATAAATCTAGTAGTTCCTTCTTCTATCCCATCCAACTGCACTACACCTTTTGAAAGAGACTCATACTTGAGGTCTAGCTAGTCTACAATTTGCTTTGGCATTACTAAACTGCTTGCTCCAAATCAATCATACACTTATGCACTAAGTTATTTCCTATGATCAAGGATACATATAAATGTGGAGGATTCATGCTTCTACTTATTTGACCCTCCTTCTTTTGCATTGCATTGGTAAGAACCTTTTCTTGTTATTTAGATGACTAACTTGGGATGGAAAAGTTGGCCATACCTTCTTGCAAGAGATCTCTTTATACTAGAATATCTAATGAATCTCACATGGATATGCTCAAGTTGGTTTTCTTCATCTTCTAAAGGATTTTGAAAGGATTTTAATGATATTTTTTTTGTATCTTACTTACAACAACCTTTTCTTGAGCTTGGGCTGATATGGAAGGTCCTTTAGGTTGGATTTGCACATTTGGAACTATTTTTGACTTGTCACCCCCTTGGAGTGTCAAAGAAGGTTGAGGAGGAACTAAATATTGCTTGGTTATGTAGAATATGATAAGGAAACACCAATCATAATCTTGCACAAGATTGTTTGGATCAAGAATCAAATCTTGAGATGAACTAGCTACATTGAGATTGAATGATTGACATGGGCCTAGCAGAGGGGAATTGATTTTGATTTTAATTTACAGCTTAGGATGGAGGATTTTTTGTTTGGTAAGGGGAATTATTAGGTTGATATGGAAGGTGGTAGGGTCTAGAATTCTGGGCTTGTTGTCTCTTAATTAATACCAAATCATTCCTAAAGTTTTGTAATTTTTTTATTACATCTTGCAATTCAATTGAGGTGCTTAAAGAAGTGGATGCTTTATTAGAAATCTGATTTCTTACAGTTGGAATAGGTGCTAACTTAGGTGTTTGATGAGAACTTAGGTTCTCAATTTTAGAGAAAATAGGCATTGAAAGTCTAGGAGCAAGTTTACCAGCTTGAATAAGACTATTCTCATCCCTAATAACAATGTTATAGGCAACTGGTAATGTTATACCCCCATAGACTGAATCATGACTGAAATATCATTATTCAAAGCCTTTAGATAATAAATAAATGAATTTTGGGGTATAGGCCTTACCAATTGAGAGATACGGTCCTAAGTTATTTGAAATATCGTGTTAAAATTAAGCATCTTCTCATTAGGTAATCTCTTCATTGTTGTCAACTACTCTACCAAAGACAGGTGATCTGACTTATCCTCAAAATAATTGCACAGGGTTGTGCCAAGATCATCCCAATTGGTAATGGATGCAGGTCTCAAGCTTCTATACCATTGAAGTGATTTACCCTTGAGTGAAGATGCTAGCAGCCTAACTGCTACATCATCTCTGTAACTAGATGAATATAACATACATTTGCAACATCCTGAATGTGCTCAACAAGGGTAACTTGATTCTCACCAGTGAAGTATGGAATAATTTTTAGTGCAGCTACTAGTATGTCATGTTGTGCATTGAGTGCAAGAGGAATTCCACTAGTGAAGTTGACAAATGGTAAATTCCTCTGTGGTGCTACCATAATAATAGGTCTCAAAACTCTAGTAGACTGCAAGAAAGGCCTACCAGGAGGTGGAGTAGAAAGAGTCCTATTTAGTGGTGAAGGTGACCTTTGAACTACTCTACCCCTTCTTCTCCTCCTAGGTGATAACTGTAGGTATTGAGAAGACCCTTCTTTTGTTGTTCTTAATCTTGTGTGGATTCTTCTCATGAAACCCAGGAACCTTAATTGCGAAAACCAATTAATAGAAATCTTAGAGTCACTAGATGTGTTGTTGAAGAGCCTCCAAAGGCTAAAATTTTATCAAGATACACACCCAAACTTGGAAAAATGGAAATATTAACTTCTATGGTCCCACCGGGCACACCAAAACTGTTATTCCAAGAAAGAGGCACCCTAGGATTTGTTTGTTACTGAGATCCCCTTTTTTTCTAACATGAGACCATCTCTCAAGTTTCCGTACTTGCTACTTGAGATGGAACTCTAGAGAAGGCTAGTTCCTCTTCCTAATCCTAATGTTAAAACTATTCCTAAAGTATAAATAAAATCTAACTAACCCTAATTCCGTAGGGTTAGAGAGAGATGCATAAAATTAAAATTATAAAATAAGGGAGGTGATAACACTAAGAACAAGTGGTGGAGACATTCTAATGAGTGAAAATGAGAGTAATAATGGAGAGGAGAGAGGTTAGACATGAGTGACACAGTCATAAACCACATTTACCAACATCATGTCTGTGGAGCACAACAAATTTGAACTCTACAAGAAGAGTAAAGCATGCACGATATACTCACAATTGTAATGAAAGGTAAGAAACATAATATAACACAAGCTAGGGAAGAAAGATCCACAAAACATGAGTTTTATTTCTTATAATGGTGCACAATTCATTATAATGAAAGAAATAAGGCACAAATCACCTTGCAAGATGCCCAAATATGAGGCTTATAACTCATTAAAGTTCTAGAACAATTTTGATAGAGTTCCTTTACATTTTTAGAACACCCCCTATAATGTGCCTAAGCACTTACATTTATAGATTTTGGAGAGAAGAGAGAGAGAATTCATAGAGTGTGTATTAATTTCATTAACCACCCACCACACCAAAGGACCAATCAGAGATAAGGAATGGGCATCCGACATTCACGTAAAGCACGCCATTAGAAACTTGAAGTAAAATATGGCGCCATACTTAATCAATTTTGTTGGTTGTACCACTTATAACCTCACATTAATGGACAGAAGTATTTCTTCCCTTTTCCTCCTATAAAATCTTTCCAAAATATTATTTTGATGATGCCAAATTGAAGGGCTCAAGGAGACCTTTCCAATGATATAAATTTTGTGTGATCTGGAGCTCTGAATCGAAAGATATGGCTATTTGAATATTTTCTGTTGGGAAACAAAGAAATGTGGCGCATGGAAACATTTGATTGGCCTCGAGATTGCCTCTACCTACATGTTACTAATTTGTATTTTCCCATGTGTCGGTGTTTGGTTGGGTCGCGGGGTCGGGATTTAATTTCTTTTCTTTCCTTTTCTTCTCTTGCCTTTATGAAATGCAAGAAAATAGAAAATTGCCATGCTTTTTGTAGATGTCGGACTATCTTTTACCTTAAACTAGCCATTGTGAAGTACAAGCCAAAGAAACATCTCCATGCTCCTTTGCAATTTACTTTTTGATAGCCCCTAACTAACCATTGCAAATTGTGAGCTAATGAGAAAGCTCCACACTCTTCACAATGTCAATAATTTTGATTTCCCTGACGATTGCAAAACGTGAACCAATAGGAAAGCTCCATGATTTTCTCAATGTCACCCTATCTTACATTGTGATTATTTTTGATTATTTGTTGCTTCACACTGCAGCTTCTATCTTGGGAGGACTTAGACTTTTTGGCTTCATAGAAGAGTTTCCACATATCCACTTTGACCCGTAAGACCACCGGACTCAACGCCCTTATGAAATTCAGTTCTTTATAGACTTTATGTTTGCAAGGGAGCCCATCTAATTTCCCCGCACTAGATTGGGGATGTGTTTCCATTTTATGCCTTCGATCTTGCACCATGTTTCATTTGTGCTTCGTCATGTGTCGCCATTGACCTCATTGAGTTTGTCTAGATTTTCCTATTGTTTAGACCTGATGGAATTATCCATTGTGGCTCATTTCCGGAACTTGAATTCCATGAAACCTTAATGTTATGAAGGGACCCAAAATCCTGCCATGTTTTCTCTTCACATCGCAAGTATTTGAAGTGCTTTCAAAGTGTAGAATTTTGAAAAGAACTTGAATGTATGTTAGGATTTTAAATAGAGCCACCAATGCTTTAAAACTTAGTCTCCACTAGTTTTAAATGCTAATGGTCGATATTTTAGATCACTTTGTAATTTTATGGCTATATTAAATGTCCCGGGCTTGTTAAAATGGATAAGTCCATTTTAACCTTGTTAAATCTAAAATAACCCTAAGGGGTTATTTTAGGATAATAGATTCGAAAGACTAAGTATCAATCCCATGAGTGGAATTCAACCGAGAAGGTTATAGATATATGGGAATCTCCTGAATTCATGGTATGTTAGTGCCCTAATTGATTTAGGTTCCTTCATTAGGATTCATGAATACATTCTTTAGTCATGAGAAGTAGAGAAGGTTGCGAGATGTCACATGCCTTATTTTTTTATTCAAGTCATATTGCAAGTAAAAAAACTTCAAAGGTTACAAGGTATGTTTGATTAGTTCAAGTATGCTCATTACTAGATGACACACTTCAAGAAGGGTTTTAAGGTTAGTTATATTTTTGAAATATTGATAAGATTTGAAGATCTCTGTTGAGTACTATGCTGATGTGCAAAGTATACCATGAGGGCTTGCAATATTATTTGACAAGATATGAACTTGTAGAAGGTATCTTTATATCATTCATGAGGTTATATTAGAAGATCAAAAGTTAACATATTGGTCATTTCTAGGTGGCTTATTTTATGTTGCTTAAAGTCATGTTAGTATTATACAAGGCATGAAAAGGAATGAATGTGTAGTCAAAAGGTCTACTTGAAGTTATGTTGAAGCTAGAAGTACGGTCAAGAAGATATGAAGAAATATTATAGGAATGAAGTTTGGTAAAGGCCTTTTGGTCTATATTAAGTCTTGAAAGGGTATGTCTTGTGATCTAGCAGCATAAATGATTTTTGGAAAGAATTATGTGAGTGCTATAACTCACAAGAAGACATTTTATTGACTACATAGTATTGGATGTCTAATTATCTCTATGAGAAAGTGTGTCATGTTCTTAGAGTTGTGTAAGGACCTAATTCATAATTCTATGAGGTTCAAATAAATGTGCAAGGGCCTTAATGACAATTAGAAGTGTGATATCTACATGAATAGGAAAAGGCTCATGATTTGTAATCGAATATAGGTTTGAATTAAATTTAAGATCTTACGACGAACCAATATGGTTTGGTGAACCTTAAGTGGTTCATGGGCTTTAATAAGATCTATGATGTTGTGAATGTATGGTGATAGGGGATCCAATCAGGATCCTAAGGCATGTGCTTTAAAGTAAGGAGGATTTTTGAGTTTTGTTGTAAGAATATATGTTTGCAAATGGTTTGTTGTTCCTTCTAGTAAGTTGATAAGTTGTCGGTTATGTGGTGATTGTTTAGGGATGATTAGATTGGTTATTTTAAGACATGTTTATATGTTAGTCTATCTACATTCATTAGAACATGTGTTGCATGGATTTACCTTCGATCTATTTTCGTAGTCTAAGTTCTCTTTAAGGTCACTTTGACCAAAAATTGAACCTAACAGTCATAATTAACGAGATGATATAGAAGTCATAGAATTATAAGTGTTCCATATGGTTGAAACATTAATATATTGATGTATATGGGTCTACAAGTAGTCTTGAAGAATGAGAAAAGCATTTTTAAACTTGCGGTGATATTGTGTGACCTCATTTAGGTGCTGTGTTGATGTGAAAAGTGTGTCACCAATCATGAAGGATTAGTAGGAAAGTATGACAAGGCAAGTGTAGACACCTAAAATCTGCTTATTTAGTTTTATTACTAAAATTACACTAATTATCCTCTCTTCTATCATTCTTATCGTAATTAGTGATTTTTGATAATTAACCATGATCTTAACTCTATTTTAGGAAATTGGCAACACTTCGTCAATAAACCACCATTTTTCTCTATTATCATTAATTTATTATATTTTGCTAATTAATTAGCCTTCCTATCACTCAGGATGTCGATTAACAACCTTTTGTTAATTAGTGTTCACTTCTACTTGGGTTAATTAATTATTATTAATTAATTACGCTCACTAATCTAAATCAATAAATCACCATTTATTAGATCAAATTCATATTTTACATCCCCCAAATCATGCTAATTTTCCTTTAACTAGCTTCTAGAAGTTTACATCTACCTATTAATTAATCACCTTTGATTAATTAAAACATTCCCAACTCCCAAGGTTTGCTAATGGAAAATTAATCTCCTCTAAATCACACTTACCTTTTGTAAAACAACCTTATCCATTCCTAATCTTCCTTTACCCTTGTCCCACATTCACCAAGTTGCATAAATTTATCAAACAATAGGGTCATATAAACAACCCTCCTCTTTCCTTTTCCTCACACACCTTATTTTCCCTAGAGTTATATATATATGGTAAAAACAAGGATCGGCTCTCAGGGGCCATTACAAAAGGAGGAATAAAAAAAAACAAGCAAGAAGGAAATGAAAAAGTCCCAGAAAGGAGTTAAACATGCTTAACTCTTACAATTAAGGACCAGACTTTGTAGAAAGGTGGGGAAACTAGAGAGAAGGAGAAACAGTCTCCAAAATAGCAAAACAATAGAAGTTCACCAAAATTCTGCCAACAGTCTAGAACCAAAAGTTAATTTTTTGGGGATCCCCACAGATTACCATCATGGCTATCTTTGTTCACACCACTCTTAGCACATTTGTCATTAATATCATCCTCCAACTCATCCTCGAGCTACTGATGCGTAAGTTGAAAATCCTTCTTTTAGTGCCCTCCTCCATCCTTTCCACTTGTCACTGAGCTTTTTGACCTGGTCCTCCAACTCAAGAAGTTTCTGCCTAGACTTCACCTGTGCAGTGACAATTTGCTTGGAAGCATTGATGACATCCATCATTGTTTCCCTTTGGCTAGCATTGGTTTCTTCCATCACTTGGAGCACCCCTTCTAAGTACTAAACCTTACTGCACAAATCCTCGAAACCCTTTAAATTACCATCCCTATCACATTTTCTTGAAGTGCTCACTTCCCCATGACCTTCCTCACCCATATCTTTACCAGAATCCTCCCCTACAATTTTACATTTTCCGACCTTCATCTTAGTGAGGCATTCAACAAGAGTGAGGTCATCCTCATCTGCATGTTCTTTCAGGGAAGGGGACAAAGCAAGTTTCCCATTTTCATACATCAGAAGAATGATCCCTTTGTGTAGAGATAACTCCACTTTCTCTTCTTTGGAAAGCCATTAAAGAGTTAGTCAGAGACATAAACAGAAAGAAGGGGATGCTCACCATGACCTTATGGCGGAACATGTTCAGAAGGGTCAAATGGTGAGTATAGTGATGAGGGTCATCAATCCTCACCATTAATAATGTCAATCTAAGTTGGTGTCCAAAGATTGTATGCATTAAGAGAATAAGATCTTGGAAAGGAACTCCTTTAAACACAAACCAAACTTGCATAAAATAAATCACACTTGCGGAAATTAAAAGGCACACTTGTAGAAATAAAGTTTGCATGAAAGAAACACACTTGCATGAATTAAAAGGCACACTTGCATGAATTGAAATTTCTGAATTGGAAATAATTGAAAGATAAAAAGACACTTGTAGGTTCACAACAAAAATTGTACTGAAGAAGGATCACATAACATGAAATCAAAAGTTTACAACAAAAGGAAAATTATAGAAATAAAGAAACAAACATTAAAAAATTCATCCATCTTCCTTGGAATGAGTGGCCAACGCATTCCTTGGAAGAGGATTTAATTCATACTTTTAATTTAGAACTTGGAAAAAAACTTTACTTCAAAAGATTGGAAAGAAATAACAAATCTTTATTTCTTGGGAGAAAAGAATTACATATCGAAGTGTGGAAGGTTACATTTATAATTCATGCATCCAACCAACTCCTTATTTTAGGAAATACAATATGATCTTATCTTTATTTCAATCCTAACAACTAAGATCTCCATCTCCAAAAATATGGAGAGAGATATATTATTGAAGTCAAATCTTATCTCACTTATTTTAGGAAGATTTGCTCCCAAATCTTCTCCTTGCTTTTTGGTAACAAGAATCATAATGATTTTATTCTTCTACATAATTGGAAGGAGGTTTTTCCTCAAAATATGATTTTGACCAAATACATTTCCTGGATTTTCCATTTGACTTTGTTATTTTTGATTGTGGAACTTTTAACACTTGTCTAATATGCTTTTTCATCGAGACGCAACTCTCACTAAAAGTTAGATATTTCTTCATTAGTAAAACCTGTAACAAATATGAATGAGGTTTTTGTTAAAAACATTTCTATGAACAAAAACCTCTCTCAGATTTTCCATTTGACTTTTCTGTTTCTATTTATGGAACTTTTAGTGCTCGTCTGATACACTTTTCCTTGGACTGCAGCTCACTAAAAGTTAGATCTCTCTTCATTGGTAAAACCTATAGAAAATATGAATGATATTTTTGTTAAACACATTGCTATGAACAAAAACCTCTCTCATATTTTCCATTTGACTTTTCTATTTCTATTTATGGAACTTTTAGTGCTGCAAATCGATACACGTTTCTTGATTACAACTCACTAAAAGTTCAATATCTCTTCATTAGTAAAACCTGTAGCAAATATAAATGAGGTTTTTGTTAAAAAAATTGCTATGAAAAAAATATCTCTCAGATTTTCCATTTGAATTTTCTATTTCTATTTATGAAACTTTTAGTGCTCGTCCGATACACTTTTCCTTAGATTGCAGCTCACTAAAAGTTAGATCTCTCTTCATTGGTAAAACCTATATAAAATATGAAATATATTTTTGTTAAACACATTGCTATGAACAAAAACCTCTCTCATATTTTCCATTTGACTTTTCTATTTCTATTTATGAAACTTTTAGTGCTCATCTGATACACGTTTCTTCGGACTACAACTCACTAAAAGTTCAATATCTCTTCATTAGTAAAACTTGTAGCAAATATGAATGAGGTTTTTGTTAAAAAAATTGCTATGAAAAAAATATCTCTCGATTTTCCATTTGAATTTTCTATTTCTATTTATGAAACTTTTAGTGCTCATCTGATACACTTTTCCTTAGATTGCAGCTCACTAAAAGTTAGATCTCTCTTCATTGGTAAAACCTATAGAAAATCTAAATGAGATTTTTGTTAAAAAAATTGCTATGAACAAAAACCTCTCTTAGATTTCCCATTGGAATCTCTGATTTTTCACAATCCCTCAAAATTGTCATTCCGTTGATGCAAGTTTGAACTAGAGCTGTCATTCTTTTATGCAAGTTCTGAAACTAAATTTGCAAGTTCCAGAACTAAATCTGATTTGTCCATGAATTGAAAGTTTTGGAACTAACTATCATTCAATTGATACAAGTTCTGGAACTAAATTTGTGAGTTTCAGAACTAAACCTGCAAGTTCCGAACTAACTCTGTGAGTTCCAAACTAACTCTGTGAGTTCTGCAACTAACTTAAAACAACTATAACTTTTGCATGTGACCTCAGATTGAGATGATTCTTGTTTTGAACTTGCATAATTTTTCAAGAGGAATCTGAATATGAAATCAGATTTGATTTTAAATGTATTATTCATGATCAATTCCACTTTTCCCAATACTAACATTATCTTTCCTTTATGGCCTACATACACAAGACTTTACATATTTTCCCAAAAAACCAATAGGATTAGTAAAAAAATAGATGAACAAAGTTTTCTAAAGAATGAACAAGATATATATCCTATATTCTATCTTAAGAAAACTATAAGTTCCTAGATTACATTTAAATTCACTTTCAAAGGTAACTTGGAAGGACAAAATAATAGTAATTTATGGCCAATTTATGGCCTCATCATATATGTTTTTCTATATTTGCCCTCTAGAGTGATGTAATTCATGATTTGAAGGCAAAAATCTCTCCAAATACCCAGAATGAATGACTTGGCAATACCATCCGTAAAGAAATAACATTTTTCCTTGCCAACAAAGAACAGTTCAATTTCCTATTCTTTGTGGATTCTATCCTTAAAATTTTAAGCCCATCCATTTTCATGTTTGTGACCAAGGAAATGGAGGAATCAGACACCTCGATTTCCATCCCTCTAATAACAAACTTATCCACTTTCCAAGCTTTGCCAAAATCCTTATGTTTCACCTGATTCTTAGACGTTTCTTTGAAAATGATGAAACAGATAGGGTAACGGGCGTAGGAGGAATACATGTTGAAATGTTGGTTGATAGGTTGTTGCGCATGTGTTGACTCCTTGATCCAAAGCTGATCTTGAGAGCTTCTTTTTAGCTAGGAGGAACTACCTGAAATAGAAAGCAAGACCACTAGAAAGAGTTTACTACGCCCTTAACCTATTGCTTGTATTAGGATATGAGTAGCCGACTTGTGGCTTACCATATCATTTATATTTTCTCATGCTTAGTAGGTTAGCTTTGGTGATGGCCATAGCATATGAATAGTATATATAGGGGATTGTAGGTAGTATTTCATCATCATTGGAGTATTTGAGTATTATTGTATGGTTTGGAGGTTGCCCCCTCAAAGTGGCGAAGATATTATAATTGCATATTGAGATAATTATTCTAGAATATTGTGTTATTTGGTGTTATATTTCTTCTCATGATCTGAATTATACAAGTAATTTCATTACAAGTGGTATCAGAGCTGCGATCTGGGCCAAAATTAGGGTAAAAACCCTAATTTTTTTGTTTCCGCCATATATTATGAAAAAATAAGAATTGGTGGGAGATATTTTTACCAGAGTTGCAAAACATTTCAAGTAAGGTTCCCTGAAAATTTCAGACTTTTTTAAATTTATTTTGCAAAATTTATTAAGAATTTAGTGTTTTTCATAAAATCACTCCCTAGGGTGCAAATTGTGGAATTTTTTCAAATTCGTTACATTTTCAGAAATAAAAACAATTTTTTTGGGGTTTTTTTCTTCAATTTTTTTTATATTTGGCTGAATTCTTATTGAAATCTAAAACCCTAAAATTTGACCGTGATCCCTACATCCTACTATTTTGGGGCATCATGGCGGGGCCTTCCACAAGAGGAAAAAAGAATCCCATCACTCCGGGTAAAACACCAGAAAAGGATGAGATAGTAGTTGAGGAGTTGGAGATAGAAGATATAACTACATATTCCTCAGGGTTAGGGTTTACTTGACAGACCATAAAGTAAGCCAACTTGAGTTTAACTTGAGAGACCTCAAATCTAGGGTGGCTAGCAAAGAAGATGTGGATAGGATTGGACAAAGATTGGAGGATTTCATGCAAAAATTTAGTATGCATATGATGGGTAATCATACTTATGTCAATCAAGGTGGATCCTCAGATCAACATAATAGACACATGAGCTAGAGTGGTTCTTCGAGTGTGCACAATCCAAATATGAGCACTCTCCAGGCCCTTACTATGTTTCCAAAAGTGGATATGCATAAGTTTAATGGAAAGGATCCACTCAATTGGATCAACCAAATGGAGAATTTATTTGAACTACATTAGATTCCATCAGGACAAAAGGTGACCATGGCAGCTTTGTATCTCGAACCTAACCAATTCATCTAGTATCGATGGTTATGTGCTCAAAGGAAGAAGAGTGGTCTCAATGTTACATGGAAAATCTTCACTGAAGAGTTACAATTACACTACGATCTAGTGTGTCAGATAATTACTTTAGCCAATTAGCAAAGTTGAGACAGACAGGATCTGTTAAGGATTACATTCATCACTTCCAAAACCTTTCTCTGCGGGTGGAAAATATTACTGAAGAGAATCTGAATGACCTATTTCTTGGGGGTCTTAAGGATCACATTAAGCATGAGGTGTGTATGTTTAATCCTCATAAGGTTTCTGATTCAATGATTATGGCAAGAAGGGCAGAGGAGAAAATTGTTTCAAGTAGGAGACAACATTTCACTTATACCAGAGATCGCAACACCTTGGCCCCAGCACTCCCTCGGCCAGTTAGATTGACACCTCAACAAATTGAAGAAAAAAGAGAAAAAGGGTTATGTTTTAATTGTGACAATAAATTTGGACCCGACATAAATGTGCTGAAAAGAAGTTGTTCTACATTGATGGGCCTAGTGAAGATGAAGAGAATAATGAAGATGCAGAGTTAGAGGTCTTGGTTGAGCTAGAGGAGGAGTCAAGAGATCCTCAGCCAATGATCTCATGCCATGCAATTTCAGGTATTAGCACCCCCCAAACCCTAAAGGTGGTTGGATTCCTAAAAAAATAGAGGGTCACAATGTTGATTGATTCAAGAAGTACTCACAACTTTATCAATCATAAGTTAGTAGTGCACCTAAACTGTTTCATTTATCCAGCTCCTAAATGTCAAGTAATGATTGCTTGATGGAGGTATTGTTACTTGTTCTGGAAAATGCCATAGCATTAAGCTTTCCATGGGAGATTACATACTAAATAGTCCCATGTATGCCATTTATATGGGAGGAGTAGACATTGTGTTAGGGGTTCAATGGCTTACCACTTTGGGAACCATTGAGATGAACTTCCAAGACTTGTTCATGCAATTTCACTCTGAAGGAAGGAATTTTGAGCTAAGAGGCTTAAGAGCAAAGTCTCCACAAATAGTAAGTTCTCATCAGATGCACAAAATGCTAAAAAGGGTGCAGAGGGATTTGTGGCACAACTCTTTTCATTGGAGGCTCATCATTCTAAGGACATTATACCATCAGATATGCAAGTAGTGTTGGATGCACACTCTGTTGTATTTGAAAATATACCAAAGGTCTTACCTCTAAAGAGAGATCATGATCATGCTATTTATTTATTACCAGGAATTCAACCGCCTAACATCAGACCTTATAGGTACCCATATGTGTAAAAGAGTGAAATCGAGAAGATTGTACAAGAGATGTTAGAAGTAGGAATCATCCGCCATAGTCAGAGTGCTTATTCTTCTCTAGTAGTGATGGTACGGAAGAAAGATGACATGTGGCACATGTGTCATGATTATAGGGAACTTAATAAGTACACAATCAAAGATAAGTTTCCTATTCCTGTTATTGATGATTTGCTTGATGAGTTACATGGTGTTGTTTATTTTACAAAGCTTAATCTTCATTCGGGATACCACCTTTTGGACACATGAAGGCCATTATGAATTCTTGGTAATGCCTTTTGGACTCACAAATGCACCTTCTAAATTTCAAAGTTTGATGAATTCTATTTTTAAGTCATTCCCTGCAAAAGTTTGTCATAGTGTTTTTGATGATATATTAATTTATAGCAAGACATGGGAAGAACATTTGCATCATGTAAATAAGGTTTTGAAACCCTTGACCAACATCAACTTTATGCAAAGCCATCTAAGTGCTCTTTTGGACTCAAGGAGGTTGAATATTTGGGTCACATTGTCTCTCATGAAGGGGTTAAAGTGGATCCTAATAAGATCAAATCCATGATGGAGTGGAAGGTTCCAAAAACCCTAAAGAATATACGAGGATTTTTGGGGCTTACAGGTTATTACCAAAGATTTGTAAGGAATTATAGAAGCATAGTTGCACCTCTCACAAATTTATTAAAGAAGGACTCCTTCCATTGGAGTGAGGATGCAACCAAAGCATTTGAGCAACTAAAGGAGGCCATGTGCACCACTCCAGTCTTGACTACTCTAGATTTTTCCAAAACATTCATTATTGAATGTGATGCATCAAGGGTGGGTATGGGGAAGTTCTCATGTAATAAGGCCATCCTATTGCCTTTCTGAGCCATCAATTCAAAGGTAAGAATCTTTCCAGGCAAACTTATGAGAAGGAAATGCTAGCCATACTTCATGCAGTAAAGCAATGAAGACCATATCTCATAGGAAGACACTTTAAAGTGAAGACAAATCATGATAGTCTAAAATACTTCTTGGATCAGCATGTATCATCTGAAGAACAACAAAAATGGGTTTCCAAGATGTTGGGATATGATTTTGAGATTATCTATAAGAAAGGGAAGGAGAATGTAGTTGCGGATGTAATGGCATGGAAAGATGACTCAACTGTAGCCTTGTTATGTGCCATATCCATATTATAAGAAGATTGGATAGATGAGGCAAGGTCCAAATGGAGAAATGACCCAACCACACAAAAACTCATTCATCATCTCCAAAATGATCCAAGCATGTCTAAAAAAATTGTATTGAAAGGGGATGCTTTATGGTATAAAGATATATTATACCTATGTAAGAACTCCACTCTTAAAAATAGGATTCTATCTGAGCTTCACTCTTCTCTAGTAGGGGGACACTCTGGATTCTTGAAGACTTATCATCGAGTCAAACAAGATTTCTTCTGGGAAGGGCTTAAAGGGGATGTCCAAAATTTGTGGTAGAATGCATGGTTTTTCAACAAAATAAGGGTGAAATAGTTTGATCCCCAGGTCTTCTACAACCTCTATCTATTCCTAGCTAGTGGTGGGAAGAGGTTTCCATGGAATTTATCATAGGATTGCCTAAATTTGATGGAAAAAATGTCATCATGGTTGTGGTGGATAGACTCACCAAATATGCTCATTTTTGTGCCTTGGCACACCCATTTTCTACAAGCACAGTAGCAACAACCTTCATGGACACAATTCAGAAGCTTCATGGGACACCGAAGATTATAGTAAGTGATCGAGACCCTATATTTACTAGTAATTTTTGGACTGATTTATTCTCATGTTTGGGTACTTAGTTAGCTCGTAGCTCTTCTTATCATCCCCAGTCTGATGGGAAAATAGAAGTTGTAAATAAGTGTTTGGAGGGATATCTCCGTTGCTTTATGTCAGATAAACAAGCAAGATGGGTCCAATGGTTGCCACTTGCAGAATGGTGGTATAACACTTCCTTCCATACTTCATCTAAAATGTCTCCTTTTTTGGAAGTATATGGGTACCATCCACCATCCATCACATCATCATTGAGAGGAAAATCGCAGTTAGAGCAGTAGAAGAAAACATTCAAAAGATCAAAAAGAGGTCCTCTCTAGTCTCAAGGAGAACTTGGTCATGGCAAAAACCACATGAAGTAATAGGCTGATCAACATCACACGAAAAGGCATTTTGAAGTCGGTGATTGGGTTTTTGTGTGCTTACAACCATATAATAAAATGTCTTTAAAACAACAACAAAAGGATAACAAACTTTCACCAAAGTATTATGGCCCCTATCAAGTATTGCAAAAGATTAGTACTATAGCATACAAATTAGAACTTCCACAATCAACTAGAATACATCCAGTATTTCATGTTTCTTTCCTGAAGAAAGTAATTAGACAGAGAGTATCAGCCCAAACACTGTTACCTGATCTTGATGAGGAGGGAAGGTCATCTTGGAACCTGAATGCATCCTTCAAACACACACTAAAAGATTGAGGACACGGGTTATTACTGAGTACCTGATCAAGTGGAAGAATATGGACAATGAAGATGCAACATGGGAAGATATGACATTCTGCGGCGGCTTTGAAGACAAAAACTTCTCAACATTAGGGACAATGTTTCTTTGAAGGGGAAGGGCATGCTACGCCCTTAACCTATTACTTGTATTAGGATATGAGTAGCCGACTTATGGCTTACCATATCATTTTATTATATCATTTATACTTTCTCATGCTTAGTAGGTCGGCCTTGGTGATGGCCATAACATATGAATAGTATATATAGGGGATTTTAGGTAGTATTTCATCATCATTGGAGTATTTGAGTATTATTGTATGGTTTGGAGGTTGCCCCCTCGAAGTGGCGAAGATATTATAATTTGAATTATACAAGTAATTTCATTATAGAGTTAAATAATATATGCAGTGGACTGCCTAGTGTATGCTAGATCGGGAAGTGTGATACTTCCTAGATAGTTATCAATCCACTGATTTAAAACAATTTAATGTTGGTAATAAATTAAATCCTATTGTAGTTAAAATGATTTAGGTATCTCATTTAAAACACAATAAGAAATATCTAATCTAATAGGCTAGGTTAAAATAAGATCCGAAGGTCAAGTAATTGGTTCTGGGTCTCTACAGGTCTGACAGAGGTCTTAGGTAGGTCATAGGTGATTAAGGGTGATGTGAGAATAGGTAGGTAGGTTACATTTCAGGTTGTATTGGTAAATATAGAGACCAATGCAAGTTAAGGGTGATCGATGCTAGTTTGGGAGAACCAAAGTCTTTGAGTTACTTATGGGATACTTGAGAATGTCACGAGAATGAGATTCGAGATCTCCCTTATGATTACACCAAGGACTAGGTTGGTCGTAATGAGGTATTAAGTTGTTTAAATGGGATTTGGCGAGGTTTTAATAGGGATATGGAGGGGTGAGTATTAAAGGAGGTCAGTGGTGGCTAGGAGAACAAAGGATGAAAATATAATGATGAAATAAGTGAACCAGAGGAGTAAAATGTTTTACTTACTTGGAATCTGGTTTTAGACATTTGTGAGTGAGGAATGAAGGTGTTGGTAAGAGGTTGAACAATGAAGAAGATCACCAAATGTTAGGGAGCTCTTGCATGAGCTACATGTGCTCTCCTTCTTTCCTGATTGGATCAAATATGTGTTGGGGTGAGTGCTGGATGGTTACTGGGTGAATGTTGGATGTCTGTGCAAGAGAAAATACTTGATCTCCTTCTTTGCATGCATGTTCTCCTTGAAACTTGTTCTCAAAAGATGTGATATCTCTCAGGAATCTGCCAAACTTCAAAATAAGGTTGTTTTGGGGGTTAAAAGGTGACCGACGGTGGTTCCGGCTTAACCAAATGCGCGATTTCCTAAGGGTAACCGAAACCGGTGGGATCTCATGTGTTCTAGCCTCATGATTAGGATGGAAGCTTCTTTCTAATGGGTGTGGTTAGAGGGAATGTAGGCATTGATTTTTAGGGTTTGGGTAAGTCTTAGTTAGTTATGGCAACTTACTAAGAATAGGTCTTAAGGTGAGGTGGCTTGATGAGGTGTTTAGGTGAGGTGGGTATGTGGGCATTATCTTAGTTAGGATATTTAAATAATAAATATAGTGAGGATAATGAATTAATTTAATTTTAATAATTAAATTAATATTATAGTGAGGTGAAGGGGGCCATGGCTAGGTGGATGTGTTCAAGGTATTTATTTATCGAGGGACCAAGGGGAGTGTGACCCAATTTTGGTGTCTACATTTTGCCCCTTTTGTTGTGTAGCTTGTATTGGTAAGCGACGCTAACAAAAATAAGATGTGGTTGCCCCATGTGTGGGTGGAGGTGATCCCCCTCAAACCAAGAACTGACGAGGCAAAAGGTAGAATCGGTGAGTGGTTTGATAAAAGGTAAATGTGATGAAAAGGAAGGTGGGTAATAGGGGAAAAAGGAGTAAAGTCTACTCGAGTAATCTAGGTAATGGGTCAGGGTCAAAGGTAGCAATAGTCAACCATACACACATGTATAAAATGTAGCATAGTACCAGGTTGAAGAGCAGAAAACTCTACATTGTCTAAGGTCAATAGGTTTATCCAAACAAGGTTAAGGTGATTATGGTATCCAAGGTATAGGATATGGTCAGGAAACATGACATAGGTCAGGTGCAGGAACGTTTAGGTGTGTTCCAGTACACCAAAGGTAGGGTTAGGATAAACGGTCATGATAAGAGGCAAGGTAAGGTCATCATGTCAATCAACACATGTAATAGTGCCGCAAGGTACAACAAACACAGGAGGTCAAAGGTCACTAGTGATGGTCCAGGTCCAAGAATCTAGGTCACGACATGGGTAGGGCTGAGGTATGGGTAAAATAACGAGTCCCTAAAGGAGGATGTGGGTAGGTAATAAATGATGAGGGAAAGAGGGTGAGGGGAATGGTCAGGGTAAATATTGGGTGTGGAAAAAAGAGTGATGGGTAGGGTAATAGGGTAAAATTTAGGGCAATGTGGAAAAGTATGTGACCGATGCCGGTCAAGGGTAACTGACACCGGTATAGGCTAACCATCCATGGTAAGGTAGGGCACAAGACTGATGCCGGTGAAGGTAAAACCGGTGTCAGTTAGGTCGGGTTTAGTATAAAAATAAAAAAATTTGTGTTTTTGTTATTCATTTGTCATCTAGCGAATTGAGAAAACAACACAAGAGAGAGAAAAAAGGGAAAAGTGTCCGGATGGAACAGAGAGTTGAGTTGGTGAGCTGAACGGTGGGTGATTGGTTGTTGAGAGGTGGGTCCACAGGATTGGTGTGTGTGATTTGATTGGTTGGAGTCGTGGGTAGTGATTTGGTGATGGCAGAGGCCGAGAGAGGGATCGGGCGGGCCACCGGTGTAGCAACCCGACGTGCCACCATGATGATGACAAAAGCATGATGAGGTAAGTGTCCAACTCTTGTTGTGTTTTGTTAGATAGATTAGGTGATTTGGCAAATTGGGTTTTTGTTTTTTGTTTTGGGTGGGGGAAAATAAAATTTGGAAGATGGGAGGGTAAATTGGGTAAAATAGGAGCGGGAGAGAGATAAGTGGGAGAAGAGGGGAGGGGATGAGGTGTAGGGGAGTTGTAGGTGATATTGGGTGGGTAGAAGTGTCGGGGTGGTAAGTTTTGAGAAGGGAGGTTTGGGGTCACGGGTTTTCACCGTGATGTGGACTAGTGTCACGGGGTTTAAGCCGGCATTGGTAGGGTTAAACCGGTATTGGTCATGAAACAGGTGATCGATGTCGGTTTATCGGTGACCGTGGTCGGTTAGAGAGAACTCGCACTTTGGTCATATTTTCGAGAGCAAGGGACCAAAAGTGCCACAGGTTGGGTGGTTGAGATGGGTAGGGGTAAAATAGGGTGCAAAAAAATGAGAGTGGGTGAGTATGGGTATGATAAATATAGATTAATTTGTTGTTTGTATTGGATGTAGGGGAGAGATCAGCTATGCATGTGGGACAAGGTTCCACCCCTAATTGTGATAATTCATGTCACGAAACCCCTGAGGAGTTATGGCATGTGGAGGAGGTGGACTTGAGTGGGGTCCGATGCTACTAACATGTAGTCCAGTAGCCGAGTCTGATGGTCACTCTCATCGATAGATGGGATTCCATGACCAACATGTTCCACCTACCGATGGGTGAGATTATAGTCACCTTGGAGGATGTGTTTAGGATTCTACGGCTACCCATATTGGGTACACAGGTCTATTCGATCTCCTCCAAGGCCTCGAGAGGAGTTGATGCTGATGGTGTTTGGAGAGGGGATGGCTGATCCATAGGAGACGAGGCTAGTAGTTCTATTGATGGAGGCAAAGTGTGCTTTTTACACTACTAGTTACAAAGGGTGGGTGGTTTACCCGATCATTGATGGGGGTACTCCATGACATGATGATAGATTAAAACCACTTTACCTGGTGCCAACATTCCCGATGCAGATTATATAGGAGTAATGGGCATATGGGTGGTTGCACAAGTTCAGCCTATGTTGTACCTTTTTACTTCACTACTGGGCATATGAGCACATTGTCTGTGTGCATCCAGTGGGTATGCCCCGGGCCGATGCCTTTCCATCAAGATTTGTATGAGTGGGGTATAGGTGATGGGTGCATGCTATTGGAGAGTGGAGATTAGACAGGACCACACATGATGTGGCCTATTACAGGCATTTATTGGAGGGGTTATCTGGAGTGGACATCATATGGAGGCCGTATGTGGGCTTCCCATCATATAGGCATATGCGTGATGAGCTAGCTGGCCTCCAGCTACTATTGAGATGGATATAGGGTCACCATTCTAAGGAGCACGAGATGATCCCGGTTGATAGAGTTAGGTGACAGTATTTGGGCTACTACAAGACATACCTCTACCCTTCCCACAATACAAGAGAGATGACGTGGAGAGGACCTTACCTCTACCACAACCGACAATACCCATAGAGCAGGAGGTAGGCGGAGACCAATGGATTGATGATGTCGGGGTCATAGAGATAGATATAGATAGTGGTGGGTGGTTCATTTACGAGCAAGTACCACCCAGTGCAGGGTAGCCAATCTAGCCACCATCACGATGTAGAGGGACACCCTACAGGGGCAAGTGGTGATGCTAATTACCCAATTGGGTATGGTGTAGACATAGCTTACCAGCTCAGAGGTGGAGGTGGCCGAGTTACATGTACAGGTGGCCAGTCTTTAGGCCTAGATGGCCGAGGGTGGGGATGGAGATGGAGATGGAGATGATGGTCAGGTGGCTTCCATACAAGCACAGGTGACAGGGTTGCAGGGCCAGTTGGCCACAAAAATGAATAGATTGGGGCCTTATAGGCCCAGATACAGCACAGGGAGTAGGGGCCGATGGCACCACCATAGGCACTGGGATAGGGTCCCAGTTCACGGTAGAAAGGGCGGGACAGGTACAGGGCCGAGGCCTATTGGGCGAGGCCACCACCATAGACCGTGCCCATATCTAGGTTACGAGATGCCCTAGGTGAGGCTAGATACTACCAAGATCAGTTGATGGTGGCCGGGATATATTTCCTATCCTATGGAGAGTACAGGCATAACAGGCCTTGAGTGAGAGGACTAGATCCCGGACTCATAGTGTAGAGAGCACAGGGGGCCATCGAGCTCGAGACAGGATCAGGGAGAGGCCACCAGCTCATGGAGACTAGCTCTAGGTGATGTGTCAATAGGGACCCACCACCACCTATGATGGGTGGGGAGATGTTAGTAGGTCGCCAGACAGGGGCCGAGGAGGCTGAGGGGACAGGTGATACCGATATGGAGGATGTCCGCCGAGAGGGTGCCTGATATATGGCTCCCGATTTTTGACATAGTTTTGAGTTTTGATATATACCATACCTACGTGCCAAAGAGAGTGAGGATGTATGAGATTTTTGTATATTTTGAGCATATACCAGCCTGCGTGTCGAAGATATTTTGTATTGTTTTATTGTTTTATTGTATATGAGACCGACCTGTGTGTCGATGAAATTTTGTATTGAGTATCGGCCTCAGTGCCTTTGAGAGTTATTTTTGAGATGGACATGATGGGATATTCATGCATATTGTATTGAGACACACATATTTATTTATATGATGAGATACATGATATGCTTGATTTGTTGGTGTTTTATGAGAATTTTAATTTTTTGTTGTGATATGGATGGAAACTAGGTGAATTAGGCATGATGGAGTCAGGTTGGTTTAGGCATGGATCGAGTCAGGTAATAGGCATGGTTCGAGTCAAGTTGGTTTAGGCATGGATCAAGTCAAGTCTTAGGCATGGAATGAATTAGGTCATAGGTGTGGTTGAGTTAGGTTTGTGGTCTAGGCATGGATTGAGTCTAAATGGGCTAAAATTGTGATTCATTATTTTATGCAATGAATGGTGATATGGGTCATGTTTATAATACATGCATGATGATGGTAGAGAAATGGAAGTCATAATAAATGTATGGTGTGGTGATGATAAAAATGTGAAGCAAATTGTTATTTTTTTGGTTTAATTTCCAATTTTGGATATAAAAAGGAAACTAAGTAGGGTAGAGTGTGATTTGAGAAAAATGAAAGATGAATTGGTTAGGGTAGAGAGTGGCCGAGCTAACCTCCAAGGGCCCCATGCCCTCGAGTGCTGCCTACATAGTCCCAACGAAAAGGGACCTCAGGCCGATGTAGTTCTCCCATAAGCTAGGGAAGAATATGAGGAGGTATGAAAATGAGTTGGTAGGTTTTAGGCATGTTTTGGGTTTAGGTCTATTAGGTGTGGGTGGGTTATAGGAAAATTAGTGTAGGTGATGTCAATTGTGGCAAAAGAAGAAGATTACCCCAAAGGTACACATCAAGGACCAAGTCCTGTATAAGGTAATCAAAACGTAAATAAAGATGGTTAAAAGATATGAGGGGGAAATAAAGCCACCTGATTGGTTAGGATCATACCGAGTAGATCATACCTTGGAGGAGGTGATGAACGTGAGTCCCTAAAGGCATTGCATGATTGATTGTTCTGAAGGGTGAAAATTAGTCACATGATCACCAAATGTCATGGTTCCCAAGAGGTCCCTTGAGGCGGTAGGAAATGGGAGTGTGAATGGTGAGAGGGGTGAAAGGTGGGTAATTTTTATATGATATGTGGTAGCATGCTCTGTGGGCAAGAGATCCGAGGTCACAATGGGAAAGTCCATGATGAAAAGTCTTCTATTTTGACTTGTATTTGAGATAGATTGATCGATGCGGGAAGTCTATATGGGATGATGAAATTAACTCCTTGAGGTCTTCGTGAAGTTGATCGATGCGGGAAGCTTCAAATTCTCTCACTTTTTTTTTTTTTTTTTATACTTTACATAGCTGTCCTTTGAGGGAGCAATCTATTTATAGCAATGATTTTTCGAGAGGAAGATGTCCTTTTGAGGGAGTCATCATTTTATTAGAAGTTTGACTCAAGGAGTTGTGTCCCAAGTGAGGGCTTCAAGTCATGGACAAGACCAAGGTGAGGAATATAATTCTTGTTCAGATAGGGTGAAATGACCATGGGATCTCATCTAAAGGTAGATGAAAAGTATCCATGAGAATCATGTTATGTGCAACGCACCGTGGTACACATATTCAAGAGAAGATAACAAGTGATGGGTACTCACATGATTCATTTTTAGTCATCGGTGAGATGTAGGAAGTGGACAACACTTAAGGGACGAGCATGGAAAGAGGTAAAAAGTAATGTAGGACTAAAAGTCAATAGTAGAATGGTCGAAGATGCAAGGTGTTAAGGGGCTTAGGATCAGGTTTACCATCGAGGGAAGATAAATGATAAGCATCTGATCCATAAGTATGGGTTACGATGTATGGTCCAAGCCAATTAGGAGAAAATTTTCCCTATTTACTTTTTTCTGGTTTGGTTACATGTTGATTTTCTTTCAGACAAGGTCACCGACTTAGAAGGTTCATTCATGGACATGTTTTTCGTAGGCACGTTTGATACATTTTTGGTAAACTTGGAGGTGGTCAAGAGCATTAAGACAACGTTTGTCTAATAACTCAAGTTGTGCTAAATGGTCTTGACAAAAGTCATCATCATTGAGCATGTCATGGAGAGAAATGCAGAGTGAGGGATCTGGACTTCGAGAGGCAGAAAACAACCTCTGTACCGTAGACCAAAGAAAAAGGTGTAGCAGCAGTGGAAGTGTGGATACTAGTGCGGTATGCCCACAGGGCAAAAGGAATGTGCGTATGCCAGTCCTTCCTAGTATCATTAACCACTTTCATGAGAATTTTATTTAAGGTTTTGTTAGTAGATTCAGCTTGGCCATTGGTTTGTGGGTAATAAGGTGATGAGAAACTCAATTGAATGTCAAAGGCATCACAAAGTTTTTGCAATGTTTTGTTTTTGAATTGTTTTCCATTATCAGTGATGAGGCGATGAGGAACACCAAAGTGAAAAATGATGTGATGATTGATGAACTCACATATTTTCTCGATTTCATGGAGATGAGTGGTATAGCCTCCACCCATTTTGTGTAGTATTTGGTAGCGGTAATGATCCATTGATGTCATTGGGAAGAATGGGGGTTGATCTCTCCGAAAAGATCCAAACCCCATTGAGAGAAGGGCCAAAGGTCACGGGTAACCTGTAAGGCGTGACTGGGTGTATGATGAAGGTTAGCATGTTGTTGGCATTTTACACAACGTTTGACGTAGTCACAATAATCATGGTTAAGGGTCGGCCAATAATAGCCTAGTGAAAATACGCTTAGCAACAAGGCCACCAAGTGGACTCTCCACATATGCCATCATGAACTTCCTTAATTGTATAAGGAATTTTAGAACTCGTGAGGCATCGTAAGAGAATACCATCAAAGCTACATGCTTATAGAGGAGGCCCCCATGATGATGTAATGAGAGACCTTTTTAAGGAAGGTGCATTGTCCATTACGGGTGAGATCAAGAGGTAAGATGGAGAGAGAAAGATAGTTGGAATATTGTTTATACCAAAGGTCACTCGGGTCGGGGTAGTGGTTTAGATAGAGTAAATGTCACGAGGTAAATAGGAAGGTGATTGGAGTCATTGTATGGTGACAAATATTTTAGAATCAAGGTGGCAGGAGGAGGTATTTGAGAAGCTAAGCAAGCCATGGTATCTACAAATTTGTTGGTTGAACAAGGGACAGGTTTTTAAAGGGCGTAATGGTCAAAGGTGGTCAAAAGTATGTCTACATGATGTTTATACTTTTGAAGTATCTCATTACAACATTAGTATATACCATTGACTTGGTTTATAACCAATTGAGAATCACCAAAGATGTTGATTGATTTGACATCTAGGGCGTAGGTGGCTTGAGACCTAATACGAGCTTCGTATTCGAAATATTGTTTGTACAATCAAAATCTAGTTTGAAAGACAAAGGCATGGGTTCACCATCAAGTAGAATGAGGATAACACCAGCCCCACCCCCACGCTAACACTTGGAACCATCAAGAAGAGTGTCATTTGGTAAGCGGGTTCATCTAGGAAAGGGTAGTAATTGACTCATCTGAAAGTCAAAATTAGAGGGTTGATCCCCGAAATAGGTGTGTCGGCCAATTGGTCGGTGATAGCTTGGCCCTTGATGGACTTTTGATGAATGAATTTGAGGTCAAGGTCAGCTAAAAGCATAATCCATCATGCGGCACGCTGATTTTGATAAGGTTTGGCATACATGAAGTGTAGGGGGTCAGTGTTGGTCACAACATAGGTTTTGTGGTTGAGTAGGTAATGGAAAAGTTTTGTGGCAATGAAAACTAAGGCTAAGAAAAAAAATTTTCAGGATGGGTGTATCGGTTTCATAGTCCAAAAGAGTATGGATTATGTAATAAACCACCTACTCCCTGTTTTTCATCATGATGAGCGAGCATGGCTCCCAAGGAGTGATCGGTAGCTGAGATGTATAGGTAGAAAGTTGATCATCTTTAGGTGGAATGAGTATGGGTGGTTGGAGAAGGTATTGTTTTAAGGCCTCAAAAGCTTTGTGGCATTCATCATCCCATTTAAAGGAGACATCCTTCTTGAGAAGATGATGAAATGGTTGACACCGATCAGATAATTGTGAAATGAAATGGCAAAATAGACTATAACTTACCTTGCAGGCTACATGGAGTTGCCTAAGGTTAGTGGGTGGAGGCATTTCTAGAATGGCCTTGAATTTAGCAGGTCAACTTCTATACCACGTAGGAAATGATAAATCCTAGGAGCTTTCCTAAGAGAACTGCGAAGACACACTTCTTTGGCTAAAGGTGAACGTAATATTTAATGAGGTGGTCAAAAATGGTTTTGAGGATGGCAAAGGTGCTCGAGTGGTGTTTAGATTTGGCCAGAGATCATCCACGTAATCTTCCAATATACGATGCATGATGTCATGGAAGATATAATTCATAGCCCGCTAATATGTGGCACCAACATTTTTAAGGCCAAAAGGCATGACTCGGTAGTAGAAGGTCCCCCAAGGGGTGATGAATGAGGTTTTGTGTTGATCCTCTGGGGCAAGAAAGATTTGGTTATAACCCGAGAAGCCATCCATGAGTGATAGCATCTCATGACCAGCGGTAAGGTCAACCAGTTGGTCAATACCGTAGAGGGAAGTCATCTTTTGGGTAGGCAAGGTTGAGGTCACGGAAGTCCATGCAAATGTGAGTCCCCTCTGTCACCTTAGTGACAGGGACAATGTTAGAAATCCAATGAGGATAATCAATGGGTAATATGAAGGAAATGGAAAGAAGATGTTGAAGTTCTTCTTTGATGAGAAGGGCAATGCGAGGGTGCATTTTCCTCAGCTTTTTTTGATGGGTTTGGCATCGGGAATGGTTACGATATTATGGACCACTATGGTGGGGTCAATACCGGCATGTTTGCATAAGACCAAGTGAAATCATGGTTATGATCTTTGAGAAAAGAAGTGATGGCTTCCTATTCAACAGCATCTAAAGATTGACCAATATCTTTAGGATGTGTGGGTCATCCTGAGTATGAATGTTGATCTCGATAGTCGATTCATTCAACATGGTTTGTGTCTCAGAAGGTAACGACCGATGAATATATGAGTCTTCTACACCAAGGTAGGTGAGTATAGATTCATCATCCTGACATTGAATGACGTTAATTGAAGGTGTATCATCATCGATCATTTTAGGATACAGAAGGGAAGAGAGGAAGGGCCTCACCCTCACGTTGATAAGTCAAAGGCCCCAAGGAAATGGTGTTTATGAAAAAAAAAGTTAGGAGGGATAGATTCAGATCCATCGACTCCGTTGGCAAGGTGGTGATGAAGGCGAAGCGGGTGAAGAAGGTGGAGAAGGGCAGATGTTCTCGATGGGTTCAATGTGGGCTTGCTTAGTAGGTGGTTCAAGAAAAGCCAATACCACTACGGTCATTATGTTTGTGGGTAGTACATGGAATAACAATATGGTGGCCTTGCTCATAAAATCCAAAACCAAAACCCTTCCACACACATCGGTGCAAGAAGGTGTGGGTGAAACGATGATTGGTGAGAGACTGGAAGTCAATGGAAAATGGGTGGGTTTGTGATGGTGGTTTAGGTGTGTAAGTGGTAGTATCAAGTCCCCCATAGGTGAGACTAGTACGAAGGTGAGGAGGACCATAAAGGAGGCATTCTCCTATGTGGTGATCATAGTGAGGATGTTGGTGAAGACTTCCATACTCTTGTGGAGTAAGGAATGTGTTAACACTATATAGGTGATATTCCCCCAGAGTGAGGCGTTGAAAAATGCCTTCCAAGGGATCGGTGGTTGGTATGTGGGTAGCTGAATAGATGATGTGTCGAGGTCGATGTGGAGGTGGAGCTAATGGATTGGGAGGCTGATGGGTCAGTTGTGGAGGTTGTGGCGATGGTAGGAATGGAGGAGGCATGTGCAATTGAGGTAGCGACTGTACTAGTAAGCGAGGTGTAGATGAAGTGGTAGTGGTCATGGAGGTAGATGCCTTAATGGGGATGAGCACATCATTGGGTCGGTAAAGCATGTTACATGTTTTAAAAGGTGATGGATCAGATGGAATAGTATAGGTGTGTCCCTTCATGCTCAAACTTTACACAATGATGCAAAGTGGAAGGAACACAACCCATGACACGAATCCAAGGTCTACCAAGTAACAAGTTATATTGAAATTCCCCTCCAAGACATAAAATAACTCTAGAATAGTGCGGGGCCCATGTAAATGTGGAGGATGATGGTGCCTAGTGTAGAGGTGATAGCGTCATTGAATGAACACAACATGACATGATGTTTATGCATGCAATTGTCAGGTATGTGCATTTGAGCAAATGCATGAGATGAAATGATATTAATGCTAGCACCCCATCAATCATTACATCGTCATACACATACATCATCGATGTGGACAGAGATGAAGAGGGTTGGGTCTGGTCATCCATTTGGTGCGGTGCGATCTCTTCCTCTGAGAAGCTAAGGGAGGCTATTTGGTGAGTAGGGTGAGGTGTGGATAAAGGTGGAAATTTGGTGAGAGAGGCTACATGATGGGGTGTGATAATGGAAGCTACGGGTGTAGGGTCATTGGGTAAAACCTCAATAGATTGAAGAACCTCCATGAGAGCTTGACGATGGGATTCCAAGGTTTGGATGAGGTCATATAGGGACATTTTGAGGGGGATTGGTGTAGTTGTTTGAGCATGGTGCGATGTGTGACCCCATTAGAAATAGGGTATGTGGGGTCGGATAGTAATCTTAGGTGTGGGTGCAGATGGTATGTTGGGTATAGGATTGGTTGGCAAGTCAGTTTGCCTTTTCCTTTCCTTTGTCTTTTTGAGCACGAGTAGTGACGTGTATCATGTTGATCTTGAGGGGAGTTGGAAAATGGAGAAGGTGTAGGATGAGTGGTATAATGACATGATGGGAAAAAACCTACCGGGGAGAAAATCCTTGTGAAGTGAGTTGGGCATAACGACATTTAGGTAATGGTGTGGCAAGTTCTCTGATGTGAACCATGTTAATTTCAATCTTGGGGTGGTTCTAGGAGTTATGGGGGTGGAGGTCATGGTTGTTGAGTAGGCAAGTGAGGGAAGGACTATGGGAATGGGTGTTGGTGAAGCAGGTCCTCATCAAGAAGGTCATCATCATCAAAGTTGGCTTCAGGAGGACACAACTAGATAAGGATGGTTTTCAAAGCCTTGCAGTTCTCCACATCATGCCCTGACACATGATGGTAGGCACAAATTTTAGTGTCATCAAACCCTTTTGGCTTGGGTTTGAGGGGGTCATAAGGTTTGAGTGGTGGTAATGTGATGAAAAAGTCTCAAGGAGGTTGGTTAAGATTTTGGCATAGGACCCTTGCTAGTGGATCACAATGGGAAGTGAAAGTGGGTTTGGGTGTAGGTGCGGCTGATTGTTGAGGAATGGTCCTTGCAGGAGGGGGAGTGGGTCAAGAGCCATGGTTTTGGGTGCTTGGAGTGGTCTTGGGTGTTGGTCATGTTTTCTTGGGTAGGGGTATGGTAGATGAATGGGTAGGAGGGTGTATGGTTGTTTTGACTACCTTATTGGAGGGTAGCGGATTTTTGTCTTTGGGTTGCACCTTCTTGGGTAAAGGTGATATGGGTGTATGAGATCTAGAGGGAAAAGTGATGGGGAAGAGGGTGAGTTACCCATGGGGATAACGGAGGTGTTGTGAAGGTAGATGATGTGGGTCATGTAGGGGGTGTGAGGGACAAGAGACTGAAGTGTAGTGGGTAGTGAAGAAGTTGTTGAGGGTATTAGAGGTATGGGTGGTAAAGATGTTGTAGGTGTAGGTGTAAGTCATGTCGGTGCTTAGGTATGTTAGAGGTTTGCGAGGAAGGAATGGGCTATTGTGTTTTTGGTTTATTGAACGAATGGAGGTTTCTTAACCATGTTAGGAGGTTGAGGTCCTAAAATGGATGGAAAGGGTGAAGGTGATGCAGGTGTGATTAGCATAGCTGGGTATGAGTTCTATGGGTTTGGTTTTTTGTTTGGGTGCCGAGTAGGTTGGGTGTTGACTTTGGAGGATGTAGCTAAATCTAGTTTGATAGGTGGATGAGTAAGGCTGGTGGTTGGGGTGACCCCTAAGGTAGTGATAGGTTTAGTCGAGGAAGATGATGTAGGTGTGGGTTTGGATTTAGATGTATGTTGGGCTATGGGTAAGGGTGTATGTTGAGCGGTGCTGAGGGTTATGGAAGAAGTAGTGATAGAGGTGGTTGTTCTTGGTTCAATTGGTGAAATATTTTTGGGTAGATAGTGGAAGTGTCAACAAGTGACATCTTGCATTTGTGTTGAAACAGAAGCAGAAGACGCCCCCATAGTAAGGCTCTGTCCACATAATCTAAGTGATCAGCTAAGCGTGAGAATGACATGTCTGTAGGTGAAGTTGATGAGGACCTAATGGCAATTCCCATAAAATGTGTCTTAGAGATGGGGAATTGTTGGCTTTGGCTTCCGTGGGTAAGAGAGCTGAAAGTAGGTCTGCGGGATCTTGGGTAGCTGATGGAGAATGGTCACCTAGAGGCAAAGGTATCTCTACTTGGATCCTTGATAGGTGGAGGAGAAAATGGGTGTTCCTCTGTAGGTGGAGGAGATGATGGGTGCTCCTCTATGGGTGGAGGAGATAAACAAGCATCCTCCATGGACTGAAGAAGTACTATGAGTGATGGTTCCCTAGGTGGAGAAGCCAAAGGTGAAATAGTCTCGATATTAGCAAAGGGCTCCTCCATGGGTGAGGAAGGAGGTGAAAGGTGTTCCTCTATGGGTGGAGGAATAGGTGAGGTGGGTTCCAATGTAGAAGGAGGACTTTGGGCTAGAATTTCCTCTATGGAAGGAATATGAGGTAATTGGGAAGCAATGGGTGCATCGTTGAAAATAGCGTGGACCTCACGGGTATGGCTATCATGAGTTGAGGTCTCACCGGTTTGATCAGATGAAGGGGCATGATTGGGAAAGGGTTTCTTGAATATGTGTAGGTTTTGATTGGTAGGTGCATTAGGATTATCCATGGTTAACTCACCTTTCTCGAGCATTTCTTGGACAATGTTTTTGAAAGTGATGCAATTTCCATCACTATGACCCTTTACTCGATGATAGTTACATAAAGTCATGTTCTTTATACCATGCGGGTGTGGGGTGAGAAGGGTCAAAACTAGTGTGTGGTTTTATAGGTAGAAGGGTGATGGCCCCAACTTTGATGAGCTTTTCTAAGACAGAAGAGTAAGGCTCCCCAATTGGGGTGTATTTCGTTGTTCTCATCTGAATTGAAAAGTCTGAATGGGTGAGAGATTAGATGAGGGGCTAGCCTAATTTGATGGATGAGCTAGGCCAACTTTGAGTACCACTGTGTTAGTGGTGCCCTTTCCTTTGAATAATTGTTCTGTGGTTTGGAAGAAGAAGAGGTATCATTCAACTTGAATGCCAATTTTATTATGTAATTGGATTTTCTTCTCTTCGATGGCCCGAATCTCTAACTTTCATGCCATGGTGAATGCTTCATCAAAGGTTTGGAAAGTTTGGACCTGCAGGGTCGGTGAGATATGTCTAGCACAAGCCCACGTGAAGAGCTCGATGAGTTCTATTTGTGGTAGTTGGAATGTGAGTTGATTGATCAAGCTACGCCAACGAGTGAAAAAAATATGTGATAGATTCATCATCATACTGACACGTGGAGTATAGGTCAGTCATGGTAACCTTCTTAATGATATTGATGGAGAAGTGATCCAAGAAGGCTTGGGCTACCTGATTAAATGAAAATATAGAGTGTCTAGGTAACCCACTATACCAATCTAACGCAGGTCCAGTCAGAGACATGGGAAAGGTCCTCAAGAGCAAAGCATCATCGTGGGCGATTAGGTAGCACCCATGTTTGAAAGACCACAAATGTTGTTGTGGGTCTTCCTTGCTATTGAAATGGTTGAATTTAGGCATTTCCCAATGCATGGGGTATGGACGGATAGGAATGGATGGGTGGATAGGCTCATTACAAATCTCATCATAGGTGAGAGTGTTTTGGGAGCCAAAAATTGATGCCTCCAATGTCTACATCTTGTCCATCATTAATTTGATTAGGTCATTGGTAGGTTGTGATGATTGGGTGCCTCCTAGCGTAAGAGGGTTGGTGTTGGGCATATGATAGGGGTGGCATTCCAATATATGGTGCTGCCATGTAGGTAGATTGAGAAGAAGGTAGTGAAATAGGGGGTACATACCCGGAGTGAATAACAGATGAAACAGAGGCTACTGATAGTACATATATGGAGGTGGAAGGGTCATGGTGACCCTAGTGGAATGGGGCTAATGATTGTGGAATAGAAAGGACCACATTTTGAAAAGGGGTAGGGGTCACCGACACAAGGAGGTGGTTGTGTAGCTATGGGTATATGCAAGACAATAGGGGTGGATGAGGTTGTGTTTTGGGTGGTTGTCAAAGGTATGGTGGATGTGGTGGGTGCAACGGATGTAGTAGATGTGATATTCATAGCGGGTATAGGACCTAGCTGCGAAATGACTAGGGGTAAGGTAGATGCAGGAAATGTAGGGTTAACAGGGGCTGAGCAAGAAGTAGGAGTGAGTGTCGGGGGATAGATACGGGCATGTCGTATATCAACTGACCCGAGGCATCTCGAGTGGATGAGTGGGAAAGATAAAACTGCAAGGCGGTAGGGTTTTGGTCAAGGAGTCGTGCGAACTCCTCATCTCCTGGTAGCGATAGTGATAGGTTGGATAGGTTCCATGGTGGGTGATAAAATGGAAGGTGGTGAAGGGCTAGGTGGGAGTGGTTGACAACTGGACATGGAATATAAGGGTGTTTTCTTGTTGATGTGTCAGTACCATGTGAACAGGTACTAACGTGGTAAGACTGCTTTCTATAAATGACACAAAATACAACAATGATAGGATAGATAGGTGGTGGTAGGTGAATTGGGGCTAAAATGTCAGTTGGAAAATGACACAGGCTAACCGAATGTCGGTTAGGTAAACCGACGCCAGTCACAGGTAACCATTGCCGGTCACTTGTGGAAAATGGACAGTTGGTCAAAAACAAGGTATAAGGCCAAATCGATAGTATGCCAAATACTAATGAGATTTACAAGGTCAATGAGAATGATAATAGTGACAGGGACTCTGAATAGTCAAAGAAGATGAATAGATGTCCTTTTGGGTAGATTAACCAAAAGGACCGGGAACCGATGTTGGTTGGGTATAACCGATGACGGTCAGAGGGTAACCGATGATGGTCACTGACCGACACCGACACTAGTCACTATGAAATTGAAATAGTGATGAAAGAAAAGTGGTTGTGAATTAAAATCTGATGTGGAATCAAACCCAAAATGTTGAGAATGATGAGAATATGGTCCAGCACACTTAGATGAAGCTGGAATACACCAACTATGATGAGGAGCATGCAAGGAGAAACCAAGAAAAATGAAGAACGTGACCTCTCACCTCAAAACACAAGCCAAGCAAAAACACTAAGAAAAATGTGATCCTAAGAGTGCCTTTTCTATTATGTTTGTTTAGCTTATGCTATTTAAGGACTGACTCATGAACTGTAGAATAGAGTTTTTTTGGTGAGGATGGCTTCCTATGAAGAAGGAGATCTAAAAGGTGAGGTTTCAGGTATGTTATGGTGGGGGTGGGCTTCACTCTGAAGTATGACTCGACAGAGCAGTGAGTTGGGGAGTACCTGCCAATCCTCATATCAGTGCGATCATTGACAGCATTCCCAAGAAAGATGTTGTTTAAGAATATGTATTTGTTTTGAATTTGTGTAATTTGGTAAGACTCAGAGAGAGAGAGAGAGATGTGCTTTCTATGATTCATTTGTCAACCATCAGTAGGAATGACTTCCAACGTATATAGGTTGCCCTCAATTAATGTGAGCTAATGTAGAAAATCAGAATGAAATGCAATGATTTTTAAGCCCAAATCAAAATATGGAATTCGATGACACAAATAGATGAAGAGGGAGAGGGATGCTCTTTCACTAAAATGCAGAAAACAAGAAGAAATGGTTCTTTTTACGCACACCAAAAGAAAGGTTTCTTTTAGAGAAAATAGAAAGAAAAAGAAGGTTACCAAGGAAGAAAATTAATGTGTATGCTTTTAAAGGGAAAAAACACACAAATTTTCCTAGGAATGAATAAAATGCAAGGAACCCCGATGGGTCCCACTGGGCATGCCAAAATGTTTCACCTGATTCTTAGACATTTCTTTGAAAATGACGAAACAGATAGGGTAATGGGCATAGGAGGAATACCTATTGAAATGTTGGTTGATAGGTTGTTGCATGTGTGTTGACTCCTTGATCCAAAGCTGATCGTGAGAGCTTCCTTTTGGCTAGGAGGAACTACCTAAAATGGAAAGCAAGACCACCAAAAAGAGTTAAACAATATATGTAGTGGACTACCTAGCGTATGTGCTAGATCCGGGAAGTGTGATACTTCCTAGATGGCTATCAATCCACTATTTAAAACAATTTAATGTTGGTAATAAAGTAAATCCTATTGTAGTTAAAATGATTTAGGTATCTCATTTAAAACACAATAAGAAAGATCTAATCTAATAAGCTAGGTTAAAATAAGATCCGAAGGTCAAGTAACTGGTTCTGGGTCTCTGTAGGTCTGACAGAGGTCTTAGGTAGGTCACAGGTGATTAAGGGTGATGTGGGAATAGGTAGGTAGGTTACTATTCTAGGTTGTATTGGTAGATACAGAGACCGATGCCGGTTAAGGGTGACCAATGCTGGTTTGGGAGAACCGGTGCCAGTTACTGTGGGATACTGGGAATGTCACAAAATGAGCTTTAGATCTCCCTTATGATTGCACAAAGGACTAGGCTGGTCGAATGAGGTATTAAGTTGTTTGGATGGGATTTGGCGAGGTTTTAATAGGGATATGGAGGGGTGAGTATTAATGGAGGTCAGTGGGTGGCTAGGAGAACAAAGGATGAAAATACAATGATGAAATGAGTGAACCAGAGGAGTAAAATGTTCTACTTACTTGGAATCTGGTTCTAGACATCTGTGAGTGAGGAATGAAGGTGTTGATAAGAGGTTGAATGTCAGCAAAGGATCACCAAATGTTGGGGAGCTCTTGCATGGGCTGCATGTGCTCTCCTTCTTTCTTGATTGGATCAAATCTATGCTGGGGTGAGTGTTGGATGGTTGTTGGGTGAATGTTGGATGTCTGTGTAAGAGAAAATACTTGATCTCCTTCTTTACATGTGTGTTCTCCTGAAACTTGTTCTCAAAAGATGTGATATCTCTCAGAATCTGCCAACCTCCAAAAAAAAATAAGGTTGTTTTGGGGGTTAAAAGGTGACCGACAGTGGTTCCAAATTAACCAACGGTGGTTAAGGGTAACCGGTGTTGGTTAGGGTAGGATTTCTAGGTTTACTAAACTAGGCAGATCCCCTTGATTTTCTAGGATCTCGTGTGTTGGCCCCACAGATTAGGATGGAAGCTTCTTTTAACATGTGGGAATGTGGTTAGAGGGAATGTAGGCATTGATTTTTAGGGTTTGGGTAAGTCTTAGTTAGTTATGACAACTTACTAAGAATAGGTCTTAGGGTGAGGTGGCTTGATGAGGTGTCTAGGTGAGGTGGGTATGTGGGCATTATCTAAATTAGGATATTTAAATAATAAATATAGTGAGGATAATGAATTAATTTAATTTTAATAATTAAATTAATATTATAAGGATATTACTTATGGCCCAATTAATGGAACCTTTGTTATTAAGGGCATTAATTAAGAGGAGAGAGTCACCTTCGATCTGGATGTCCTTGAAGCCTTTTTCTTTAGCTAGCAAGACCCCCCAAAGAAGAGCTCTAGCTTCCACCATGTTATTTGTTTGGTGACCTAAAGGACCCGCGTAGGAAAACAACCAGTCTCCATCATTGTTCCTTAGAATTCCTCCTCCCCTAGTAGGACCCGGATTCCCTTTTGAGGCTCCATCAAAATTTAACTTTACAACATTTCCCCTAGGCCTTTTCTAACTGGAGTTCTTTTTAGGAATGTGATATTCCACCGGACCAAGGGAAAACTTGTCAAGAACTTTCTGCTCACTATTCGAGACATGGTTTCTTGACTTTACCTTTAAAGAGTTTAATGTTTTCCTTTATGGAAATCAAAGTTTTTCTTCTAACTTTTGAGAGAAGATATTTCTGATCGCGGAAGATACCATCATTCCTGGCTTTCCATAAACCCCAAAAAAATGTGGAAGGGTGATATTTCAGGCCCAGGTCAAGATAGGAAAATGGAAAGGGCTCTCCCATTGAAAGCAAGAATATTCAATCGTCAAGGGAAAAATCCATTGGATATTGAACAGGTCTAGAATAACATCAAAGACATGGGAGAAGGAGCAACGAAGGAGGAGATGGTTGACATTTTCCTTGTCTTTCTTACAGAGAGGACATCTGTTTGGAATCTTCATTCCCCTTTTCCTGAGATTGTCCATAGTCAGGATTTTATTCACGGGCAGCCAACCGAAGAAGATATTAACCTTAGGGGTGAGACATTTCACCCGCATTTTCCCCAATAGTTCTTGAGCATGTCATTCTTGAAATTTGACATGCATGCAGATTTAACCGTGAAATTTCCAGATTCTTCTTCTTTCCATTTGATGGAATCCTCCTTGGTTTGGAACAAGGGGATGTGGAAAGCCTTAAGTTGATTGTTGAGAACCTAGAAAGGTTGGATGTTGCCATCAAAATCTGGGGGAGGCTCAATGATCTCCCATCCGATGAATCTTCCTAGATCCAAAAGTCCTAAATCTATTTTGATCTTTAACCATTCTCCATTGTAGGAAATAGCTTCTCCATCTTGCATCCATTCTCTCAAATTGAAGAGCATGGGAAGATCCAAAAATGGCCTTGTATCCATTTCTTGGTGAGATCTCATCTTCAAATCTTGAGGAAACAACCCCATTTTGATTGCTAAAGTGATCTAAATAGGTTCATTTATTAGTTAGCAATCTTAAAGAGTAAGAAATAACTTAGCATTTAGTTTGAGATTATTCATGCATTGAAGAATTTGTTTCTCATAAGCTCTTATCTTGATGGTTCTATAGTAGGTTTGATTGTTTCTTTGAAGCTACTAGGTGTTAGCTTCTTTAGATTAGTAATGTAAATTTATAAGTGAACGCATATGGCATGCACAGTGGGAGGGATCCTTGGTCCCTTGTATTTGTTTTCAAGTCTTGTTCTTTTTCTCAATTTTGGCTAACCCTTATTATGCACATGTTAAATAACTTGCATTCCTTGATGTATTTTCTTAACTTTGCATGTGTTGAGTCTCTTTTGCAGGTTTAAAAGTGATGGGTTGTTGCTAATTTTGGGCTAAAATAGTAAAAAATTAACCTTTTAAGTTTGTTCTTGGCTAAAGTACATAATCATGATGTCATACAAGAATTTCACACCAACCCACTCATGTATATGTTGAGAGGGCCACATATGTGTCATTATGGGCTGTATGGGTCAATCTGGGTGTGTAGGTGTTGTCTTGTTTGGTTTTTTTCTCAAAGCCACACATGTGTCAATCGGGGGTGCGTATATGTCATTAGGAGTGCACAAAGTGTCAATATGTGCACGTAGGTGTTGTAATGTCTGCTACTTTTTTTCTAAGAGTCACATATGTGTCATTAGGGGTGCATATATTTCATTCTATGCCTAGGGTGCGTATATGTCATTAAGGGAGTGTATGTGTCAATCTAAGCACGTAGGTGTTGCATTATTTGCTTTTTTTTCTTAGAGCCATGTATGTGTCAATCAAGGGTGTGTATATGTAATTAGGGGCATGTATATGTAATTTAGGGGTGTGTATATGTCATTCTAGGCATGTTCGTGTTAATCTATGTGCATAACTTATCTTCCGGAGGCCATATCTTTTGCTCTCATACTCAAAATAACCCCATTTTTTGTGTTGGAAAGGTATTAAATAAAAATATGCAATGGAAACATAAGATTAGGGTTTTGAATTATAGAAAATTTATGGTTTCCTTTATTAGAAAACTATTCATTTTCTAACATGTCTAAATGCTTTGCAAAATCTGGTCTTCAATAGTTCTAACACCTTTTGTAGGTTTTTTTATGTTGATTTTTGTTTGTAGGGTGTTTTGAATCATATGTTTTCTTACTTGTTTGATGAATGTTAATGAAGGTTGTGATTTCACTTGTTAGACTAAGAGTTACGTATGCTCTTCCCTCACACCTTTTAGGTGATCTTGGGAATCAGAAATAACTCTAAGTCTTGTTTCAATTTTCTTTAAAAACACTTCATTAAAATTCTTGGTTAAGGGAATGAACAACAAATCAGATAAAATGAGTTGCCTTGTACTTTGATTTCACAAGTATTTTCCATTGTTGTTATAGTTGGATTTTTGTGTTGTGTATGCTCTTCCCTCGCACCTTTTTAGGTGATCTTGGGAACCAAAATAACGCTTAAATCCTCTTTTATGATAACTTGATCTTTTTGGAGAACTACTAATATTTCACGTACAAGACAAAAAATCACTTTTTAAAGAATCACGATCTAAACTCTAACTACACATGTATTGCACGATGCCAATGGTGGTCTAAACCAAATTTCTTAATCTAAAAGATAAAAAGTAGACCACTTTTATTCAACACACTGTATGTGCAGGTTTTGGTTAAGAGTTACGGATCATCCGATTTGAACTAGGGGAAGTGCCTTGGCATAATATGTAATACTTATGAGGATGCCCCTAGGAACCCCAAAGTAGTTTATACCTTGAGAGAACTGGTGAACCAAATGGGAAATGCTCCACTTACCACTTAACTAGTACGCTTTTTGTGAGATTAAGATCAAAATGATCTTTACACAACCTTAGTGAGATATAACTAAACATAATTTATTTCTCATTGTATCGAAGGGGGTAAAGTAAAGTTGGGATACTCCTTGATTTTTTCAATGTAACTTTCTTGGAAAATTGTGCTCGCAGAGATAGTTTATGACACCTAGAGAGTGAACTAATAGGAATCCATTTTGCACAGAGCCAACTTAACCAAAACCAATCGTGTTTCAAAGAGCTCTCACAAAGTGACAACTTTTTTAGAGTCAAAACCTTGTTAGTCAAACAAGGGGAGAGTCCATCAAGTGTTAGATCTATGAAATTCATCACGAAATTTATGAAGTATTACATCGTATTAGTTTTTCACTTATATTAAGACAAGGTGAAACTATGTTGTAGTAACACCAAGTATTTTTCACCCCCACTTGGTCTACTCCTTTATTTTCTTGTTTCCCTTTTGGGACAAAAGAAAACATACATACATAGTGTTACTTAATATTGTGTCCACCACTTTTACACCCGCTTACATCCTTCCTTATTGCAACTACAATAGTAAGCATTGAAAGTGTGTTGGTACATCCTCAAATCTTACATATCATTGTTTTGATACCCACGTAAAGAAATTTCATCATAGTTAGGATTAATTTATCATTGATCTTCACTTGAGGTGTTACTTTTCTCGCATCATCTTGATAAAATTTTGATACTTACATCTTGTTTCTTGTAAACTTGATCTAAGTGTCTAGATTGTGCAATAATGCTACCTGCATTTTAACAAATCCTTGGGATACTTTGAATTTGTTTTCTTGTAAACATGGCCTTGAATTTGAAAAGTGTTATTTTTACTTTGTTCACATCGTATCAATACTATTTTGATACTAATATCTTGATTTTTTACAAATATTGATTAACGTATCTACGTGGAATTATTACATTACTCACATTTGTAACTTCCACTTTTTGGGATTTAGGACTTGTTTGTATCTAGACATGTTATAGTATACTTTGATTCGAAAGTCATTTCAACCCCTTGTTTATAATTACACATTGTTTATTTTAAAATTGACTTAAGTGTTGATAATATTGTGTCAAACTACCATTGAGATACATTTGCATAGGGATTATTTCCTATAGATGTGATTGGTTTAACAAACTTGCGTGATTGTTCCTTGTGATTTTCCATCTTGTAGACTTGTTTTTATAGGACAATCCTTTTGATCATTTGATCTTTTACACTCACAATATGTTGTCCAAACCTTTTTGGATTGTCAAATTATGTCATCACGATGTATGTTTTCCTCATATTTCCTTTGGAAAATCACACAAGTATCTCCATACTTACAAAATGTCTAGTTAGCGATCATTATGATGCCCAAATTGACATGGAAATTCCATTTGAAGGAGTTCAATCACACTATCTAGGTCTAGACATATTATCCTAATGATGCCAATAATGATTGATATCGCATTAATCCTCAAACTTACGACAATAGGGAACCAATGTTTAGGCATTAACATCAAAACATGCCCATAATGACTAAACATCGATTGGTTCTTCATTCTAGAAAGACCATTCAGATTACCCTTTTCCCCTCTTTCATATCATATTCGATGGTATGATTCTGATCCATGTCATTCTTCGATACTTCTAATCCAAACTATTCTTCTGATTCCTCTCAATCTTCTGATGATTATAATCTAAAATATCTTTTGGATTCCTCTCGGTATTCTAAGCTTAATTCAATCTACTTTATTCTAAGGAATAATCAGTCACCTACAAAAAAATTTCCTCCTTAAAGGGTTTGTTTTGCCATAAATTCTCCCCATCATTCCTCTAATTAGACTCTTGAGTCACGGTCCTCCATTTCTTCATAGGACCCATTTTATCAGTCACCTCAATGACATCTTCCTCCATTGAAGCTTTTTGCAACTCAAAATTCCTCTAATCAATCATCTAAGTCGACCCTTATGTCACATTCCACTAATTGGATATGTGATCCTCTTTATTTACCTCGTAGTATGTCATCTTCTAGGAAAACCTATATCAACCAATTCCAAATCCACATTTTCTTCCACTAGCGAGACATATAAATCAAAATCATCAAACATATTCTAAATCTACCACACTTATTGGACCTCTTTCTTCCAATCAACGTACTTCATGATCGAAGACCAAGGACCCATACCAATTTATTTATTTCGAATGAAGAAGCAATCGATGATTCATGAGGCTACACAATGACATTCCTCTAGGGGATCATAATAAAGGATTCTCTTTTGATCTCGATGTGTTCACGTATTGTGAGGAAGAGGTTGTTTACTTTTGTCGGAAAACAACACAAGATCCTATGATCATCAAACTTGATCCTCCTCTTGTTCTTACATATTCACATTCCCCATTACATGAAGAAAATATTGGGTCTGTTATTGATCCTATTCCTATCTTCTCATCACCTAATAATTATTACATATCATAATTCCTCAATCACAATCTCACCTTAGGTCACCTCTTGGTAGCCCATCATCTTCTTCTATATGTGGGCCACCTCCTAGTAGCCCTTCATCTTCTATTTTTGGGTCACCTTTGGGTAGCCCACTATCTTATATACTTGGGCCACCCTAGTATCCCCTTATCTTCTATATATGGGACACGTCCTGGTAGCCCATCATCATCTATACTTGGGCCTCTTCCTATTAGTCCTTCAATTTCCATCTATGGGACACCTCTCGGTATCCCATTTTGTTCCATCCTAGGGCCAAATCCTAGTATCCCTTCATCTTTAGTCTATGGGACACCTCCTTGTAGCCCATCATATTCAATTCCTAGATTCTATCATTTTTTCCATCATATTATCCTTCTATCAATGAATGAGGAAATCCCGCCATCATTCCTCACATTCTTCTAGTTAATCATAAACATTAACTTTCTTCTCCCACTTCTTGGGATCAGAAAAATCACACATTAGCTTATATGAAACCCAAACAGTTTCTTCATCAAGCTAAGATAAAAAATATGAAGATCTCTAACGATCCCAAAAATTTAAACAACCATAAAGTTAAAAATCAAACGTGATTCAAAAATGCACACCAATGCAACCATCAAGTATGGCATAAAGTGTAGAAACCTATGGATAGGGAACTCAAGCTCCCACATACAAAATCCATGTTTCAAGATAAGTCACAATCATTTATTGAGTATGAGCTCACCACGGTCATCGAGATTGGAGATAATATTACTCTTGATAAGAAAACACTCCTATTCTCCCTTATCAAAGAAAGCGTAAACATCGTTGTTGGATCCTATCACGCAGAGTGACATTGTTGGTCCCAATTTCCCAAAATCTATAAAAATCAAAACAATTCAGAATTTCAAAAATACAAAAAAAGAGAAAATTTAAAACATTACACAAAAATCAAATGTACAAATACTCAACATCGCAATCAGGTATTTCATACACATGGATGTTTTTTTCCCTTTATTTTCATTCCTCTGCACATCACCCACCATTTTCATCCCTTTGGTGATCTTTTGGTTAGTCTATTCACACTCATTTTGCAACATTTATCTCTATGGTATATGTTTGACCTTGGTCTTTCATCACCTTGGTAAATTAAAGAATGATTGATCTCTTAGAGATCCTATCACTATCTACATCTAATAAACTTGTTACGAAGAACTTTTGGGTGTATTTTTTAACACTAGACAATGTCATCATCACAATCACTTCCACATCCTTCCATCAAGCCATCTCGTGGTTCTTCGCCCTTATAAAAACAATCAAGAGAGCTGAAATAATTTTTAGAAAGTGAGAAAAATCAATAAAAACATCAAAAATCAAAATAAAAGTAATATATAACTCTCTCTTGGGGTATTTCTAGTATCTCCACCCAGGACTATAGATGCCTAGTGTGTAGTAGAGAAATGTTGTGACTAGAATCAAATACATCTTTGTCAGGGATATGGATGTCCTGATGGCAGCGAATCAATGTAGGAATCTCTTTCCACCCTCCATTCACAAATCAACTATCAAAATAAATCATTCCTACACATTGGCTAGTGTTTCTTTACTTACTATCTATCAAACTTTCCTTCAAGAGGTAATAAATCTCCATGTGCACACACTGGATCTCTATGAGCTAACAAGATTAGTATGTTACCAATTGTATTTTTTTGGACCTTGTTAAAACTCTTTCTTTAGTCTATATTTTGTCTCATGGTTTTTCCCTTGGGCTAATAAACTTTTCCTCGCAAATTTTCTAGCTACATTTTCCATATCATTGCATAGCATTCACGTTTTTATTCTACTTTGTTCGAACACCCATGTGTATAAGATTTCATTTTTACCATGTTTACGGGAAACTTTGTCCCCTTTTAATAAAACACTCTTCTACTTATTTTCAAACATATGTTTCTTGGCCAATTTACACCGGGGCATGATCGATCCTTCTTCGCACTTCATTTTTTTGAGTTCATCATCATGTTGAACTTGTTTTCATATCCCCGATCCAACATATCTTCTTCTTGTATATTTCCATCTCACTGGGGGAATCTTTGCAGCTTCATTCTTCCTATACATAGCTTTAGAAAAATTTCAAAAAACCTAAAAATTCACAAAACATTAGTAAAACATAAAAATCCAAAAAAATTGGTAAATAAAATTCAAAATCCCATCAAAATTTGGTAACAAGTATGCACACAGTGAAGCCTATGTCAAATTCATTGTCCTCAAACATAGAAATTTTTCCTACAAAACATATTTCTTTAGTCCTCACTTATTCTTGCAAATGACTTACGGGTCATCTGGATCTACCTCCATTAACAAAGATGGTTTGCTTACTATGTATGTACTCCCTTGCAAAACAAGTTACTTAGTATTGTTTCATAGTGCATAATTACTTTTTCATAGGACCATTGTGTCCTCCATGTATTCCCCTCACATGTATCCTTTCTTGGGGCACCATTTTCATCCTTTTCGTTAAACCAAACATTTGGGAACTGAAGCTTAGTAACAAAAACATTAGTGTAACTATCTTGAACATTATTTGTTTGAGTATGTGTATTTGTAATTGTTTTCCTATCAAGTTATCTTGTGTGATTTCTCATATTAATTATGTTATGTATGTTTCATTGATTTAGTTTTCTAGCAATGAAGAAATTTTCGTATTATAGATTTTAATGTTATTATACACTTTTTATGTGTATGTTTTAATAAGGGCCGAAGATGTAGATCATTAAACAAAGTGATGAAATAAAGTTATTTTTTACATCAACTAGATGTAAGCTATTTCCATCTCCCTTCATCTTCATTTTTCTTCATTATCATTTTCTTCTATCAACACTATTCTTCCACATCACTTGGGGCAATAGGGATCACCTTCTATCCCCCTCCCTCCTTGTTTCTTCTATTCATTTCCTTCATATTTTCGATCATCGGCCTTCCTCTTTCATCACCCCATTGACACTCAAGGGGGCATCCTTCATTATACTAATTTTTCTTCTATCCCTTCAAAAATTTTACTTGTTTGTACTTGTCTACTATCTTTGAAGTGGCATCACTTATGCCACCCCAAAGAGGGGAAAATGTAGACAACTAAAATCCTCTTACGCAGTTTTATTACTAAAATTGCACTAATTATCCTCTCTTCTATCATTCTCATTGTAATTAGTGATTTCTCGCTAATTAACCATGATCTTCACTCTCTTTTGGTCAATTGATGACACTTCATCAATAAACCACCATTTTCCCTCTATTCTCATTAATTAATTACATTTCACTAATTAATTAGCCTTCCTATCACTCAAGATGTTGATTAATGACCTTTCATTAATTAGTGTTTGCTTCTACTTGGGTTAATTAATTATTATTAATTAATTACACTCGCTTCTCTAAATCAATAAATCACCATTTATTGGATCAAATTCATCTCTTACATCCCCCAAATTATGCTAATTTTCCTCTAACTCGCTTCTATAAGCTTACATCTACCTATTAATTAACCACCTTTGATTAATTAAAACATCCCCCAACTCCCATGGTTTGCTAATGGTAAATTAATCTCCTCTAAATCACACTTACCTTTTGTAAATAAAACTTATCCATTCCTAATATTTCTTTACCCTTGTCCTACATGCACCAAGTTGTATAGCTTTCTCAAACAAGATGCTTATATAAAGAACTCCCCTCCTTCCTTTTCCTCACACACATTATGTGCTAGAGTAAACTATATACATTTTGATCTTGATCAATTGTCCATTGTAGGAAATAGACTCTCCATCTTGCATCCATTATCTCAAATTGAAGAGCATTGGAAGATCCAAAAATGGCCTTGTAACCATTTCTTGGTGAGATATCATCTTCAAATCTTGAGGAAACAACCCCATTTTGATTGCTAAAATGATCAAAATAGGTTCATTTATTAGTTAGCAATCTTAAAGAGCAAGAAATAGCTTAGCATTTAGTTTGAGATTATTCATGCATTGAAGAAGTTGTTTCTCATAAGCTCTTATCTTGATGGTTCTATAGTAGGTTTGATTGTTTCTTTGAAGCTTCTAGGTGTTACATTATTTAGATTAGTAATGAAAATTTATATATGAACACAACAAGAATGCATGAAAAATAGATATATCTCATGTTTGAAGGTATATTCAATCAAAGTCATACAAATATGTTGTTATTTACTGTGTGAAGATCAAATTAGGGTGTTCTGAGTTTGAAATTTGGGTATGATCAGTGATATCAGGTAACAAATTCTTTTATAAGTCAAGTTGAGTGACTTTGTTGATGTGAACTCAAGTGATAGAAAACATGCATGATTAAGGGGGAGTTTATTAGGACCAAGTGTTGAGTCTTTGTGTCCTTGTGAGCTGGGTTCAAGATAGAGTGAGATATTTTGGGAAAGTATACAGGTTGACAAAGTAAAATACCTAGAAGTTGCAAGACATTTGATAGTTGAGAGAGATATTACAAGATCTATAGTGCTTATTTGGGTCAGCTTGAAGTTGTTGTATGCATGAATGGATAAAAGTTTATGTCTTGTGACCTAATTTAAGTTTGTAATGCCTATAAGATGTAAAGTTTGGTCTCCAAGAAGGTTTAGAGTGAGCTAAGATGAAGAATGAAGAATGCCTATAGGATTTTTATTTGACATGAGTTATAAGGTGTCTTTGTGTTGTTTCATTCATAATAGTTATGTTGAATTATGATAAACATAAAAAGGATTATACATGTTTGAAACTTTAAGGAGTGTTTTGTATATGACTGAGAAAGAGGTATGTATCTTAAAGATTGGTTTAAGTTTGTTCATTGAGCATTTTCATCAAGTGTTTTATATGTGGTTCAAATGGTTAATTGGTGTTTTTGAAATCACAATCGGGAATAAAGGTCGAAAATATATAATGATAGTTAATTTTAGGTATATGATGAACACACAAAAATCAGGTGAGTCTACTGGGTTGAAGTGATTTTGGGTATAACCATGAAGATATAGATGTTATATGAGCATAAAAATGCATGTGGTGGCTCATAGGAATAAATTGATTGAGAAAAGTTGTAGGTCTCAGTATGAATATTTGTGAAATCAAGATTACAAGGTAATTTTTTCATGTTTCATAAGGCTATTGTAGAAGACAATTTAAGTATGACTAAAAGTCTTGAAAATATCAGGAAGGGTTTATAATGGTTTAAAATGCATCAAAGGTGTCTTGCAGTTTTGTTTAGGATCGAGCTATATTGATCAAATGCTTGGAAATGATATGAAAATATTGTGGATCCATAAGAGTATCCATAAAACCATAGGAACAGCATAGTGAGATATGAGAGTAAATATCGTGTAACATTATGAAGATTCAATCATTTTGAAGAACTGATGCTACTATGAGAATATGAGAAGATCATCAAAAAGGTATGTTTGTCTTGATTTTATCTATACTATTGACGAGGCATATAAGTTCAAAATATGTACTATATAGTATATTATAACATATCATATTGAAGAAAGAAATAAATGGAGATAAAAACCTTGAGTTGTTGAGTCTCTTAACAAGAAGTGTTGAATGTTCCCTATACATGAGTCATAATGTCTCAAGCCCGAGAAATAAGTGTTTGCTAGCATGGTGTGGTGAGGTCTACATGTAACAACTCTAGATTGTGACAGAGTAGTGATTATTTTCTTTGTAGACACCTAAATTTGGTATTTATACCTTTAATCACCCACATTTGCATATTTATTTAATTCACCCCCTTCCTTTAATTAAATGCCCTTATTATCCCATCATCATTAATTAATTAATCCCCTTTAATTAATTAATCAATAAATTTCCCATCTATTACCTCATCACCTTTAATCCCCTTTAATTAATTTAATTAATTAGTTACTATTAATTAATTAATTAATGTCCACATCCTAATATGGCCCTAACCAACCTTCTATTTTAGGATGCTTTCATTCTAAATATACATCTTATACATCCCTATGATTTTTCTAACTTATCCTTATCTCCAACTCACCCATATCTCATCCCTAAATCACCCCTTCCCGCCTACATGCTTTAAAGCATCCTTCCAACTCTTAAAAACATGAAATCATGCCAAAGTTAGAAAAGATAGCCCATTGGAAAAACTTTCCTCTTGATCGGCGGTGACCTTTCCCAATCATCGTTGACCCTATAAAGCTAGATCCTTTCTTTCCATTCTTCAATTAGATGCATGCACATACCGGAGTTTTCCTATAACTTGCGAACCTCTCCTCATGCTTGAGTGTCCTCAAACATCTACAAACTTCATATAGATCCTTTCGACATGCTTGTAGCATTCATGGACACTCCTTTGTGAGATTATCATTATCTTGGTGTTATTTTATTATTATCTTTTTAGATCTAACCTTTTGTAATTCCAACAAAGATAAAGACTCCATTACCAAATTATTCCATCATTTCTTCTACTTGTAGGTTACGTTTTTAGTCCATCTACTCTTGACCATTATTCTACTCTGCTATAGTTGTTGCTAACCAACTTAGGTCACCATTGACTTGGCCCTTTATCACCATATTTTCCATCTCCGAGCCTTACCTAGCCTTTACATATATTCTGTTTCCATTTCGGACCCCATGTATAACATCTAGCTCCTTTGTTGCAACATTATCAAGTTATCTCGCACTCCAATTACCACTGCTTTCACCACGGTTGCCATTGAAAACGGTCCCGATCCTCAATCTACCCTTTTCAATCCCTATTTTCTATCATTTTTTGGTTTCTTCTCCCCATATTCCTTCTACAGGTTGATTCCAACATCGTTAGATCTCTGCCACTTCGATTTACATAAAAATATTACGAGTTTGCATATTTATCTTATTGCTTAGATCTACTCATCCAGGTTGTTGTTGTCCTTCCTCTCGCATAGTCTCGGGTCGTTGTTGACCCAATTAGGTAACTTTTTATTTCAAGTTTATTTATGTCATATTTGTTCATGTGCCTTAAATTTTTGCATTTTTAGTTTTTATGTGCCTCATATTCTACATATTATCTTGTTTACTATTATCAATTTTATCTTATCTTATCAAACACAGGGGTTGACATCCACCAAGGAAGTTAACGCTTCTTGGAGCCAAATTTTCCTAGGCATCGCTCACATATATTATATAATATTTCTCTAGTTTTATAGTTTATATAGCTTGCAGAGGAGATCAATCACCTTTGCACCCATTCATCCATCACATCACATATTGAGGTACCTTAAACCCTCCATCATTTGAGGTTTTTAGTTTCTTTAGTAGCTAGATCATTGATTTATAAGGAATGAAAAACTAGATAAACATTCTTGGCACACTGATGGGACTACCCTTTTGGTGTTCTCTTTCTTTTCTGTACTTTTCTTTTTCTATCTTCCACTAACATTGCAGCATGAGGCTCTACTTTATTACTTGCTCGTGTTGGGTTCTATTACTAGATTGCTCACTGTTTAAAAGTGAAAATAAAAAGGAAAATATATATCCAGTATTCCTCACTTTTTCCCTATTTTCTCCTTTTTGCATCATAATTTTCCACTCTTGTCTGTGTCCTCATTGAATATCACACTTCATTTTGGGTTTAAAAAGAACATTTCTTTCATACATCCTACTTGCTCACAACTTAAATATGGGTTTAAACTTCTGCATCTCACACTTTATCACACACTACCTAAAACTCACAAATCAATTAACATATCAAAACATCTCCTTACCCAGTAGATTGATTGGGATTTGATCACCCAACAGGAAGCCTCCTAAGACTTCCCAAGCCAAAACATACCTGAAACCAAACATAGATTGCCTTCTCCTAGGTACCTCATTATCCATTTCCCCTTTTTTTTTCATACTTTCTTAAATAAAAACATAAAAAAGAACTATTTTCCTAACTTTCTTGATTTAAAATGGAACAAAACTTCACCCCAAATGGTTATGCACAAACATCTACCACGATTGATATCTCATCCTTGTCTCCTTTTAGCCCCATCCATGAACTCCTACTCCATAGATCACACCGACCAATAGATTCTATCCCACCCCCTTGACTGTCCCTACTTCATCTGACATCACCATGCATGTCCAACCTATTGACATTTATGTTCCTCATACATCATATCTTCCCATCCAATCCCAACCATATTATCATGTTTCTCCTTCCCAATATCATACACCCCCTCAACCAATATGATCTTCACCACTCCCTAAAATTTTCAAAGATCCCTTTCCTAACCCACCACCAACAAATCTGTTTTCACCAAACAAATATAACCCATTTTCAATTGATACCATACCTCAAACACCTCTACCTCATGCTCCTTTAGAGACCTTTGAGCCTTCCTCTAGCCCCATCTATGATTTCCTATCGAAATCTCCCCCAAACCCTCAATCATGTCAATCCACTCAATTGGTGGATCTTATTACACCTACATCATGTCATATCAATCATATCCCTACTTCATCTAGAATACCCATCCAATCACCACAATCTACCAACATTCACACTTCTCGTGCTCCAACAATCAAATATTTTAATCCAACCTCAAACATCCTATCAAACATCTCCTCTAGCTTTAACACACCAAGCTTCCTTATATCCTTATCCATCCACTCCTTATGTTGTACAACCAAGACCATCCAACACTTATCCTACACCCACATCAACCATAACTACAACCCCCATGCCTATCACATCAATTACCACCACTCCTCAAACATCTAGCATGATCAATATCTTGTTCTTGTCTCCTTCTAGCCCCATCTACAAATACTTTCACTATAACTCTGGTTCTCAATCATGTCAACTAGAGGGTCCTACTCCATCCCCATCACCTTATGCCAATGCCATCCCTACTTCATCTACCACACTTTATGTACCTCAACAATCTCATCCATCCTACTATGTCCCTACTTCCCAATATTACACAATCCCCTAACCAATTCAGTCTCCACTCCTAGATATATTTGAACAAACCTTCCCAGATCCACCATTGAAAAATCCATTTATACCTTCCACACCATATGATTTCAATCCTTATTCAATCAATATTATACATCAAACACCTCTTTTAATATCCACACATACATCTACCATTGATTCCACACCTATATCTACCTCATCCACTCCATCATCCACATCTATTCTGTCCTTACCCATAATACCATCCATAGATCCAATCCCAGTTCCTACACATAGCACATCAATCATTGATACCACATTCACATTGTCCCCCATCCTAAATAATTTGAAGAACCTTTAAAATCAGTTAATCTTATAATAACTTCAAATGATCCTTCTACCTCATCAGTGCAATCGAATCAATCTTCACTTTCCTTATATTCCATCAAACAAATATTGCTTCCTACGCCTATACCAACACCACCTCCAGATCCTCTGGTGGAAATTGTTGTCATTCCTCCTAAGGACACAACCTCACAAATAAAATATACAACCATTAATACATTACCTCAAAAATCCCTTATACATTCCTATAAGAAAATTGACATTCCTACCTCTAAACAATCCAACACAAAAACCTTTTCATCAAGAACATTTCATCAACTAAAATTAAAACCATTCAACACTAAGGAATTTACCAATACCAAAACTAAATTCAGACCATCAAGACATCAACATGCTTGAACTTTATCCTCAACATTTGGATCATCTCAAACATCCACTTCTTCTTCAAAGACCAAGATATTCCACAAAGAAAAAGCACCTCCTAACACTTTGGTTGAATCATGTACAAAGGTCTTCTAACACTTGTTACAAATTTCTGCAATCACACTTCCACCTATTAGGGCCTTTGACCCAAATAAAAAGAATCCATCATGGTTTAATTCCAACCTCATCTACACATATCATCATACCCCTAGACATGATATTGAACATTATAGAGCACTTCAAGCCATTGTTCATAACTTCATTAAGGAAGGATACCTCCTTCCCAAACCAAACCAATCTCTTCCTTCCACTTCAACATCCACACCTTTGACTTCATCTATCCAAATGAAAAATTCCCCTTGTTCTTCACAAAATTTGCAACCATTTCACCTCCAAATGATGATTCTTCTAAAGAGGATCCTTCATTTTCCATCAAATTTGTTCAAGTAACCACTCGGTCCAGTCCATGTGACCTTGAATCATCAACCAACACTAAAAATGAAACTAAAACACCAAAACCTCAAAGTAATCCACCCCCATCCTCAGCATCCAAATCAGCTCATACATCAACATCCCAAACATCCACGTCCAAATCCAAGTCTAATAATTCCAAAGAAAGGACATCTCACAATGATAAATCCAAATCCAAACAATCCAATCCTCCAACCAAATTTGATTTGTCTTCCAAGACACCTAATCTACCCATCCAATCTACATCCACACCTAAATCCCAATCCAAACAATCCAAAATTGATTTGTCTTCCAAGACACCTAATTTACCCATCCAATCTACATCCATACCTAAATCCAAGCCAAAACATTATGTTAAAACCCATAAGAGTTATCTTCCTTTTGACACTTCGATTGGGTCCTACACAGATATCCTTTGACATCTAACTCAAATATCTACCATCACACTTCCCTTTGTTAAATATTTTAATCCAAATAGTCCCAAACCTTCATGGTTCAATCCCAATCACGCTTTCACTTATCATCGTACTCTGGGTCATGACACCAAGCATTGTAAGGCCTTTCAGACTATAGTCCATAATCTTATTGAGAAAGATGATTTCCTCATTCACGGGAACCATTCTTCTCCATCCACCACAACCAATCCAAATCCAATTCCTACATCCCCATCCACCAAAATTACTAAATCTCATCCTTCATCCACATCATCCCTTACCATTCCTCCTAAAGAGGGTCCTCCCTTGTTTATTGATACTGTTGGTTTTGTTAATCACCCTTGTGATCCTCAACCATCTATCCAATCCAAGTTCAAGATGATCTCATCTAAACTCTTTCAACATCCATTAACTCATCCACATATAATTTGTCCACAAAGGATATAATCTCTTTTCATTGGGGAGCATCCTCCCCTCATCCTTGAGCATATCATCCGCATTAAATCATTTCCTATCCCTTGACGTTGGGGGACTTCACTCTTGACATCAATTTATTTAACCTCATCCAATTTCATCCAATCCATCTCATCTGATCTTAATCTAAATTTTATCTAAGTCCAAATCTCAATTAAAGTCCACCTTTGTGGCCATGTTTTCCCTCCCTTTAGGGGACCATTTATTCTCACTTGAAGTCCACCATCATGGCCATGTTTTAATATTTTACTCTTCTCATCCTAAGCCCACTTTGTGGCCATATTTGTTTCTCCATCGAGAAACCATTATTCTCATCCTAAGTCCACCGTTGTGGCCATCCTTGTTTCTCCCTTGAGAAACCATATTTTCACTCCAAGTCCACCATTGTGGCCATATTTATCCTTCCTTTGAGGGACCATTTATTCTCATCTAAGTCCACTTCTATGGCCATGTTTGTTTCTCCCTTGAGATACCATCTCATTTTAAGTCCACATTCATGGCCATACTCATCCCTCTCTTAGGAGACCATTTACCCTTCTCATACAAAATCTATCATTAAGGCCATACTTGTCTTCCCCTGGGGGATCATTTATTTTCATCCTAAGCCCACCATTGTGGCCATACTTGTTTCTCCATTGAGAAACCATTATTCTCATCAAAGTCCACCATTGTGGCCATATTTGTGCCTCTTTTGGGGCACCATATGTTTCATCAAGTCCACATTTGTGGCCATTTTTGTCCTTCCATTGAGGGACCTTTGTTTTCATTAAATTCCACCATTGTGGCCATATTTGTGCCTCTTTTGGGGCACCACCTTTTTTTCATCTAAGTCCACCTTTGTGGCCATATTTGTGCCTCTCTTGGGGCACCATTTATTTTCATCAAAATCCATCGTTGTGGTCATATTTGTCTCTCTCTTGGGGACCATCTCATTCAGATCATCAAAGAAACACATTATCACTTCCTTAAGCACATAGTTTTTATTTCTCACTCATCTATCACATCTAATCCTTTGCAAGCTATCATCTCATCTTGTTGCAACTTTAATGTCTCCCCTCCCTTGGTGGTAAACCAAAAGTGGAACTGCTTAATGCATTGCACTTGTGACCATTCTATTGTTAGCATGTCTACCAATGCTCTTAGTCATATCTTTAGATCATTCCTCCATATTAGCCTTTTCCATCTCTCATCGTGATGATTTGGAATCATGTGGTCTACCTTCACTTCCTAGATGTGACCTTAAATTGGCTCTACTCATAGCATATTCCTTATGGATAGGTTCTCCCCTTTGGTGAGAACTCCATGATCATTGCATCCATCACCCTCTTATTCACCTATTGGAACCATGCAAAGGTTCCAAGGGTGTCTCTTATACATTCATTATATCCTCCTAAGTGGTCTACTTCGCTAGTCCTAGCTCTCCCCCATGTAGAAATCAAGGTTATACAAAAAGATTGATCCTCGAAGGATAGATGTTCATGGAAAACAAAAAGATAAATCAAAAGCATGAAATCAAAAGCAAATCAAATAAATAGACCTATCCTTGAAATATGGCTATCATATATTATTCTTTCCATACTTATTATGTATAAAGTAGACCATACCCTCAAAGGATGGCTACTCCTTATGGAATTTGAAGGCTTCCCACATTGATCAACCTTCCATTTTATTAGCATCCTAAGAAAGCTTCCCGCATTGATCAAATTTCTTCTAGCAGACTTCCCGCATTGATCAGTTTTCTCTTTCCCCTTCCTAGAGCTAGGGCATAGTTTTAGGGAACACCACTTTTGGAGAACCCTCTTTCCCACATACAAGTTACATCTCAAACCCCTTTTGTCATGTCAACATTAGGTTTATGAGATCATTTCATCCATTGTTTCCTTATGATATTTGATATAACTAACTATTGTTGGTTATTTGCTAACATTGGTTTTGGTCACATGTGCCTTATGTTACCTGGATCCCCCTCTTGTTTACCTCTAATGCGATTGGAGGCATATTTTCCTCACATGTTCCTTGATATGACATAGATACATTTATATCTATAGGTCGCTATCATTAAGGTTACGTCTTATCCTACTCCTCATCTGATCTTATTCTCTTTCTCATCCTAAGTCCCATTGGGCCATACATATTTCCCCTTTGGGACACTCCTCTTAACCATTCATTTCTTTAAGTCCATATTCGTGGCCATACTCATTTCCCCCTTGGGAATTTTATTACAATATTCAAATTATCCATTTTTTCAGGCATACATTCTTTTTCCAAAGTCCACATTTGTGGCCATATTCTATATTCTCCTTTAGGGCATTCTGTTTCCATATTCTAAATCCTCTCCTTCTCATTTCAAGTCCACTTCTGTGGCCATATTTACTCTTCCTTTGGGCATTTTATTTTACAATCCTATCTAATTCATGCACAAAGTCCTCTCTTGAGGCCATATTCATTTTCCCCTTTGGGTATTGTATTCATCATATCAAGTCCACTTTCATGGCCATATTCATGCCCTCCTTGGAGGCACCATATTTTCATCAAAGTCCATTGGCCATATTTTTTCCCCTCTTAGGGCATAATTGTTAGGAAATAAGGGATAAAATATGCGGAATAATCCCTCACAAAATCGCAATGAGAAACTAATATGTAGAAATTATTACGGATCTCAAATAAAATTGCAGAATAAAATAACACAACACAAAGAGACAATATTTAACATGGTTCACCCAATTTGGGCTACGTCCACTAAGAATCACTTGCTCGATTTTATTACAAGCCACCGCTCTCTCAATACAATACCCAGATCCATTTGGAGCTATGCTCAACAAACTCTACAGAATTCACAACTCGAATTCAAAACACATCTGCAATACATTTGCTTGTCCATCTATCATATGCATAAGACCATATAAATAAACAACTGCTTAAGCAGTTTTACAAAACCGTGGGTATCAAAACCATGGGAAAAACCCATCCCATAAACCTATGGGTCAAAAAACTCACCCATATGAGAAAAGCACGTTTCCCGATATTTCGGGTGTAATTTTTCGAGGCCAAAAAAATTTGTGCCTAATTTTTTTTTTTTTTTTTTTTGGGGCCGCACCTCGACCTCGCTCAGGCTGCCCGTCCTCAACCCTGGCGAGGATATGTGAAAAGTGTACAGTACTCTTAGTGTACAGTCTTCAACACTTTCACACATGAAAAATAGGCTCCACAACCTAACAATAATTTTACCTTTTTTCCTTTACGACCATACTTTCCCTACAAGGGGCATATTTCATTTCCCTTTTTTCCTTCTCATCCCTTTTTTCGTGTCCCACTAGGAACCAAATTTTTATCCTCCTCCTTATGGAGTATACTTTTCACTTGATTCCTCATGTATGAAGGAGTCCGCATACCTTTCACATATAGTTGCACATAATTTTATTATTTATCTATGATTCATTGGTCATCTCTCTTGCATCCATACTGCAGTGATCTTCACCCACTCACTGGTCCGTAGAACATTATAGCCTGTCTCTGTTGAGACCACAATTTTCCTCTACCAATGTGATATTAGAGTCACCACCATAGTTTTTATTGATATTTTGATCCCTTTTTTCTTGGGGCATCTTTCCTTGGTAATAATTTTACCCATTTTTCTTCACTAACCCGCCCTTTATCATCTACTTTTTTCAAACGCGTCATTGATTTCTTGTGGCATCACCGATCCCCAATTAAGGGGAGATTATCATCTACCTTTTGCCAATCCTCATCTTACTCCCTCATCATTTTTATCTCATGGCTTGCTAGCGCAAACCACTCAACAAAAAGGGGGAAAATGTAGACACCTAAATTTGGTATCTATACCTTTAATCACCCACGTGCGCATATTTATTTAATTCATCCCCCTTCCTCTAATTAAATGCCCTTATTATCCCATCATTATTAATTAATTAATCCCCTTTAATTAATTAATTAATCAATTACCCATCTATTACCTCATCACCTTTAATCCCCTATTAATTAATTAATTAATTAATGTCCACATCCTAATCTGGCCCTAACCAACCTTCTATTTTAGGATGCTTTCATTCTAAATATACATCCTATGCATCCCTATGATTTTTCTAACCTATCCTTATCTCTAACTCACCCATATCTCATCCCTAAATCACCCCTTCCCACCTACATGCTTTAAATCATCCTTCTAACTCTTAAAAACATGAAATCATGCCAAAATCAAAAATCTATCCCATTGAGAAAACTTTCCTCGTGATTGGAAAAGACCCACCACCACCATCGACCCTATAAAGCTAAATCCTTTCTTTCCATTCTTTAATTAGATGCATGCACATACCATATTTTTCCCGAAACTTGTGAACCTCTCCTCATGCCTGAGCATTCATGTAACATCTACAGACCTCATGGAGCTCCTTTTATTGTGATTGCACTATTCATGGAAAATCCTTTATGAGATTATTGTTATCTTGGTGTTATTTTATTATGCTATTATCATATTATCATTATCTTATAAGATCTAACATTTTATAGGTTCAACAATAGTCAAGACTTCATTACCATCCTATTCCATCATTTATTCTACTTGCAGGTTACTTTTTTAGTCCATTTTCTCTTGGTATTTATTCTACTCACTACTGCTTACCACCGCCTACCAGTCACCATCGACTTAGCCCTCTGTCACTATATTTTCCATCTCCAAAGCCTTCCCAACCTTTGCATATATTTTGTTTCCATTTCATACTTGATTTCCACCATCTAGCTCCTTTTTGTAGCATTACTATCCTATTTACACTCTAGTCACCATCTGCTTTCACCCGATCACCGTCAACCACGGTCCCAATCCTCGCCTACCCTTTTTAATCCTCACTTTATATATTTTTTTGGTTTCTTCTCCCCATATTCCTTTTACGGAGTTGATTTTATCATCTTCGACCTCTGCCACTTTCAGTTTATATATACAAATATTCTAGAGTTTTCATATTTTTCTTATTTCTCAAATTTACTTGCGCAGTCATTGTCGACCTACCTCTGCATAGTTTGGGTCATCGTCGACCCACAGTAACCTTTTATTTCGAGTTCATTCAGATCAGATTTGTATGTGCCTTACATTTATGCATTTTTAGTTTCTATGTGCCTCAGATTATGCATATTATCCTGTTTACTATTATCACTTTTATCTTATCATATCAAGCATGGGGATTGACATCCGTCAAGGAATTTAATGCTTCTTCGAGCTAGATTTTCCCGGGAAACCCCTGCATATACTATCTAATATTTCTCTAGTTTTGTAGTTTATATAGCTTGCAATGGAGATCAATCACCTTTGTGCCCATTCATCCATCACATCGCATATTGAGGTACCTTAAACCCTCCATCATTTGAGGTTTTCTAGTTTCTTTAGTAGTTAGATCATTGATTTATAAGGAAAGAAAAAATAGATAAACAATATGTGTATTAGGAGTGAGTGAGAATGATATAATGTTGTGTCATAGTAAAATAGGGTTTCTTTATAGTTTGGAGAATCTATATAAGGTTCAAGGTATAGTCATAAAGGACTTGAGGACCTAAATGGACCTATAATTGATAGGTTAGGTTGAGAATGTATGATGGAATAAAGGTGTCTCAATAAGGTTTCCTTGTGAAACATGATGGATCCCTGATTTAGACTGTGAAGAAATTGAATTATTTGTATGAATAAGAATGGATTGCATAAGCATAAGAGGTGTTGGTTATCATGGTACAAGTAGTTGAAGACATAGGTGGTGTTTTCTAGCTCTGTTTAAAGAAGGTTGTCACAACTCGATTTGAGAAGTTTGGTATCAATTACATCAAAACGGAAAGGTAATTTTGATCTCATAGTTTTCTTTTTTGGTCATATGAATGTATTCAATATTGTAATGGGGTCTTGGATTGAGGGGGATATGATAAAGAGCTCTATAAGCAGGTGTATTGTTATATCAAGTTTTGTTGATAACAGAGAAACATTGAGAGTGATGAAGAAATATGGCATTAGGGAAAGTTTGTGTTCTATGGTTGTCATTGATGTAATGTATTAGTTCAAGTTAGAGAATGTGTTGAGTTCAGCTGAAGAGGTATGTATGCAAGTTATTTTTTCTTCATTTGCTAAGGGGGAGCCATGTTGCTCTATCAATGTTAGGAGTCAAAATTAGAGTTGAAGAAGGTCAAATGGACCTTGATTGATTTGGTTTATGTTTCCAACCAAAAGGTGAGAATAATGTGACAAGATATTAAGATGGCCATGATGTTGTATGTATGTTTATTTTTCATCAATATTAATGGGGAGAATGAGAAGATGGCATGTGTATTCCTTAGGGAGAATGAGCTTTGTGTGTTTTTCCATCAATGTCATCAATGAAAAAGGGGATATTGTTGGCATTGTGTTTTCATTTATTTCAAAGGCATGATGATGTAATTTATTTTTGGATTGTCATTGATGTCAAAAGAGGTAAGAAGCATGAAGGTTGATTGGTAGTGTCAAGTTAAGGTGAGTATCTTGTTGAGATTGTATAATGTTTCATGGGTTCTTGAGTAGGTATGATGGCTTGTAGTGTTTTGGTGATGTTTTGATTATGTCATTAAGTATTTTGAAGGTTTTAATAGGTCTATAAGTGTGCTAAAGTGATGAGGAGGCCATTTTTAGTGAAATAAGCATGTTCAAGTGGCCTAAATTTGAGGCCTTGTCGGTAGAATGAGGTATGTCACGATTAAGTATGGCATTTTGATGATGTTTATGCATTTTAATATCATGGAAAACATTATTATGAGGTTTAGAGACACTCACAAATGTCTTATATTACTGGTTCAAGTGTTAGACTTGGTTTTTAGGTTTGTTCTTAAACCTAGTCCTTGAGAAAGCATGCTCTAATGAAGTAGAGTTGTTATTTATGAGTACATTTGAGCAACATTTAGGATTATAGAATTTCTAGGAGGTTGATACAAAGGTGTGGTCCAAATTTTAGGTCCTAGTGTTGAATATTTTGCAAGATATGTCATTTTTACTCTTACCGAGTTTGTGGAAGTGAGAAACCAAGGTCAAATTTGACTTTCTGATGCTCATTGGAAAGTGAAATATTTACATGATGGTCTAATATATTAATGGTAATTAGGGAAGAGTCGTAACTTGATTTTTGTGGAATTATTTTAGAAATTAAGGCCTAGACATTTATGAACAATCGTTAAGAAGCTAAATTGGTTTTAAACCCTTCTAAAACCCTAAGTCTATACAGATGGAAGATATATTTTTGGAAATGAACCATAATGGATTGTTTATGTAATTTTGATTATTGGAGGTTATAGAGGACTCCTCAATATTTATCCAGGTGAAAGTTAGGTGTTTTGGTTGTGTGTGGACCCCACTCAAATTTGTAAGTTTATGAAGAATTTCATTTTTCTCCAAAGTTTTCCATTAGAAATATTATCTAATTTATTTTTAAGGAAGTATGGGAGTTTTTACACATTCCAAAGGTGGTTTTAGATCATATTTTTGACCTCAAGAGGTCTCAGTAAAATCTCATTTTACAAGATTGGTTTTGGGGTAGTTCTAGGTAGTTTCAAGTGACCTGGTTGTAGAAGATTTTTGGAGGTTTCTTCAGTATGTTTTGTGGCATGGTTTGATTTAGGTGATGACCTTTTGGTCATTATATTTCTATTTTTATATTACACTTTCATGGTTGAGGTGATTTTATGAGAGTTTGAGCCTCATCTCTGAAGACTAGTTTTGTAGGTCTTAAACCTTGTGTGGTTGATTGCTCCAAATGGCGGCGTACTTTCATTTTGTGATGATGAAAAGGTGTAGGATATTTTTAAGGTTTATAGTAGGATTAGGAAACATTTTAAAGTTATTTTTGATGTTTGGTGAAGATGGTTTTTCTCTAGAACTTTTAGTTTTGGCAAGTAAGCCTTTTGAGTGCATTAGGGCTTCTTGAGTCCTAAAGGAGAGTTTTTGGTATGAAGATGATATTGCCGATCTATATGGTCCATTGTGTGATTTTTATAGGATGTCATCATGATGTTTTAATTTAATTTTTCCTATGATGGCTTACCTACATGTGTTAGGATCATAAGTTAGGTATATAAGCAAGTTAAGAAGGCTTATTTTGTGTTGTTGTTGTTGAGGGGTTAGATAAAATGTAACCTAGAGGGATTTTTGAAGGTGTAAGAGGTCTTTGTGACATTAAAGAGATATTTAAGAGCATGATATGAGGTTATAGTGAGAGATCAGATATGGGTGAGCTAGGTCAGATGACCTAATCAACTTGAAGGAAGAAGTTCTTGAGCAAGGAAGGCTAGAAGGCAATTTTGAGAAAGATAGAGAGAAGGTGAGATAAATTGGTTTCATCATCAATGGTTGGGGAAACATTTTGGATATGAAAAAAATTCAGGTGGATTTGGTTGGTGTTGAGTCATCTAGGGGGTTGGTGCCTCCTTGTAGGGTTGGTGCTCTACTAAATCTAGGGGTTGGTGCTCCTTGTGGGGTTAATGCCTCACTAAACCTAGGGGTTGGTGTTCCTTGTTAGGCTGTTTCTCACTTAAATTTGAAACATGGTTATAATAAAAAACAATTCAGTTGTTTTTCTTCCCCTTGAGTTTTTCCCATTTAAATTTGGCGTATTATTGTGTTCTCATGGTGCATGCTCATGTGTCTCGATTAATAATTGATTAAATCTATATGTTATTTAATATTTGATGAATGCATTGAATGGTTGATGGATGTTGATGTTTAAGAGAATGAAGTTTTTAATGTCCCACTAATTCACCCTCATTGGTTGTACTTATAACAAGATTTAACACCTTTTACACCGTAGTTCATTAGATTACAATGTATGGATCTTCTCGCGGCTGGTGTTTGCTTCTTCTAACTCAGTCTCAAATTTGGTAGTGAGATTCCTCAAGTCACCTATTTATTTCTTGATCTTTTCCCTTTAATCAGTGGATTTTTCCCCTATATTTTCAAATTCTTCCAAGAGTTTGTTAGGTAAAAGAATTTACTAGGTAATATTACATTGTATTTACCATAGGTGACTAGATTGTTACCGTGTGTTATTATTTAGTGACTGTGATTATTTTTTTATATGGTTAGTGTTTTCCATTTTTGCACCTTTGTAAAAATTGAACAACTTGAGAAGCTACAGGTTATGGAATGAAGGCCGCGGAGAATTCTAAGAATGTCGCCAAAGTCAAAAGATGTGGAAAAAAGAAAAATGAAAAGCCACGGAATAAGGAAAACATATCTACGGATGTTAACATAAATAATCACTACATTGAATTCCACGGGATAAAGTGAAGAGAAAATAAATCCACGGAGGTCAAAATTCACGCAACACTAAAACAAGAAACCATGTATCAAAGGAAAACAATAGTTTTCCACAGGAAGATGAAATACATATAACCTTCAATTTGATGATCAAATCCTTACAAATATGATACTATTTGAAGGAATCTTGACCTCCTCTATGTGATAAAAATCATATTTCATGAATTTAATGGAGGTAGGTGGGTGAAGGAAAGAAGGCGTCTACAACATGTAAAAATTCTATTCTAGATGGCTCAACCACTAGAATTAAATGTAGTATGGGTGTCATTCCTTCTTTAACAAGGAAAATGGTGTGGGGAAGTGAATTTTCAGAACAATAAGATCTTCTGAGAAAATTAAATAAAGGTGGTTGGCTGGGAAAAGGGGAATTTGAATTTCCCTCTCTTTTCTCTCCTCTCCTTCTTCTAATTTTCTATATATTGTAAAGTGATGCCTAGTTTTAATGTTGGATATTTTGGGAATGCAAGGGCATCATTCTATGTTGCACAAGTATTCTAAGGGTTGCATGCCTTGGACTCGAATTTTGTAAATATTTTTCATCCTCCTCATGTATCGTGATGGTCTATGCATGACCTTTAAGTAATAAAATATTTGGTTTTATGGCTCATCTCTACCTTAGCTATTGTTTTATTACATTTCATTTCCTTTCATTCATTCATAAGTGGGTTGTGCATGTTGTTGCAAAATTCATGTCTATTGTGCATCGTAAAAATGGGATTCTGGACGTGGTTTTGAACTATGGCTCTCATTACACCATTTTCATCATTGTTTTTACCCATTTTCTCCCTTTCTGAAGTATTTATCCCCTTATTTTTGGTGTTATCACCTTCTCTAGATTAGGTTTATGTTTTATGCATCTCTTTCTCACCCTAGTCCCTTGGAAAGCTAGAGTAGAGTAGATAGTTGCATTTTAAGTCCTAGGATTAGTTTAGCATAAGGAGTAAGTAGAGAAGATGACCTTCTCTCGGATGTCTATCTCAATTCGAGTCCCAAAACTTGGAGACAATCCCATGTTGTCTCAAATCTTGAATTATCTATGATTCGGGCATGAGTGCAAATTTGAGCTCCAACAGCTTAGTATATGTCACATCCCAAAAATTAGTCATTTATTAATTTGATAATTTGGAGAACTCGAGAGGCGATGATCACCATAGAGATAATATGTTTTTGATTTATTGATCTTGCTTAATTAGAATTGTGATATGTTTTGGATAAAATAATTTATCTTCAATAACTAAACAATTTTTTAAATATTATTAAATAATGAAATTAAGTTATTGATTATTGTTTAAAATAACATGTTATTTTTATTTATAGATAGTTGATTTATTGTTTTCGACATGTAATACACTCGGGTATTGTTATTTGTGCATGTGCGAGTTGTTCTCAAGAGATGACAAATGACATCATTAGAGAGAGAAGAAAATATTTTGTCATGGGTATCACGAGACAAAATTACATGTGTATGTTAGTGCTCAAACTCGGTCAAACCATAAGTTAGCCAATAGAACCTATTCATTATTATGACTCACAAATCCTTTAGTCATTACGTCCTTTAGGGGTTTGTAATAACGTCAATATTTTATTTGCAAATAATAAAACTAATAATATTATTATTGTTAACAATGTCATATTACAATATTCGGTTGGAATCTAAGTCTACTCATTTAGGCAATAACACTAATAGATGCATTGCTTTTCATTACGATAAAAAATCCTTTGTAATTATCCAATTACTAGTTTACGTAATTGGAGATTGAATCAAATTTTAAAAAATAAATAATGATAACCATTTCATTAAAATAATTATGGAAAGTACTTAATTTAGAAAAGAATATGTATATATATATATATATATATATAATATAAAAGAAAAAGGTATATAATACTCCATTTAATGCATGGATGCATTTATGGGGAAAGAAAAATATTTAAAGGTAAATAAGGAGATAACAAATAAATAAAAAAGGGTTGAACTTTAACACTAAGTGGAGTAAAACTAAATATCTTCCTCCCACACGAATAATAAAAATTAAGTTAAGTAAAAAAAGTAACCATTCACTTGGGCACCCAACTTGCCTACATGGCATCTCTATAAGCATGCATGAATGAAATTTAAAAATAAATTAAAGGGGTATCTATAGAGCCTCAAGGGAAAAAGTTTCATGCAAAATATCTTTGATAGGAAACAAACTTGATATTGGAGGAGGGGATGGATATTATTTTAGGAATTTTTGGAAAGGAACAATGGTAATGAATAGGGGAAATGAAACAAATAAAAAAATTAAGAACACTAGAAAAAAAGAGGAGGGAAGTGTCACACCCCACATTTTCATTTTATTTTTCACAAGAATAAGTTGTAATGAATAAATAATTTACGAATTCTAGGACTATGAATATTATGTACCTCACTTGTAGCTATACATACATACATGTATCCCAAAAATATATACATACTTATGCATAGTTATACCCGTGACATCAAAACTGTACTCTTCGACATGCATTTGTGGATTGCCTAATATTGTAACTTATTTTTTGTTGTCTTTGTTTGTATGATTCTACTTTACCTAGCTTGTTGTAGATAATGATTTGGAAATGTTGACAAATCTATACATGGTTGTATTTGTATTATTTCGGTGCTAAGAAATAATGATTACTATTTTGATTTATGAATAACCATTCTAATGTTTGAATACATCGGTCAAGGACCATAATGCATTATGAAGGTCTTCATTACAATGCTTTGGAAATGTTTCTGGTCTATGACAAGGTAAATGATTTTTTTATAACCAACTTATCATTTAATTTGTTAATGATATTGATAATTGATATCAAACTATATTTGTTTGTGATTTTAAAATGATTAAGGTAATGTTGATTACTATGTCAAACTTAATATTTAAATTGTGGACCTAAAATGGTCTTAGACCATAAGGTGGTGGCATTAATATTGTTTGATTTATAATGAAGGCAAGGTAATGCTATTATGGTTGTGATTTATAAAGGTCTAAGACCCCAAAACATATTTTTAATGTTTAATAAAAATGGTATTTGACCATACTCTATTATCATTTTTTAATGTTTAATGATTAGAACTCGTCGTTGTGAATACATACAACATTAGAAATTTGATTATTTATTAGAGGTCTTAAACCAAACGTATTCTCGCCATGAAAAATGGATAATGGCTAGAATTTGGGTATTTGATTCTCTATGGCAAATATCTCATGATGCAACTTTGGTTATTATTTAAGTTTTAATAATCGGGACCATTTGTTAACTCCATGTAATTTTCAAGGAATTAACAAAGTGGTGAATTTCAATAAACCACTACGTGACACCTCAAAGAATTAATAACAGCTAATTAGTACATGGTTTTAGAAACCGTGAAGCTTCTAGGAGAAGCTATTGCATGCAACTTAGAATTTCATTTTAAATTTGGTTTATTGTTTGTTCCATCTCTCCCTTTAGCGAGCTATGTAAGGTGGTGCAAGGGTTGTTAGTTGAGCTATTTTTATATTTTTTTTTGCTAAAAATAAATTCTATCTACTATGGGATCAATGGTGTTGAGGTTATATAGGAGTGTGGATGTTTTTGAGATTTTTTGTTTTCTTTTCATCGAGATTTGATCAGTAAGAAAATAAGAAAATTTGTTGATATTTTCAAGTTACTAGGCATGGTTATCGACTCCCTTTATTGTTGTTTTATTTCGAATTGGATGGATGTTGAGGAGTTAGTTTATTTCTTGATCTGTGTGATCTTTTCATTTGAAAATCAATGGAAAACATAGAATAAATATTCTTAAACCATTCTTATTATCTGGGTATTTGTTGAAAGTGGAAATGAATATCATTTTTCTTATTTGGGTGTCTTTGGAAAATATGAAAACAAGATTTCCTTATGGATATATGATTTTGGGTTGTATTATTGATTCACACGATTATTTGAAACTTGATATGGATTCATTTGGAAAATAGGAACTTGGAACGTTTTATTATTTTGGTAAACTAATTAAAAAACATTTATCTCTAATAGGAATCCTTGAAATAGGTAAATTTCTAGGGTATTTTATTATGGGTTGAGTTTGAAAATGCTTTTCTTGATTGCATGCATTAAAATATATGTTATAAAGATAAAAAGGTATGGAAATGTTGCGTGATGAGAATTTTGGGTTTATATTATAGAATTTTTATTCCAATATTAAGATGCTTGAATAGACTCTCTGATAATATAAATATATAATCCCTCAGATCAATTCTCGGTACAAGTCTACTATGGGATTTTTGTTATAAAAAAATTACTCTATTTATTTTGACATTTGTAAGTCAACCCAATCTCAATATGATATCATTTATGTAGGATTTAAGTGATAAGGACATTAGTTAAATTATTTATTTGATTTTAATGTTTATCTGAAGCTCCGTGGATTGGTCATAGTAGAACCCTTGTTGAAACCTTGTGCTTATATGTAGTTAAAAATGAATAATTTCCTTCTTCTTTTTGGTGTTGAACCTTGTTGCATTGGCTGGTGTTGTTATTTATGTTGCATGGCATTGATGTAAAAGGATGAGTGAAATGGCATGCATATAGGTGTCTATCAGGTGGTGCACAATGATTCAAGTTGGGTCTTGGAGTCTTCATGATGGTTTCAGGGTGGTCTCAGAGTGCTACAAGCTTAAACACCGAGGTGGTTGTCTATTGAAGGTAGAGTGCAAGTTGGTATGGATGGATCAAAGATTCTACATGTAATTTATGGTGGCACTAGCATGGGAAATATCTCTTTTAGTGAGTTTCAGTCATGTGGTAGTATTCTCGGTTGAAACTAGCTCATTCAAAGCCAAATTCTAGATCTTAATGAGGTGTGAAATATTGATACAAGCCACAAAAATACCATGTAAGAATGTGAGGATATTAGGGATGTTTTCTATGACATGTATGAGAAACAAAAAGTTCTATTTAAGCTTCGGAGGAAAAATTTAAAAGTTCTCCAAAGTTATCTTTGAGGACTAGCAGTCATGTTGAGGTAAATGAGATAGGTATGAGATGTATAAGAAAATATATGGCTAACCAACCTATGGAGAGTGTATAGGGGTTTTTAGTTCTTCATTCCAAATTTCATCAAGTTTTGAAGAATTATGTGGAAGTTATGTAAGTTTTCCTAAGATTGGCTTCTTAAGGAATGTAATTTGAGCACCCTATCTTTTTAGCACCCAAGAAAAAAATATGGATCCTTATTCAGATAAATCATAGAAGTAATTTTTGTAGATAACTCTAATCCTGAAGTACTTTAAATTTTTTGAGGAAAATTGGTTAAGAATTAGAGAAGTTATGAGCATTCTACTAACATGTTTTCTCTCTCCTTAGGCTTGCTTCTTGAAGTGTTAGAGATGAAATGAGTCATTTTGGTTTCTTGTCAAGTTTGTGAAGTGATTCAACTACTCAAAACTCAATAAGGTTTTCCCCATGCCATAGTGGTGAAAATTATGGAATTCAAGCATATTCCTTCTAGCTCAGTCCAACTTAGCCTTTGTAAGAGCCTATTCATATAAGAATGAGGATTGAATGGCACTGTCATGATACATTATTCAAAGTTATGTTTGAGAGAGACAATGGTTTTATTTACTTTCTACATATCAACTTGGAGTTGATAGAGAACTTAGTAGGGTCCTGTGATTAGCCTTGGAGCTCAAACACTCCTTCACATTGTCATGTGATGGTTTGTCAAGAAAGTAATATTCAATGGTATGCCTGAAAAATTTATCCTAGAAATATCTCTCGGGCCCCTAAATAGGGTTACCATGATATTTTTGAAGGGTATGTTCCTGTAATGTTATCAAGCTTGAATCCTTGGTTACATGAAATCTCTAATTTCTGATACTTCCTTATGCTTGTTTAAGATACAATGTATCCTCTACGTCAATCCTTCTTGTTAAGATTGTGCTAGTGAATGGTGAAAATTAGGAGTATGACCACAAATTTCTCTTCAAAATCATGGTGTAGGTGGAAAATTTAGTGCTTCACATGTGAATACTAAGGAAAAATGAGAGAAGACTGGGTATGTGCTTGAGAATAGTCAAGATGTGGATTGAATCCCAATCATGCAAGATGGAACCATCGAGATAAAGGTATAAAATGATGTTTAATGTTGTATTATATGCTCCAAGGAGGTCAAGAATGCCTCAATTATCCTCCATGCCAAACCAAAACTGACCAAAAACCATGTAGCATATTTTGAACTCAAAAAGGAATGCTTTGTCATGTTCTTTATACATTGTGCACTATTTTTCCTTTGTTTTGGGAATGATTTGAATGCTTGGAAAAGGTGTAGGGTTTTCCCACGGGTCCACAGGAGGTGGAATTTTAAAATTTCATCTAGAAATGAGAGAGAAATTCTTTTAAATCTGTCAGTGACACGGTGGGAAAAACCCTCTGTCTAGGGTTTGAAGGAGAAAAAATCTTGAAAATAAATTTGGAGCCAATGAAAATTCCAAAAAATTTGAAGATATTTTTTTATGAAGGATATGGTCACGTGGTAAAAATAATCAAATGGTTTCTTCAAGGCATGAAGGATATTTCATTGAGATTTTTCTTGAAAGACACCCTTCATTTCTGTGTAAACATGATAAACTTAGGAAATGCTATATATTTTATGGTTGAACTTAAATACTTTCATACAAAGTGTCTAAATGATAAGGAATGAATCATGCATGTTTAGTTTTATGTCAACTTCATTTGGAGTTATGAAAACTCGTGATAGTGGTGTTCTTAAAGACTAAAATACTTGTCTATTATCTCGGTTGACAATAATGTGTAGAGTTATTTCAACAAGGCCTTAGAGCTATGAAATATGTCTCTTGGAGCATCAAAAGAAGCTTTGGTATATGTCTTAATGTTTCAAATGTCACTTTGTTCAAGTTGTTGCACAAAACCACCGTAATATTGACAAGAGGAGCTAAGTTGTTGTTTGGTATTCTAGTGGAGAAGAAGAGTATTAAGACATTTATTCGAAGAAGATGGGTCAATGGAGAAGTTTAAGAACCTTTGATAAGTTAAAAACTCATGATTTCCTCCTCCATCTTGAAATAATAAGGTGAAGAGCACATGTCTCGTGGTCAAAAGCAATAGTCCAAAAGGCATAAAATTGAAAAATCATAAAGAATTTGAAAATATTACCTCCATGTGAGATGAGCTCGAGCTGGTAAGAGTTGAATTGTGTAATGTGGCTTTTAGTATAGAATCTAAAAAGAAAAGAAAATTTCTTTGATTTTTGAATACATAAAAGAAAACAATGAAAATGATATATGTGAAAGATACAATGTGTGATGAATAAAAAAATGAATAGTGAAAGGTGAAATTGTCTAATATATGCATATTTTTTTACTAAGACAAGTTTTGAAAATTTTGGAAATTGAATTTAAGCTTATAAAACATTCATGATTGTTTTAGGTATTGAATTGTGAAGAATGAATATGGCATTGAGTTTGTAAGCCAAAAAGATTGAGTGTTTTAGATTGAAATTTAGATGAAATTGTAGGTGAAATAAGAATGTAAGTTTGCAAATGTAGGGTCACAATCGGTGTCTTGAAACCTAGTTGAAGAGTGATCAGTTTTTGTAAACACTAAGTTATAGCTCAGTATAATCAGAAATTTGTAGCTTTCTTGCAAGTTTTAGCTTGCTATTGATCAAGTTGTAGCTTCATCAGTTGAGTCATATCTCAACACTCTTATAGCAATTGAGTAAAATGTTCTTTGGTTCAGTGGGTTTTTTTCCCAATTTAGGTTTCCCACTTAAAATTTTTGTCTCTCTCTTGTGTGTGATTACTATTTCATTTGATGTGTGTTATTGCTTAATTAGAAATATGATTGAAGGTTGAATTAGATAAAAATTTGAATTCAACACTGATTCACCCACCCTCTCAGTGTTCTAGTTTCTAACAATTAGTATCGTAGCTTGGCCATGGCGTGATAAGTTTAACAACTCAAGGGAGATCCAGACAATCCATCAATGGAAAGAAATAAATCAGCTAGTGGTTTTTCTACTTCCAAATCACCCCTGTTTAATGGATCAAACTATGCCTTTTGGGGTTTAAGAATAAATAATTACCTAATCTCACTTGGGTTTGATATATGGAAATTAGTTGATAGTGGCTACACCATTCCAGCTACACCTCTTATTGATGCAACATAAAAGAGAGAAAGTGAAAAATATTCCAAGGCCATGAATGCAATTATTTGTGGGTTGGCTGAAGATGAGTTCATAAATGTCATGGCATGTACTACAAATAAATAATGTGGGAAAAATTGAAGGAGATATGTGAAGGAGATAGTAAGGTAAACTAGTCCAAGTTATAAAATTACCATGCACAGTTTGAAGGCATGAAAATGAAGGAAGGTGAGAATGTTGCCTCATACTTACAGAGAATGGATGAAGTTATAAATCTAATTAGAGGATTAGGAGAGAAAATATAAGAGAGTGTGGTTGTAATAAAGGTTTCCATATCCTTATCCATAAAATTTTCTTCCAAGGTGTTAGCCGTAGAGGAAGCCAAAGACTTAACCACCTTGAAAATGGATGATCTTCATGGAATATTAATTGCATATGAGATGAGAATCAATGACTCAAAGTCAAGTAAAGAAAGATGAAATCTTCAAGGCTGATAAAGAATCACAAGGAAAGAAGAAAAAAGTTGAGTCTGATATGGAAATAGATAATGAGAAGGTGGAAGTCATGTTTGTAAGGAAGATGAAAAGAGGTTCAGGTAAGTACAAAATAAATCTTCCATTTAAATGTTTCAATTGGTGCCAAGTTGGTAATTTTTCCTCAAAATTTCCAAACAAACACAAGGGGGACCAAAATGATGAAGAATACTCTCAAAAGAATAAGAAATTTAAGAAGCAAGGAGGAAAGAAGAAATACTTCAAAAAAAGGAATAATTTCTACACATAATAAGGATCAAGCTCTTCTTAGTAAAGTGATTCCATCAGCTTTGAGAGTGATGATGAAGGGACTCAAGTTGGAAACTTTTTCATGGCGAAAGTGGAAGTGTATGCTGTAAGTAAATCAAAAGGAAACATTTAGATTGAATATGAAAGCTTAGATGAAGAAGAAGCAGAGGTTAATCATTGTTGAGCATAGAAAATTGACTAAGTCCCAAGAACAAGGATTTCATGTGGGAGAAAGGATCTTGAGTATACATGTGTGTAGAGGACAAGATTTGCGCACCGAGGACATACAAGGAAGGATTTATCGTAGAAGGAGCTAACACTTGTCGGGTTTTGGAATGAAGATCTAAAGATCGACATGGAGTGTAGAGCACGTCTTCTAGAATACTTGAAAGACACATAAAGGCTATTTTTGGATTTTGGGAAGACTAAATGACACATATAGTCTAGGGCTAATAATATGATCTGAAATAAGAGTTAACTAAAGAAGATCTATTGTTAGATATCTTACATGCTCTTTGTATTTAGCTTTGTCGCGGCACATGGCTATTATTAGAATGTGGCCTATTTTTGAAAGGTGCATAGAAATGAAGGGAAAGTCCCACCCCTATAAATATATATTGATTTTCATAGTTTAGGGATCCATTGTTATTATAGTGTTATGATGTGAGTTTGTTAGCGTGCATGACTATGGAGACTGCGATAAATATGTATGAAGCTTCGTGTTTTGATGTGATTAATAGAATGGATATTATTGCTTGGATATTGGTGTTGCATGTAATCGAGCATGGATCTCGAATGGTAAATCTGATTATTGTAATTTTTTAGTTATTATTTCATATGGTTAAGATCTATATCTAGTTTATACATTGTGGAATACTTAATTATCTATTATGGATCTAAAATATATGAGCAATCATGCTATCAACTTGAACAATATTCTATAAAGAGGGACCTAGTACCCTTGTGTGCTTTGGGTGAGTGCTCAATTTAGGATGAGTGATGTGTCAGCATGCCTTGGGTTGTTGGTGGTAAAATCTAGGCTACATTTTTGTTCCATTACTGAGACCTCTTTTCTAGTTATCTGGTAGGATGTTGCATAATGAAGACGTATCGATTGACCTTGGTCAGTATTGAAGATTGGTTAGAGGATATAGTGGAAGAGTATGCTCACAAATTTATCACTAGACCTAAATGTAATACATGTGTGTAGGTTGAACAACACATGTATCATGAGATGTATTTAAAGTTCTTTGCCTACTTCCCTATAGAGCTATATGAGTGGTTGGAGCTTATGTGTCTAAGAGGAATTGGAGGTTTTACACACTTGTATCGACATAGGAGGAATTCTAGGCCTTGTATGATGCATATATGATTTATATGCATGTTGTGGATCATTGGTTCCATGGTGTTATAAACAAACATACAACTGGAATATGTCGTTTCTACGTACTCTTGTCCAGAGGTTACTTGAGTTCTAGTTTTGCATGAGCCCATAGGATCATATTTGTGTGGCCTTTCATTGGCGATTAAGATCTTGATTGTTACCCTATATTTGGAAGAGAAATCTATGGCTAGCTAAACCCCACCAAGCATGGGGAAGGAGTAGATGTGGTGAAAGATAATGGATCTAGTGGAAGAAAGACAAAGAGAAGAAAGAAATCATAATTTTAATGAAGCATGTGAGAGGGACTTAGTAAAGTAGTGAGAGATCACGAAAGCATGGTGTTGTGGAGAGATATGGCTCATGAAGGATTTAGAGCTCACATAGAAGATGTGGAGCCAAAGCATCTGGAACTCCCTCATTTGGGAAAACATGGTATACAACCTTCTTTGGATTCAGATGAAGGTGTGTATGAAGAAAGAGTATGGACCGCGAGCAAGCATTTGAACGTACTCTAGCGACCTAGCCCTTGCACTTGGTTTTCCAAATTCTACAATAGTTAACAGCAAGTAGGCTAGTGTGGGCGGTAGAGTTTCATTAAATACGGTGAATTTACATTCAATTTTAGGAGTGAATCAGGTAGCTTATTCATCTATGGTGGCGCATTGTCATCTATTTTATTTGGAGTACTAATTGGAGGTATCTTTTCTCGGCATGTCGTCAATACGTAACATGCACGCATAGAATGTTGGCATAACATTTGGAAGTAGCAAAACTTTGCAGATCGTAGGCATTCAATTTGGCACAACCGTAGAAACACAAGGAAGTGAATCCTCTGGCCCATTTCCTTCCGGAGGAGTAAGATCAAGAGAATCAGGTGGCTTGGGTGCTATTGGATATACTAGTTTTGGGGGTAGAGGAAACACAGGAGGAAATACAAGTTCTAGATCTGGTGGGAAACGTCCACACCAACCTCGAGTAAATTTATATGGAAAATATCTCTTCAACTCCCGAATATGGAGAGATTAAAGATGCAACTGAGCATGTGCATATGTGTGAAATACTATGGTGCGCAAAGGGAATTACAACTCCAGAGCACAAGGCAAGTCAGTTTGTAACTACATTGCATGGGTACATGCATAGTTGGTACATAAATTTTGACCCTGATCAGACTTGTGTAGATTATATAGCACTGCGGGATGCTTTCTTGAAGGAATTTTATATCCTTGAGTTCGATCGAAAAAGAATAATCACATTGAAAGACATTAAGCAAGGCAATATTAAGAGTGTTTAGGAGTATGATTCTCAGTTCAAATCCATTTTTTCCAAGTTATCTTATGACATACACATGAGCCAACATGCTTAGTGGTTCATTGGAGGAATGATCAAACCTTTTAGAAGAGTGCTTTTGTTTAAGACTTACACAAACCCATGTGAAACACTTGAAGCAACTCTACGCGCGAGGAGGTAGGTAGTGTAGACATGGGAGTAAGCCCTTTTTATAATCTTAGATTGTAATAATGGTTAAATAGTTAGAGAAATTATCAGCCAATTTAGCACATGAGACATGTAGTGGCATTTTGTTCACAAAATGTGAAGTAGAGGGGCATACTAAGGATAGTTTTCCTCATAAATCAGTGTGCTCCTTGTTGTTGGAATGTGAGATCTATCACTTGGATCACAATTCAAGTCGGTGCCCATTGTTGTAGTGTGATAAGAAAGAACATGTTATTGCAAGATTTCTAGGTATACCACTCATGATACTAAAGATTACATGTTTATTGATCAAATTTATGATGCCATTGATATTGGTGTGTGAAACACCTGTATTGAAAATAATTCTAAGGAGAAGGGTGAACATCATGATCATGATCACAACGAAGGGTGTTTGAATGGAGGCCATGGTAGAGGACGAGGATACCGTGGAGGATTTAGAAGCCGAGGTCAAGGTGGTGGAATAATTTAGTTTCCTTGTGGAACATGTTATACGTGTGGATCCCCTAATCATTACGACGTGAGTTCCCACGTAACATTATTTGTTCTTTCTGCAAAAAGAACCACAACTATGAAGAATTCCCATACTTTTATGAACACTTGAGTAAAAATCACAAGCATTACAAGGGAATGGGGATGGTTAGATTACAACGCAAATAGAAGATCAATGGATGCCAAAGTTAGCATTAGATCCTGAGTTAGTGCCAGAGAATATTAATACACGCACTTAAGCTGCATGTGCTAGAGAGATTCAAAAGTAGAAGATCTTCATTCCTAAAGAGGAGGTACTTCATGCAAATTATCCAGACCCTATGCATCAAAAGGAGGTTTATCAAGAAACCATGGAGGTGAATAGGAATTTGTAGGGGAGATACAGTGTTTGAAATAACAATCACGAAAGTTAGAATAGAAGAAGGTAGTTGAGCTTCATCAAATAGATGTTGATGATTTAAAGGAGGTTTGCAAGATGATATGCCAAGAGAACATCATTCCTTTATTGGTGAATTGGTTAAAGGGAAACACTATGTGCACTTGAATTGAGCATGAAAGGTATATTTTGCATGCTAACCTTCCTCTTGATAGTTTGGATTATGATAAGGAGATTACTCTAAATGTTGTTATTGATGGATGGCTTTTGAGTAATATCTTGATCGACATAGGTATGGAGGTGAATGTGCTCACCTTGGATACATGGATTCAAATGGGGAGACCACCATTTAAACCATCCTCAAATATGTTGTTTATGGTAAACAAGATAAAAACCATGCCAATTAGAGTATTGAAGGATGCATCTATTACTATACGGGGGCCAAGTTTGCTAGAGACTTTGAGGTACTAGCACTTGTAGAAAGCAGATAATTTTCCATCATTACTTGGGTGCCCTTAGTGTTATGAAAACAACATTGGTTTGCAGCTTTAATAAGGGGTGTATAAGTTTTGAGAATAAGGAAGAGTGTGTCATCATCCCCTTGAAAAAATAGAAATCTAAACCTTACATGGAGCCCTTAAGTGAAAAATATTTAAACAGGATTTATGTGTGCACCATTTGAGATCCAAAAGTTCTTGAGCCATCAAAGGAAGGAGTTATCTAATGGGATGATGCACAATCCATGAGCGATACTACAAGTGTTGCATGTGACAACTGGGCACATGACACTTATGAAATGGTGGGGCATGAATTAAGAAGTGTAGTTAAGCACGTGAATAGACCACATAATATCGTGTGTTTGGGTAGTAACCAGGTACCAAGGTACACTGGTGAAGAAAATCCTGAGATATTCCTACTTGATATGGAATTTTAGTGGGAATTTCAAGTGGAGAAAAGGAATATGCTAGTTTATACTTTGCATAGGACATCGGTGCACCGTGGATGGTTCAAAGGGATAATCTTTTAGAGTGGTGAGAAGTGAGAATCACCTTATCTGCTATATTTCTTTAGATTAATGTACCTAATCGAGATCTATGCATTTAATGATATTGATCCTATTCAACACCACGTTCAATAGTGTGAGAGACTTTGAGACGGAGGGGAAAGAAACACAGAGAAAATATAAATTCTAGATCTCGGTGGTAAAGGTCTACACCAACCTTAGTAAATTTATATGGAAAATATTTCTTCAACTCCCGAATATGGAGGCATTAAAGATGCAGCCAAGCACATGCATGTGTGTGAAATACTATGGTGTGGAAAGGGAATTACAGCTCTAGAGCACAAGGCGCAGTCAGGTTTGAACTACATCAAGTGCGGGGCATGTGCATAGTTGGTACATAAATTTTGACCACGATCAAACTTGTGTAGATTATATAGTCTTTGTGGGATGCTTTCTTGAAGGAATTTTATATCCTTGAGTTTGATCAAGAAAGCATAAGCACGTTGAAAGACATTAAGCGAGGCACTATTGAGAGTGTTCGGGAGTATGAATCTCAATTCAAATCCCTTTTTTCCATGTTATCTTATGACATACACGTGAGCCAACATGCTTAGTGGTTCATTGGAGGAATGATCAAACCTTTTAGAAGAGCACTTTTGCTTAAGACTTACATAGACCCATGTGAAGCACTTGAAGTAGCTCTACATGCTTTGAGGAGGTAGGTAGTGTAGAAACAAGAGTAAGCCCTTTTATAATCTTAGATTGCAGTAATGGATAAATAGTTAGAGAAATTATCAGCCAATTTAGCACATGAGACACGTAGTGGGATTTTTTCATAGAATGTGAAGTAGATGGGCATACTAAGGATAGTTTTACTTGTAAATCAAAGTGTGCTCCTTGTTGTTGGAATGTGAGATCTCGTCACTTGGATCACAATTCATGTTGGTTTCCTTTGTTGTAGTGTGATAAGAAAGAAATTGTCATGTTACTTCAAGATTTGTAGGTATACCACTCATGATACTGAAGATTACATGTTGATTGATCAAATTCATGATTCCATTGATATTGGTGTGTGACAGACCAGCATTGAAAATAATTCTAAGGAGAAGGGTGAACATCATGATCATGATAACAACGAAGGGTATTTGGATGGAAGTGTGGTAGAGGATGAGGATACCATGGAGGATTTAGAAGATGAGGTCAGGGAGGTGGAAGAATTGAGTTTCCTCATGGAACATGTTATACGTTTGGATCCCCTAATCATTACGGCGTGAGTTTCCACAGAACATTATTTGTTCTTTCTGTAGAAAGAACCACAACTATGAAGAATTCCCATATTTGTATGAACACTTGAGTAAAAATCAAAAGCATGATAAGGGAATGGGGATGGTTAGAGTACAACACATTGTAGAAGATCAATGGATGCCAAAGTTAGCGTCAGATCCTAAGTTAGTGCTAGAGAAGATTACCACACGTACTTAAGCCACACGTGCTAGAGAGATTCAAAAGTAGAAGATTTTAATTCCTAAAGAGGAGGTACTTCATACAAAGTATCCAGACCCTATGCATCAAAAGGAGTTTTATCAAGAAACCATGGAGGTGATTAGGAATTTATAGGGTGAGATACATTTTTTGAAAGAAAAATCATGAAGTTTCGAATAGAATAAGGTGGTTGAGCTTCATCAAATAGTTGTTGATGATTTAAAGGAGGTTTAAAAGATGATATGCCAAGAGAACATCATTTATTTATTGGTGAATCAGTTATAGGAAACACTCGCATGCTTTGGAATTGAGCATGACAGACATATTTTGCATGCTAATCTTCATCCTGATAGTTTGGATTATGATAAGGAGATTACTCTAAATGTTGTTGTTGATGGATGGATTTTGAGTAATATCTTGATCAACATAGGCGCAGAGGTGAATGTGCTCACCTTGGATACGTGGATTCAAATGGGGAGACCACCATTACAACCATCCTAAAATATGTTGTTTATGGAAAACAAGACAAAAACCATGCCAATTGGAGTATTGAAGGATGCATCTATTACTATATAGGGGTACTAGTGCTTGTAGAAGCAGATAATTTTCCATCATTACTTGGGCGCCCTTGGTGTTATGCAAACAACATTGATCTGCACTTCAATAAGGGGTATATAAGTTTTGAGAATAAGGAAGAGTGTGTCATTATCCCCTTGAAAAACTAGAAATATTAACTTTACGTGGAGCCCTTAAGTGAAAAATATTTAAACAAAATTTATGTGAGCACCATTTGAGATCCGGAAGTTCTTGAGCCATCAAAGGAAGGAGTTATCCAATGGGATGATGCAAAGTCCATGACCGATACTACAAGTGTTGCATGTGACAACTGGGCACATGACACTTATGAAATGGTGGGGCGTGAATTAAGAAGTGCGCTTAAGTGTGTGAATAGACCACACAATATCGGGTGTTTGGGTAGTAGCCAGTACCGGTACATTGGTGATGAAAATCCTTAGATATTCCTACTTGATATGGAATTTTAGTGGGAATTTCAAGTGGAGAAAATGAATATGCTAGTTTATACTTTGCACGGACATCATTGCATCGGTGGATGGTTCAAAGGGATAATATTTTAGAGTGGAAAGAAGTGAGAATCACATTATCTCGCTATATTTCTTCGAGTAATGCATCTACTCGATCTCGTACATTTCATGGTAATGATCCTATTCAAAACCACGTTCAATAGTGTGAGAGAATCTGGACAGAGGGAAAGGAAGCTTTAAAACCTTTTTTGTGGGTGCACAAACTCTATTTCACCTTGCGAGGTTGCGAGCGAGCATGGTATATCTATGCAAAGTTGAATCGAGAGATTGGAAATTAGCCAAAACTAACTGTAGGTATGAATCAAACCTTTGAATATGTTTCCACTAAAACTTTGGTGAATGAGGTGTCACAGGTTATGATGTGATTAACTATGGGAGATAGTGCAAAGGTTGAGGAGATCCTTCAGAATTTGTTGTATAAGTCGAACTCGGAGGCATATTTAGAAGAAGACAAGATAGATGTAAAATATTTTGGGCACACCTCCTAGAAAGAGAAAGGGTAAGATAGTCTATATAGTTGATGATAAAGAAGTTGAAAATCTAGATGTTGAGCACACAAAGGGTACACATGAGGTCTTAGACAATGAAAATTGAAAGGGGCACACCTACCATGATCTCATGAAAACTAATAAGGTCAACATTGGAATAGAGGATGAACCTAAGGAGGCCATCATAGGAGATTATTGGTCTGCCTTTGAAGTTGCTAAGATCATTGAATTAGTGTGTGACTTCCATGACCTATTCCCTAGGGGCTATCATGAGTTGAAAGGATTACATGAATCATTGGATGAGATGAGAATAAAGCTGAAAGAAGGTACATGCCTGATTAGGAAAATGCCTTACAGGATGAATCCTAACTTGCATGTCAAGGTGAAGGAAGAAATTGACAAAATGTTGAATTCTGGGATCATTGAGCCCATCAAGGAGTCAGAATGGGTGATCCCTATGGTGATCAATATTAAGAAAGATGGAAGAATAATAATTTGTGTGGATTATAAGGAATTAAATGATGCATGTATGATTATCCCTTTCCCACACCCTTTACTGAAGAAATCTTGGAAGATGTCGCAGGGCACGAGATCTACTCCTTCAATGATGGATTTACTGGATATCATCAGGTGGGGATAGAAAAAGAGGTTTAAGAGAAGAAAAATTTCACCACTAAGTGGATAATTTTTACATACACAATTTTTCCCTTTGGATTAAAGAATGTGCCTGCAGTATTTCCGCACATAGTTGTACAAGCGTTCCAAGATTTTATCCATAAGTTCATGCACATGTATCTCGATGATTGGATAGTCTATGGGCTTATGAAGGATCATTGTGATAACTTAAGGCTCATGTTTGAGAGATGTTGGTAGTTGATCATCTATTTAAACATTAAGAAGTGCGTGTTTGCCACACCCTTTAGAATTTTGTTGGGACACATCATCTGTAAGGAAGGCTTGTTAGTAGATCCTACTAAGGTTATTGTCATTTTGGGCTTAGAGGAACCTACTAACCAAAGCGAGGTGCGTGGATTCTTGGGGCACATAGGATATTATAGAAATTTTATCAAAGGTTATGCCAAGATCATTGTGCCCTTAGAGGAATTATTGAAAGGTAAAGGCAAGTTCTATTATAGTGACGCATAACAACATGCATTTGAGACATTGAAGGAAAGGCTTACTACAATTCCTATTTTGCACTTTCCTTCATGGAATAATCCTTTTCACATTCATGTAGACACTTTTGGCATGACCATTGGCATGGTATTAGCCTATCATGGAGAAGGGATTATTGATCATCCTATTTGATTTGAGAGTAGGAAGTTGACTCTAGTAGAAAAAAATTACAACACTATAGAGTGTGAGGCCATGTCTATGATCTACTGTTACATGAGTTTTGAAAATATTTTATTACTACCCCATTCATCTTTTATACAAACCATGTGGCATTGAAGTACTTAGTAAACAAGCCCGTCTTGCGAGGGGCATATATGCCATGGATTTTGTTATTTTAGGAATTTAACTTTATAATGGTTGTTAAGCCGAGCAAGAGAAATTATAGTCCGAACATCTATGATGGATTCAATCAGGAGAGGACATATATAGCATTGAGGATACACTCCCAAATGCACAGCTTAATCGATTGAACCATGCACTCTTAGATTTAGAGGATATTGTTGTCTTTTTACACACAGGTGTGGAACATGAGGGAATGAATACATTGGAGAAGAAATAACTTGTCATTTGTGCTTCACATTACATGTTGATCAGTGGAGACTTATAAAAATTAGGTCGAGATGAATTTTTCACCGGTGTGTACTTGAGCATGAGTGGGAAGAAATTATGGAGGAGGCTCATGATGACATTGCAAGTGGAAACTATGCGGGGGGATGTATTGTGAACAAGATTCTACTAGCTAGTCTATGGTGGGAAACATTATATGAGGATTGTAAAGAATATTATAAGGAATGTGACCATTGTCAATGCCTTGGAAAGCCTAAGCATATAGATGAGATTCCTTTGAGGCCAATTGCTAGTGCAGAACATTTTGAGAAGTGGGTAATTGAATTTATGGGTCTTATTATCCAATTTTTCCCTCGGCAAAATTGGACAATCAAGACCCCACAAAGAGAAAGTGAGGGATTGATTCGGCCAGAGAAGACCAAATTTTGGGATTGGCTGAATAAGTTGAAGAGGACCAAACATATTATAGAGGAACTTAAGAGTTTGAGCTAGTTTAGGAAATGAAGAAATTTTGAAGTCTAAAATTTAGACTTCAGAGGTGTGGTCATTCAGAGGTAGGCTGAAGAAAAATTCAGGGACTTTGTATAAAGAAGCATGAAAAAGGAGCGGGAAGTCTGAAACCCAAAGTCCAAAATTAAGACTTCGGTCTTTCAAGATTTTAGAGGTTTCATGTGTCGGGCCAATAATCAAAACCTTAAAACCCGAAGTCTTTAAACTTTTAAACACAAGTCCCGAAACCCTGAAACCCAAAGTCCCGAAACCCCAAAATCTGAATTCTCAAAAACACCAAAACTGAAGTGTCAAAAAACCCCGAAAACCTAAAGGTCCAAAACCTAAAGTCCAAATTTTATACTTTAGGGGTTCAGAATTTTGAGGTTTCACAAGCTCGAGTGATGAACAATAATATAGATCTCTCAAGCGCAAATGCCAAAAGTCCCAAATCCTGAAAGTTTGAAATTTCATATTTCAGAGGTTGTGATGTAAGTTCAGAGTCTGAAAAAATAGAGCCAACCACTTCACATTTATAATAGTATGGCACGTTCATCTTCAGATGGCCATAAATTTTGAATGGAAGCTCAGATTTGCACAAAATTGGACTTTTTGGAAATCTCTCAATGTCCTCTACACAAAAAAATGGGTTTCTTAATTTTAATAAATTTAAGTATTCCAAAATGTGGAAGTACAGTCCACCATTTTAGAGGAGTGGTTTTAGATTTCTCACCTACCAGAATGATGAGGTATGGGCTTCTTTTCTTCCCCAACAAGCAAGGTACAATGGAGTATGGGATTTGCAGACTTTCCCATCACTCCCATAAGGACAATGATGGATTTTGTAAGAGATTGGAGTGCATTTTCAAATTTATTCTCTCTCTCTCCTCATTTTCTTCCTCTATAAATTGTAAGGGGTTTACATGTGCATGGGTTGATCTTTCTTCTCCCATGCACCCCATTTCTTCTTGGGGCTCTAAGCCTTCCTCCAAACACTATAATGGCTTCATGCCTTTCTCCCACATGCAATGTACTATGTATACTTCATGAGCAATAAAATTATGTTTTGTGTTAGTTGTTTTAACCTTTGCATGATTTTTGTGTCTCTCTTACCTCTCATTGCAACAGGGTGTTATGTGCATATTTCATAGTTATTGCAGGATATGGGTGTTTTGTGTTTATCAAGAATGAAGATTGTTTATATTTCGGGTTTGTGTTGTAGTTTTCTAACCTTCCCTTAATACATTGGTGGAACTTGGGTTTGTGTTGCATTTTCCAACCTCCTCAGGATTCACCCTTTCTCCATTTTGCAGGGTTGGGAAGAGTGATTAACACTCCTTTCTTGGTGTATCACCACTCATAGTGTAGGTTTATTTCATGCAATCCTTCTTTCCCTGTCCCCTTGGAAGCATTAGATTAGGATTAGTTAGTAGTTTTACTTGTATTAGGAGTAGTTAGTGACAGGTAGGTTAGGAGCAGAATCGGCCTTCTCTCGGAGAGTTGTCTGATTCGCAAGGTCCCACACTTCACGAAAAATCCATCTTGTGTAATCACACCGAATGCCCCATCTCAAATAAGGGAAATTCGAGGATGATGTGATTCGCATCAACAGTCCTATTTCCCCATCCACGTGCAAGACTGGATCACATACATTATAACTTGTACAGATTATCTTACAAGGTGGGAAGAAGCGAGAACCTACAAAGGATTACACAAGAGCTATGACAATAAGGTTCATATGGGAAAACATTATCAGCAGGTATGGATTCCCTTTAAGTTTAACAAGTGATAAGGGTACTAATTTTCTCAATGAGACCATCAGAATACTATTAGATGAGTTTATGGTTGCACACCATAAAACAAAACCCTATCATCCTCAAGAAAATGGAATTTGTGAGGCCTTCAACAAGATATTGAGGCATACCTTGACTAATATTTGTGATATTGGAAGGAAAGATTGGGATGATAAAGTCTCTATTTTACTTTGGGCATCCAAGAAAACCTACAAGAGGTTGAATAAGGACACACCATTTCAGTTGGTGTTTGGTGCAGAGGTTGTTCTACCAATGGAATTCATGTTACCATCTTTGTGTATTGCATGCACAATAGGTTTGGTAAATAAACAAGCACTTGAGGAACATATTGAAAAACTAATATAGATACATGAAAGGTTTGTTATAGCCACATGGAATTAGAAGAAATAAAATGTCGGGAAAAAGGCATGGCACAATAGACACATAAAGTATAAGAAACTTGAAGTTGGGAAGATGGTACTTTTGTATGATTCAAAAATTTTATGTCACCCTAGAAAGCTTAAATTGCATTGGTTGGGACTGTATGTTATAACTTATATACTTGCTTTAGGTGCTTTCTAGTTAGAGGCACTAGACAAAACATGGTTACCTTGTTAATTCAATAGGAGTAGGCTGAAGCCATACTATAAATAAGTATTCTTGGTGTTCGTAATAAGGCAGTATTGCCACTTAGAGTATATTTCCTTAATTATTTTATTTATATGTGTTTCCTTCATCTTCGTTATGCTTTGTCAATTTAGTTCAGTGTTTTGTGTAATAAGCACACCTACACACTAGAAGCTGATTACTATCTAAGTGTTTCATGTGTAGAGGACCACACATACCCTTAGTGTGGGGTAGGGTTCAAATAGAAACATGTGTATAAAGGTTAATGTTGTTAAAATGGCTGAGGAAAAATAAAAGCATGCCAAAAATCCTATATATCAAAAGGGAACATGTGGCGGTGGTGATAATGTTTATCATAATATAACAAGGTGTCATGTAAGATGGTGATAATAAGGATGATGCTAAGAAAAAAATCAAAGTACAAAGTGTTTAACACACGAGCAACATGAGGTATACATTGAAAAGGAAAACTACTTGGTATAGGATGTAGTGGTTGATGTACTTTGACGATGGGAGCGCACATAAGGAGGTATGTGGTCAGTATAGTTTTGCAAACCAAAAGGTTGCTTGGGTTATGCATAATTGTGTGTGTGGAGGAAACACACTTGGAAAGTATGAATTTGTCATGACAATACGATGGTAGGTGGCATGGTAATTAATGTGGTGAAAAGTGAAAAACTATAAAAAAAAATGGAGTCGAGGTAAGTTATTTTTACCTTGCCATAAATTATGAAAGAGCTCTTGCAAACTAGGGCATCCTTGCAAGTTGGTGTGAACAATCGATTATGAAGAATGAAAATTGTGAACCGATTGTAGAAGAGACATGGCCATGCAAAAAACAAGTTTGTGAAAAGATTATGCGGGTTTGGATGGTGTAGCATGAGAAATCACAATTTTTCTCGTTAGGGTTTGAAGAACTAAGGAATTAATTGCAGATTTGCACAAGAGCAATGTTCTAAGATTGAATCATTATGTGAAGTAGGTGTAAGGTATAAGTAATCAAACACTCAATGAAAGGAGAAATGGCACCAAGAATAGGATCAATTGTTTCACCAAAGAAGAAAGGAAAAGGAAAACCAGATTGCAACGACAAGTTTCAACAAGGAATGGTACTCAAAGATGCAATACCTAGATGGGGTACTTATGGGAAAGGAGGGTGAGCCATGTGCACAAAATGGTTATAATCCATTATAAACATTAAATGGATACAAATGAGAATGAATTGGTGTTAGAGCTGGTTCGCCCCATAGGTAAAAGAATAGAGGATGACAAACCAATTTATGATGATGCAATAAAGAATAATTTGGAGAAGCCTGGACTTCTTCAACTGTATGAGCTGATATTTTTTGGTAATCCAGAGATATTTTACTAGTGTCTTATGTCATGCATACATGAGGACATTGTTACTTTTTTGGGAGGAGGATGCGCATAACTCCATAACTAATATCATGGTTTATTAGACTCTTTTGCACTAGAGAGTTTATAGATGATGACTTGGGCGACAAAGAGGTTGTCAAAGAAACAACCAAGGAGTATAGGTACAAGAAGGGTGGGCATTTTTTTGATATTTTTAAGATCAATAATCCAATCATGAAGATGGCTGCATGCTTGCTTACAAGTTTAAGCGAGATAAGAGTCTTTGGACCAAAAAAAAAGTGATTGAATGTTTGCAGAAGATTTCAAAAGGGGCCATTTACAACCTCTCGGACTTCATTTATGAGGAAATCATTGATTCCGTGTGGGACATGGATAATATAATGTATGGTAATACTATGCTTACCATTTTTTTTGAGATTGGAGTGCCTGATGGGCCAAATAGTAAAATATGGGAGTACTCGGATGAAGAACCCCCCAACCAAAGAGGTTTGTGGCATATAATTGTGAAACCATGACCCCACCCTAAAAATCATGCTTGGATAAATGGTACAAGCAGATGCACAATGAATTTGGTGTAGAGTGGAGGATCCAAAAGTAACTTCTAAATTTTGTGAAAGATGAAGTAGAATTTATGGTGTATTAAAAATTCTGCATTGGAAGGTTTACATTAACTGATGGCACCAAGAGTCCATAGTGCAAGTTACCATTCTCCTTCACTATAAAATACTTCCAGTTTGTAGTTAATAGGTTCAAGGAGGCCAATAAATTAAGGTTTTATCTAAGTGAAGTTGACCAGGAGCACCATGTATGCTGCGTCGAACACTAGTGTATCCAAAAAGCACACATGTATGAAAAAGTATGTATCCCATGACATAAAATTGATCAAGCCCATTACTTTTCCAATTATAGGGACAGATGAAGAAAGGGTATACATTCATTTGTGGCCAAAATTTGAGAATGGCACATATGTGGAGGATGATGTTTTTATCCCTCCGGACACTCGAGGCGCAAGAAGGTAGAGGTGAATAAGAGAGATAGGGAGGAAAATCTTTCAATGATCGGGGCACCAAGTGTAGATATGGGTCGACCATAGGGTCACGAGAAACAATAGGCATGAGTACCTATACTCATCGAAATAAGTCCCAGAGAAGAAGAAATCTCTAGTGAGGAAGAAGCAAAGGGTGATGCAGAGCTCGGACTCGAGAAGATGGAGAACTTGTGTAATGAGGATAAAAAAGAGGAGGAAGAAGAAAGGGAGCCTAAGAATAATCCTCTTGTCTAAAATGTACATGAATCGGAGGAAGAGAGGAGAGCACATTCGAGAGGACACTCATGAGGAAGGATATGATGGAGAAGAAGTGGGTAAAAATGTGCGAGGATGTAGCACACATTCCCATACTAGAGGGAGAGACCTTGGTAGAGTGTGAGGTACCGATATTATTCGAACTTGATTGAGAAGGAGATGGAGCATATCTTGGAGCACATGGGAGATGAGGAAGAGGAACATTTTGAAAGCGTTAGAGCAGAGATAGGTTTGGTGGTTGGTTTTCCAAAGGGGACACACATAGGTGGAAAATACATGCCCACCCAACGTGAAGCCTATAATTTCATATGATGCGAGATCATAAATAAGTCTTACGTGCTCGCTTCTAGAGCACAGTGCAAATGGACCAATTTTTTTTGTTATCATTTAAAAAGGAAAGTGTGTATCCACACACAAGGAAGATTCTATCATAGGTATTTGAGTCCCATGTAGGTGAGCCGGAGTTTGAATTTAATACAGTGTGCTTTGTTAGATACACACACATCATTGAGCTCTAAGGAGGTGAATCCAATTGTGGATTCACAATAGTTGACTAATGAACAAGCATGTGATTCACTAAATAATATCTTAGTAGAAGTGGAGGCTAGGCTCTTCAGGGAGGAATAATAGAATAAAATCCTTGGAGAAAGAACTAGATGAAAAGAATAATGAGATCATTACACAAGATAAGGAGATAAAGGGAAAGGAGCAGAGATAATTACGTATTTGAAAGCTAAAATAAGAGAAGAAAAGGGGAGGTTATGTGAATTTTACAAGAAGGTAGAGTTAATCTTAAACTCGATCATCATAGTGAACCCAAACTTGGCCCCCATGCATAGAAGTATGAGTCATCATTTCACTATCTAGAAGACTTGATGTGCATTATCACAATGTAGATGCAACCATTAGCACTTGATTCAATAGAAGAGATTATGGCATGGCTAAAAGAGAAGGAAAAAGCAAAAATTGTGGCAACCATAGCTTGTTATGCTAAAATTTTTACTTCAGTAAAGACCATGGCTCATATGGCTGAAGTTGTCTATGACAACTGTCAAAAAAGGGATAGGGTGATAGGTGTGTTAGTTGCCACACATGAGGTAGATATGAAAGAGTTCCAGGCTAAGAATAGAGGGAATCAACCGGAATGTGACAAGATACTAGCTGAAGTGGAGAAAAATACCAAGGCCATTGAATTTTGAGGGCCACCATAAAGAATAAAATGAAGGAAGTGTATCCCAGGTGATGTGAATGATGGATGTAATGATAGAACTTGACAAATAACTAGAGAATATTTTGACACATTCGAGGAGGTAAAGACAATGATGGGGGTTTATTCAAATAGGAACAGAGTGAGGTGGAATCTTGGAATGAGATTGAGGTGTCATTGACTTAGGATTTCCAAATCCTTGTACAACAATAGCAGAATTCTTTTATTCTTTGGCACAAACCAGTAAAAATGCATTTATTCTTTCATTATTAATTATTTCTTTGAGGATCATAACATTTCTAAGGATAGACAACCATTTTGGTATGGGGTAATGTTGACCATAGAAAAATGACTAAGTCCCAAGAACAAGGATGATGCATGGGAGAAAGGCGCTTGAGTATGCGCATGTTGAGGACATGATTTGCGCACTCATGATAGACAGGGAAGGATTGTGCATCGAAGGAGATAACACTTAGCCAGTTTTGGAATGAAGAGCTAAAGATAGACATGGAGTGTGGAGCACATCTTCTAGAAGACTTGAAGAACACACAAAGGCTATTTTGGGATCTTGGGAAGACTAAACGACATGCAAAGTCTAGATAAAATAATAGGATATGAACTAAGAGTTAACTGATGAAGATATATTGTTAGAAATCTTGCAATCTCTTTGTACTTAGCTTGTAGTGGTGCATGGCTATTATTAACATGTATCCTATTTTTGAAAGGTATATAGGTGGTGAAGGGAAAGTCTCCACCCCTATAAATATGTATTGATTTTCATAGTTTAGGGATCCATTATTATTAAAGTGTTTTGCTACAAGTTTGTTAGTGCACATGACTATGGATATTGTGATAAGTATGTATGAAGCTTTTGTGTTTTACAATGATTAATAGAATGGATCTTATTGGATGGATATTGGTGTTGGATGTAACTGAGCATGGATCTTATATGATAAATATGATTATTGTAATGTTTTAGTTCTTATTTCATATGGTTAAGATCTAGATCTGGTTTATACATTTTGGAATACTTAATTATCTATTATGGATCTGAAATATATGAGCAATCATGCTAAAATCTTGAAAAAGCTTCTATAAAGAGTAACTTGGTACCCTTGCGCACTTCGGGTGAGTGCTCAGTTCAGGATGAGTGATGTGTCAACGCGACTTGGGTTGTTGGTGGTAAAATAGAGGTTACAATCTTGAGGTTGAACTAATAAGTTCTCTAGAAGAGTTGAAACATCAAAGGAAGAGGAATAAAACTAAAACTGATGGTGAAAGAATATGAATGAAAAATCATCCTTCTTGAGGAGAAAAAAAAACAAAGAAGCTCAAGAACATGAAGAAATTGTCAAGGAATTTGAAGCACAAATCAAACAAATTGAAGAAGCCTTCAAAATCAAGGAAGAAGAGTACCTAAATCTCAAAACTAAAATGTAGTTTCTATAAAATCAATTTGATCGAGACAATTACAAAATTGAATAGCTATAATAAATTTGAAAAGATAAAAATTGATCTATTTAATCTTCTAGAAAAGTAAAGAGATTTAAGTGAAAATTTTTGTTTAGGATTTGAGGAGAAGAATGAGGATGACAAATCAGCAAGCAAGAAGGTGACCAAGACAACTCAAGAACCCCTAAATCTAAGAGAGTTGATTTCAGGAAGAGACATCATCTAGGAAGACAACATTATGCTATGAGGTATGCTCATTCATTTTATGGATATTATTTTTCATGTAATGAATTTTGTCACAAAGCCTCAAAATGTAGGATGAATGCTAAAGGTCATGGTAGACATCTTAATTTTTATCATTCAAGAAGCAAGGATGAGATGATTTGTTACAACTATCAAAAGTATGGACATATAGCCAAGTTTTTTTTTATCAAAGACCTCCAAAGCAAAACAAGAATGTTTATAAGGTAAAATTAGATCCTACATGAGAAAAAGAACAAGGATTTATACCAAAAACTCCATTTCACTCTCAGAGTGAAGACATGGAGTGGTATATTGAGAATGGGTGTTCTAGCCATATGACAGGAAACATGAGTATTTCATATCTATGAAGGAAAATGCTTTTGGTACAAGTATATTTAGGGAAAATACATTAGGTAACATTGTTGGAAAATGTAAGCTAAGTCTTGAAAATGGAAAAACTATCACTGAAAATGTGCTATATGTTGAGGGATTGAAGGACTATCTTTTGAGTGTCAGTGAAATGTGTAAACATGGATATACAATATTATTTCATGATAAAGGATGTGACATAAAGAGAGATGAATTAGGTAAGGTGGTTGGAAAGGAAAAGATGACCAACAATAATATGTATGTCCTAAAGAAAGGAAATAAGGAAAAATTCTTCACAAGTAAAGTAGATGAGAGCTGCCTTTGGCACAAAAGATCGAGACACCAAAATTTTGATAACCTTGTCAGAATTAGCTTCATGGTATGTGTTAGGAACATTACTTATATCAAAAAACCATCGTATAGGCTTTGTAAATCATGCCTTCATGGTAAATAGACAAAAATAAGCTTTAAAACAAAAGAATACTCTACTACACAACCTCTAGAGTTGATAATACGGATCTTATAGGACCAACCAGAATTGAAAGCATAAAGGGAGATATCTATATCATGTTGTTGATGGATGATTTCACAAGGATGACATGGTTTTCCTTCCTCAAAGAAAATTTAGAGGCACTGTAAATATTCAAAGCATTCAAAGCACTAGTGGAAAATGAAAAGAATGCCAAAATAAAGAGTTAAGGTATGACAAAGGAGGAGAGTTTTGGTAAGCTGAATTTGATGAATTTTGTGAGACTCATGGAATAAGAAGACAATTCTCAGCTACAAGGACACCTCAACAAAATGGGGTAGTAGAAAGGAAGAACATAACTATACAGAAATGGTTAGAACTATGCTTAATGAATCAAAATTGTCTGATGGATACTTTGGAGAGAAGAAGTTAGTACAACAATATACATTTTAAATAGAGATCAAATTAGAATTAATCACAAGAAGACACCATATGAGCTATGGAAAGGTATACCTACAAGTGTGAATCATTCTAGATTTTTTGGAAATAAGTGCTACATCAAGAGAGATGATGATAATCTTAGTAAGTTTGATTCAAGGTGTGATGAAGGTATCTTTATAGGATATTCAGTTCTATTAGTTCAACATACAAATGCTACTGTAAGAACCAACACAAAATAGTAAAGAGTACTAATATATGAATTGATGAATCTTGTCCAAATAAAGTGATAACTCAACCCAAAGAGACTCCACAAGCTGCTGCAAATAAGGATGATGAAGAAATTTTAGAAGTTGAAAATGAAGAAGAAAAGAGACCTGATACTAAAACACCTTCAAGGTAGGTTAAAATAGATCATCCTCCAAGCTAAATCATAGGAAAAAAAGTAGGCATACAAACAAGTAGGTTAAAAATTTCTCAAAATCAAGAAGATCTTGCTCTCTTATCTAAAATAAAACCAAATAATGTAATTGAGGCTAGTTAGGATCAGAATTGGGTGAAATAAATGAATGAAGAGTTGGACCAAATTGAAAAGAATGAAACATGGGAGCTGGTACCTAGGCCAAAGGACAAAAACATCATTGGAACCAAGTGGGTATTTAGGAACAAATTGAATGAAAAAGGTGAAGTGACTAGAAATAAAGCAAGGCTGGTTTATAAAGGATATGCACAAGTGGAAAGAGTAGATTTTGATGAAACATTTGCTCCTGTGGCTAGGATGGAATCCATTAGGCTCTTCTTAGCATATGCAGCTCATAAAGGTTTCAAAGTATATCAAATGGATGTGAAATAAGAATTTCTCAATGGGCACTTGAATGAGGAGGTTTATATTGAGCAACCAAATGGTTTTTCTCTTATTAATGACTTGGATTATGTGTGTAGGATGAAAAAGGAACTTTATGGGATTAAACAAGCACTTAGGGCTTGGTATAGCAGGTTAGACAAGTACTTGATTGATAAAGGATTCGAAAAGGTATAATTGATAGAAATTTGTACATAAAAGAAGAAGAAGAACACCTATTGATTATTGTTGTTTATGTGGATTACATCATTTTTGGGAGAAACAATGAAATCATGTCACATGGCTTCTTTGAGCTAATGAAAAAGGAGTTTGAAATGTCAATGTTAGGTGAACTTTCATTATTCTTAGGGATGCAAATTCTTTAGAACAAGGAAGAAATTTTTATTTCACAAATAAATTACATGAAAGAAATACTCAAAATATTCCAGATGCAAGATTGTAAGCCAATAAGAACTCCCATGAGTATAGGGTGTAAAATCAACAAGGAAGATAGATCACCAAAGGTAAATCGACTCTATATAGATCCATGATAGGAAATTTTTTTATTCAACAACATATAAACCTCATATTATGTAGGAAATTAGCTTGGTGAGAATATTTTAAGAATACACAAGGGAATTTCATCTCCAAGTGGTCAAAAGAGTATTTAGGTATCTCATGGGGACATTGTATTATGATCTTTGGTATACAAAATGCAATGAATTTCATATTAAAGTCTTCATAAATGCAGATTGGGAAGGAAACATAGCTAATAGAAAAATCACAACTAGTGGAGCCTTCTTTGTAGGTAAGTGCCTCATTTCATGGTTGAGTAAGAATTAGTCTCTTGTATCTCTCTCTACTTGTGAGGGTGGTTATGTTACAACAACCCTTTGTTGTACACAAGTGACGTGGACCAAGAAAAATCTAGAAGAATACAAAGTGGAAAGTGAAAGTCATATTACTCTATATAGTTATAGCACAAGTGCTATAAGTGTCTCAAAGAATCAAATGATGCATTATAATAAAAATATATACCCATAAAATACCATTTTCTCATAGAGAAAGTTAATGAGTAAAGTATTAGGCTTGAACATGTGTCTACAAAACAAGATGTGGCTAATATAATGATTTTTTTCCTAGAGATAAGTTTTGAGTAGTTAAGGCATAACTTAGGAGTAAGATCATCCCCTATTAGTCACTAAATATCTCATAATGATAGGGGATAGATTATGTGCCAAAGTTTATCCAAGAAGGATTAATTTGAGTCTAGAGAGGGGGTTTTGTTCTCTAACTCAAGGCACAAATAAAGAGGTATAAAAATACAATAGAAGAAAGTAAAGGCTGAATATACAAAGGATTAAGCTCAGAGGAGTATTTTAGGTGTTAAATGGAATAAGTCTTACAAATTGCTTGAATTTTTCAAGCAAAAGAGCAACATATTTCTAGGGGGAGAGTATTAAGGTAAGAGCATGCTTTATTATGTTTTTTTCTTTCAAGATAATCAGGTTGTTGTGTTTTTGCACCTTTTTCATAGATGTCAAAGAGGGAAAGAGTGTGCCAGAAACTAGAATTCATTGTCTTGCATATATGAATATGTCGTGTATTGATTTTCCATCAAAGTTTCTGAGCTTGTTTCCATTAATGAAAAAGGGGAGATTGTTGAACCCTGTTGCATTGGTTGGTGTTGTCATTGATGTCACATGGAATTGATGGAAAAGGATGAGTGAAATGGTATGTAGATAGGTATCTTTCAATGGTACTAAGTGAATCAAGTTGGGTCTTAGAGTCTTCGGATGGTTTTAAGGTGGTCTAAGAGTGCTTTATGAGCTTAAACAATGAGGTGGTTGTCTAATGAAGACAGAGTGTAGGTTGGTATGACTGGATCATAGTTTCAATAGGTTAGATATGGTGGTACTAGCATGGGCAATAGCTCTTTTAGTGAGTTTCAGGTCATCTGGTAGAAGTATGTGTTGAAACTAGCTCATTTAGGTCTAGTTCTAGAGCTTAATGAGGTGTGAAAGCTTGATAAAAGACATGAAAAGATCATGCAAGAATGTGAGGAGCCTAGGTATTTTTCTAGGACATGTATGAGAAATAAAAAGGTTTATTTCAGTTTATGGAGGTAAAATTCAAAAGTTCACCAAAGTTGGCTTTGAGGACTAACAATGTATGTTGAGGTAAATGAGATAGGTTTGAGATGTACAAGAAAATGTATGGCTAAGAAATATATGAAGATTGTATTGGTGTGTCTTTTAGTTCTTCATGCCAAATTTCATCAAGTTTTAAAGAGTTATGTGGAAGTTATGCAAGTTTTCCTAAGATTGACTTCTTAAGGAATGCAATTTGAGCACCCTGTCTTCTTAGCACCCAAGAAAAAATATGGAGCCTTATTTATATAAATCATATAATGAATTTTTGTATATAAATATAAGCCTAAATTATTTTTAAAAAAAATAAAGGTAAATTGATTAAGAATAAGAGAAGTTATGAGCATTCTACTAAAATGTTTTCTCTCTCCTTAGGCTTGCTTCTTGAAGTGTTAGAAATGAAATGAGTCATTTTGGTTTCTTGTTAAGTTTGTGACGTGATTCAACTAATCAAGACTCAAAAATTCTCTCCATACCATATTGGTGACAAGTATGTACTACAAGAATATTCCCTCTATCTCAGTCTAACTCATCCTTTGTAAGAGCCTATTCATATAAGCATGAGAATCGAATGGTATCTGTCATGGTACATTGTTCAAATTTATGTTTGAGAGAGACAATGGTTTTGTTTCCTTTCTACATATCAATTTGGAGTTGATAGAGAACTTAGTAGGGTCCTTTGATGAGCCTTGGAGCTCAAACACTCTGCCTCTAGATTGTCATGTGATGGTTTGTCAAGAAAGTAATATTCAATTGTATTCTGAAAACTTTATCCTTGAAATATCTCTTAGGTCCCCGAATAGGGTTACCATGATATTCTTGAAGGGTATGTGCATGAAATGTTATCAATATTGAATCCTTGGTTAATTAAACTCTCTAATTGTTGAGACCGCTTAGTGCTTTTTTAAGAGACAATGCATCCTTTATGTGAATACTTCTTTTAAAGCTTGTGCTAGTGAATGGTGAAAATTAGGAGTATGATGACAAAGTCCTCTTCAAAATCATGGTGTAGGTGGAAAATTCACCTCTTCACATGTGAATACTAATTCAAAATGAGATAAGACTTTGTATGTGCCTGAAAATAGTAAAGATGTGGATTGAAATCAACTGTGCAAGATGGAACCATCGATAAATGTGATCAAATGGTGTTTAATGTTGTATTAGAAGATATAAGGAGGTCAAGAATGCCTCACTGATTCTCCATGCCAAACCAAGACTCATCAAAAACCATGTAGCATATTTTGAAGTGAACAAGGAATTCTTTGTCATGTTCTTTATACACATGTGCATTGTTTTTCCTTTGTTCTCGGGAATGATTTGAAATGTTTCAAACTATGTTAATGCTCGAAAAAGGTGTAGGGCTCTTCCATAGGTCCATAGGAGGTGAAATTTTTGAATTGCATATAGCAATGAGAGAGATATACTTTTTTCAAAGCCCATAGGGTTGGTGCAATGGAAAAAACCCTCTGTTTAGGGTTTGAAAGAGTAAAAAGCTTGAAAATTGATTTGGAGCCACTAAAAATTCCCAAAAGTTTGAAGATAATTCTGTATGAATGATACAATCATGTTGCAAAAAATAATAAAATGGTTTCATCAAGGCATGCAGAGATTTCGTTGACACTTTTCTTCAAAGACATCCTTCATTTTTGTACAAGCATGGTAAGCACAAAATTCTAAATATTTTGTGGTTGAACTTCAAGACTTTCATACAAATTGGCTAAACGATAAGGAATAACTCATGCATGTTTAGTTTGATCTCAAATTCATTTGGAGGTATGAAAATCACTATAGTGGTGTTCTTGAAGACCAAAATACCTGTCTATTGTCTCGATTGATAATCAACGTGTAGAGCTGTTTCAACAAGGCATTAGAGATGTGAAATATGTATCTTGGAGCATTAAAAGAAGAATTTGTGAATGCCTTAATGTTTCAAATGTCACTCTATCCAATTTTTTTCACAAAACAACTGCAATGTGTACAAGAGGAGCTAAGTTGTTGGTTGGTCTTCTAGTGGAGTTTAAGAGTCTTAAGACATCTATTTGAAGAAGATGGGTCCATGGAGAAGTTTAAGAGCCTTTGATAAGTTAAAAACTCATGATTTCCTCCCCCACTCAAAATAAGAAGGTGAAGAGCTTGTGTAAGGTAAAAATAATAGTCTAAAAGGTAGAAAAACCAAAAAACCATAAAGAAGTTAAAAATATTACCTCCGTGTGAGATGAACTCGAGCTAGTGTGAGTTGAATTGTGTAATGTGGTGTGTAGTATAGAATGTAAAAAGTTATAAAATAGTTTCTTTGATTTTTTATTACATAAAAGAAAATAATAAAACATATATATGTGAAAGATAGAGTGTGTGATGAATAAAATAGTGAATAGTGCAAGGTGAAATTTTCTAATATATGCATTTTTTTAATGAGACAAGTTTTAAAGGTTTTGGAAATTGAATTTAAATCTTGTGAAACATACATGAATATTTTAGATATTGAATTGTGAATAATGAATAGGGCATTGAGTTTGTAAGCCAAGAAGAGTAAGTGAGTGTTTCGGAAGAACAAAGAGTAGGTGAAAGGTGAATAGGGGTTTCAAATTTTGATGAAATTTTAGGTGAAATAAGAAGGAAAATTTAAAAATTAAGGGTCACAATAAGATGTCTTAGAACCAAGTTGAAGGGTGATCAGTTTTTGTGTAGGTTGATGTTGATCAAGTTGTAGCTTCATCAGTTGAGTTTTAGCTCAACACTCTTGTAACCATTGAGAAAATAGTCCTTTGGTTTAATGGGTTTTTTCCCAATTTGGGTTTCCCACTTAAAAACTCATGTCTCTCTCTTGTGTGTGATTGCTATTTCATTTGATGTGTGTTATTTCTTAACTTAGAAATCTGATTGAAGGTTGAATTGTGATAAAAAAATTTATTAAAAACTGATTTACCGCCCTCTCAATGTTCTAGTTTATAACAAGTGGTTAACATTGAGATAAGATGTAGCAATTTGATATAATACTTTTAGTGATTTATAAGAGAATGAAGGAATTTATCCTCCATTGACTATTATTATACTCTTCTCGACCTCGGGTTATTAAATGTTTAAGTGACAAGGTTATGAACCTTCTGATTTAGTGTTTCTTTAAGGTGGTTTTCAAAACAATTTTTTTGTATCTTATTCAAATAAGATCAATTGTGATGAAATACTTACTCATAGGAATTCTATTTGAATTTAAGGAAAACTAGTGCTTATTGAAGCTATCCATGGAATTTGAGTTATCTCTCTTTACTAATTATGTTAATGTTAAGTTGTGAAATTTGTTGACTTTGGTTTTATGAGATATGGTCTGTTAACATTACACTATCTACCTAGTTGTATTTTGTAAATCATTTACTTATGAAAAGGTATTGTTTTCTACTTTCAAATGTTATTTGAGGCGAGAGAATATTGATAAAAGGTGAATGAACTTTGAGTGCAAATTGCATAGTCTTTAATATTAATGAATAAGAAATATGTTCTTATTATTGTTGAGACATTAGTCTTAATGAAGTTATTGTTATATAGACATAAATATCTTACTTGATGACTTGAAAATATTTTGTTGGAAACATTGTATGCATCATTAGATCACTTTATTTGCTATTGATCTGTATACTTAATAAGGTACAAGTATTGTTTAAATTGTATCTTAAGTAAACTTATGATGTTCATTTGAATCATTATTTAACAACATGATTGAGAGTTGTTAATCCATGCCAATTCGATGAATTGACAACATATATCTTCACTCTTTCCTCCGTGATGAAAGATGGAGTAAATAATTGAAGCGATTGTTGGATTATTTTGACGTGAGTTGATCATGTATTATTGATTAAAAATCTAAATATGGATCATTGTACTTATTAACATTATTTCACATATTTTTATAAGGCATTTTTCCTATCTATAACAATATGGAAACTATTGTAATATATGATATAAATAAGGATTCTTCCTTATTGAGTTTAATACATATATTTATCATTTGTAATCTTTTTGTGTCTTGTAATAATGCTTTTACAATCGCTTTTTAACAGTGTCTTATACTCTTGAAATTGATTTAACTTGATGTGAAAAGTACCAAACAATGTTTTTTGTAATAATATGATTGAACATTATGAAAATCATCATCATGTTTAAATAGACGAGAACAGTTAGGCCAAGTCAGTATTGGACGATGATATATCATGTTATGAAGTAAATATATTTAAGACATTTATCATGTTCTCATGAATTCATTATTAATGAACAAATATGTGATATTTACTTCTTAAAAGACAATGAAATCTCATAAATGAAATGAAGTATCATATTATGATAATTGTAGAAAAAAATGCATTAATAAGTCAATAAGACTTATCCGATTTATAAGTCACTATGTATGGATAATATATCATATAATAATATATAAGGTATGAAAACTAAAGGAGCACAATGTTGGCCTTATAATAGTAGTCAATTTGCATATGTATGGTAAAGTATGATCGTTATAAATACCATGCATGTTTCCACTATACCTTAGCATGAAAATAGTTATAACGATATGAAACCAAACACAAAAGGGACATTGTAACCGTTTACCTTATGACATGTAGTATGAGGTACTTATACTAGCTTATGTCTCACATGGTTAGCGTACACATCTATCATGAATTGGATAACATAATGAAACTCAAGATAACCTATCCTTATGATGAAAGCATAATGAATTAACAATGAAGGGTAGGAATCATGAAAATAAATTCGTGTCATATGAACCTTGTCTCATGCCATCTTAGGATGGCTATGGGGAGGGTAATGAACACATAATGACATAATTCATTATGTGAGTGTAACCTTTCCTGTAGGGATCCTAAGATGGTACTGACAGGATTCATGTGACCCGAATATCGAGTCATGATCCCTACAACTTCATAACTGAATTCAATTACTTATCGTAAATGAATAACTAAAATGGTTAACTTTAAATTAAATTATAAACAAAAAAAGAATCTTGATAACTATATTGAGATGGTTGTGCGGTGAATGAAAGACAGTTTTATATGATAGTATACGAGTCTCAAAATGGCTTGCTAGTGCAATGCCTAATAACTATGGCCATAGTAGTGAAAATGAATGATTGCATTTTCTTTTCACCATTTCTTTTTCAGTAGTGTTTTGAGCTGGAGGGAAGTACTTGCATACTTTATTGGCTAACACAAAGAAGATGCGCAGGTTCTCAGGACCTATAAAAAGGTTTAACCAAAGGTATACAATGTATACTTGAATTGTATAGAGTGTTGAAGGGAGATCAAGAAGGATCTATAACCCTTTGCAGTTGCACATGGTTATTGTATGTTGTCAAGATGGATTCTAGAATATTAATAATGTTGGATTACTTAGTATTGATCTAAGTAATAATGTTATTCATTACAACATAAAAAGAATAAAGGGATTTTTAAAATTATTATTACGCTAGATTCTATTTTCCATATGTTAAAAATCATTGAAGGCATAAAAGGTAATTAAAGGTTTATTAAATAAATTCCCTTAGTTTGTTGAAGTATAACATGGGTGTTATAGGAACAACATAAAAAATTGGAGCAAACAACGGGAGCGAATAACATGAGTATAACGCACAACAAGTGGAAGAAATTAACAAAAAAAAAGAATAAGGAGGAAGGAAAAAGGAAAATCATCTAAAGAGGACGAGGTGTGTAAAAACTCATACAAGAAAGATTGTTAGATGATCAAACTCCATATTGGAGGAATTTTATTCAAGCGTTATTTGGATTACAAGGTTCCCTTTTTCTTACTCTTGGAAATTATTATTTTTAAACCTATGTAACATGGATTAGGAATCGGTAAGATTTTTGCAAAAGCTAGAAGAAAAAAATTCTATATACATACACATATGGTTGTATATATTAAAATTTAACTTATACTTAGATCCCAATGTCTAGGTTAGTTTGTTATTTATACACATGCATATATATATATATATATATATATATATATATATATATATATATATATATATATATATATATATCCAAATTTTCTTGTGATAAGCTTGTCCACCATGGGCGTGCTCTCATACCACCCGCTTTTTTGTTGAAAGCTATCTTGTATCTTATTGCATTAATATAATATAAAATATTTTTCATCAAAAATTTCTTGTGATAATATAATGATATAGTGAATGAAATTAACTTCCATGACTTATAAGCTTAGGGAAATAAAAAATAAAATAAAATAAGAAAACTAATCTCTATTATTTGTTGCGATTTAAATATTTTATTAACTCTAGACGTCATCTAATAAAGATGTGGGATGTGGTATAAATACCGTGAATACGCGGTTTAGAACTAGCAATTGCACATGAGTTGCAATCAATGCTGGTGAGGTTAGATTGTAAATTTATTATGGAGGGAATTGAGTGTGACAATGTATTTGATATTTACTTTTGCATTCATGTTGTTTCACCAAATTAATTAATTCCAAACACTATTCAACAAAAAACATTGCTTTAGCAAATAGATATGCAAGACAACTCACACTATTTCACCAAATATATTAATTGTGAATATTGTTGCAACTATAAATATCCAAAATCCAACAAACAACAAATATCTAAAATCCAGCAACCTATAAACATTGGATTCTCCGGAATTTGACACTTTCCAACAGGAGAATTTTCAAAAGAGAATACCTACTAGCAAATTATGTCGGAATGCATTAAGGGAGTTACAAAATTTTTGGTCTAAAAATGTTTAATTGAAGGGATCTAATACTAACCGTACGTCGGAAAAGCAACAGTAGCGTGAGAATTAACAAGTGACTCTTCCACGTACCCGACCTCCCGAGGTCATCTTTGAGACAAATGACCGGTGGGGGTAGAATATGTAGACAAACTAGTTGGGAGTCTAATGTCTTTGACACGCACTAATGGTATTTGCGAATCTAAGGCAAAGAAGGCCCTTCTGACTCAATGGTGTGATAGATCGATCGGCGAGGATGATGCTGCTCAAGGCTCAATCAATATCGAGCTCTGGCGTGATTCGATCTATGGGTTGTGGGATGCGTGGAAAATGACCCGGGATGGTTTCGTGTATTTCTCCTGATAGGGTCATATGGTGAATATAGTCAACTCTATGGACGATTCTCTGGCCTAGTCCAAAATTCTCTAGCTTTGTTAGCTGTTGTGTCTAGTAGGGACAACTGTTGAATGATGATAGGTGGAATCGGAGTAGACTGAAATACTAATGTGCGTAGGCCAGTGTCTATATCTAACTGACTTGTGGATTCGTTAGGCTGTGGGATTTGTGGATCACAACCGTAGACTCTTGGTTGTTGCGGTCCTGTTATGGTCATACGTGAGATCAAGTTCTAATCCCTAGTATCCAGTAGTCGTAAGCTTTCTCAGCCTCTACGTTTAGAATCAGCAATTGTGTGCGATTTTCTCAGAATACCTTACAGGTGTTCTAGCAACTTGAATTCTTAAGCTGGTATCTATATCTACGAGGGTGTCTCCAGCGTCTGGCTGTGGAACTAAAGGATCGCACCCGAATATTTGTTCTCTTTCAAATCCTTCTACAGTCATGCGGATGTTTTCTAGGATAACCTGTAGTTTGGCTGATTTGACCAAAATGTGTGTGCTTGGTCGTCTTCTATGTTTAACCCTCTCAACTGTGACCTGATCTGTTGGAAGTCTGTTGTTGTTTGGAAGACTTGTATCCTAAGGTTTTGGTCAATGTCAGTTATTGCCACTACGATATTGGGCTGGGGCACAATTGGCTCGAAAATGTATTCCCTGGGCTCCCTAGGTCCCGTAATTGTCATGCAAAAGCAGTAATGAAACAAACTATAATAAAGTAAAATCTAAGTACACTTCTAGCATATATAATTCCTTTTTTGTATTTTACGCAATTTATAAGAAAGCAACTATCTAAAAATATTTAGAATTGACAACTAAACTAATAACGTAAAACAAACAAAATAGCCGAGTGTAGCTATTTGTCTGTGTAATTTTGTATATCTATTCTAAACAACGAAATAACTAATCTATTTGCGAGATTCTCGATCCTACCTTAGAAGTGAGGAATGAATCATAGTTTCTCAGAAACTATCAATCCCCACAACTTCCCTAGCAATATCGAGAATGGAAATAACTGTAATAAAGCGATTAACTACTTTATTTGATAAGTTCTAACTAAAACTTTGAAAGATGGAACCTGGATTTCGTAGAACAGTGGCGAATCCGACGGTGTGTGTGTTCTTGTCCCCTCAGTATGATCTCCTCGTTCTTTGTACTCACATCAATCCAGAAAAGCGTGTAATGCTTGCATCAACAGGAATAGATATTTGGATCAATGGACAGCCTTCAGAATGCAGACAGAATAGAATGCGGATAGGAGAGGGATAGCGCAAGAGTACAGAGCTTGGCCTATGCAATTCCTAGCGGGGTCTACTGCGAATCATGCAACAAAATGCGTCCAGAACCTGAAACTCGTCTGTATGAAGAGCAAAACCTGCAACTTTAATGGCTGCCTAAACTATTCTACTCCAAAAGCAATAATACTGTTTGCACAAGTTGGATCTGTGGCTTACCAACAGCTGAGTAAATGCAACTAAGCATGTAAAAGATTTAAACTATCAAACTTAAGCAAACTAGAAGACTGAACTACTGAAAGTGATGAGTTTTTAAACAAGAATGAGGGGCCATTTGCATGTGCACAAACCATGCATTTATAGGAATTCAAACACCCAAAGATCAAAACCAAACTGAACTCCTAAACAATAAACAAAGGAAAAACACTATTCCAGGGGACCAAAAACATAAATGCATGCTCAAGTCGGCAAGAAAAGCTGGTGAAGCGTTGAACTTGTGTGCGTTCCATCAAAAGAACGCTTTACGGAAAACGCGTAGGACCGCCGCCACGCTCGCTCGGGCGGCGGTTCTGGACCGCCGCCTGCGGAAGTTCGCGCCGCCTTAGAAGGCGGCGGTTTCATCAAGACCAAAAGCCAAGAAAAGAGGAAAAAAGGAAAACAAAGCACGCGGGGGCTAAGCGGGGCATGTGGGATGTTAACGCATATCCGTAAAGCTTCTCTGGATCCCGAACACCTTGCGAAGAGACCTGTATCATCATTGGGGCATTTATTACACCGTTCCGCAGTACAGTACCTTACAATTTTGGGTACGTACATATTGCCCCCTCGGAGAAGCATTTTAGCCATGAAGAGGCATAAAACGGTGGGTCCGAGTATGGCCGTCCCGAAATGGGAAGTTAGAAGTTATACCTTATACGTCCGTGTGTCGAAATGACGCCATCCGAAATTCCCGCTACCTGCAAAATGAAAGGGGAACTCAAGTGCAGATAGATACAATAACTTGGAAAATAAACGCTAAAATAATAGGGGAAGAGGACGTACCATTAGTGCGAGGATAGAAACTTACCTCCGTTGGCGCTCCGAACCTGTGAAAAGGGGATTTAAAACGAATTAGAGCGCTATATATATAAAAGTGGGCCCATTTTACTATTCATTTGCGCGAGTCGATTTGATAGATTTTGAGCTCTGGGGCCCACGGTAACGGTTTCTCACGCGAGTAGAGTCAAAACGTCCACAGCGAGATAGTGATCATGCCTCCACGTGCGGAACGCCACCCCCATGAGATCACAGGTTGGTTTTTCTTCAATTTTGTGCTTTTCCCTCTTCAATTTTGAAATGCTAAATTTGTTGTAATGGGGGGGTCATTTTTGAAAATGTTAGGTTTAAAAGGTCCGTCTAGGGGGGGCGCCTACTGGGTAGGCTTTGTTTTTAGCCAAAATGGTCGTTTTTTGCTAGTTTTTGGCTTTTTGGGGTTAAAAACCCGCGCGGGTTTTCGGACATGACGCCGCCACGCCGCCCGGCTGGCGGCGGTTACATGACCGCCGCCTGTCGAGGGTGGCGGTCACGAGACCGCCTTTGGTGGCGGTTACAAAAACCGCCCCTACCTGGGCGGCGGTTTTGCACAGAATGCAAAAGGACCTCTTTTGAAAACTTACACTTGTATTTTTAGCATTTGTGTATGTTTTTATAACTCTCTTGATATCATTTAGATACTAACTTACTCTGTTTGTGTGTTTTTTGGGTGTATGCAGGCGAAGGAGGAGTATATTAGATGGAGCCGGGAGAGAGAGTGTGACTAGCTGCCCGGGGTATTGGATGCCCTCTCAGCAGATGAGGAGGACACATTGCAGAGGGCCGGCATATTGCGGATATCGCGTGTGCCTCACGTTGCTCCATCTAGTCACATACTCTGTGACTTATTCTCCTACTGGGATGCAGATCGGAACACTTTCCGATTGCCAGGGGTCCGTGGTGAGTGGACCATTACATTAGAGGATGTCTACCGCATTCTGGGGGTCCCGATCATCGGGAGGTGACTCACATTAGAGACAGCAGGCTCACGGGCACAGATTGCACAGTGGGCAACATATATGGGAGATGCAGCTATTTCCACGGGGCCGAAGAAGGGAGTGAGAGTTAGATCCATTCCTTCTTTGCCCATCCCCGTATTTCGACAGGCCATCATGGGGATCCTTGCCTCGAGACTGATCGGGGACAAGGGAGGTGACACTTTGTTATATTGTTGGGCCCCCATCATTGCACAGATAGAGGGCATGGCCGGATATACGCACAGGGCGAGACATTTTGGGGACCACCTATCACGACTTATATAGGGTGGTCCGTTTACAGGGACAATCGTTGAGCCACCCAACTCTAGTCATGAGTTGGGTGTATGAGCATTTTATTCCTTATGGCAGAGGCGTGGAGGTGGCAGATCCTGGGGTTGTGAGGGCGGCCAGATGGTCAGATATGTCGGTGCTTAGAGCACCTCACCAGCCAGTAGCCTCCCTCACTATAGCAGACATATATGGAGGCCACACCGTACCAGCTTATGGCCGGCGTATGGGGAGAGGAGGCCATGACATTGGTTTCTGGTCCATTATAGGGCAGCTTATTGACCGTGTGGGACGGGTGGAGGTACATCCTTTCAGCAGGGTTCCTCAGCAGTTCGGCCTCCCATATGTGGGCATGCTTCCTCCAGTAGCACCAGTTTACAGATCAGTTCGGGAGGCTAGAGGGGGGCCTAGAGGCCGTGGTTGGACAGTGGTTACCCCTGGCATTCCTATTGCAGCCAGGGGGATAGTTCGGGCCAGAGGGAGAGCTGGTGCGCCTCGGGCACCTTTACTTCGGATTACCGTGGGTCCTGCTCATAGTAGCGATGACCCTATAGATATTGACTCCGATTCTGAGGAGTCCACAGAGGGAGGGTCGGAGGAGCAGACGGACGAGAGTGATCCTGAGTGGCATGATACTCAGGATATCATGCAGGCGGAGAGGGCGGAGCAGAGCGCAGAGAGAGAGACTCTGGTTTCCGAGGAGCCACTCTCCCGGGGCCATGGTGGAGATGATGAGTCCGTTGTGGGGCGTCATGTTGCCCCAACTACAGGAGCAGCTCCTCAGTCGGCGGCGGCATCTGCAGCGGGTGCTGGCCCTAGTGACCCATCTTGGAGGCCCGGTGACCCGAGTAAGTTATCCTTTCTCCCTTTCAGTGTTAGTTTGATTTTTTTTGACTTGTTTTAACTGCTATCCCTCCTTATATTTGTATCTTGTATATTTTAGCCTCTTGCCTAGTTTCTAATTCGTCTTTCTTCTTTGTTTTGCAGAGACTGTTGACGAGTGGCGGGATCTAATCCGTAGGGTATGTACTGATTCTCTGATGATCCCTATGGATAAGACCCGTGCGGAGCTATCCGTAGATGCCGGGAGCCCTCAGCAGCCGGCAGGCATACCGACGTCTTTGCTCCCATTTGGCATGTGGCCAAGATGGTGTCTACTCTCCGTACAGAGTTGGCAGGCTATAGGACAGCCGAGCGCCTTATGAGGAGCCGTTCTCATGGCGAGACCACGACCACCCCTCGAGACCCTGAGCCTTCCATCCATTCAGAGCGCCAGCGTAGTCGTAGTCCTAGGCGAGGGCGCGCACCTTCAGCGGGATCGCGTAGGGGTTGAGAGGCCATTTGGCTCCTATACACTTTTTGTATTATGGATTCTTTTGTGTATTACGGGCTCTTTGAGCGTTTTGACCATGCCTAGTGCATGATGGCATTGTATACAAATATTGACTATTTATATATATGCGCCGATTTTGGATCAAAACTTTGTCACTTGTGTCTTCCCTTTCTGTTCCAGCTTTTTCGTGTATACTACGATGTATGTTTTATATGCTTTCTAGAATGTATGCAATGGAAAACAGATGATGCAAATGTTTGCTTTCTTTTTGTATTTCATGATGCTGATACATGATATTGTAGATATATATTGTGATCTTGAATCTTAACTTTTGTTTAGCAATTTGGATACCTCATGATTTGTTTTGGCAAAGTGATGAAAACCACCAGTATGATGAACAGATTGACTTGCCCCACCCTTAACTCCACGCAACTAGTAAGATGCGAGAGCTCATCACCAAGAGCCAAGAAGGGTGCAAGTTATGAAATATGGTGAAGTGATAGTGATGAAAGACAGACGAAGCTTTGGTGAAACCAAATTGAAAACTACAAGCTTACTCTACCTGAATGACTTCATAGTTTTGGATGTAACTTACCTTGCGGTTTATCCAGACTTAGACCCGTAGATGGCCACATAGTAGACAAAATCTGGGTTTTTTAGGATTTTTAACTCTTTTTGGAATTTTGAATATCTGATTCATTCGTTTTTGACTCAAAGTTTGAATTGTTTGTTTATGACCTTTTAACATTTACTTTGTCTAGAGGACCCCCTACACTTTGCCCCGTGCTACCTGTAAGAAGCATGGGTTTATCACCGTGGGAAAGGCATAGGCGAGTAAGGGCATTTCCATCCTTTCCCAACCCTACGTCACTAGTAAGAGACGCAAGCTCATCACCGAAGGTTGGTGGGACAAGGAAATGTGTAAAATAAAATTTTCTATTTAATCACTTCTTGACTTGTTTGTTTGAGTAAGATGTCAGTATATTCTTATTTCCAAAGAGATGTGCATATGGGATAGATGTGACACCATGAAGCTTCTAGAATAGACCATAGGCAAGACACCTATCCTAAGAAGAAACCAAAGCGAGAACAAACTTGCAGAGCTTGGTATGGTTACCGTTAGGACTTCGTCATGTTTGATTTTATTAGATAAAAGATTATGAATTGATTGATGATATCGAAGATGGAGAGGTATGATTAAAGAATTTCATGCCAGAAACATCACGAGTTTGAAATAAATTGCTTTGAGAATAGATTCCTTGATCACAATTTGTGTAAGAACAAGTGGACAAAATGATCCTAATTTATATGAAAATGCGATGTAGATAGTTATATAGGCAGCGCTTGCTGCTTATGTGTAGAAACATTTGAGGTGGAGGGAATTGACTATTTTGCCAAACTCCTCACCTTCTAGCGTGCATAAGAGATAAGCACCATTCCCGTAGTCTTTCATGACTCGGTATGGGCCCAACCATTTGGGCGAATTTCCTTCCTTCGCCGGTCTTCTTGTCGATCCGGTATTTGCTAACCTCGAACTAGGTCACCTTCGTATATGTCACGTTCATAGACTTTCTTGTTATACTGCCGGCACATTCGGTCGGCATAGACTCTATGTCGTTGTTCAGAATTTAACCTAGCTTCATCCAGGCTTTCTAATTGAGAAAGACGTGCTTCTCTGTAAGCGTCCTCATCCAGAATCCCTTGTAGCGAAATGCGGAGACTGGGGATTTCAACTTCGAGTGGGAGAACTGCTTCTGACCCAAATACCAGCGAGAAAGGAGTTGCTCCTGTCGGAGTTCTTATTGAGGTTCGATGGGCCCACAAGGCCGGATATAACTTCAAATGCCAATCCCGCTTGTTTTCTTTCACTATTTTAAGGAGAATGGCTTTCAGTGTTTTGTTCGTTGCTTCAGCCTGCCCATTGGCTTGGGGATAGTACAAGGAAGCCGTATGATGGCTGATTTTAAATTTGTTGCATAGCTCACGAACTTCTTCATTCTTGAAAGAAGTTCCATTATCTGAGATAATAATTTGTGGGATACCGTACCTGCAAATGATTTGGTTCAAAATGAACTTAGCGATTACAGAACCAGGTACAGTTGTAAGAGGCATGGCCTCTACCCATTTAGTGAAATATTCAGTGGCCGTGATTATAAAATTGTGGCCGTCTGTGGACGAGGGAGAGAACTTCCCTATCAAGTCCAGGCCCCATGTAGAAAAGGGCCACGGAGTAGCGATCGGTTGCAAAGCTTGTGCCGGCATGTGGATCTCATGAGAGAACTCCTGACATTTATGACACCTGCGTACAAACTCTATTGCGTCATGTTCTAGAGTGGGCCAGAAATAGCCCATTCGATGTATTTTTCGAGTGGTGGCGTGGCCGCCGAAGTGGCCTCCACATATACCGCTGTGAGATTCATGGAGAATCTTCTTGGACTCTTCTGTGTCAACACACCTTAAGAGCATTCCATCGAATGCTTTCCGATAGAGCACTTGCTCTATAATGACGTATTTAGCTACGATAATGCGTAACCGCCTTCTTTGTTGAGGTGTAGCTCCTTCTGGGTATCTATGGTCCATGATATAACTAATGATATCAGTGTACCAAGGGCACTCAGATATAGCAGGTCGGGTTTCGACGTAGTACACGCATTCGTCTGGAAAGTCTAAGTCTACTAAGTCACCTCCATCTAGCGGGTTATCAGCTAACCAATCTGCGATGATTTTCCCTTTAACTGACTTTTGGTTTACAAAAGTTAATTTGAACTCTCCCATTAAGGTTATAAAGCGTCCCGCCTTTTTAGACAGGGACCCTTGTGTGAGGAAGGTTCGTAAGTGGTCAGTTTTTACCATGACCCTTGTCTCTTGATTTAGCATGTAGTGTCTTAGGCGTTTGGTTGCGAAAACTATGGCAAGGCATTCTCGTTCTGCTTGTGTATAGCGCGTTTCGTAGTCGAGCAATGTTCGGCTAATGAAATAAATTACACGCTCTCTCTTGTCATCGTCTTCTTGGGCTAGCATGCAAGCTAACGAAACATCGGTAGCCCGTGAGTATAGAATTAACGGGTGATCTAGCTTAGGTGGCATTAGCGTAGGTGGTGACAGTAAGAAGCGTTTAACTGCGTTGAAAGCTTCGTTGCAGTCTTCAGTCCAATCAATGCTATAGTCTTTCTTGAGTAAATTATTGATTGGATGAATAGCGAAGCTTAAGTCTGGGATGAATCTCCGGATTGCACCCAGCTTCCCGAGAAATGATCTGATTCTAGATTCACTCGAAGGTGGGACCATTTCGAGGACAGCCCGAATTTTGGTTGGATCAACGTCGATCCCTCGTGACGATATGATGTAACCTAGGAGCTTTCCTCCTGTTACACCAAAGACGCATTTTTCCGGATTTAGCGTAACTCCGTATTCTATTAAATGTGAAAGAATGACACGGAGTACTTTGGGATGGTCACAACGCTTCTTGGCTTTAGCCAACAAGTCATCTACGTAGGATTCCATGATTTTATGAATTAAATCGTGAAATATATAAGTCATAGCCCACTGGTACGTGGCACCGGCGTTCTTGAGACCGAATGGCATAACAACGTAGCAATAGGTTCCCCAAGGAGTTATAAAGGTGGTTTTAGCTTGATCTTGCTCGGATATTCTGATTTGATTGTATCTCGAGAATCCATCCATGAGAGACAAGAGCTCAAACCCAGCTGTTGCATCAACAATGACATCGATAGATGGCAATGGGAAGTCATCCTTAGGACATGCTTTGTTAATGTCCCGGAAATCTATGCAGATGCGTATCTTTCCATTCTTCTTGAGAACGGGAACGATGTTTGATACCCATTGGGAGTAGTCAACTGGCTTGATGAATCCTACTTGAAGGAGTTTTATTACCTCCTCTTTTACCATAAGGGCTACCTTGGGCTTCATAGGTCTTGATTTTTGCTTAATTGGCTTCGCATCTGATCTAGTGACGAGGTTGTGCACCGCATGTGTGGGTGCGAAACTCCTGTCATCTCTTTGTAATTAAATGCAAATGCCTTCTGATGTTCTTTGAGAACCTGAGTATGTATTTCTACTTCTTTTGGGGTTAATGAAGAACCTAGTTTCAATATCCTTGGTTCATTTTCTGTCCCAATGTTGACATCGATTGTTTCTTCGATTAAAGAGGCGTTACCCTCTTCGAACTCAGGTGGTGCTGGAGGTAGATCTATATCATCCCCATTTTCTATTGCGTATATGCTAGATTCCCTTTGCGAGGGAAGATCCGTTACGGGATTTCCGAAGTAGGAAGATGAATGCGGGATCAGAGATAAATCTAGTGTGTGACAGGAGCGATGTAATGCTGCATAGGCATTTAAGTAATCCAAAGTAGCCGCATCATTTCCAACATGGTCTAGGACGGTAGATTCATTTCCGCTTGAAAGAGGATTTGTCATTGTTTTTATCAATGGTTCGTTACGAATGGATACTGTGAAGTGAGTATCTTCTAGCTCATTGCTTGGAGTGAAGCGTGATGCCGAAGTTGCTATTGAATCGGCGAGAAGATTTTTCTCTCGTGGGATTGCTTCAATGGATATGAAATTAAACGCTTTGCTTAAATCTAACACAGCGTCTTTGTAGAGTTGTAAATGTTCGGCTTTAGTTTCATATATTTCAGAAACTTGGTTTGTTACTAATTGCGAGTCTCCTAAGACTTTGATGTTATCAATACCAATTCTTTTGGCTAAGGTAAGGCCAAGGAGGAGAGCTTCGTACTCAGCGCCGTTGTTTGTGCATTCAAAGTTCAACTTGAAAGAGAATGGGAGGACCTTTTCCTCGGGCGAGGTAAGAATTATACCTGCCCCCGCTCCATAGCGGCATTTAGCTCCATCGAAATGGAGAGTCCAATATTTAGCCGGGAGCATAGATGTAGGTGTATCTACTGTATTTGCACATTCTACTTCGACCATGCAAAGATCTTCTGCTGGAAGAGAGCCAACCCCTAAGGAATATCCTATACCTACCGAATCAAATGGTAAGAACATTGGTAAATCTTGTTCTATTAATTCAACGATTTTTGCAGTAGTCCCTAATGATACAGTTTCTTTAGCTTTACCGCCAGGAGTTGGGTTGTTTTGGCTACGTTGATGGTTTCAAGATCCGTCGTAGGTACCAACTTTTCTTTTGACTTTGAGTCAGTGGGTTTATTAAGTTGGTTTGTTGGAAGTTCGAATTCTGAGTGTACACCTGGTCTCTTCTTTAAATCAGCTAGGTGTACGTCAAACGGCTTTGGATCACCTTTGGCTACAAATACCTTTCCCAGATGCAAGAATCTTACTTCTTGAAATAGCGTGGAAGGGATTGCCTTCATTCGATGTATCCACGGCCGGCCGAGGATCATATTATAGTTAGTTTCCCGATCTATAATATAAAACTCAGTCAGGATTGTTTTAGGTCCCAAAGTGACCGGTAGTATTATGGTTCCTATCGATGTGGCTTTAAGGCTATCGTAGCCTCTCAAGGTATTTCGAGTAGTGGAACAGTTTGTTTCACCATATCCCAATTTTTGGAGAAAAGAGAAAGGGACTATGTTAACCGCAGCTCCATCGTCAACCATTGCCCATTTTACATAATTATTATAAACCTGTACTTGCAAGTGTAGGGCTGGATCACCTCGGCGTGCGATCTCGGCATCCGTAGGCATTTTACTTATTTCGAATATGAATTCGACATCCCTATCCACCTGTCCCGGAGGATAAACATCAAAGTCTATATGATTTACTTGTGCTTCTGGTGGTGGAGTGATACTAATTAAATGACCCAAACCTAACACCTCTAAAAGAGCAGCCACATGAGCGAGCGGGGAATTCTTTAGTAAATCAAGGAATGAAATATGCGAGAAGGTTTTTGTTAGATCATTAATTAGATCGTAAGCACCCATAGGTTTTGCTACGGTTTGCTGGATGTTATCTGCTTCCGTAGATGGCTTGGACTTGGTTGAGAGAAATACTCTCGTGTCCTCGTAATTGCTTCAACAGGTAATTTGGAGTCTAACTCCACTAATCCAACTACCTTAGGTCGCGGCTGACTTCCTAGTTGTGGCGCGACTAACGGATTTAGCGAAGTTGAGGCCTCGTGATCGTTGTTTCCTGTTATTGCACCTTTGTTTGTTCCAGTTGGTTTTAACCCATCGTTATCATGATTTGGGAGTGGATCATTAAAGATCTTGAGAGGGGCATTCTGAGGGGAAACTGCCCCTACGAAGGTACTTGCCGTTGGTGACGTAGGATCTGCTAAGAACATATCCATAAAAAATTGTTTTTGTTCATTTGGCAAGCGTTGCATGAATTTGTTGTAGTCACGACACGTTCTAGTGTCATGACCCCAAATTTTATGGAAACCACAATAAGAATTGGGATTATAATTCCCGTTTTGTTGGTTTGGTGTGTATTGTGGCCTAAAATTCCGATCAAACTGTTGCCTATTAGGACCAAAGTTTTGGAATTGTTGTTTTTGGTTTTGACTTTGGTTTTGGTAACCAAATGAGTTTTGGCTTGGCCCTTGCATGGGATTTCGCCGTTGTTGTTGTTGTGGATTATTAAAATCCACCGTATTGACCGTCGGGGTAAAATTGTTGTTTCTTTGGTTGTTTGTTTGTGACGGAGTATTAACGACATTTACCCTCTTGGGCTGGTCAGTTACCCCATCTGTTGTTACCCCACGATTTTTGTTAAGGATTTTGGGTCCTTGATTGACATTTGTGGTAGTTGTAGTATTTTGAGTGGAGGTGATTAACCTCCCATTTGCTCCATACGTCTTACGGCCACTATCTATTGCTGCCTGGTCTATTCGTAGAGCGCTCTCAAGTACTTCGTCATAAGTCCTTAGTGGGAACTTCTGGACTTCTTCCTTCACTTCTTTGCTAAGAGAATGAAGGAATAAATCGCATAGCTCCATCTGATCCATGTTTGGAGTGCTTGCCGAGGAATAAAGGACTGTGCGCCACCTTTGGATGAAATGGGCGACAGACTCGTTATGTTCTTGCTTGATGTGCAAGAACTCCCTGATTCCTGTCCTTAATAGTTTGTTCATGTCGAAGGCTTTGATGAACTCAGACACGAGTTGTTTGAATGAATGTATGGAAGCCTCGGGTATTCTGTAATACCAATCGAGGGCAATGCCTTCCAGCGTTTTGGGGAATATTTTAGCAACGACCCCATCCCATGGGAGTAATTCTCGAATGGCTGTAGCGTAAGCTTTGATATGCGCATTCGGATCTCCTTCTCCTTTGTATTTGGGCAAATCGGGAAGAGGCCTTGGAAGCATAACGCTTCTTATGGTGAAATCTAAGGGCTCCTTTAAATATTCTGAATAAGTCCCTATTGCATACGTCTCAACCATTGATGGTGCCTGTTGAGGAGGTGGTGGCGGAACGGGTTGTTGATATGGCGTAACGTACGCGTTGGCAGGGGCATAAGGCAATCCCTGCATTTGAGTAAACATGCCGGGGGATGAGTACATATCCCCTTGTGGTGATTTGGAATACATGTTTAAGTACGAAGGGGTACTATCCAGGAATGGATTGCTCTGTACCGGACCAGGAGGAACTGTGCTAGCGATAGTGGGTCTAGTTGGTACTTGTTGTGAATACTGAGGAGTCATACCTAATGTGCCTACTCCTGTGAGGAGATCTACTTGGCTAGGATGGTGCGGAGGATTGGAACTCCCTGTTTGTATGAATTTCAATTTTGATTTGCTTGGGAAAGTTCTAATCCTCTAACCTTTTCTATTAGAGTTGAAATGACTTTGTTTGGTGAAGTCACGATATCGTGCCTTGGTGGCGTTTGTTGTATATCCTGGTGTTGTATAGGCATGTGATAGCCTGTCATGAACTGATTGCTATCTTGCCAAGTTTCTCTGAGAGTATTTTCTATACGTGATGGCATAGAGGTATTTTCTTGAGGAGAGAACTCGGGCTGTATTTGCAAAATTCCTATAGGTGGGTACATGCCTTGAGAGCATTGTTCATTCCTAGGATAACGTATTGAGTACTCGTCATCTAGAACTGAGTATGGATCTGATTGTCTGCTAATATGTGGTCTAAGTAGCACCTGAGGAGATGAAGCAGATTCTCCAGTCAATGTCATATTGTTTGAGCCTGAAGGCTCTGTTTGTGTTTGAGCGAGTTGTTGCTCCAACCCCTCTGCTTGGAAGGACGAACTATATCTAATCCTTGGCGTTTGCGTTGACAACTGATTAGTTGAATAGTTGTCGCCCCACATTGAGAGTGAGGGTGATGATTCCCTATTCTGTTGGGCATAGTATGCCTCAAGACCCAGGAGGGGTCTGCCATATGCATCGAATCCCGACATATTCGGGGGGTATATGAATACCCGCAGAATAATGGGAAGGAGCGAAGGTGATTTGTGAAGGGAAACGTGATATTTATGACTCCGAATGAGAAGGTAGGAAGTTTTACGTCAGCTTCACTAATTTCGTTTGATTCACGTCGGGTTCACCAATTTTGTACGTCGGAAAAGCAACAGGCGAGCGTGAGAATCAACAAGTGACTCTTCCACGTACCCGACCTCCCGAGGTCGTGCCGAGACAGCCGGTGGGGGTAGAATATGCAGACAAACTAGTTGGGGAGTCTAATGTCTTCGACACGCACTAATGGTATTTGCGAATCTAAGGCAAAGAAGGCCCTTCTAACTTGGACTGGTGTGATAGATCGATCAGCGAGGATGACTGCTCGAAGGCTCCAATCAATATCGAGCTCTGGCGTGATTCGATCTATGGGTTGTGGGATGCGTGGAAAATGACCCAGGATGGTTTCGTGTATTTCTCCTGATAGGGTCATATGGTGAATATAGTCAACTCTATGGACGATTCTCTGGCCTAGTCCAAAATTCTCTAGCTTTGTTAGCTGTTGTGTCTAGTAGGGACAACTGTTGAATGATGATAGGTGGAATCGGAGTAGACTGAAATACTAATGTGCGTAGGCCAGTGTCTATATCTAACTGACTTGTGGATTCGTTAGGCTGTGGGATTTGTGGATCACAACCGTAGACTCTTGGTTGTTGCGGTCCTGTTATGGTCATACGTGAGATCAAGTTCTAATCCCTAGTATCCAGTAGTCGTAAGCTTTCTCAGCCTCTACGTTTAGAATCAGTAATTGTGCGATTTTCTCAGAATACCTCACAGGTGTTCTAGCAACTTGAATTCTTAAGCTGGTATCTATATCTACGAGGGTGTCTCCAGCGTCTGGCTGTGGAACTAAAGGATCACACCCGAATATTTGTTCTCTTTCAAATCCTTCTACAGTCATGCGGATGTTTTCTAGGATAACCTGTAGTTTGGTTGATTTGACCAAAATGTGTGTGCTTGGTCGTCTTCTACGTTTAACCCTCTCAATTGTGACTTTGATCTTGGAAGTCATTGTTGTTTGGAAGACTTGTATCCTAAGGTTTTTGTCAATGTCAGTTACTGCCACTACGATATTGGGCTGGGGCACAATTGGCTCGAAAATGTATTCCCTGGGCTCCCTAGGTCCCGTAATTGTCATGCAAAAGTAGTAATGAAACAAACTATAATAAAGTAAAATCTAAGTACACTTCTAGCATATATAATTCCTTTTTTTGTATTTTCTGGCAATTTATAAGAAAGCAGCTATCTAAAAATATTTAGAATTGACAACTAAACTAATAACGTAAAACAAACAAAATAGCCGAGTGTAGCTATTTGTCTGTGTAATTTTGTATATCTATTCTAAACAACGAAATAACTAATCTATTTGCGAGATTCTCGATCCTACCTTAGAAGTGAGGAATGAATCATAGTTTCTCAGAAACTATCAATCCCCACAACTTCCCTGGCAATATCGAGAATGGAAATAACTGTAATAAAGTGATTAACTACTTTATTTGATAAGTTCTAACTAAAACTTTGAAAGATGGAACCTGGATTTCGCAGAACAGTGGCGAATCCGACGGTGTGTGTGTTCTTGTCCCCTCAGTATGATCTCCTCGTTCTTTGTGCTCACGTGAATCCAGAAAAGCGTGTAATGCTTGCATCAACAGGAATAGATATTTGGATCAATGGACAGCCTTCAGAATGCAGACATAATAGAATGCGGATAGGAGAGGGATAGCGCAAGAGTACAGAGCTTGGCCTATGCAATTCCTAGCGGGGTCTACTGCGAATCATGCAACAAAATGCGTCCAGAACCTGAAACTCGTCTGTATGAAGAGCAAAACCTACAACTTTAATGGCTGCCTAAACTATTCTACTCCAAAAGCAATAATACTGTTTGCACAAGTTGGATCTGTGGCTTACCAACAGCTGAGTAAATGCAACTAAGCATGTAAAAGATTTAAACTATCAAACTTAAGCAAACTAGAAGACTGAACTACTGAAAGTGATGAGTTTTTAAACAAGAATGAGGGGCCATTTGCATGTGCACAAACCATGCATTTATAGGAATTCAAACACCCAAAGATCAAAACCAAACTGAACTCCTAAACAATAAACAAAGGAAAAACACTATTCCAGGGGACCAAAAACATAAATGCATGCTCAAGTCGGCAAGAAAATCTGGTGAAGCGTTGAACTTTGCGTGTGTTCCATCAAAAGAACGTTACGGAAAACATGTGTAAGGACCGCCGCCTGCTCGGGCGGCGTTCTGACCGCCGCCCTGCTCAGGGCGGCGGTTTCGTCACTGAAGACCAAAAAGCCAAGAAAAGAGGAAAAAAAAAGGGAAAACAAAGCACGCGGGGGCTAAGCGGGGCATGTGGGATGTTAACGCATATCCGTAAAGCTTCTCTGGATCCCGAACACCTTGCGAAGAGACCTGTATCATCATTGGGGCATTTATTACACCGCCAAGAAAAGACCTTACAATTTTGGGTATGTACACTAACCTTATAATTATTGTCACCAAACCCCAAAATCTAGCATTACGATAATGAGGAATATGAAATCGGGGTCACAAATTAATTAGCCACTTGAAGTATAGTTATTAAACATAGAGCATATATCAAAGAGATAACATTAAACACAAATTATTATAATAATTTATATAGATGTTACTTCCAAATAACATTATTACATGAAACACAAAGATCCAAACATAGGAGATGGGAAAATACGTCTATTTAACACCATTTACCTCCAATAATGGGCCTTGATATAAGGTGAATCAATTGTGGAGAAACCCAAGATAGAGGGATTATGATTAATGTATCATGAAGAGTAATATATATTGTATCTATTCAATGTCATGCAAGAATTGCTTTAAGTGTTATCAATTATCTCGGTCATGGATAGAGGATACTCCTTTCAAAATGATATATGAACATAATACAAACCCTTGCCTCATCATCTCAAATGGGAAGTATGGGACACTCGAAAGGGTTAGAGATGTATGTGATTTAACTTTAATTGACCATTAATTATTGGAGATAATTGTGTATTGTCGTTAATAGATAGCTGGGATAAGGGCATGTATGAGAGATATGATAAGTTTGGGGGTGCGATGGTACAAAGGTGATAGATAACCTATTATATACAATCAAACATTTCAAATGCTAAGAGGGTACACAATGGAGGTAGTGGATTGACACACATGAGACCCTCTTGATTTAACATCTTAGATTAATCATGCTCTAGCATTTTGATGGATTTCATGGATTAGGTGGGTACTTACTAATTTCCGTAGATTTTGGAAAAAGTAAAATCATAGGGTTATGATTTTAGGATGTATATTATTCCTACCTAGTAGATAATTACCAATTGATTGGGTAATGGATTACACATGAGACTCTCTCTTTCCTCATTGATTAACACGTCTTTCTTATCGTGAAGAGAAGAGCCACTCTCAAGATTTGAGTGGTGTGTGGTGATTTATATGGCTCGTGGTTGGAGGTAAAGCACTCGATGATGTTATTTCTCTTGTTGTAGTTAGAAAACAAAATGGTTCTCTACATCTTATGTTTTGATATTCTAAGGTATAAATTGTATCAATGCATTTCTGATGTGATTTATATAAAATGAACAAAAAAATGAAATTATACATTTTAATTGCATGTAGATGATTAGCTTGTTGAAATTGTTAAAGATATTATATTGTGTATGATGGATTCTTTAAACAATTAGAGTTAAGTAATGAATACCTTAGATCTTACTAATCAATGGCTAAGTTGTGTTCGACCAAAAATGTAAATGTTATGTAGGATAAACCCATTTTATTATAACTCTAATTATGAAATGTTTTCATGTGGATAAATTTGTGTGATGGAATTGAATAGATTGTTATATTGATGAAGAAGTGTAAATGAATAAATACACAATCTTAATTTACAAACTAGTCAATCAAATAATGTTGATTTATATGCATGGTGGCATTCATTTGAAATTATAAATTCAATTGTCTTGAATTATATGAAGTGATTTATTTAAAAAAATTGTGATTGAGTAAATGTGTATGGAATTGCAATTTACATTTTAAGATCAAACACTTAGAACACTTGTCCCATGTAGAGACACATTGTACCAATAAGTGAAATATTTATTTTGATGTTTAAGTTGAAATGAACTTAGAATACACGTAGGATAATTATGGACATCGTAAGCCTCTCAATGTGTAGGTATGATAAGTAGAAATAGGTAAATGTTAGTAACATGTTATTCCTAACTTAAGAGAGAGTTTGTAGATTAGAAGGGACATTATAGTATATTGTTAAAACCATATAATTATATTATTCAGTAAAATAGGTTTATTTTTGCAAATTGTCTAACATATATTTGTTTGTATTCATGATATGTAACATATATATTACATCTTTACCATTTGCATTGTAATATGCTTATTATGTAATTTGGTGATTTCCATATCAATAATATATACACAAGGTTGCCTCCCTGTTTCCTCATATCCTCACTATTGGGTATCGAGTAGAGTTTTAGAGAGTTTGTAAATATGTGTAGATGTTGTAGGAAGGTTATATTTGTGCGAAGAGGGTTTGGATAAGTTTCTACCCTTTTGGAGAGCATGTGTTGCCTTTAAAAACTTGCCAAGCTCACGACTACATCCCCACAACCTCCATTTAATACCTAGGAAAATGAAAGGAATTGTTTTTGCACCATTTCCTCCTACACTAGAAAAAATGTTTGCGTCATGGAGAAATTTGGTTTGAAATAAAAATCATTTTCCTCAAGTAGGGTTTTACCTATAAATATAGAGGGTCAATTAACTACAACTAACTCTAAGAAAAAACTTTAAACTTATATGCCCGTAACCATTACATAGGAAGTATTGGTGACTTGTTGGTTGGGTGAATTCGGATCAAAACTCTTGGCAAGTTGAGGGGTAAAAGATCCGAGTTGCTTAAACCAAGCACCTATGACAAAGTTAGCAATCGAGTTAGTTGAAACTGATATCCTTATCAAGTTGTTTTTAAGAAAATCCCTACATAACGTTTTGATCTTGAATTGGTCGCAAAAGTGAGCTCATCACTAATATACACATACACATTGGTGTGGGTGAGTTGAGTCTTATAAACTCGGTGAGCCAAAATCATTATAATCGTGTCGATCTTTCCCTCTCCATAACGACCTACGACTAAGCTCCATAACAGATGGGCCACTCCCTTTAGAACCTTTCACACATGCATCGAATACACTAGGTGGCCAAATTATTCTTTAAAGGTACAAGCCCTATCCAACATAAATGGATACCCTACTACTTGTCAATCGGGTTGTGGCCACATATTCCCAAGTAGTGGATCTTGTGAAATAAAACAAAGAACAACGGAGATAAAATAAACAATTTTTTTGGAAAATGTGTTCAAAGAATTGTAGATATGGATATAGTGCCAACCCTAAACCATAAACCTTACCTCCATATGTCACATGTCACTTTCACTTGCAGACACATTGCCCACCGCAAGGCAATCCTATTTTTACTATTGTTTATATATCATTACCTCCATTTCATTTTCTAAGAACTATAGGTGCTCATGTGGATAGGTTGAAGATTTTGGGAGAAGGCAAGACTAGAAATAGCGAATAAGGGTAGAAGCTTGATAATTTTATTAATATTCAGGAAAATCAAAATTACAATGGAACGCTAAAATATTTATAGATATTGCATAGCCAATTATAACCATATGAGAAGTTACACATGTGTAACCGAAACCATACTTGATAGAATACAAACAAATAATATGTTGTAACTATACACAAAACTATCCTACGTATATTTCAAACAAACTTAAAAAAATGGTTATACAAATATAACCAAATAATAATATCAAACTACCTAGTAAATGCATAATTAATCATAGGTAAAATAAGTTTTACCTAACATTCCCCCCTTTAATTTTTTATTTCCTCAAGGGACGAGGAGAGAAAATATCTCAACAACTCAAATTTGTCACGTGAAAGTGACTTTATGAAGATAGCTGCTCTTTTTTTGTATGTTGGAAAAAACGGAAGTCGTATATTGTGTTTCAAGACATGTTCGTGTATGAAATGAACTTGTAATTTGATGTGATTTGTTCTCTCATGAAAAAATGGATTGCAAATAAGTTTTTGAACATCTTCATTGTCTACATACAATGTGGTCATTTTTTCATATGGTATTCCAAGTCCTTCAAGTATGCGACAAAGCCATATCACTTCACGAAAGCTTCACCAGTAGCACGATATTCACTTCGGAGAAGAGTGAGAAACAAAGTGTTGTTTTTCACTTCCCCATGATATTGGTTTAGATCCCATAAAGAACACAAACCCTAAAGTGGATTTTATTTCATCAATGTTTCTTGCATGATCTGAATTGAATATCAAGACAAGAAGAATCTATCACTCTTCTTGTATTCTAGACTAAGATCTACTGATCCCTTGAGATATCTAAAGATTCACCTTGCTTCCTTCCAATGAAAAAATATGGATTCCAACATGAACCTCATTAGATAGTTCACTACAAATCTGATATCTAGTCTAGTGTAGGTCAGGTAAATGAGACTCCCAATCAACTGCCGATAGAGAGTTACATTTACCATAGGAGATGGATCTGAACGAGATAATTGTAATCTATTCTCCATAGGTGTAGCAATAGGTGTGCAATCCATCATCCTAAATTTCTCGAGCGTTGTCTTGGTATATTTCAACTGAGAAACAAAGATGTGATTCTCTTTCTACCATACTTCCAATCCAAGACAATAGTGCATCAACCTAAGATCTGTCATGTCGAATGATCGGTTAAGATATTTCTTCATTACATCGATCATCCTTTCTGAACTACCAGTGATGACTAGATTGTCAACATAAAGAACCAAAATCACAATCTCTCCCACTTTATTTTTGAGGTAGAGATTGGGATCGTATAGATTTCTAACAAATCCATGTTGTACGAGATGTTCATCAATTTTTAAGTACCAAGCCCGGGGTGCCTATTTAAGGTCATACATAGATTTCCTGAGTCTTCTTACCTTTTCTTCTTTACTAGGTATAACATATCCCTTAGGTTGACTCATGTAGACTTCTTCTTATAAATATCCATTCAGAAAGGCACTTTTTACATCCATCTGATGGAATTTATAACCAAACTATGCATCTAGAGCAAAGATCATCATGATCATTTTGATCTTAGATGTGGGAGAAAATGTCTCCTCATAGTCTATGCATTCTTTTTGTGCATAATTCTTTGCTACCAGTATTTCTTTGTACTTTTCTATGGTCCCATTTGTTTTGTACTTTGTTTTGAATATCCATTTGCAACCAATGGGTTTCTTCCATGGTGGAAGATCAATAAGTTTGTCAGTGTTGTTTTTCATTACTGATTGATACTCAACATCCATGGCATATTTTCAAGATTTTGACTGTAGGGCTTCTTGGACTATAGTGGGCTCATCAGATTCAATAACTCTACTCATGAAAGAAAATTTGACTTATTCTCATGCTTTACTACAAGTCCTTGGTCTAGTGGTGGATGTATTTGGTGGAACATCCAATTTTACATCTTGTATAATGTTATTATACCACTTGGGCATACACTGAACTGCTCCCATGGGTTGTGGTTCTATTTGATCATCACCATCATCCCCATCATCACTATCATCATTTATAGGAACATCAAATTCTATTTTTACAATTGGTGAAAAAACTACATCAAGTGAGTTTGGAGGAGGATTATCTACTTCCTTCTTCTAAAAAAATCAACATCTGTGTTGGTGTAGAATTTTTTGGTGTTCAAATCCATCAATATGTACCCAAAAGTCTCTTCACTATAGCAAATAAAGATGATTTTTTGTGATTTCATATCTAACTTCTTTCTATTCTTCTTAGGTATGTGCATGCTTGCTTTTCACATAAATACTCTGAGGTGTGCAATAGATGGTTTCCACTTTGACCATGCTTCGTATGGTGTTACTCCATCAAGAGAAACTATGGGCACTCTATTCAACAAATAAACTATTGTTTTTATTGCTTCTACCCATAATGTCCTTGATAGTCCGTAGAGTCATCGGTCATGCATCATACCATTTCCATGGTATTATGATTTATTCTCTCAAAAACACTATTTTTCTATGGTGTGTGTGGAGGAGGCATTTGTCAATGAATCCTGTGAGCTTGTAGGTAGGATTTGAACTCATTAGTGGTGAATTACCCCCTCGAATCGAGCATAGACTTATGATGTGACACCCGGTTTCATTCTCCACAACCACTTTGAACTTCTTGAAATTTTCAAAAGCTTCACTTGTCTTACGAAGACAATATATCCACATTTTTCTCGAATGTCATAAACAAAAAGCATGAAGTACTAAAATCCATAATGACTTGGTTGGATCAGGACCAAAAGTTTTGGCATAAACCAAATAAATATTTCTATGAGATTGATCATTACTCTTTTGGAATGAAGCTCTGTGTTGTTTTCCTACTAGGAAGTGAGGACACTTATCTGTATCCTTATGGAGAGATGGAAATCCTTTTACCATATTGTACCTAGTGAAGTGTTTCGAGATACTTGAAACTGATGTGACCAAGTATCTAATGCCACAACTGTGTAGAGGTAGAATTCTTAGCCATAAGTGCCTGATCATCTCTATGGACAAAATCAAGTTGGAACATGCATCCCACATTAGAGGATTTTGTAACTATTTTTGAGCCTCGTGATTTGTCTCAAATCAAACACATTTTCTTTCCAAAATGAATATCAAAGTCAATTTTAAAATTGTGATATAGGAGTTGACTAGATGACATCGATTCTTTATAAACCTAGGGACATATAGTACATCTAATAATCTACAATTGCATGAACCAAGGGAAGAGAAATGTTCCTAATCCCCTGTATAGTGTATGAAGAATCATCACCTAACGAAACATGGTTTTTCGAAGGCGTGTCCCTCATTGTGGTAAACTAGTCTCTGTGGCTGGTCATGTGTTGAGTGGCTCCCAAATCAACATACCAGACACCACTAGATGAATGGAGGGTTCACTTGATCGAGAAATGTACAAGAAGTCTTCATTATCCGAATGTTCTTCTTGCTTAGCTATATTTCCTTACTAATGGTGTTTTAGTTTCTAGTTTCCCTTCTTCTACCCTTGATTGTAGTTAGAATTTCCCTTCTAAGAGATATAGAGTTGCTTGATGAACCTTTCTTATAGGTATTGAACCAACAATATTTTAACTCATGTCCTCTTTTACATATAGGACATTTCTTCTTTTGTTGTTTATCCCCTTGCTGATACTGATTTTGGGACTTTTGAAAGAAATTAAGTTTTCCTTTTCCTTTCCATTTTTGATGAGAAGAAAGTGCATGCTCCTCTTCATCATCTTTATTGTACATTGCTTCCTCTTGTTATAGTAGATTCACTAACTTTTCGAAACTGACTATCTGATCTGACAAGTTTAGTGTCGTCACAAAAATGTGGTATGAAGGAGGGAGTGCTCTTAGAATAATGGGAATAAGAGTTGTATCAGTGACCTCCTCTCCTAGGGATAGAAGTGAAGCCCTCAATTTTGTAAATCTTCTTAAGAAAGCTTCTATTTTCTCATTTTTTTGAACTTCAATGTGTGTAATTGACTCAAATTCAATATTACATTCTTGTTCTTGGCCTCGTACATTGTGCTCAACTTATCCCATGATTCTTTGGCTGATTTGGCATCATGAATGTGGGGTTGCACGTTGTTAGACATTACAAACAAGATTATCAGCTTGGCCTTCTGATCGGATCTATCGAATTTTCTTTGTTGTGTTGTATCAATTGCTAATATGGAGACAATACCATTAACCATAGTCCAAATGTCTTCAAACTCAAGTTCTATCTTGAATTTTGTCTTCCATGTTGCATAGTTATTTCCTCTTAGAAGTTGAGAATTTGGAAGAAAGAATTTGGGGGTGTTGGTGCCCATTTTGCAGAATCAACTGACAAAGGGTAAGGCTCTTATCACTCTAGGTATATGGTCTCCCAATCTATATACCGTCAGTCTGATATACTTGAACCTTTCTATATACACGCCCTTCCGATATACCCATCGGTACGTGGAAGAAGCTCACCCTTTCTATATACTCAAAAGTATGTGAAAGAGGCATTAACATATGTGAAAGAATATAATACGTGGTACCAAGATAGTACTTGAAAGGGGTCTATGCAATTATTGACACCGGCTCAAAGAAATATCCTCATACGTGCATGTAACTTTGCTATATACTCGGATAATTTCAGTGTCTGGATTTAAGTCATGTAATCATTCATATACGATGAGAGGGCTCAAAGTGTGTGCATTGTGTCCTTATTACTCCCCATCAATTTAAAGGGTTGATGCCCAGATGACATTATTGCAGCTATATTAGGCATTAAGTGTAGTAGTAGTCGTGATGACTTTACTCATAAGTGCTTCCCAGAGGTGTTGTTTGTACATAATGCTTCAAATGAGATCCAAAGATCTCCTTAGTGATTCGAGAATCAAATTTTATTATTTTTAGTACAAATCTCTACCAGTTTTTAAGTAGCTACAATGGTTTGTGGTTGAATATGATAACCTATAAATTAGTACAATACATTGAAATATGAAATTACATTCAAAATTCTGAAAAAATTGAATGATAGGCAATTGTTTTTTTTTTGGGCGTTGGTGGCCTTCAGAGCTCAATACGACTCTCTAAACAAAAAACCACAAAAAGGGGCTAAAAATGTAGTTTTCAGGTACTTCTCCTTTGGAAAAACATGTTCGGAATAAAAAAACATAGTACGTGTGAGAATTTTTTTGATTCATTTTAGGGTTTTTCTCGCTAAAATTGGTGGTTGTTTTAGTTGTCTCTAAGGGTTTTAGTAGAGAATTTTCCACAATTTTGATCGCTAAAGTTTGGTAGATCCACCAATTTTCAAATAATATAAAACAATTCAGTTGGGGTGGGGATCAAACCCTACTCATGCCACTCCCAAAGCATTCCTCCAAACCAACTGAGCACCCAAAGCACCATGTATGTAAATTGAAACACTTTGTATTTGAATAAAAAATAAATTGATTGACCTTATGACAAAATGATGTGGCACATGCTTATTGATGATCCACGTGGTGATTGCTTTCATGTTGGTAGTTTAGGTTTTTCGCTCAGAGTAGATATGGAATCCTTTTCCTCTCCATTTTCTTTTTATTTGTTTTATTTCCACCACCATTGGTTTTATATGTAGGTCATTCGAGCTTTATATCTACATTGCTATATGTGTATGCAACGTAAAATGGAAGATCGGCTCAACGTCAGCTTTGGTGTTTGAATGGAGGTCATTGTTTAGAAATCCTTTACCACCGCTTTTTATTTGATTGCAGGTGTAGCTAGGGAATCGTGACCCGATCTGCAGGGTCTTGGTTTTTTTCGCTTGGCATAGGGAGGTTATTTGGTTTGCTCAAAGTAATCAACATGGCCTTTGTATAATCTAGAAATTTTTCCGCTAATGTAAAAACCTTGGATATATTGTTGTGGGCTCGGGTGCATTGTATGCCATTTTGGACTCACCAATGGGCTCGACTCTATCGATTCAAAACTCCCCCAATTTATTATGCCTAGCTTAGTATGAGTTCTATAATCAAACCAACATAACTCGATCGGGAGATAACTCGGCCTTAAATACACTCAAAAGACAATGTGAATCGACCTTTGATGAAGAATAACTTGGTTGGTGACTCGAGTAGGAGCTATGTGGACTCGGTGTGGACCCAGGCACATATACCTCCAAATTTAGTGTTTCTGCTAGTGTTAGTTATGGCTAACAGTGTCACTAAATTTAGTGACAAAACCCTTAATGGGAGAAATGATATTTTTTATTGAAATAAATTTCTTGTAAATTTTTTTCTTGGTACAAGGGGCACCAAAGGTCTGTAAAAAAATTTTACGTTCCAAACACCTAGAACGAACAAGAGGTTGTGGGGAGGCAGGGATGGGGGGAAGGAAGTTTTAGGAGGCTACACAGGGATTTCTAAATGTGTAAAAGGCTTCTCCAATCTCCTCTATATATTCTTCTCTCACTTTCCACGCCTTCTCTAGTCATAGGTCCAGATTAACCTGCTCTAGTACCAAATGAAAGTAACGAATAGGGGCTGAATCCCGATACTTTTATTAATATTCGGAAAATCAGAATTACAATGGAAGGATATAATATTTATAGATATTGCACAGCTAGTTACAACCATATGAGAAGTTGCACAGGTGCAACCAGAAACCATACTGATATAATACAAATAAATAATATGTTGCAACTATGCAACAAACTATCCTACGCAGTTCAAACAAACTTACATAAAACAAAATAAATGGTTATACAAATATAACCAAATAATAATATCAAACTACCTAGTAAATGCATAATTAATCCTAGGTAAACTAATTTTTACCTAACAAGGACATGAGTTTTAAACCCCAAACCACATTTTATATTGAAATTTTAAGGATTTTTCAGGTGGTACCTCCAAAGATAGCAGATTAAAAACCTCACTAAACTCACTAATTACAACCAAACCCCACAAATTTAGTGAGAAAAACACTATTTTGGGAAATAATATATATTTTCTCCCATATTGCTTAGATTTTGATTTCGAGAAAATCAGGTAAAGCGAGGGGTGCCACAAAGGGTTGTTTTAAGTGTTTTTAGCTATTTTTGTGATTTTTTCACATTGTGAGCCATTTTGAGCTCTAGAGGCCACCATGGTCTTGTAAAACAATTTTTGATATAGTTGACTGTAATTACATGTATTTTTGCATTGTTTTGTGCTAATGTGCCATATAGTTGGGAACAATCTAACCACCCACTATGGAAAAAAATGCTCTAGAATTCTTCTTTCCGACTCATGGCTACTCTATGGTAATAATTACGTTGCGTGGAAGACCAAAATTTGAACTCAACTTGAGTTTGAAGAAATTTGGTTGGTTATGAATGGTTACATAACCAGGATCAACGGATGATACAACCCAACAATGATAGTTTGATAGGGATAATTAGAAGGAAAAGTTGATAATCTTTTCGCAGGTGTCCAATGACATGCAACCCCAAATTTGAGATGCCAAAATAACCAAAGAGCATGGGATAAGTTGAGCATAGTGTATGAGTCCCAAAATAAGAACACAATATTGAATTTGTAGAGTTAGTTGCATACACTGAAATTCAAGTTGAATGAGAAAGTAGAGGCTTTCATGCAGAGAATTTCAGTATTGAGGGCTTCACTTCTAGCCTTGGGAGAGGAGGTTACTGATATAGCTCTTTTGCCCTTTTTCTTTAGAGCAGCTCCTCTCTCTTACCACATTTTTGTGACAATAATCAATTTGTCATATTAGACCATCAATTTTAACAAGCTAGTGAATTTGTTACAGCAAGAAGACACACTTTATAATAAATATGAATAAGAAGAGCAAGTACTATCTTCTCAACAGAAAGGGAAGTGTAAATCACAATCTTCCCAAAATTCCCAAGAAAACACCAGTAAGGGGACAAACAAAAGAATAAATTTCCTAGTTGCAATTGAGGACATGAGTTGAAATATTACTGGTATAATATATACAAGAAAGGTTCATCAAGTAATTCCATACCTCAAAATTATCAATCACAATAGGGACACTCACACTATAAGCAAGGGAAGAAGAAGGGGAACTAGAGAAAAAAACTCTATCAACAAGGAGATGTAGCTAAGAAAGAAGACCATTTCAATGATGATAAATTCTTGTACACTACCCATTCTAGTGAAACATCCATGTCATCTAGTGTTGTTTGGTACGTTGATTTAGGAGCTACTCAACATAGAACCACCATGCATAAAGATTTCTTTACCACTATGAGGGACACACCTTTGAAAAATCATTTTTTTAGGTGATGACTCTTATTACATGGTATAAGGTATTGTGAATATTTCTCTCCCTCTTGGTTCATGACATCATAGATTATTAGATGTATTATATGTCCCGGCTTGATAAAGAATTTACTATTAGTTAGTCAACTTCTACATCATAATATAAATATTGATTTTGATAGTCATTTTGATAAGAAAGTGTGTTTTATTTGAGATAAATCCAGAGGCTTGAATTTTTGCAAAAACCTCAAATGTGGAGCGAATGTTCTAGCTTGATTTTGTTCAAAGGGATAATTAGGCACTAGTGGCTAAGAATACTTCCTCTACATAGTTGTGGCATTGGAGACTTGGTCGGATCAGATTTAAATATCTTGATACACTTCACTAGTACAATATGATGAGAAGATTTCCATCTCTTAAGAAGGATACATACAAGTGTCCTAATTTATTCGTAGGAAAATAACATAGATATTTATTCTAGATGAGTATTTATCGATCTCTAGGTAAGCTTGATTTGGTTCATATCAATATTTGCGATCTGATACAACTGGTCATTTTGGATTTCAACATTTTATGCTATGTGTTGATAATTACTATATAAATATGTGGATTTTTCATCTTTGTAACAAAAGTGAAGATTATGATAACTTCAAAAAGTTCAAAGTGGTTGTTGAGAATGAGATTGGTCATCATATCATATCTCTCCACTCAAACCAAGGGAGAATTAACTAGTACCAATTTTATATCCTACCTATAAGACAGATGCCTTCCCCACACACACTACAAAAAAATGGTGTTGTTGAGAGAAGGAACCATACTATCATGGAGATGGTGCATTATATGATTGATGATTCTAAACTAGTGAAGACATTTTTGGTGAAGAAGCGAAAATAAAAATATATTTTCTAAATAGAGTGCCCATAGCTACTATTGATAGAGTAACACCACATGAGGCATGGTCAAATTGGAAACCATCCATTGCACACCTTATAGTATTCAGGTGTAAATCTAACATGCACACACCCAATAAGAAAAGAAAGAATTTGGACATGGAATTAGAGAAACCGATCTTCATTGGCTACAATAAAGAGGATATTAGGTATAGATTGATGGATCCAAAGACCATGAAAGTCTACACCAGTAGATATTTTAAATTATTTGATAAGAAGGAAGATGAGGCTCCTCTAGAATCACTTGATGTAGATAACACACCTATTGTGAAAATAGAAGAAGATGTTCCCACTGATGATTATAATGATGATGAGGATGATGGTGAAGATTAGACAGGGCCACAAACCATGAGAACAATACAAAGTATGCCCAAGTGGTATACAAACATGATTCTAGATGGAAAATTAGATTCTCCTCTGGATACATTTATCACTAAACCATAGACTCACAATTAAATTTGAGAAGAGGTAAATTTTTATTTGACAAGTAGAGTTGTTTAATCTATTAAGACATTTACTATTTAAAATCTCTATAGTTAAAATATTAGAAAGATGACATGGATGTTAAATATTAGTTAGTGATGAAAAACAACACATGATAGCTTGTCAATATTCCACTAGGGAAAAAGATGATTGGTTGTAGATGGATATTAAAAAAAAAAAACAAAGTAGATGAAACAATAGAAATTTAGAAAGTAAGACTGGTAGAAAAGGGGTATGAAAAAAAAACATAGACCATGATGAGACATTTTCTCCCACAACTAAGATAAAAATGACCAGGATGATATTTTCTCTAGCTACATAGTTTGGTTGGAAAGTCCATCATATGGACATGAAAAGTTTATTTTTCAATAAATATCTACAAGAGGCGATCTACATGACTCAACATGAGGGTTTTATTGTACCTATATTAAAAACAAAGGTATGTATACTCAAAAATGTTATGATCCCCAGTGTGTATTTCACTAACACATCAAGGCTTGTATAATGGTTCATATATTTGGTATCAAAGAAACCACCTAGGCTCATGTCTTGGTACATATGACTATGTTGTTATCATAGTGTTTTCTTGGGGCTCGTATTGGGCTAGGTGTGGTCCCGATATATGGGAACAAATATAACTTTGAGGTCTGGCTATGAAAGTGTGGTGGGATGTTATGATCCTCATGTGTTGATTTCACTATTACCTCAAGGTTTCGGTGTAACAGTTCATTACCTTTAGTATCGAGTGCTTTATCTCAGCCAAAACTACATCAAAACCCTAATTGTGAAGACTCAACTATATATCCAAATCAGTAGCAATTTCTTTTGATTTTTTTAGGTTGTTGCAAAATAACTTACGTAAGATCCTCTACAAATTTTAAGATATTTTGACTTATTTTGCAAAATTTATATCAATTTTAGTGTTTTTCAAAACAATTCTCTATTGATTGCAAATTGTGGAATTTTTTAAAGTTCTTTACATTTTTAGAAAGAGGGTAAACACTAATTTTGAGTTATTTCTTTAATATTTTCATATTTGGTTGAATTCTATGAAAATAAAAAACCTAAATGTTGACCTCGATACCTAAATCCTATTATTTTGGGGCATCATGCTAGGGCCTTCCATAAGAGGAAAAAATAATCCTATCACTCCAAGTAAAAATCCATACAATGAGGAGATAATAGTTGAGGAGATGGAGTCATAAGGGGTAACTACGATTTCCTTAGGGATAGGGTTTACTTTGATGGACCATAGAGTAAGCCAAATTGAGTATAATGTACGAGATCCTATAGCAAGAGATGAACGATAAAGAAGATGTTGAAAATATTGGAAAATGATTAGATAATTTCATTTAGAAACTTAGTGTAAATCAAAGTGTCATCATCATCTTCTAATTCAACCACAACTCAATCATTCTCATATCAACCAAGGTGGATCTTTAGGAAAAAGTAATGTACTAACTAGCTAGGGTGGATCTTCGAGCCTGCCCAATCCAAATACAAATACTCAATAGGCCCGTAACATGCTGCTAAAAGTGGAAATGTGTAAGTTAAATGGAAATGATCTATTGGTGTATGTGACTTTCCTCGTCATCACTCAAGGTCTTGTCCACCTCACATGGTGAGTCATCTCACTTAGGTGAGATCATATGTCATAGGAGTTATATGACACATGGTAGATTCTGTCATAGAATATGTCATTGTCATATGCGTTAGTGGTGTCATAGGAGTTACATTCCATTTTGGAATCATAAATCCTCTTTCCCTCATGAAGGGAATGATTATCTAGGTTGAGGAGTTCAAAACACTCCCATTTGTAACCATATTTTGATCTATGAGAATAAGTAAACCTATTCTTTATGCATGATTTTCCTTATTTTATTTTATGTCGGTGATTATGTGGAGCTTTCACATCACCATTGGAGTGTAACCTCTTTTATATACATTTGTTTCTTTCTTTATTCTCATAAATAATCTCACATGGTATCGAGACTTTTGGTAAATGCGCACCCACTTCATTTCGGTCGATAATTACTTTTAGTTTCATTTTCATGTACTTCTTGTGTAATTTTTAGTCATCTTTGGAATCTTGATAATCTAGTTTAATAGTTCCTTACTTTGGAGTTTGTGCTATTTTGTGGGTTTGTACATGTGAAATTTTAGTACTTTTCCCACTAGATTTATCTATCTATAACGACAATTGTTTGGAAAGGATAAAGTTGAAGGTATTTATATTGCTGGTTTTATTATATTTTTTTAATAAAAATTCTGGTTTTGTTAAAAATTCTATTTCAGCACTAGCCCTTTCCCCTTACTCTATTATGCCCTTCTCCCTTACTACCTACAGGCACAAAATCTATGCACTTGGGTAAATTTATAGGTCTTAGAGCATACTAATTTATACATGATTCCTAAGCAAGAAAACTAGTGATTGACAATGTCTTTTTGGCCTTTTCCTTTATCTCTTATACTTTTATTGACCTTACAAACCCGACAACCCTGCTAATATTTGAATTATTTATATTTTATGTCATCGGAAACTAGTTCTGATTTAGGATAGAAGTGCTAGGCACTCATTTCCCTTACGGGTGCTCCCGAACATTTTCCCCTTCTTCTTACTCTTTTGGGTCTTGTTTTACAACTTTGGGTTGGCCTTTTAGTTTTCAATTACAAAATTCAAATAAGGGAATCATATATAGATAGTTACAAATCTCAAAAAATGGGTCAAGCACGAAGCATTACCTATCATCACCTAATCTTACATTCAAAGGCACAAGAGCACTTCAAAGGCATTCATCTAACCCACTCATACAAGGGACAAGGGTTGCATCACTCTGTACACACAATATAGGAGGGGTAAGTTCATTTTATTCCATCACACACATTCTATACATTTTCTTCATTCTATATCTAGCCCACTATCTTTGTGCAACTTGCACAAGGAATCCTAGGGAATCATTAAACACACAAGAACACATAACTACATAAAGTCTGAAATGTAGTGCAACACTCATTACTAAGTTCACTCTTAAGTTGACCACTTTGGGTCATTCTAAATCCACATTCTAGATATTTATTTTTATATTTGATCTAGTTTGTGGGGATTTGCAACTAGGTGTCTCGCTTTGTAGGTTACAAGTACAATCGGTGATAGTGCACCAAAACTAGAGTGAAAAAAGTGATTCAACAATGAAGCTCCTTAACCCGAAAAGACCAAATCCTAAGTACTTATGCAAACACTAGCACCCAAATTTGTCACTAGCACTAAGTGCTTCTATCCTTCTGTGGGCGCTTCCATCCTATGCATTCTTGAGTCCCAAAATATTCACCAAGCCTTGATAACACTACTTATAATTTGTTTCAACATTTCCTCTACCTAGATCATCTCCATATTGTGTGAAATCAACTAAGTCAACCTCTCTCTCTCTCTCTCTCTCTCTCTCTCTTTCTTAGGGTTTCATATTATTGCTTTCTTATTTCTTTTCCATTTGTTGTATTATATAATTTGTTTATCATTCATTACAATAGTTACTCTGAAATTAATATTTAATTCAATTTATATTAAATCATTTGGTGAACCCCACTCGTGATCAAACACTTGGATCTTTATTTTTCCTATTCTATTAGATCTTCTTTCATGGATCCTCAAGTATCCTTGTATCAATTACTTCAAATGCACCCACCTTGCAAATATGTTCTCCAAAATCCATAGATGCTCTGTACCTCCCTCATAATATGCCACCTACACAAGCAAGTGCCATTTTCAATCATCTCTCCGATGACCCTATCATTCTTGATACCACAACCAATCAACCCCTCTTTAAGTCAATTCAAGCTTTACACTATTTATTTCAAGATAAATTTCAAGCTATGGAAACCATGATTACATCCCTCACAGCTTGAAATCCAACATCTCAAGGTTGCTTCTCAGGCTCTTACTAATTCTTCTTCTACACCTCATCCTAATCCCATGTCTACTACATGTGCTCATACAAGTGAAGCCCAAGTATTACCACTACCAAAACCTCTCAAGTTTGATCTAAATGCTAAGAAACATGATATTCTTCCTAAGCTCCTCAATCACTAGTTGATCAACTTGCCACCTACTCATTACTACCCTCCTTATTGGCTTGCAAAATATAAAGGTCACCCATTTTGTAATTATCACAAAATTAATGGACATCATGAAAATGATTTCTATGATTTAAAATAAAGAATTGGGAAACTTGAGCATCAAATTTTTATTTCATTTTCTACACAACATTCTTCTACATAGTCATATCCTATCTAAATCCCACTGGGCTCCCAAATATGCTCCCTTTATGTCTAATGAGCATCATGCCATAATTACTAATGTTCCTTTTCAGTAAGTCAAGAGCCACCTATCCAACCCAATATCATACCACCTTTAAAAATACTTACCCCATTACCTCCTCCTATCAAGTCATCTATAATGTTACCAATCCCAAATAAGAAACCACCATCCAAGGAAGCACAACCAACTCCCCGTTACAAGATGAGATCACTCACCAACATCCTAAGTCTAAAATTATAATACCTTTCAATCCAAATAATGACTATGTCTATGAATGGGACTAATGCAAAGAAAACTACATTCTTCATACATTCGTTCAATCAAGAAGATTCAAAACAAATACTTCACCTACACATCAACATTTTAGGATCATTCACACTAGCCCTAAATGGATAAATTTGTAATGTTTGATCAAATTCCACTATAAATGGCCTTCAGAAAGCATTTCCTATCACAAGTACCCTGCATATAGATCTTATTCTATGCTAACAACACCTTCATCAAAGATTCATGACCTAAGATTTAGTCAACTTACTTTCCCTTGTCTAAAACAACCCTCCACTTCTCTCTCTAGCTCTCCACTTTGCAAGTATATTTTGTCTTGATGACATTCAAGAACCTCCTTTACTCATAAAACCTGTTAAATCATTTCCATTAGTGTTAGCACAACCACTAAAATGACACAAAAACTTCATAATACCAACCTTGTACTAAAATTTTCAAAACCGTTCCTTCATGTTATCAAGAAATAGATGCTTGCAAGGTTCATAGTTAGATGATTCCAAAGCTACCGAGAACAATGTGATAACCAACTTCAAAATATGCTAAACTAAATATGATCTTTAAAAAACCTCCTTGATCATGTTTTGAAGAAAAAATCTATTTGCAAGTTGATATCTAAGAAGACATCAAAGCAACCCTATGAGATCAATAGAATTAGCGAATCTAAAGATGTCACTTGGTGAGAAAATCATGATTCTACATTCAAAACCACTGGGAAATATCATCTTTTCATTTATAACTTATTTAGCTCTTCCAAATTATTTGTGGTTGGGAGATGAAGATAATATTTGGCTTGAAAGAGCACCGTTCTATGAGAATCAAACATCCTAGAAGAATTTGAAAGTAATTTATGCACCACTACATCCAATTTTTAGCAATCGGTAACCTTAAAATATGTCAAGAAATTATCATGGATCTCTAAACCATTATCCTTGAAACTAGGACCAATGTGAAGTTATCTTGAATATATTTCTAACAATACTAATTTCAGGTCATTTAGGGATTCCAATTGAAAGATATGAGTGAAAAATCATATTTTTATTTATGCCTCTGTGACATCCTTGAGATCTATTTAACACTAATCAAAACTATAAAATTTAAGCTCATAACAAACACCATAATAGATCTCAAAGCTTTATCAATCTTTGCTGCATATACAACTTTCCACTTATCTCTCATAAGTGGCTTGTAATCCTTTGTAATTAGGGGAGGGGATATACTCTTTGAGATGGTGCCATATGCATATTTCCTCCATGTGTTTTTCATTGGGTTATATTTCTCACATTGGTCTTCCGCGTAGTCTAGGTGAGAGGATTTAACCTTTGAAAAAGTATGAGAAAACACAAGATGCCCATAACTTCCATACATTTCCTTTTTCCATGTTCCATTCATCAAGTGCAATTTCATTTGGATAAATGTAAATAAAAAAACTCAAGGTGTGCGAGAGTGTTGAATACGATGCGTGAAAATTTACCACCATCCATCATATCCATGTAATATGTGGGAAAGGTTGTGCTGAATTTTTTCCATATATGGTGATGTGAAGAGAACATGTTTTTCTTGTGGATGCTTATATCACATCCATCTCATGAGCACTGGAAAACATGGAAATAAATTAAGCTCAAAACCATATGGAGCGCAACAAAGCCAATTGTAGCCAAGTTTTGAAGATCGATAATGGTCCAAGTAAAATCCAGAAACTCATGAGAAGATGAGTGTTTGAAGATTATTGAGCCATGATTTCATGGAAATAGTTAGTGCCATGACAATTTTAAATTCAAAAATATATTGCTCAACAAAATAGAGTAATAAGAGGAAAAACTTAGTCATTTTTAAAGCTCATAATGTAAAGGAAAGTTAGGAAATGAAGATTTTGACTAGTCAAAATATATGATCATAACAAAAAAGTTTTAGATTATATTTACACCATGTGATCATAAAAAAAAAAGGAAGAAGTGGGTTTAATTTGATTTAAGATAAGGGTTATTTCTTAATAATTAGGAAACTCAAAGGTGGTTGAATTTGTTTTTTTAGGTGACTCACTGGGGAATTTTATTTTTATGTAAGGAGCAAGTGGCCTTATAATCCATAAGGCATGTATTATATACCAAAAACTATTAAAACTTAGAAATTAATATTTATTTAGATATGAATCCTTATTTAAGAATATTAAATATTTGATATTTACCTTTTAAGCATTCTCAATTGGATTGTGATTTTAGTTAAAACAAGAAATTTTTCCTTGAACCTATAAAACAATAGCAAAAGACTTCCTATAAGGATGTACAATTTTTCATAAATTTATTTAATAATATGCACTTGTTCGGGAGGTGTGTGATCATCTTTGAATGCTTTGATATTTCCCTTCAATCTCTAAAACAAACATAAGTAGTTATAAAACAACCAGTGTGTGAATCATTCTCGAGGATTCAACTTCCAAGGCTAACCTTAATGATTTAAAAAAGGTTTTATGTTAAAATCAAAGCACCCCTATATTATTATAGATGAATGGCTAGGAAATCAATGTAACTTGAAAAACATGGAATTGTCTCAGGGTGTGGGACCTTGCAATTGAGACAACCCTCCAGAGAAAGCTAGTTCTTATCCTAATCTAGTGTAACAACTAACTCTAATGAAGGTAAAACTATTATCTAAGCCTATTCTATCATTTCCAAGGGACCAGGAAGAGGAAATAGCATGAAAATAAGAAAATCCTACACTAGGGGTGATAACACCAAGAAAGGATGGTTCAACACTCTCCAAAACTGAGATAGAGTAAAAATGGGGAGATAGAGAGGATGTTCACAACTTCATAATCTATCCCACACACTCACAACATCCATTCAGTGAAATACAACCATTTAGAGCAGAACAAAACCAAACACAAATTACCTTAAAAATGCAATGTGGAGGCCATGTGATGCAAGAAAAGGGCTGAAATTTAATCACAAGCTTGATTATATTGCTCCCAAACTGACACATTTCAATGCATTCAAAGAAAAAGGCACAAAAATCTCTATCAAATGATTCAAAATGGTATATTCCAAGATTACAAAACCTACAATATCTAAAGAGAAGGGAAGAGGCTAAAATGGAGAAGTTGAACTACCCAAAAATGAGATTATTTTACAATAATAAGGAAAAAGGGGAGAGAGACTTGAGTTCCATCGTCAACCACCACAAAAATGCATTTAATGGCTGTAAAAGTCATGGATTGCATTTATAAGCCCATTCCATCCTATCCTTTACCTTCTGAAGAAGGAACTCGACCCATACCTCCATTTAATGCTTTAAGGTTGACACAGGAGTGTTTCTTTTGATATGGGTTTGCTTTTCTTGATTTTACTTAATCTAATCCATATTAAATCACCAAAATTTTGTCTCCATGATGAAGGGCATTAAACAAAAAAATTGGGGATATAAATTTTGTCAAAAATGACCGACGGGAGTTTGAGATATTGAGATATGGGTTTAGGGGTTCATTTTTTGCTCATTTCCAAAAAGTTTGGCCTCTGTTCTATTTTTATTGCAGACAAAGTGATTAAAATGGGGGCCATTTGTTTATTGGTCAGATTTTAAAACAACGTGGGGAACTTTGTTTATGGTTGAACCAGCAAGGAGTTATTTTCGGCCCAAAATGGTGACATACCAACATTATACTTCACCTCACCCTTTTGACTTCGACCGACTCAAATTCGGCCCTTATTGACTGACCAACCCGAGTTCCACTCAAGTTTAGTTTTCTTGACCTCCTAAATCCAAACATAGCTCTTGCTTTGTAACTTTGTGCCATCACCTAATGTTGACTCAATGAGCCTAGGATCTCCAAGATCTTCCAATGCCTCGGCGCTTTGAATGTGGCCATCTCCTAGCTCGCGTGCACTAAGACCCCGATCGACCCGACTTGTTTCATCCAAAGATCCTAATCATCCCCCCGCTCCGCACTTAGTGAGAATCATCCCTAGCACTTGCCAATTGGTCACCTAGTAAATGCATAGAACCTTGACTCACCCGGCTATGTTCCATTACTTCCGTCGGGCTCCACATTAATAGACTTATACAAGAGACACTCAAACTCTTTGTAATTTGGCCCAAATTTAGTCTGAAGAACCTTGTTCTCTCTACCATGGTGTCACCGACCACCATCCAACCGAATTATATGTTAAAAGACATGATTTTTTCTTATTTCTCCAATTTTTAATTTTATAAATTCCTAATATTTATTGATGTGCGGGGGTGAATAAAGTGGATAAAAATTTGGCAACCTCTCGGGGACATCTACCCGGTAGATGAGTGACTAGTAACCTTGAAGCGTCCATTGGGCATGGAGTCGGCTTGACACACCGCAAATGATCCTAAACTTTGAAACTCTATCCCCGAGCCATTGAAGCATTGTTACTTGAACACTGAACTGACTTTTCTCAAATTTTCCAATCTTTGTAAGAAAATCTTGGAGTTTGTTTTGTGAGAGTGGAAAATTGCTTTGATTTTGAAAATAATTTTCCCCCATTTCATTCTTCTACAAATCTAATCTATTTGGAGTGCATGATCACACTTGAAACTACCCTAATACTGATTTTCTAACTAATAAGGGCACGATAAGCTCCACTACTTGATCTAAAGAGACAAGGAAATAAGAAAAATGAAATCTTACTCTTAATCTGATTTTAGTTGCTCTGCATTTAAATTTTCTTGAAGATGGCAATTGTTGCTTGCAAATTTGAGCTCCTTGTTGCAATTTATCTTCTAAGAACATATTGATAATGTAAATAGACAATTGGAAGAAATAGGATCTGTGAAAACCACTTAAGGAAATAAAACCTATTCTAACGAAAATGAAAATGTGCTACTAAAACTTAGAGGAATTAGAAATCCTAAGCTAATATGTACAAAGGGTGAGATTTTACTCTAGTAGTAATGTTTAAGATGGATTCCATTAACTAGAATCTGTAACTCTTTACCATTTGACTTAGACAGCCCAGAATTCCTTTTTACTCTTACATCCAATGATATTATAAGGACCACTCCATATAGTGTCAAACATGGAATGCTTACCTTGTTTTTCCCTATCAGTATCCCACTTCAAAACCAAATCTCCTTCTTGGAAGTTCCTAGCCTTGGCCTTCATGTCAAAGCTCTTCTTGATCTAAATTTGGTCCTTTTCTGTTTATTGCATTATTTGATCTCTCAACTACCCTAATTCCATGATTTTTGCATACCTAGCCTCCATGGGATCAAATCCAGATAACTCTAATTTTTAAGGAACTCTAATGTTGACTTCTCAAGAGAGATAGGTAGTATATCCTTTGTACCATAGACCAACTTGTAAGGATAGTTTCTGTTTCTTTCTTAGGTGTGATTCTATTATCCCACAATGTTGACTTGAGCTTGGTATGCCATGTCCTTTGGTTTTCATCCAGTGTCCTCCTGATTATCCTTAGCAAGTTCTTGTTCATGGATTCTTCTTGCCCATTACCCTGGGGTAATAGTTAGAAGTACTCAAGTAGATCCCATTCTTGACATCCCACTCGGATATCTTTGTGTGTAGGAAATCTATATAATTGTTGGATATGATAGTGGTAAGGACTCCAAATCTTACCTCTATCCACTCATAGAAGTCCAAGATATGCTATATTATTTTGCTTCTTTGAGTGTTATTTCCTCGGTCCACTTGGTAAAATAGTCTGTTGCCATGAGTATCCACTTGTGGCCCTAGCTTGAGTATGTAGTCATAACTAAAATGAAATCTAAACCCCACTGCATGAATGATTGATCCACGAATATTGGGCGGAGGGGTAATGCTACTAGCTTCTCCTTACCTGTAAAGAAGGCACATTTTTTGCATTTTTTGATCCAAGTGTAGTAGTCACTAAACACTGTAGGCCAATAGTAACCCACCTTCATGATCTTGAGGGTTGTTACTCGTGGAGAAAAATGACCTCCGGATTCTCCATCGTGAAACTCATGTAACACCTTTTCAATCTGATTTGTTCCAATGCACCTCAAAAGGACTCCATTCACGTCCCTCTTGAACAATACACTGTCAATAAGCACATACAAAATGTATCGAGTCTGAAATATATCCTATTTATCTTGTAACCATCTCTCGGAGGGCATAGACCTATTTGTAAGAAATGCATCATATCTCGAGTCCAACAAGGAGTAGGTACACTATCATCTATTTTCTCTTGATTATCTTGTAGCACCAAAACAACTCCTTCATCCTTAGAATCAACATGCTGATTAGAAGCTATTTGTTCACATAATCCCTTTCCACAGACCAATTTTTTTAATCTTAATCTCTATGTCGTATTCCATCACTTGGGAAATCTAACTTTCCCTTTTCTCATTCAAATCCTTGTTTAGGAGGAAGTCCTTGACCCCAACATGAGATACTAGCAACTGTATCTTATTATTCGAAACCAAGTGTCTAAAGTTTTTTAGGATCCTAATGATAGTAAGGACATGTTTTTCAATAAAATAATACCTCACTTCATTGTCTTCCAAACTCTAGATGAAGAATGTTACAGGATGCTCATATCCCTCGTTTTTGCATCAAGATAATTGAGATTGTATCTAGACCACCAAAAGCATAGAGTATGAAGTCTTTAGAGAAATCTAGGTTTATGAGAGTTGGGGCTTGAGATATGGGTTGATTGATGGCATCAAAACTCTCTTTACCCTCTGCTATCAATTTAAAATCAAGGTTATACTTCAACATCATGGCCAATGGCGTAACCAAAGTAGAAAAATCTGGTACAAACCTTTGGACAAAGTTAATTCTCCCCAAGAAGATTTGGAGAGCCTTCTTGTGACTTAGCAATGGAAGTTCTCGAGATAGCTTCAAATCTCATAGGATCAATGGGCAACCCTTCCTATAAAAAAACATGTCCCAATAGTTTTCCTTTATATTTCAAGAATATACATTTCTTTGGATTCAAAGATACTCAAAATCTTCGCATCTTTGGAACACTTGCATGAGGTGAAAAAGATAATCTGCTACATTCTTAGAGAACATAATGATATCATCAAGATAAACAAGCACTATCCTATTAATCAACACCTTGAACACCATATTCATTTCTCTCTAGAAGGTGGCTTTGATGTTTGACAATCCAAAAGGCATCTTCCTGTAAGCGTATGTGCCCCATTTTGTGGTGAAGTTTATTTACCATTATCTAGTTATAACCCGAGTACTCATCTACTAATGAGAATCTTTCAGAACCAGCTACAACTTGCAATATCTACTCCATATAAGGGAATGGATAATGGTGTTTGAGTGAAGCTCTATTTAAATCCCATAAATCCACACACAATCTGATTTCTCCATTTCTCTTCCACACTGGCACCAAATTTTCAACCCAACTAGAGTGCTTGATTAGAAAAATGATGTTTACCTCTATGATTTTATTCAATTCCTTCCTCATGAGAGGTTTAATATGAGGATTCATCGACCTTTGTTTCTGTATAATTGGCTTGGATTCTAGATCCAATTCAATAGTATGTTGTGCCAATTTTGGATTAAATCCTCTCAAATCTTTATAGTTCCAGGAAAATACGTCCGGAAATTCTTGACAAAGTTGGATAAAATCAGACTTCTCTTGTTGAGTGCTTACCTTTTCAATTTGGAGTACCTTGCCTTCGCCCACTAAAATGGACTCTAAGTCTTCACCCTTGACTTGAATGTTTTCCTTCTCTTTTTGGAACTAATCATTGGGGTTGAAGATTGATTCCAAAGTCACAATACCCTTTGGCAATTTGTTTTTCCTCAGCTGAACTACTTGATCACCATACTGTTGCTCTAACTTGCCTTGGTTTCTGAAAGAAAAATCAGCTTCCTTTTGTAAGAAGTTAATCATTTGTTGGTCATTTTCAAATACTTTCCATCTAGTATTTTTGTCAGGGATAAATTCTATTACTACCACTTTGATATGAGGTTGATTTTGGTCTTTCTTGATACTTTCCACAACATCAAATGTTGCCCAATTGATGCAAGTCTGTCCATAGCCTCATTATTCTTCCTTGGAATGGAACTTATGCTAAATACCTTGAAATATTCAATAAGATCCCATACCCGGTTCTTGTAAATTTTTAGAAGATAATTTTTAGTAGTGTTGAGCCCTCTAACCTAATTTATAATGAGTTCACTATCCCCAAAAACTTTCAAGTTCTTGATACCTCTTTTCCTTTCCCAGTGTAACCCATGAATCAATGCTTCATATTCAACCGTATTTTTGAACAACTAAATAAAAATGGAAGGTGAATAATACTTTATACATTCGGGTTACACAAATATTTCTCCCTCTCGACACCTTTTCTTCTCCTTAATGCATCAAAGAATAACTGTCATACTTCATTGTCATCTTTGTCTTCTGGTTTGGTAATACTAGGAAGAGGTGTGTTTTCTTCATGTAAACAATAAATACCCAACTCATCCTCTTCCATCTCTCTGTATGGATCATATCCATGTATTTTGTTTTCCCATTCATCAAGAGTCAAGTCTGGAATGCCTCCAACCTTGGTATTTGTCTCTGGAGTGCTTGGGAAGTATTCTTGATCAAAATTTGAGCAATTGACATTGATTGGACTTAGTACATATGGCTTGATATGAAATTTTGAAATTGGTTCTGATCTAATTATAACTTTATCCCCATAACTTTTCCATAAGAGCATGTGTTACCAGGTTAATAAACAAGTAGCCTCCAATGTTGGCGGTGAAATCTCTTGACAAACATAGAGAAAAGAGTGGTGGCAAGTCAATTGTAGATACATCTTGTTAAACTATTACGTTTGGGCATGTATGTAATGTGAGGTTCAATCCTTTGAGCACTTTGACATTTGTCACCACTGTCTCATCCAATTACACTACTCCCTTATAAGTATTTTCATATTTCAAACCCAACTAGTTTGTAATTTTTTTAGGCATTACCAAGCTACTTGCCCCATAATCAATCATACAGTTGTGTACCAACTTTTTTTTTCCAATGATTAGAGATACATAGAATGGAGGAGGATTTTCATTTCTATATGATTTCCCTCCTTTTTGTTGAATTGTATTTGTTAATACCTTGTCTTGATCCCTAGATGATTCATTGGAGATGGACAAGTTGGTCATGGATGTCTACAAAAATCCCTCTATCCTGGGATGACGAGTGATTCCCACATTGAAATAATCATGTTTTTCTTCTTCATATTATCAATGATGTTGAACCGGGATGGATTGTCTTTCATCTGCCCTTTGATTGGCAAAAAATTCTCTTGAACATGAGGTGTTACAACTGGTATTCTAGGCTGATTTTGTGTATTTGGGAATGGATTTGAATTGTGAACTCCTTGAGGTGTGATAGGAGGTTGAGAAATAATAGTGTTTGATGAATTTACTTATTCTGTATTCCTCTTTACTGGACATCGTGTTGGTTACTACACTTTTAGGAGGAGCTTGATTCATTCCATAAAAATCCTCAGTTTGCTAATTTACCAATGAAGTATCACTTGGAGGTGTTTCTTATGTGCTTGTTTGTTGTTAGGTTTCCTCTTGATTTGTTTCTTGAGACACACCAACCAGTTGTCACCATTAAGGCTTGATTTACAACACCGTTGAAGCATGTTGATTGATTATGAGGTTGACTACAAGGGTAACACCATTCATATTCTTGTGTCATGTTTTTTGTAATGGAACTAAGGCTCTAGATGAAGAGGCAATATTATATTTGCAAGGATGAAATTGCCTATTAGTAGGAGGTTTTTCTTATTTTTGATTAATAAATTGAGTAGGTGGCCTATTTAATTGGTACAGAGGTCTATTGGGTTGGGCTTGTGGCTAATATGATCTAAAAATCTAGGCATGCAGCCTCTTAATTGTTACCAACTGATTTCCTAGGCTTTGCAACTTCTTCATAACCTCCTGGAGCTCATTTGAGGTGTTAGAAGAAGAGGTAGAAGCTTCAATATAATTCTAGTTTTGGAGTAGGGATAAGGGCTAATGTAGGTGTTTAACTAGAGGTTGGATTTCCTAATTATGGATAAAGAGGTATATGTGGCCTAGATGCAAGTTTACCACTTGAATCAAAAAAATTCTACTCTAATATCAATGTTATAAGATGCGGGAAAAGTTATACCTCCCATAAATTGTATCATCATGGCTATATCAGAATTTAAAGCTTTTAGGAAGTAGAGAAAATCACCTTCAGCTGATGGTTTGATGACAATTGGAATCCTATCCCATGTTATTTAGAACCTGAAGTTGAAATCAACCATTTATTCATTTGGTGTTCCCTTGATTATGATTAACTATTCTAAAAAGGACAAGTTGTCTGCGTTTTCTCTGAACTAGCTACAAAGAGCCATGCACAATTGATCCTAATTTGTAATTGATCCTGCCCCCAAACTTCTGAACCATTGCAGAGCTTTTCCTTTGAAGGAAGAGGATAATAATTTGACTGCCACATCCATCATATTTACCTCATGAATGACACAAACATTTACAATATCTTGAATGTGGTCAATCAAAGTTGTGTGGTTTTCCCTTTTAAAGTATGAGATGTTATTCAATGCTATAACTAGGACTGGGTTTCTTCATTAAGAGCTAGTGGGTTGCTTCCCGTAAAGTTGAAAAAAATATTTTGTGGTGGTGGTAGTTGTTGATGAGCCATTCTAATTGGTCTAAGAACTCTAGTTGATTTAATAAATGGCCTACCAGGTGGAGGTGTTGAAAAGGTTCTATTTGGTGGAGATGGTGATATCTGAACTCTCCTTCCTCTTCTCCCTTTTCCTAGAGATAGTTGTAAGTATACAAATAAACTTTATTCTCTTGTCTCAAATTGGGTTTGAATCCTTCTCATGAATTTGAACCACTAATACTATTGAAACCCATTGAAATATGAACCTTGGAGTCACCAGATGTGTTGTTATAAAGCATCCAAAGGTTGTAAATTCACAAAGAAACATATCCAATCCTGGTAAAAATGGAATAATTGACCCCTTGTCCCTAGGGATAATTTTAGTGGTGAATATTCATAATAAGGTGAATATTCCATTTTTGAAAAATTTGAAAAGGTAAATTTTTTGGCGTGGGCCAGTGACCTATTCGCCTAAAAATTATAGTTTAAATTTTTTAGGGGTTGGCTTCACCTACCCTTGAAACTATCCCCCATATAATCCCAGATTATTCGCCAGGTAGAACACTACTAGATCACTCATACCACCTGGGCATATGTATTATCAAGTACAATAAATGCACGATAGGAGGGTAGAGGCTACAGATGCATGACAGGAGGCGGAGGCTGTAGACGAGTGACATAGAGTTTGTTGACACGTGACATGGAGAGTTTGTTGACATCTGAGAGTGTGGAGGAAGTAGATGTGCGACAGAGAGTTTGTTGACGTGTGACACAAAGATTTTGTTGTCACACAACCAAAGGGAAGAGGCTACGAGGCGTATGACATAATATTTTCTATTGTGTGTCAACAAATTTTATGTCACCTATCTATAGCCTTCTGTCACACCTCTTAAAAATTAAGTGAAAATTTTGTTGTCGGACCCCCAAAAAATCACCTTCTTGTGAAACCGGTTCCAAGGATATTCGCCAGGTATTTTCCACCTCCGATTTCTAAGAGGTCTCTTAAAATGAACCTTGCTTGTCCCAATGGACATGCCAAAACTGTTATGTGAAAATCATAACACCCCTAAATACTTACAGATGAATGGTTGGGAAATCAGTGTAAGTTGACAAACATGGGATTGTCTCGGGGTGTCGGACCTTGCAATTTAGACAAACCTCTAGAGAAAGTTAGTTCTTATCCTATTCTAATACAAAAACTAACTCTAAAGAAGGGAAAACTAGTATCTAAGCCTATTCTTTCATTTCCAAAGGACTAGGGAAGAGGAAATTGTATGAAATCAAGACAATCCTACACTAAGGGGTGATAACACCAAGAAGGGATGGTTTAAAACTCTCCAAAACTGAGATAGAGTAAAAATGGGGAATAGAGAGGTTGTTCACCACTTCACATTCTATCCCACACACTCACAACATCCATTCATTGAAATACAACCATTTAAAGCACAAGAGAAACCATGAAAAACACAAATTATCTTTAAAATGCAAGTGTATAGGCCATATGATGCAAGAAAAACACGAAAATGGATAAAATTTAACCATGAGCTTGATTATATTGCTCCTAAAGTGATAACGTTCATTGCATTCAAATAAAAAGGCAAAAAAATATCTATCAAATGCTTCAAAATGGTAGATTCCAAGCTTACAACACCTGTAATATCTGAAGAGAAGGGAAGAAGCTAAAAGAGAAGTTGAACTGCTCAAAAATGAGCTTGTTTTACAATATATGAGCAAAAAGGGAGAGAGACTGGAGTTCCATCTTCAACCACCAAAAATACATTTAATGGCCTGCCAAAGTCATGGAGTGCCTTGCTAAGCCCATATCATCATGTCGTTTTCCTTTTGGAAGAATAAACTCAACCCATACCTCCATTTGACGATTTAAAGTTGACCTAGGAGTGTTACTTTTGATTTGGGATCATTTTTCTTTATTTTCCCTCACCTAACCCTGTCAAATCACCAAAATTTTGTCTCCATGATGAAGGGCATCAAAAAAATAATCTAGGGATATAAATTTTGTCAAAAATGACCCATGGGAACTTGAGATATTGAGATGCGGGTTCGGGGCACATTTTTGCTCATTTCCAAAAGTTAGGCCTCTCATTATATTTTTATTGCACAAAGGTGATTAAAATGGGGGCCATTTGTTTATTGGTCATATTTTAAAATAGTGCAGGGTTCACGTGATTAATAGTTGAGCCAATGAGGATTTCTTGTCGGGCCCGGCGGCCGACATACCCACATTATACTTTTCCCGAATTATCCAACTTTTAATTTTACGAATTCCTCATTTCTTGATGCGCGGGGGAATAAAGTGGATAACAAAGGTTGACACTTCATATCCTTTCTCATTGAGAATTCTTGTGAGTTTTCTTCAACTTCTCTTCCTCTACTTTATTTAACCTTGTAACACTTCTTGCTTGCTAATCTTAAAGATATTGGCATTGAACATCTCAAAAGGTGACCCAAAAACATATTTACAAAGACATAAACATACATACTTTGAGTTAAGTAAGGAAAGTATGAAAATAACTTATTATGCAACAAAAAGGACTTTCTGACACTCTTGAGCCAACAAAACTAGGCAAGACAACTTAGTAAGTAGGTTTTTAGAACATGGGGCACCTATAGCTCATAGTTAGGAATGATAAGACACAAAATAATAGGGGAAAAATAATGAACAAAAGAAAAAAAAATAGAAATGTAAAGCTATATATATGAGAGAACAAAGTGCTCAAAGGTATTTTTAAGAATGACCCCATTGACTCAAATAGAAGTGACTCACAATCAATTTTTGCCAACTCAAAGTATTTTATCTTCTTACACTTAGTGACTTGGTATGGACCACTCCAAATGGTGTCAATATTATTATACATATACCAATAATTTCTCTATATTCATCCCATTTGAGGACTATTTCTCCTCTTTTTAAAATCTTGTGGATGTGATTTATTTTGAAACCACTTCTTTACAACTATTGGTGATCTTAAAGCTTGCTCCTAGATTCCTCTTTTACCTCTTCCAACGTCACCAATTCTATAATACTAATATTACTATCATCATGATGTTCCAATTCTATACTATGAGCTAAATTAAGCATTGGGAGCTCTAGTAATATTGGGATTTTGGATTCTCTACCATAAATAAACATAAAAAAGGAATTGGTAATATACATGTTAGGTGTAATCCTATCATCTCAAAGTGTTTCTCACCTTTGTGTGTATCTTCTTATGATTTTCTTCCATGGTAATCTTCATGATTGATGATTCTTTATAGGATTCTTGTTACAAGAATCACCCCAAACCTTATGACGATGTCCTCAAAGAAAAATAATAACCTTCATTATAACCTCCTTTAATTGAATTGTCTCTAACTATCTGATAAAGTAGTTTATAGCCATTAAGACCCCTTTAATGGATAGAACTAGGGAGATGAATGACCATTCCTATGATGTATACTCTCTAATGGGATAATGGTTGATCTCCTACGATTGGTTGGAAAAGAGATTAATTTCTCTTTCATCCTCTAAAAAAACCTCTTTGCATCATTTGGTCCACTTATAGAAATCAATAGACATGGTGGAACAAAAGTAACCATCCCTTATGATCTTTATTGCATTTTTTTGCAGGGCGGGAATGTCCACTAGAGAAGCTTGAATAAAAATCCTTGATAATATTTTCAAATTTGTGTGGTTCAACACACCTCAACATGACACCATCAACATTCCTTTTGGATATAAAATCATTTATTAGCTCATACTAAATGTCCTATAATAAAAATTCCTTATTTTTTATCTATTAAAATTACTAAGTAGTCCTCTAGTGTGCAAACAATTTATCATATCTTAGAACAAAGATATTTCCATATTTTCCTCAATTCTAACCTTTTTTTTGTCAAGTGTAAAATGATTCTTGAGAGGACCATAGATATTTTTCCATGTTTTAACATAGGCCCCTACCTCTAATTAGATTTATGGACTTGATCTCCACATTGAATTCCATAATATAGGTGATCTAAGAAGATATCTTTTCACTAATATCTATGTTCATGATGTAATGTTTAATACTAGGGTGAGTGGAAAACACTATGATCCTATTATTTGATAACATATTTATAAAATTATTTAGGGCTCTAAGGAATGCAAATTTCTACTTTTAAAAAAATTATACACGAGATTATAGTATTTAAGAGTCTAGATTGTAAAAGCAATATGCTTCTCAAAGCCTTAGTGGTTTTCCTAAGTCAAAAGGGAAGCCATGTGATTTTCCCGTATAAATGCATATAGAGTAAAATAATGATTTCATCTAATTATATTAGGATAATATAACTATTCATACCTTTAACACCAATTCCATGGCTCTACGAGAAGTGGGACCGACATTAAACAGTCTAAAAGTAATCTTCCCATAGGTATATGTTCCCTACTTGGTGGTGAAGGTAATCTTATAGTGATCATATTGTTAAAAGAAAATCTAATTGTACCATAAGAAACCATCCAACAATGAAAACCTTTCAAACCATGATATTATTTGTAGGATATGATCTATGGAGGCTACATGATAATGTTCCTTGAGTGAAAGTTTTTTTAGGTCCCTAAAATTCACACATAATCTGATCTCATAATGTTTCTTTCTTTTAGGGACTAGATTAGCAACACAAACATAATTCTTGATGGGAAATATGATTTTTCCTCAATCATATTAGTCAACTATTTCTTCTTTAAGGTTAATATCTTAGGGTTTCTGATATTTTTTTCTCACATTTTTAGCATTAGGAGACAACTCAATAGTATTTTGGATGATATCAAAGTGCAATGATATCATAATATTTTTGACATAACTAGATACATTCATGTTATTTTTGGGGTTGCATAGCTTACCTAATTTTTTCGAAATCGACGATGGTAGAGGAAAGATCTAGGACATTCGTTGACAACTAGGGCCATACAAGAATATCTAGGCTATAATATAGGTAGATGATAGAGACAAAGGGATATGAGTGTGTATGGAGGATGCAAAACTGATTATAGATGCATAATGTAGAAAATGGGACATATGTAGATAATGTTGATGACGACACTGGAAGATTTGATGATGACCAGGGGATATATTTAGGGTTTTATGAAGCTAATGGATGGAAAAGGATTATGGAAATGGATCAATAAAGGATGATAGGATGGCTGGTCTCTAAAACGAAGCATAAAGATGTAAAATTGATGGAAAGGAAGATGAAAAAATGGTGGGGATTTAGGAAAAATCCAATCCTTAGATCTCCAAATAAGGCATGTAAAGGCTCCAAGATGACTCCAACTTGATGGTTGTAGATCATAAGGAAAAAAGGAAACAAGAAAAGCTTGTAATAGGCCGAAAATATCCATAATTTTATCCTCTTGAGGAGGGGGGTTAGATGTGTATTTATTGGACCGACAATGACACACCTAGGTCTCTATAAACTGAAGCCGGCCATCCATTTGGGTGGTGGAGATGATGCTTAAATCAAGACAAAGGGTCCTAAAGAGGTAAAATTAGGGTTTTGAGATGTTTAGGCAAGTTAGGGTTGTATAAGGATGATAAAAGGTGGTTGGAGGATAGAAAGGCATTGAATTAGGGTAGATTAGAGTCTAGGGAAGATAAATATGGTGTTAAGGGATGTGATTAGGATAGTGGATGGGTTTAGGGGTGATAAATGTGGTTAATGGTGGATTAAGAGAGATAAAAATAATGATGGGATGGGATAGGGTTAAGATAGGAAAGTAGGAAATTAGATAAAATAAATGGGATTTTGGAGGGTAAGGGGAAGAGAGGTGTGTATGTGTAAGTTGATGATGAGAGGGAGAGAATGCGGAATGGGGGACCAACGTACCAAAATTGGTGTCTACATCTATTTTTATGTTTTACAATCTCTGCAAATGGATATATTTTTATATTTGTTTTCATTTTGAAATCTTGTTGTTTTGTCATTGAATATGTTGATAGTTTTATAATGAGAAAATAAATATGAAAATCATCATACATACATACATACACATATAGACACGCACACACATTTGTGTGTGTGTGTGTGTAGTGTTTATAATCGTATAGTTATATGAATTTAAATTTTTTTAGTTAAATTCTCAAAATTTGAAAATGGTAACCAAACAATTTGATAGAAAAACAAAAATTAAAATTGAATAAATCCATGGTAATCTTGCTTGTGTTTGTGTGTGTGTGTGTAGTTTTAAAAAGAGGGGGTTAATTAAATATATTGGGAGGGTTGACGGTGGGCCATCCCAACCCTCCTCGCTGCTTATACCTCCCATGGCCACAAATATTCCATGGCCACCCACTCCATTTCCATACATGTGGTAATATTTCCATAACCCTTTCCCCTTACACATTGTAACATCCCACTTTGGGGCTCAACCATATGGCCATATAACCCTCACACATAGTTGGAACACACACACACACAAACATAAATATATGTATTTAAAAACAATATATAATTCTTTCTAGTAAGATATATAAGCCTACATAGTATTCAAAACAAAATGAAAATAATAATAACTTCCATGACAACCCTAGTATGTGAATATTTCCTCCCTCAAAACAAAGATTTGGTATAAGAGAATAATGTAGAAGAGATTGTGAATCTACAAACAATAAAACATGATATCAAACCCTAAATGGGTTTCTAAATTTAAATGGAAATGAAATAATGAATGAGTGACCATCCAAATAGCTTGAGCTTCCATGAATCTCCTCCTCCTTCTCAGACTTGCAACCAAAATAAAATCAATAAAATGGGAGAAAAATTTAAACAAATGAGCTTTTGTGAGGAATCCCTAAAGAAAATAGGGCTTCCTTGGTTACCCTAAGATCATACGGTGGAGGGCCCTTTGATCTAAGGGCTCTCTTTTAATCCTAGCTATTTTTCTTTTTGAAATGTTTAATTTTTGCCCCCTTATGTTTTTATTTGATAGGGAATAATTTTAATTCTAACTTAGAAAAAAATTAAAGGGGCATGGGTCCATTTGGGTGACCAAATTGGACCCATGCCCATTTTTCTATCCTTTAGGCCTTTTTATAACCTTAATAGTGTTCCCATATTTAAATTACATTCATTTAAATCAACTTAATTAATTTGGTGATCGAGATTTAATCATTGTAATTAAAATATTGAAAATGACTCTCCTAAGCCATTGGTGGGGATTTTTTCCATCGTGTTGTGGTAACCTTGTGTTTCCTTCATCGTTGAAATTTTTGTAACCATGTCTTAATCATATTATTATAACAATTTTTTTTTCATGCGAGTTAGTTTATTAATATCTAATTATCTCACGGTTTTCTTTTGGTAGTTGTTGGCTAGTTTTGGATCCGCGCCCTTCGGGTGCATGACATGATACAACTTGTGTATTGTTACACTTAAATAAACTTCCTATACTAACATTTTTAAGGTGATGCAAGGTTACAAGAGAACCAAGATGCTTTGTATCAAGAAGTTATGAATGTTAAATCTTAATGTTAAACACATGAAATCTATTAATTTTTCCTTTGTTAGAACCCTAATAAACCTACAACACCATATAAATTAGTAAATAGGAAGGGATTGGTTTGAGTGGTATATTCCATCAGATCCTTTAGGGAGGTGGTCTTGAAAATATGCACAATGCAAGTTTCTAATGTGATTTAAGTGCCCCAAACCTTGTTCTTTTGATGGGTGCAACAATTAGTATTTTTATTCATGTTCTTATCTAAATGATTTAATTATTCTTATGGCATGGGATGGTTTAATAACATATAAATATATTTTGTGTACAACTTTAATAAATTTTATTTTTAGATCCTTATGAGGTACTCCAAATGCATTAATATTCCTATTTATTTTAATACATATTAGATTCAATATAGGACTTTATTGGCACACATTATGACATAGAATTGGGGAAAAGAGTACATAGAAGGGCCAAATACGTCGAAGAACAAAAACACTAGGTCTAAAGGGATCACAAAAGGGGAACATTTATATTGATATAGTTTTAGCATACCACAACAACACTACTATTGTTTTTATTTTTAAAATTTAGATGATGATCCCAAAACTATACATTGCGAATCTAGATATTCAGAATGAGCTATAGAAAAAAATACAAAGTGCTAAAATAGAATTGAGAAACATACATTTGCTACAATTGTAAATTTAAAGATCTCTATTGCCCTTTAGAGCAACAAAAGCTCACTAAAAGTCAGAATCTATCGATTTTTAATTTGGGACTACACTTTGAAGTTTTTGCATTCATTGTATGTTTCCTTTCTCCTCTCTTTCCAACAATTGTCCAATATTCCTCAACCAACGAGATAGGAATAACTATCTCCATCTACCCTTTGGAGGAATCCACAATATGGTTCCTAGCCCCGTCCTTGCCAAATGCCAATGGATCCCATTCAATTGTATTATGATCTATGGGACCAAGAATCACCCTACTTAGATGTTCACCATGTGAGCAACACCATCCATCCCATGTTGGGGTGGCTCCGAACCTGCCGCGATTCTTTCTAAGTGAATGAGAAGCTAGGTAATTTACCTCATGATCCTCGAATCCACACCCACTAAGTCATTTATCTTTTATTCTAAAATGGAATATTTATCTCGAATCACTCTCCACCACCAAATGGTTAGGAAAAGAATCCTTTCACCATGAAACTTTATTCTTCATCTTTTTTTTCATCCTTGGAGAGTTGGATAATATGTGACCCATTAAAAAGTGCTGTCTACATCTAAAAGGTAACCCTTCATAGTCACCTAATTGGGTCCATACTCTTGTTGTTGATAAATGAGTTGAATTATCAAAATCCATTCAAATCCACACAAAGGTAGTATGTGTGTAAATTTAAATTTTTGAGTCTACGGCCAAGAAACGCTCTAAAGGATTCCCTATTGAAATCAAGCTCAACTCAACCCAAAATAGTAATCAAGGTGAGGGAGATAGTCCCACATAGGCTTAAATGAGAAGGTTTTTGTGGTTTTATTAAATGAGGGGACCTAGGGATTGATAAGCGGTTGTAATGGTCCTTAATATCCCATAGTTTGGAGAAAACAATATCTTTTTCTTTAGCCAAGCCAAAACCACAATAAATAATGCTATATTTAGGTTGTTTTTGGTTGAAGAAAATTTTTTCAAAGAGGTACACAAATTATATATATGTGCATGGATTTACTCTATAATATGAAAAAGAGAGAATTGTATTGTATTCCTCTAGACTGAATAAAGGAGAAGGTTGGCTTGTTTCTGGTGGATGTAGCCCACATTAGGTGAACCACGTTAAATCTTGGGTTTATCTTGTGATTGCATGCTTATATTATTTTTGTTTTAATTTTGTTTTATTGCTCATCTATGTTTCGATCCTAACAACTGGTATCAGAGCAGGATTTTGTTTTGGTAGAAAAATCTCACATGAGGGTTTCTTGTTTGAGTGGGAGAAATGACAGAAGATAGCAAGTTTAGGGTTGAGAAGTTTAATGACCAAAACTTTCAGCTATGGAAGATGCAGGTGGAGGACTACCTATATCAGAAGGATCTTTATCTACCATTGAAAGGGAAAGCTTTAATACTGTCATCCTATGAAAGATGAAGAATGGGATGTTCTTGATCGAAGGCATTGGGAACAATACGGTTGTGCCTAGCAGCTATGGTAGCTTTCAATATTTCTATGGAAAATACAATGGTAGATCTAATGGAAAAATTGGGTAAATTGTATGAAAAACCCTCAGCCTCCAATAAGGTATATCTCATGATGTCGATGGTGATTTAGTAAATGATCATTTAAATGAATTCAACATGGTTACTAATCAATTAAGATATGTAGGAGTAAGTTTTGATGATGAAGTTAGGGATCTTTTGATTTTGTGCTCATTTCCTAAAAGTTGGAATACTTTGGTTATGGTGTGAGTAATTTTGTTTCTGGTTCAAACACTTTAAAGTTTGATGATGTTATTGGTGTGATTCTTAGTGAAGAGATGAGAAGAAAAAGCATAGGTGAGTCATCTGGTAATGCTTTGAGTGTAGAGAACAGGGAAGATAGAAGGAAAAAACAAAAGGTCTTGGACACTGTGGAAAGTCTAAGAAGGGAAGATCTAAATCTAGAAGTAGGATGGTATGTTGGAATTGTGGAAAAGCAGGACATGCAAAGAAAGATTGTTGGTCTTTAAAATCAGGGAAAGATCAACAAGAAGGGAGAAAAGAGGCAAACATAGTAGGTGATGTGTTACAAGATGATCCTATTCTTTCTTTAGATAGTATATTGGAATCTTGGGTTTTAGATTTTGGTGCTTCATTTCATGCAACTCCTCATAGGCAGTATTTTCAAGATTATATTCAAGGGAATTTTGGGTAGGTATATCTTGGTGATGATGAGCCATGTAACATTTTTAGAAAATTCAGTGTTCATGTTAAATTATAGAATGGCAACACTTGGGTGTTGAAGAATGTCAGGCATGTTGGTGGCTTGAGGAGGAATCTAATTTCTGCAGGGCAATTAGGAGATGAGGGTTGTATGGTTATATTTACAACAGATTCTTGGAAAGTTACCAAGGGTTCTCTTGTGGTAGCAAGAGGTAAGAAAGTAGGTACTTTGTATTTATCCACTGTTAGTATTGATCCATCTTCTATTTTAGCTACTACAGATATAGACACAACTCTATGGCATCACAGACTTGGCCATATGAGTGAGAAGGGGATGAAGATTTTACATTCACAAGGAAAGTTGTCAGATTTGAAAAACATAGACCTGGACTTTTGTGAGCATTGTGTGTATGGGAAACAAAAGCGTGTGAGATTTCTCAAGGTTGGATCAAGCATGAAGGAGAACAAGTTAGATCTTATTCATAATGATGTGTGGGGACCGACTCAGTATCTTCTCTTGGTGGTTCACGGTATTATGTTACTTTTATTGATGATGCTACTAGGAAGGTTTGGGTTTACTATATAAAGAAGAAATATGATGTATTTAATACTTTCAAGAAGTGGAAATCTTTGGTTGAGAATGAAACAGGTTTGAAGTTGAAGTGTCTCAGATTAGATAATGGTGGAGAGTACTGTAATAATGAATTTAATAACTATTGTTCACATAATGGAATCCATAGGGTGAAGACAGTTCTAGAACACCACAACATAATGGTGTGTCAAAAAGAATGAACAGGACTATCATGGAGTGTGCAAGGAGCATGAGATTACATGTTGGATTGCCCTTACAATTTTGGGTGGATGCTATAGATATTTTTGTTTACTTGATAAACAAAGGACCTTCAAGTGCTTTAGAAGGTGGAGTACCCGAGGAGGCTTGGACCGGTAAGGAGGTAAACTATTCTTTTCTAAAAGTTTTTGGTTGTGAGGAATTTGTGCACATTGATAAAGAGAATAGGACCAAGCTAGAAGATAAGTCAAAGAAATGTACTTTCATTGGATATGGCACTGATGATTTTGGATTCTAGTTGTGGAGTTTGGATGAGAATAAAATCATTAGGAGTAGGGATATTATTTTCAATGAAAGGGTTATGTACATGGAACAACTACAGGATAAGAAGCTGGAAAAGTCTGAGTATGTAGCACTTGATGAGATAAAAGATAGAGAAGTGCTCAAAGGGCTAGAAAATCAATAAGCTAGCATCAATCTTGGCATAATCGGTGTTGATTTTATAGATCAAAATCAGCAAGAACAACAAGAGCTTAAAATCTAGAAAATATTGTAAGACGTTCTACTAGGGTAAGTAAACCTCCTACACGATTATCTTCATATGAGATTTACTATTGTTTATTGATGATGGTGGAGAACCAGAAAGTTTTGAAGAAGCAATGTAGGTAGAAACACGGAAAAAGTGGGAGCAGGGTATGGATGAGGAGATGGACTCCTTGGATCACAACCAAACTTGGGATTTGGTTCAGTTGCTGCAGGAAAGAGAGCATTGCAGAACAAGTGGGTTTACAGGTTTAAGTAAGAAGAAGGTGACAAAATAGGTGCAAGGAAAGACTTTTTGTGAAGGTATTTGTATAGGAAAAGGTATAAAATTTGATGAAATTTTCTCTCATTGTTAAAATGACTTCCATTAGAACTATTTTAAGTTTGGTAGCTATGGAATATTTACATCTTGAACAATTAGATGTAAAGACTACTTTTCTTCATGGTGATTTGGAGGAAGAAATATATATGGATCAGCCACAGGGATATGAAGTCAGGGGGAAGGAGAATTTGGTGTGCAGATTGAAGAAGAGCTTGTATGGCCTTAAGAAAGCTCCAAGGAAGTGGTATTTGAGATTTGATAGGTTCATGATAGAACATGGTTACTCTAGATGTCATTTTGATCATTGTGTTTATTTTAAGAGACTAGATAATGACACCTATATTATCTTGTTGTTGTATGTGGATGACATGCTTGTGACAGGAAAAACTTGTAGGATATAAATGAGCTAAAGAGATAGTTAGCCAATACATTTTCCATGAAGGATTTAGGTGCAACAAAGAAAATTATTGGCATGAGAATCAATAGAGACAAAAAGAGTAAAATACTGACTTTTTCTCAAGAAGAGTATGTGAACAAGGTGTTGGATAGGTTTAGGATGTAGGATGCAAAACCAGTAAGTACACCATTGGCAGGGCACTTCAAGTTGAGTAAAGAACAATGTCCTAAAACATATGAAGAGATTGAATATATGTCTAGAGTTCCATATGCTTTAGCAGTTGGAAGTTTGATGTATGCTATGGTATGCACAAGACCAGACATTGCCCATGTAGTGGGAGTTGTTAGCAAGATACATGAGTAATCCAGAAAGGAGCACTAGAATGCAGTCTAGTGGATTCTCAGATACTTGAGAGGGACCAATAGTAGACAATTGTGCTATGGAGGGTCAGAGGTTTCTTTACATGGATATGTTGATGCAAAAATGGCTGGAGATTTAGATGGTAGGATTAGAACCACAGGTTATGTATTCACTATTAGTGGCATGACAGTTAGTTAGATTTCTAAATTGTAAAATATTATTGCCTTGTCTACTATAGAGGCAGAGTATGTTGCTACTACAGAAGCAAGAAAGGAGATGATATGGATGCAACGGTTCATGGAAGAGTTGGGAAAGAAGCAGGAGGATTACAGGTTATTTAGTGATAGCCAAAGTGTAATTCATCTTGCCAAGAACTTAGCATTCCATTCAAGAACCAAACATATACAACTCAGGTATCACTTCATTAGATCAGTTTTGGAGGATGGACAATTGATGTTGGAGAAGATCCATACAAGTTAGAATCCTGTTGATATGTTGACAAAGGCGGTGAAAAAGAGAAGATGGAAGGTTTTTCAGCTTTGGTAGGTCTTCAAGATTGATCTTGAAGAAGAGAAATGAGCTAGAGAAGAGTCCAAGGATGAGTCAGAATCGTAAGCTAGGAAAAATACACTACTAACAAGGAAGTAAAATACCAATAACCATACCTCCTCATTCGTGTTCCATAGAAAACCTCGAATGGGCTAGGAAACTTGGATTGAGCCACGATTATGTGATATGTAGGTAAGCGTTTCTTTAAAACGAAGCAAGACCTTCCCCGTAATAATGATCCTCTTACTTTGCACTAGATGGGAAAAAGGATTATGAGGCTATAGGATGTTCTTTACTAAAAGGATGCAAGAACTTAGATATGGAATTCAAGTTTATTCTCCGTGTGTTTATAGGGGGGAGGGGTAAGGTTGTATTTATAGCCGGGAGTGATTAACTTAGAGTAATTTAAGTAATGTTGGTTTGAAAATGTGGGCAAGATTAAGTGAGTGGTTTGAAAATGTGGGAAAGATTAGATGAGTGGGGGAAATGAAGAATGGGTGAGGATTTGAATTATATTTTTAATTCGTAAGTGGAGGATTTTAGGTGAGTGGGGACTGTACATACCCAAAATTATAGGGTACTGCACTACCGGAATAATGTAACACGTGCCCCAATGATGATACAGGTCTCCTCGCAAGGTGTTCAGGATCCAGAAAATCTCTCCAAGTATGCGTTAACATAACACATGCCATGCTTAGCCCCTTCGTGCTTTGTTTCTCTCTTCTCCCCTCTTTTCCTTTGCATTTTGGCCTTCAGATTATGAAACCACCGCCTGCTGGCGGTGGTCCTATAACCACCACCCCACCTGCCGGGCGACGGTCCCGCACGTGTTTTCTAGAATGCTCTTTTAACACAACTCACATAAAAATTCAATGTTTGCCAGATTTTTTCAACCGCCTTTTCTGTATTTATGATTATGGCTCCTCGAATAGTGTTTTGGCATTGTTTATGGTTTAAGAGATCAAATTGGTTTTCACCTTTGGGTAAATTGGATTCTATAAATAGCTTGCTTGTGCTCAAGCAAATGGCCCCTAAAATTTGCCTTTGAATTTATCATTTCAATAGTTTAGCCTTCATTTTGTTTAGGATTCATAGTTTCATTTGTTAGATGCATAGTTAGCTTTGTTTAGCTATTAGAAAGCCACATATTCTCCTTGTGCAAGTACTGTTATTATTTCATCCAATTAATTGGAGTAGGATAGTTTGATTTCAATAGGAATCCATTAAATTTGTAGGTTTTGTTCATCAAACAGGATAGTTTTAGGTTCTGGACGTTTTATGTTGCATGACTCGCAATAAATCCCGCTAGGAATTGCATAAGCCAAGCTCTGTACTCTTGCGCTATCTCTCTCCTACTCGCATTGTATTCAGTCTATATCCTAAGCTACCTTTGTTCCAATATCTACTTCTGTTGATGCTAGCATTACATGCTTTTTTAGATCCACGTGAGCATGAAGGAATGAGGAGATCACACAAAGGGGACAAGGTCACACACTATCGGATTCGCCACTATTCTACAGAATCCAAGTTCTAGCTTTCAAAGTTCTAGTTAAAAGCATATCAAATGAAGTAGTCAATCATTCCATTTCAATTAATTTCACTTTCGATATTTCCAGGGAAGCTGTGGGCATTGATATTTTCTGAGAAATTATGATTCACTCCTCACTTCTGAGGTAGGATCGAGAGTCTTTCAAATAGAGTAGATCAGTGATCAGGTTATTTAGGATAAATCTATAAACTGCACTGAGAAGTAGCTACACTCGGTTGCTTTGTTTTTTTAATTGCATTATTGGTTTAGTTGTAAATTTTAGATATATTAGATAATTCCCCTTTAAAATTCTATTTAGTAGTTTATCAATAAATAACAGACTTAGAAATATACGTAGATATATCTTGCATATTTAGTTTATTCTGTCATTAGTTAGCTTTATATCATTTTATTTTGTATGACAATCACAGGACCTACAGAGCCTAGAGAATATGTATTCGAGCCAATCGTGCCACAACCCAATCTTGTCATAGAAATAACTGATATAGATCAGAATTTTAGGATCTAAGTCTTCCGAACAGCAGCAAACTTGCAACAGATCAGCTCACAATTAAGCGGGTTAAACATAGAAGACAACCAAGTGTACACATTTTGGTCAAATCAGCCAAACTACATATTACCCTAGATAAATATCTGCATGACTGTAGAAGGGCTTGAAAGAGAGCAAACGTTTAGTTGTGATCCTTTGGTCCCACAACCAGACGCAGGAGACACTCTCACAGACATAGATACTAGCTTAAGGATTCAGGTTGCAAGAACGCCTATAAGATACTCAGAAAAGATTGCACAACTGTTAATTCTAAACATAGAGGCCAAAAAGGCATACGACTATTAGATACTAGGGATTAGGGACTGATTCCGCACATGACCATAGCAGGTCCACAACAACCACGAATCTATGGTTGTGACCCACAAATCCCACAACCCAATGAATCCACAGGTGAATCAGACATAGATGCTAGCTTATGCACATTAGTATTCAGATCTACTCCACTTCCACCTATCATCATCACATAGTTATCCTTGTTAGACATAGAATCTAACAAAGCTAAGGATTTCTGGACTAGACTAGAGAATCACCCCTAGAATCCACTTTGTGTATCCATCATCTATCTTATGACCCTATCTGGAGACATACACAAAACAATCCCAGGTCATTTTCCACGTATCCCACAACCCATAGATCGAATCATGCCAGAGCTTGATATTGATTGGAGCCTTGACGCATCATCCTCTCTCGATCGATTTGTCACACCGATCTAAGTTAGAAGGGCCTTCTTTGCCTTAGATTCGTAGATTCCACTAGTGCATGTCGAAGATATAAGGTTACCTAAATAGTTTTTCTGCATCCCACACATATTCCATCCCCACCACTGTCTCCTGCGAGCTCGGGAGGTCGGGTGCGAGGAAGAGTTACTTGTAGATTCCCACACTCACTTGTCACTTTTCCATCGTACAAAATTGGTGAACCCAACGTGAAACAAACAACTGTTTCACCTTCTAATACCTCATTAAGCCTTCACATCAGCTTCACCAAACAAAATTGGTGAACTTGCAACAATTGCTTCACTCTCGACTTTTCTCTTTTAGTGTTTCGTCTTCTTTCATCCACCTTCACTCCTTCCCATTATTCTGTGGGTATTCATATACCCCCCGAATATGTCGATTCGATGCATATGGCAGACCTCTCCTAGGTCTTGAGGCATACTACACTCAACTGAATAGACAGTCATCACCCTCGCTCTCAGTATGGGGTGACAATTATTCAGCCAACCGGTTGTCAACACAAACTCCACCTCCAAGGATCTAGATATAGCTCATCTTTCCAAATAGAGGAGTTGGATCAGCTCACTCAAACACAACAAACAGAGCCTTCAGGCTCGAACAATATGACATTCATAAGAGAATCTGGTTCGTCTCCTCAGGTGCTTCTTAGACCACAAATTAGTAGACAATCAGACCCATACCTGGTTTTAGATGATGAACATTCAGTGCATTATGCCAGGAATGAACAACGCTCTCGAGTATGTACCCACCCATAGGAAGTTTACAAACACAACCCGAGGTCTCTTTTCAAGAAAATACCTCCATGCCACTACATATAGGAAATGCCCTCGGGAAACTTGGCAGGGAAATGATCAGTTCATAGCGGGATATCACATGCCTATACAACATCAAGATATACAACAAATGCCACTAAGGAAAAATACTGTGACTTCACCGAATGAAGTCATTTCAACTTTAGTAGAAAAAGTTAGGGGATTAGAACTTGCTCAAGCAAATCAAAATTCCCAATTCATGCAGGCAGGAAGTTCCAATCCTCCACACCATCCTAGCCAAGTAGACCTCCTCACAGGAATGGGCACGTTGGGCATGCCTCCTCAGTATTCACAACAAATGCCAACTAGAACCGCCATTTCTAACACTGTTCCAATACCTCCCGGTCTAGTACAAAATAATCCATTCCTAGACAATACCCCTTCATACTTAAACATATACTCCAAATCACCACAAGGGGATATGTTCTCCTCTCTCGGCATGTTTACTCAACCACAGGGGTTTCCTTATGCCCCTACCAGTGCATACACTATGCCATATCAACAACCCATTCCACCACCACCCCCTCAGCAGGCACCATCAATGGTTGAAACCTACGCGATAGGGACTTATTCAGAATATTTGAAAGAGCCCTTAGACTTCACCATATGAAGCGTCATGCTTCCAAGACCTCTTCCCGATTTTCCCAAATACAAAGGGGAGGGAGATCCAAACACACATATCAAGGCCTATGCCACAGCCATTCGAGAACTGCTCCCTTGGGATGGGGTTGTTGCCAAAATATTTCCCAAAACGTTAGAAGGCATCGCCCTCGATTGGTATTACAGAATACCTGAAGCCTCCATCCATTCATTTAAACAACTCATTTCTGAGTTCATCAAGGCATTTGATATGAACAAACTATTGAGAATAGGAATCAGGGAATTCTTGCACATTAAGCAGGAACACAATGAATATGTTGCTCATTTCATTCAAAGATGGCGTACAGTCCTCTATTCTTCAAAGTGTGCTCCAAATATGGATCAGATGGAACTATGCAATTTATTCCTTCATTCCCTCAGTAGAGAGGTGAAGGAAGAAGTCCAAAAGTTCCCACTAAGGACTTACGATGAAGTACTTGAGAGCACCCTCCGAATAGATCAAGCTGCAATAGATAGCGGTCGCAAGACATATGGAACAAACAGGAGGTTAATCACCTCCAACCAGAATACTACGACTTATCCTACTACCACAAATGTCAATCAAGGACCTAAAATCCTTAATAAAAATCATAGAGTGACAACAGATGGAGTAACTGATCAGGTTAAGAAGGTAAATGTTGCGAATACTCCACCACTAATGAACAATCAGTGAAACAACAACTTTACCCCAACAATCAATGCAGTGGATTTTAATCATCCACAACAACAACAACAATGGTGAAACCCTACACAGGGTCTAAGCCAAAACTCAATTGGATATCAGAACCAAAACCAAAACCAAAAAATGTAAAACTTTAATCCTAATAGGCAACGGTTTGATCAGAGTTTTGGGCCACAATATGCACCAAACCAACAAACTAGGAATTACAATCCTAACTCGTATTGTGGTTTCCACAAAATTCAAGGCCATGACACTAGAACGTTCCGTGACTACAATAAATTCATGCAACGTTTGCCAGAGGAACAAAGACAACTTTTCATAGATATGTTCTTGGCAGATCCTACGTCACCGGCACCAAATACTTTTACAGGGGAAATTTCCCCTCAAAATGCTCCCCTCAAGATCTTTAATGATCCGCTCCCAAATCACAATAACAATAACAAATTAAATCCAAATGGGATGAATAAGGGCATAATGACAGGAAATAATGATCATGAAGCCTCGACTTCACTAAATCCATTAGTTGCACCATAATTAGGAAGTCAGCCACGACCCAAGATAGTCGGTTTAGTGGAGTTAGACACTAAACTCGCCCTGGAAGTTAGAATAGGACATGAGAGTATTCCTCTCAGCCAAGTCCAAGTTACCTGCCAGAGACAGATAACATCCAACAAATATTAGTAAAACCCATAGGTGCCTATGATTTAATTAGTGATCTAACAAAAACCTTCTCGCACATTTCTTTTTGGACTTACTGAAGAACTCTCCTGCCCATAGGGCTGCTCTTTTAGAGGCATTAGGTTTAGGTCATTTAATTAACATCACTCCACCTCCCGAAACACAGGTAAACCATATAGACTTTGATATCCACCCTCCTGGCAGCCGGATAGGGATACCAAGTTTGTATTCAAAATAAACAAAATGCCAACAGATGCCAAGATTGCACACAAAGGTGATCCAGCCCTACATTTGCAAGTTTGGGTTTATAACAATTATGTTAAACACATGATGGTTGATGATGGAGCAGCAGTTAACATAGTCCCCTTCTCTTTCCTTCAAAAGCTAGGGTATGGAGAAACAAATTGTTCCACGACTCGAAATACATTAAGAGGCTATGATAGCCTTAAAGCCACGTCGATTGGAACTATAATACTACCGGTCACCTTAGGACCCAAAACAATCCTGACTGAGTTTTATATTATAGATCGGAAACCAACTATAATATGATCCTTGGCGACCATGGATACACTGTATGAAGGCAATCCCTCTACATTATTTCAAGAAGTAAGATTCTTGCATTTAGGAAAGGTGTTCGTAGCCAAAGGTGATCCAAAACCATTCGATATACACCTAGCTGACTTAAAGAAAAGACCAGGCATTCACTCGGAGTTTGAACTCCCAACAAACCAACTTAATAAACCCACCGACACAAAACTCGGAGGAAAATTTGGTACCTACAACAGATCTTGAGACTATGAGCCTAGTCAAGACTATCCCAGCCCTCAAGGATGAGGCTAACATTGTAGAAACAATATCGTTAGGAACTACTGCAAAAATTGTCAAATTATTAGAACAAGATCTACCGATGTTCCTACCATTTGATTCTGTAGGCATGGGATATACCCTAGGTGTTGGTTCTCTTCCAGCAGAGGATCTCTGCATGGTGGAAGTAGAAGATGTTAACACAACAAATATCCCAATGTCCATATTCCCAGCTAAATATTGGACTCTCCATTTCAATGGAGCTAGATGTCGTTATGGAGTTGGGGCAGGTGTAATTTTTACTTCTCCCGAGGGAAAGATCCTACCATTTCCTTTAAACTAAATTTTGAATGTACGAACAATGGTGTTAAGTACGAAGCCCTCCTCCTTGGCCTCGTCTTAGCTAAGAGGATCGGTGTTAATAACATCAGGGTGTTAGGAGACTCACAATTGGTAGCAAACCAAGTCTCTGAGGTATATGAAACCAGAGCTGAGCACTTACAGCTCTACAAAATAGTTGTATTGGATTTAAGCAAGGAGTTTGACTTCATATCAATTGAAGCAATCCCGCGAGAACAAAATCTTCTTGCTGATTCTATAGCAACCTCGGCGTCACGCTTCACCCCAAATAGTGAGTTGGAAGATACTCGTTTCATGGTATCCCTTCGTACTGAACCATTGGTGAAAAAAATGTCAAACCCTCTTTTAACAAACAGAGATGAGAACAAATCTACTATCCTAGACCACATTGATAGTGATAGAGCCACTCTGAATTACTTAAATGCCTATGCAGCGTTACATCTCACCCATCACGTGATAGATTTGTCCTTAATCCCACATTCATCTTCCTACTTCAGAAATCCCATGATAGAGCTTCCCCCACGAAAAGACCTCAGCATATACACAGTAGAAAATGGAGATGATTTGGAATTACCTCCAGCCCCGCCTGAGTTTGAAGAAGGTAACACTTCTTTAATCGAAGAAACAATTGATATTAACATCAGAACAGAGGATGAGCCAAGGATATTGAAATTAGGATCCTTGTTAACTCCATCAGAAGTAGAAATACACACTCGAATCCTCAAGGAACATCAGAAGGCTTTTACATTTAATTATAAAGAAATGACAGGGGTTACACCACACATTGTGGTACATAACCTCATCACTAAATCAGATGCAAAACTGATTAAACAAAAATCAAGACCAATGAAACCCAAGGTAGCTCTCATGGTGAAAGAAGAGGTAATAAAACTCCTCCAAGTAGGATTCATCAAACCAGTCGACTACTCTCAGTGGGTATCTAATATTGTTCCCGTTCTAAAAAAGAATGGGAAATACGCATCTGCATAGACTTCCGAGACATTAACAAGGCATGTCCTAAGGACGACTTCCCGTTACCATCCATAGACGTCATTGTTGATGCAACAACCAGATTTGAGCTTTTGTCTCTCATGGATGGATTCTCAGGATACAATCAAATCAGAATATCCGAACAAGACCAAGCTAAAACCACATTTATAACTCCTTGGGGAACCTATTGCTACGTTGTTATGCCATTCGGTCTCAAGAACACTGGCGCTACATACCAACGGGCTATGACATATATATTTCATGATCTTATTCATAAAATTGTGGAATCCTACGTAGATGACTTGTTGGCCAAAGCCAGGAGGCGTTGTGATCACCCGGAAGTACTCTACATCATTCTTTCACGTCTAATAGAATACGGAGTCACGCTAAATCTAGAAAAATGTGTCTTTGGTGTGATAGGAGGGAAGCTCCTAGGTTACATTATATCGTCACGAGGGATCGATGTTGACCCAACCAAAATTCAGGCTATTCTCGAAATGGTCCCACCTTCGGATGAATCTGGAATCAGGTCATTTCTCAGAAAACTTGGTGCAATCTAGAGATTCATCCCAGATTTAAGCTTTGCCATTCATCCAATCAACAATCTACTCAAGAAATATTATAGTATTGATTGGACCGAAGACTACAATGAATCTTTCGATGCAGTTAAGCGTTTCTTGTTATCACCACCTACGCTAATGCCACCTAAGCCAGACCACCCGTTAATCTTATATTCGTGAGCTACCAATGTCTTGCTAGCCTATATGTTGGCTCAAGAAGATGATGACAAGAGAGAATGCATGATCTATTTCATTAGCCGAACGTTGCTTGACTATGAAACATGTTATACATAGGCAGAATGAGAATGCCTTGCCATAATCTTCACAACCAAACACTTAAGACATTATATGCTAAATCAAGAAACAAGGGTCATTGTAAAAACAGACCATTTATGAACTTTCCTCACACAAGGGTCCTTGTCTAAGAAGGCTGGACATTTTATGACCTTAATGGGGGAATTCAAATTAACATTTGTAAATCAAAATCCATTAAAGGACAAATCATTGCGGATTGGTTAGCTGATAACCCACTAGACGGAGGCAATCTAGTAGATCTGGACTTTCCCGATGAATGCATATACTACATCGAAACCAGACCTCCTATCTCTGAGTGTCCTTGGTATACTGATATTATTAATTATATCATGGACCATACGTATCCAGAAGGTGCTACACCATAGCAAAGAAGGTGGTTACGCATTATCGTAGCTAAATATGTTATTATAGAACAGGTGCTCTATCGAAAAGCGTTCGATGGAATGCTTCTAAGATGTGTCGACACAGAAGAATCCAAGAAGATCCTCTACCAATCCCACAGTGGAATATGTGGAGGCCACTTTGGTGGTCATGCCACTGCCCATAAAATACATCGGATGGGTTATTTCTGGCCTACTCTAGAACACGACGCAGTAGAGTTTGTGCGAAGGTGTCATAAGTGCCAAGAATTCTCCCATGAGATTCACATACCAACACAAGCTCTACAACCAATCACTACTCCATGGCCCTTTTCTACGTGGGGCCTAGATTTGATAGGGAAATTCTCTCCCTCATCTACAGATGGCCATAATTTCATAATCACAGCCACCGAGTATTTTACCAAGTGGGTAGAGGCTATGCCACTTACTACTATACCGGGTTCCATAATCGCCAAGTTCATTTTGAACCAAATCATTTGCAGGTACGGTGTCCCGCAAGTCATTATCTCAGATAATGGGACTTCTTTTAAGAATGAAAAAGTTCATGAATTGTGTAATAAATTTAAAATAAGCCATCATACAGCCTCCCTGTATTACCCTCAAGCCAACGGACAGGCTGAAGCGACAAACAAAACATTAAAAGCCATTCTTCTTAAAATGGTGAAAGAAAACAAATGAGATTAGAATTTGAAGTTATCCGGCCTTGGGCCCACCAAACCTTGATAAGAACACCAACAGGAGTGACTCCTTTCTCACTAGTATTCGGGGAAAAAGTAGTTCTCTGTTTGAGGTTGAAATACCCACTCCGTATCTCATTACAAGGGATTACGGATGAAGATGCTTATAGAGACGCACGTCTCTTCCAACTAGAAAGCCTAGATGAAGCTAGGTTAGATGCTAAACAACAACACAGAATCTATGCTAACCGGATGTGCCGGTAGTATAACAAGAAGGTATATGAACGAGACATATATGAAGGTGATCTAGTTCTAAGGCTAGGCAATTGGATCGATAAAAAGACCGGCGAAGGAAGGAAGTTCTGGCCCAAATGGTTGGGCCCATACTGAGTCATGAAGGACTATGGAAATGGTGCATATCTCTTATGTACACTAGAGGGTGAGGAATTTGGTGAAACAATCAATTCCCTACACCTTAAACGATTCTACGCATAAGTGGCCAACACTATTTGTATAATTATATCTACATTGCATCTTCATATAGTTAGGTTCATTTTGTCTACTTGTTTCATACAATTTTGTGATCAAGGAACTCATTCTCAAAGCAATTCATTACAAACTTCTGATGGTATTGGCATAAACACTCTAATCATACTTCTTCATTTTATAACATCATCACCTGTTTCAGAATCATTTCATCAAATAAAGCTAGATATGACAAAGCCTTGACGGTAACCATACCAAGATCTGCGGGCTTGTTCTCACTTTTGGTTTCTTCCTAGGATAGGTGTCTTGCCCATGGTCTATTCTAGAAGCTTCATCATGTCACATCTATCCCGTATGTATATCTCTTTGGAAGTAAGAACATACGGCATTTTGCTCAAGCAAACAAGTCAAATATAGATCAAACAGAAAATTTTAATTTTACACATTTCCTTGCCCCACCAACCTTTGGTGATGAGCTTGCATCTCTTACTAGTGACGTAGGGTTGGGAAAGGATGGAAATGCCCTTACTCACCTATGCCTTGCCCATGGTGATAAGCCCATACTTCTTACTAGTAGCATGGGGCAAGGTATAGGGGGTCCTCTTGACAATAAACATTGAAGGCAGTCAGCAACCAAATTCAAATGAACCTTTGAAATCTTGAGTCAAAAACAAATGAATCAGATGTCCAAAATTCCAAAAGAGTTCAAAACCCTGAAACCCAGATTTTGTCTACCATGTGGCCATCTATGGATCTAAGTCTAGATAAACCGCAAAGCAAGTTGCATCCCAAACTATGGAGTCACTCGAGTAGAATAGGCTTGTAGCATCCTAATTCGGTTCCACCAAGGCTTTGTCTATCTCTCATCACTATCATTTCAACACATTTCATAACTTGTGCCCTTTCTAGCTCTCGGTGATGAGCCCTCGCATCTTACTAGTTGCGTGGAGTTAGGAGTGGGGCAAGTTTATCTACTCATCATACCGGTTTATCATCACACTTTGTCAAAACAAATATGAAGTACCAAAATTGCTTATAGAAACTAAAGTTCAAAGTCACATTGTGTCTACATTTTCATATATCAGCATCACGAAATACAAAAAGAAAGTAAACATTTGTATCATTTGTTCTCCATTGCATACATTCTGAGAAGCACATAAAAACACCATTATAATTTACATGCGTAATCAAATCATAAGAACATTAATGCCAAGCGTCTGATCCAAGAAAATAATATATATATATATATATATAAATGGTCAAGTTTCCTGTACAATGCCATCATGCGCTAAGCATGGTCAAAATGCTCAAAGAGCCCGGAGATACAAAATACATCATAAAAACAGTCCAAGAGAGCCAAGTGGCTTCTCAACCCCTATGAGATCCCTCTGAGGGTGCACACCCATGTCTAGGACTCCGGCTACGCCGGCGCTTTGAGTGCACGGAGGGCTCACGATCCCGAGGAGCAGCTACGGTCTCGCCATGAGAATGACTCCTCATCAGGTGCTCTGCTGTCCTATACCCTGCCAACTCGGTACGGAGGGTAGACACCATCCTGGCCACATGCTAGATAGGGGCAAAGACATCGGTATGCCTACCAGCTGCTGAAGGCTCCCCTGCATCCACAGATAGCTCTACACGGGTCTTCTCCATAGGGATCATCAGGGTATCGGTGCATACCCGGCGAATCAGGTCTCGCCACTCATCGGTAGTCTCTGCAAGCAAAGGAGAAAAGCCAATTAGAAATAATCAAGAGATAAAAGCAAATATAAACAAAAGGAGAGATAACAACTAAGGCAATCATAACTAGAAACAAACATTAAAAGGAAGGATGATAACTCACTCGGATCGCGGGCCTCCAAGATGGATCTCTAGGATCGGCACCTACCATAGATGTCACCGCTGACTGGTGCGCTCCTCCTATGGCCGGGCAACATATCATCCTGCTACGGACTCATCCTCCCCACCAAGGCCCTGAGAGAGTGGCTCCTCTGAAACCAAAGTCACCCTCTCCGCACTCTGCTCCGCCCTCTCTACCTGTAAAATATCCTGAGTGTCATGCCACTCGGATTGCTATCCTCCTCTCCACCCGACTCGCTGACCTTAGCCTCGGTATCCTCCTCCGTCTCCCCCCTATGAAATCCTCGAATTAAAGTCTATGTCAATGGGGACGTCAACTACTTTGCTGTGGGAAGGACCAGCGGCAATCGTAAGTAAGGGTGCTCGAAGAGCACCGGCTCTCCCTTAAGCTTGTACTACCCACCTAGCTGTAATGGGGACACCAGGAGTAACAACTGTCCAACCCCGGCCTCTAGGACCTCCCCAGCCTCTCGAACTGATCTATATACTGGCACCACCGGGGAAGCATACCCACGTAAGGCAGGCCAAACTGCTGAGGCACTCGACCAAAAGGGTGTATCTCCACCCTCCCCACCCTGTCAACAAGTTGCCCTGTGGTGGAGTAGGAAATCAAAGTAAGAGCCTCCTCGCCCCATAAACCTACCATGGCCTGATAAGGTGTGGCCTCCATGTCATCAGTGGTCAGGGAGGTGACTGGCTGGTGAGGTGCTCTGAGCACCGACATGTCTGTCCATCTGGCTGCCCTCACAGCTCTGGGATCTAGCCACCTCTACACCTCTCCCATAAGGGATGAAACGCTCATAGACCCAGCTCATAACTAGGGTCGATGGCTCAATGACTGCCCCTGTAAATGGACCACCCGGTACAAATCATGGTAGGTAGTCCCAAGTATGTCGGCTCCCCAGGCATAAATCCGACCATGTCCCTCAATCTGTGCAATAATGGGGGACCAGCAATAGAGTAGAGTGTCTCCTCCCTTGTCCCCGATCAATCTCAAGGCAAGGATCCCCATAATGGCCTGACGAATCAAGGGGATAGGTAGGCTAGGAATAGATTGGACCCTCACCCCCTTCTTCGAACCAGTGGAGATAACTACATCTCCCATGTATGAGGCCCACTGTGCTATCTGAGCCCGTGAACCTGTTGTCTCAAGAGTGAGTCATCTCCCGATGATCGGGACCCCCAAGATACGGTAAACGTCCTCCAAAGTAATGGTCCACTCACCTCGGACCCCTGGTAATTGGAAAGTGTTCCGATCAACATCCCAATATGAAAATAAGTCACAGAGTATGTGACTAGATGGTGCAACATGCGGAACTGTGATATACGCAGTATACCGGCCCTCTGAAGAGTGTCCTGCTCGTCCTGAGAAAGGGCATCTAATACTGCTGGGAGCCAATCACACTCTCTCTCTTGGCTCCATCGAATATACTCCTCCCTCGCCTGCATACACCCAAAAACACACAAAACAGAGCAAGTTAGTATCCAAATGACATTAGAAAAATCATGAAAGCAGGTAAAGATGCTAAAAATGCAAAAACAAATTCAAATAAGTGATGTTTATGCATTACGTGCGGGACCGCCGCCCGAGCGGGCGGCGGCTTACATGTCGCCACCTTAAAGACAAAATTCTTGTAACCACCACCCCGATCGTGGAGGCGGTCATGCTAGCTAATCGCAGCCCCGCCTGGGCAGCGGTGTGTCCCGAATTTCCGTATGGGTCACATGCCCTAAATAACACCTAAAAACACTAAATAAAGACTATTTTGACTAAAACAAAGCCTACCTAGTAGGCGCCCCCGATAAACCTATTAAAACTAACATTTTCAAAAATTATCCCCCCATGACAAAGTTTTCATCATTTTAACATTTTAGGGATAAAAACGGTAAATTGAGAAAAACTAACCTGTGATCTCGCGGGTCGGTGTTCCGCTCGTGGAGGCATGATCACAATCTCATCCCGGACGTTTTGACTATACTTTCGTCAGAAACCGTCACCGTGGGTCCCAGAGCTCAAAATCAACCAAATCAACACACACAAATGAATAGGAAAATGGGCCCACTTTTACATATATAGCAACCTGACTTGTTTTGAATGCCCCTTTCCATAGGTTTGGAGCACCAACGGAGGTAAGTTCTTATCCCCGCACAAATGGTACGTCCTCATTTCATGATATTTTAGTATTTATTTTTCGATCTATTTTGTCTATCTAGCACTTGAGTTCTCTTTTCATTTTACAGGTAGCGGAATTTCAGATAGTATCATTTCGACACATGGACATACCAGGTATAACTCCTAACTTCCCATTTCGGGACCGCCATACTGTACCCACCGTTTCGCCTCTTCATGGCTAAAACGATTCTTTGTGGGGAAATATGTATGTACCCAAAATTATAGGGTAGTCTTGCACTCACCTAATAACGTAACACGTGCCCCAATGATGATAATCAGTCTCCTCGCAAGGTGTTCGGGATCCAGAAAATCTCTCCAAGCATATGCGTTAACATCCCGCATGCCCTACTTAGCCCTTGCGTGCTTTTTTTCTCTCTTCTCCCCTCTTTTCCTTTACATTTTGGGCTTTAGTTATGAAATCGCCGCCTTGCACGGATGGCGGTCTCGTGACCGCCGCCTAGGAAGGGCGACGGTCTATGAATCGCCCCCTTCGAGGGTGGCGATCCTGCACGCATTTTCCGAATGTTCTTTTAACATGACTCACGTAAAAATTCAACGTTTACCAACTTTTTCCACCGCCTTTGCCTATATTTATGATTCTAGTTCCCTGGAATAGTGTTTTGGCATTGTTTATGGTCTAAGATATCAAATTGGTTTTCACCTTTGGGTAAATTGGATTCTATAAATAGCTTTCTTGTGCTCTAGAAAATGGCCCTCAAATTTGCCTCTGAATTTCTCACTTCAATAGTTTAGCCTTCATTTTGTTTAGGATTCATAGTTTCATTTGTTAGATTCATAGTTAGCATTATTTAGTCATTAGAAAGGCACATATTCTCCTTGTGCAAGTCTCGTTATTATTTCATTCAATCAATTGGAGTAGGATGGTTTGATTTCAATAGGAAGCCATTAAAGTTACTGATTTTTTTCATCAAATAGGATAGTTTCAAGTTTTGGACATTTTATGTTGCATGACTCATGATAAATCCCACTAGGAATTACATAAGCCAAGCTCTGTACTCTTGCGCTATCCCTCTCCTACTTGCATTGTATTCGATCTGCATCCTAACCTTTCTTTGTTCCAATATCTACTTCATTGATGCTAGCATTACATGCTTTTTTAGATCCATGTGAGCACGAAGGAATGAGGAGATCACACTGAGGGGACAAGGTCACACACCATCAGATTCGCCACTGTTCTGCAGAATCTAGGTTCTAGCTTTCAAAGTTCTAGTTAAAAGCATATCAAATAAAGTAGTCAATCATTCCATTTCAGTTAATTTCACTTTTGATATTGCCAGGGAAGCTGTGGGGATTGATAGTTTCTGAGAAACTATGATTCACTCCTCACTTCTGAGGTAGGATCGAGAGTCTTTCAAATAGAGTAGATCAGTGATCAGGTTATTTAGGATAAATCTATAAACTGCACAGACAAGTAGCTACACTCGGTTGCTTTGTTTGTTTTAATTGCGTTATTAGTTTAGTTGTCAATTTTAGATATATTAGATAATTCCCCTTTAAAATTTTGTTTAGTAGTTTATCAATAAATAACAGACTTAGAAATATACGTAGATATATCTTGCATATTTAGTTTATTCTGTCATTAGTTAGCTTTATATCATTTTCTTTTGTATGAAAATCACGGGACCTAGAGAGCCTAGAGAATATGTATTCGAGCCAATCGTGCCTCAACCCAATCTCGTCACAGCAATAACTGATATAGATCAGAATCTTATGATCCAAGTCTTTCGAACAACAGAAAACTTGCAATGATCAGCTCATAGTTAAAGCAAGCGAGGTTAAACATAGAAGACGACCAAGCGTACACGTTTTAGTCAAATCAGCCAAGCTACAGATTACCCTAGATAAATATCCACATGACTGTAGAAGGGCTTGAAAGAGAGCAAACATTCGGTTGTGATCCTTTGGTCCCACAGCCAGATGCAGGAGACACTCTCACAGACATAGATACTAGCTTAAGGATTCAGGTTGCAAGAATGCCTATAAGATACTCAGAAAAGATTACACAACTGTTAATTCTGAACGTAGAGGCCGAAAAGGCATATGACTATTGGATACTAGGGATTAGGGACTGATTCCGCACATGACCATAACAGGTCCACAACAACCACGAATCTACGGTTGTGACCCAAAATCCCAAAACCCAACAAAACCACAGGTGAATTAGACATAGATGTTGGCTTATGCACATTAGTATTGAGATCTACTCCACTTCCACTTATCATCATCGCACAGTTATCCTTGTTAGATGTAGAATCTAATAAAGCTAAGGATTTCTGGACTAGACTAGAGAATCGCCCCTAGAATCCACCGTGTATCCATCATCTATCTTATGACCCTATCTGGAGACATACACGAAACAATCCCAGGTCATTTTCCACGTATCCCACAACCCATAGATCGAATCACGCTAGAGCTCGATAATGATTGGAGCCTTCGAGCAATCATCCTCGCCAATCAATCTATCATGCGGTCTCCTTATATTCACAGATTCCACTAGTGTTTGTCGAAGATATGAGGTTGCCTAACTAGTTTGTCTGCATCCCACGCGTATTCCATCCCCACCGGCTGTCTCGACACGACCTTGGGAGGTTGGGTGTGAGGAAGAGTTATTTGTAGATTCCCATGCTCGCTTGTCACTTTTCCATCGTATAGGGACCACGAAGGGTGGGTGAGGATTTGAATTTGAATTTTTAATTCAATAGTAGAAAAACATGGAGAATAATGACATGTGGTGAGGATTGGGTTATTTTTTTGATTTTGAAATGGATAATTAATCAAATTATATTTGATTAATTCGAAGTATATTTTTATGGGAAATGAGGAAGGGGAATTAATTGATTTAGGAAAAATGTGAAATTAGGGTGTCTACATTTTCCCCTCTTTAGAAGGGTACTATAAAAGTAGTGTCCTTTCAAATAAAGTAGATGGGATGGGGAAGAATTCAATCTACTTTTCTTAAGCAAAAGGTAGAGTGAATGTTTGTTGGGGAGAATAGAAAGTGGCGAGTGACGGATGTCATAGTATCCTCCAAGACAAAAATGTCATGAGAAGATGTGATTATGGATAGATGTGATGATGCCCCCTTGAGAGGACTGATGAGAATGGAATATACGACAGAACTCTCAAAAAGAAGAGAAATGAATTATGTGGAGAAGAGGAAAATAATAGAGTGTAAGAGACTAGAATGACCACACGATGTAAATGGAGAAAGGATTCAATCGACCTTGAATGCAAGGTGTGACAGTGTGTGTGGAAAGAGAAAAGGGAATGGATAGGATTGGGGGTTGATTACAAGAAGAGTAAGGGAGATAGGGGAGGGGAAATAAATAATTAAATAGGTATAAATCGGAGAGAGGGATGATAGGGGAAGAATGGAATGATGAAGAACAAACAAGATAAAAACATCAAAATGACAGAGTAGAGGGTGAAGGGATAAAATAGAGAGATGTGTAAAATGAAGGAAGAAATAGAGATAGTAAAGAGGGATGCGTGAAAGTGAAAGAAATGATAGAGCTAAGAAAAATAGGAAAGGGGAAAGAATAAATAAGGAGGAGAAAACAAAGTGGGAGTAGGGGGTGAAATGAATGAAAATGGAAAGAGGACAAAAGAAGAAGTAGAACGGAGAAAAAAAAGAAACTATGAGGGCGAGGAAAGTGTGAAAAAAAGAGAAACAAATACAGAATGAGCGAAAAGGTAGGGGTGGTAGAGAAAAGGAGAAGTGGTCAGAAGAAACATGAAAATTAGGGGAGAGGAAAGGAAGATAGAGTGAATACAGGGAGAAGATTGAAGGAATCGTGTCATTGTGAGGAAGACCAAGGAAAAGAATATGGAACAGACCGTATGGAGATGCATGTGGAGGGTGGTATGATAAAAAATACATGACAACACTGAAGAGCCAGGTTATCGATGGGGAAGTAAGGAGGAAACGTGATGGAAAAAGGGGAAGAAGATGATACGGGGAAGGGAAATAAGACGAGGGGTGGGAGAGAGAAGAGGATAACAAAGAAAATGATGTAGAAGAAAGGGAATACAGAAAGGGGTAATAAGTGGAAAGGAGCAGTATAAGGAATGTTTAGATAAGAAAAAGGGGAGGAATGGCATCGATTGGAAAAGATGCGGAGATGCATGAAATGAGGATACTATGATGACGAGAAAATAGAAAAAGGATGTATGATGAAGACAGTAAAGATATTGAAGAGGGCGAAGAGAAGATGGAGAGATGGGTAAGAAGTGACAAGAAAGGGTGGGATTGAGGGAAAATAATAGGAGAGAAAAGATAATGGGGGATAAAAGAGGCAATGCCAATTAGGGGACGTTAGGGAAATCCCCCTTACAATGAGTAGCATGCAAGGGTGAGAGAAAAAATGAAGAAAAGGATAAAGATAACGAGGATTGGAAAGGGTAATGCCAACAAAGGGACGTTAGGGAAATCCCTTTTACAATGAGTGGTGGGCTTAGAGGAGGGAAGGAATGAAGGAAACTCTAGAAGGCCCAAGGGAGTGAATGAGGTCACGTGGAATGGGGATTGATGATTTTTAGGGAAAGCCCACTTACAATTATTAGCGCGGGAATAGAAGATGATGATGAAAGAATGATAGAGGAATGTTAACAATAATGGTGAATGCGTGTGTGGGTAGAAATGTGGGGGATTTGAGAAGATGAAGTGGAAAGAGTAAAGAAAATGGGAGGGATGAGTTGGGACTAGGTGAAAGTGAGGATAGGATGCAAGTGATGAGGATGAACGAGGTGAGGATGAAGAACCAAGACATGAAAATAATGGGAAGAAATGGTATGAAGGATGATGGATCAAGAAGGGGAAAATGGGGGAAAAGAATGTGATTGTAGGCGGAAGAGATTAGATGTATGTTATAAGAGGATATGTGGAGAAAGGATAATAGTAGGAGGAAAAAGTGGGTAGTAGGAGATACCAGGTGGAAGAAGTGATCAACAAAGTGAACGAAGAATGAGGTGGGGGAGAAGTTCACAATGACAAGTTAAGTGTAGGGGGGACCTTGACATAAGATTGTCATGTGACGGAAGTGGTTAATTAAGATTGGCAAGTGAGTGAAACTGGAGATGACAAGTGATCAAGCGAGAAGTGGTGTTTGCGAGAATTGAAAAGGAGGTGAAAGGATGTGATAATGGGGAATGCCGAGAAAAAGTGAAGGGTGAAGGGTGTGTAGTGATGGGGAAAGGCAAGGAGACAAATCATCCTTAAGAGGGACTCTTAAGTGAGATCGTCATGTCGAGTGAGTGGTTAAGTAAGATTGTCAAGCAAAGGAGGGTGATAGTGGTAGTAAAAAGATGTGATGATGGGGAATGAAGAGGAAAGATGGATGGTGAGATTGTAGAGTGATGGGCGAGTGTAAGATGACATGTCATGCTTAAGATAATCTCTTAAGTAAGATCGCCATGCTGCCGGAGAGGTTTTGTAAGATCACCTAACCGACAGGGATGATATGCAAGGAGAAAGACAAAATGATATTGGGGACAGGGGTGGAATGGTAGGTTGAAGATGATGATCGCGATGAGAGGTGGGAGAAATAAGATGGGGGAAATATGATGGGATGGGGAAGGCCATAGGGTAGATCAACCTTAAGTGGAAGTCTTAAGTAAGATTTCCATGCGGCCGGAATGGTTAAGTAAGATTGCCAAGCTGAAGAAGAAGAAGGATGATGATAGAGTTGGTGGGAATAGGGTATGAAAAAATGGACTGAAGGGGAACCTTCAAGTGAATTTTCCATACTATAAGAGTGTGTAAGGAGGATGACTAGGCATAAGACGGATTTGGGGAAGGATGAGAAAAGAGTGAGTGAGGTATGCCTGAGTGGTATATGATATGAGATGAGGTGATAACAAGAAAGAAAGGAAACAAAGGAGGGTAACATGAATGGATGAAGGAATATATGTAGTGGAGGGCGGAGAGTGTGAGGGGAATCCTTAATTGGGATGCCCGCGTGGTGAGAGTAATGATGCAAGAATGAGAAGCAGAAGAGGTGGAATGGGAAGATGTGTTTGGTGGTGATTGTTGTTTGATGAGAGGGGAGGTGGTGAAGAAGCTTCTACAATGGGAAGATCTTAGGGAGAGAGTAAACATCCATTGAGGATCTCATATAGAAGGGGTTATTAAGTAAGATTGTCAAGCGGGAAGCAAGAGGGGAAATGAAAGAATACAAATGGGTGAGAGGGGATAGGAATGGTGAGAAGGGTAATATGAGGATAAGTGGCGGAGGAGTAAAAATGAGGAGCGAAGATGAATGGATCAAATACATGGTGATCATGGTGGGGGAGAAGGAGCTATTGGATAGTGAATGCTACTTGAGAAAGATCGTCAAGTAGGATTCACAAACTGCAACAGTGATCAAGTAGGATTCCCAAACTAGGGAATGTATTAGTATGGGTGAATGGATGGGGTGCAAAGTAAGATATTGATCATGTAGGAAGATACTCATGTGATGAAAAGCATATTAATTTTAATATAGCACATAACAGGATGCATCATGATATAAAAGATCAGGATGAGTAGACTGTAATATGCGTGATAGCATAGGCAGGGGGGCCATAAAAACTTTTGATGCCCCAATCGATATGTAAATGGAAGAGAGCATAGACAGAGGCCATTAAGAAAGTATGATGCCCGATGACATGCATTCGAGATAACATAAGTATATTAGAGAGAACACTAGGATACATAAAATCAAGATTCCCCTATAATATATCAAGATACAAGAAAGAAATTAACAATTTATAACTAATAATGCAACACAAGAACCAATAAACATATCCCTAACATGTTCCACAGTGAGGATTGATCAGATGTGGACCCAAGCAGGGGTACCAAGACATAGTAAAATATTGGGTCATTGTCCTCAAACAAGGAAGCAATGAGAGTCAGATTTTCCCCAAGTGAGGATTCATGCGAGGAGAAGTGGTTTGAATTTGGTAGTCATAAGGTGATTGGATCATTCGTTGGGGATAATAGTTCAAAGGTTGAATTGTGTTGGTTATTTTAGAGTTTTTGTGATTTTGTGGAGTTTACAATATTTTTATTTTTGTTTATTATATATATATATATATATATAGATTTTCTAATGTTTTTTGGATTTTTGATGATTTCTTTTCTAATGTTTTTTAGATTTTTAGATTTTTACACTATTTTTGGATTTTTGACAATTTTTGGAGTTATTTTTAGATTTTAACACTGTTATTAGCAATTTATGGACCATAATGCAAACTTATTTTTGAGAGGCGATAAACCGGATATTATCCATATCTACTGTGTTCCATGTGGTTACTTATGCTTATAATAACAAAAATTCTCTTTCCATTGGCAGGATATGGTGGTGATGATATGATGAAAAGAAGTCCAGCTCCATTCTTGACTCCGCACAACTAGTAAGATGTGTGGGCTCATACCGAGAATCAAGAAGGACGTAGGAGGTAGATAACGAATATAGAGAAAAATGCTAACATTCCCTTTGGGAAACTATGACTCCATTCTTCATAACGGTACTGAACGAGTTTCAAAAATGGCTTTCACTTTATGAGTCACGTGCTAGACTTAGATAGTTATGTGGCCTGCTGATTGGTAAGATATGAGGTTAAGGGATAGTTCTCTCTTCACTTAGGCATCTAAATTACTTGTTTGGGGATTCTATAATTTGCAAGCACTGTAATATTTTGTATTTTTGAAATGACTCCCTATGCCTTGCCCCATGCTACTAGTGAGAAGCAAGGGCTCATCACCGAAGGCAAAATATAGGCGAGTGAATTCCCTTTTTGTCTTTTTTTGTTTTGTTTTGTTTTGTTTTTTTTGAATATTTTGTAATGTTTTTATGCTTTTATGAGAATGACCCTCTACACTTTGCCCCATGCCACTTGTAAGAGGCAAGGGTTTATCACCGAAGATAAGACATAGATGAGTAAGGGCACCTTCCTCCATTCCTAGTCTCATACTACCCGATGAGTATGGGCTCAACACCAAAGAATATGAAGGATGAAAGATGTGACAATGAATTATTCATAAGTTATTGAATTGATGGATTTTTATAATAGTACTTTGTATTTGGGAAGAAACGTCTGCCCCAATCTCATCCCACACGACTAGTAGGATGCGAGGTTTCAACACCAAAGAATGAGATGGATGAAAAAATGAACTGGGTAATGAAGTTTAGAGCTTTGTTATGAAAGAGAGAATGTCTTTGAAGGGAATATATTACCATCAGTAAGCTTCTAGGTATGACCATAGATGAAAGTGATTGAAAATGGAAGAAGTATGACGCTCACAAACTTAATAGGATTTATATTAGCACTTGTCTCATGATGATAAATATGAAGATGTGATTTTGATAAAGAAAATATCTACCAATGGAAATGAATAAATTTAAATTATTCGAGATAAGCAAGATAGAAGGAACAATGTACATGTTGTTTCCCGAGAATAGTGAACATCTCAAGGATAAAATTTCTTTAAATGAACTGCATTCATTGGTTCATCAAGATCTTGACCATCTTCAGTGGCCAATTTATAGGCTCCAGAGCCAAATTTAGCTGTGATTACATAGGGTCCTAACCAATTAGGCTCAATTTTTCCTTGTTTTCCTCATTCTTTAGTGGTAATCTTTTGATTTTCTTTTAAAACAAGGTCACTAATTTCGAATTCTTTGGGTCTTACCTTTTTATGATAACTGTGTTGTAGTCGGTTTTGATAGACTTGAAGATGATTGAGAGCATTAAGTCATTTTCATCGAGAATCTCAAGCTCTTGAAGGCTGTGACTATCGGTATTCATCTTCTTTAATTACATCTTTAAGGGAGATCCTCAAGGATGGGATTTCTATCTCAATAGGTAAAATGGCTTCACAACCATAAATAACGGAAAATGGGGTGGCTCCAATTGGCGTGTGGTAAGATATACGGTAAGCCCAAAGAGCGGGTAAATTTGAGTATGCCAATTACATCCATGGGTGTTGACAATATTTTCCATGATGGATTTTAAGGTCTTATTGGTTGCTTCCACTTGACCATTGCCTTGAGGGTAGTATGGAGTGGACCATTTAAGTTTGATGTGAAAACATTTGGCTAGGTCTTTTACATCCTAGTTTTTAAATGATTTGCCATTATCTGCAACCAGAGCAGATGGAATACCAAATCGACAGATGAGATTATTAAAAATGAATTTTGATATTTGGCTACTGGTAACATAAGTGAGAGGCATAACTTCTACCCATTTAGTGAAGTAATCGGTAGCGGTAATGATGAACTTATGTCCATCGACGATGTTGGTCTGATTTTACCAATGAGGTCAAGTCCCCATTGAGAGAAGGGCCATGGTGTGGTTATCGATTGTAATGCCTGGGAAGGTGTGTGGATAAGATTTCCATGCTTTTGACATGCTTGAAAACATTTGACAAAATGACATGCGTCACTTTCCATGGTGGGCCAATAATATCCAACTAGCAGGATTTTCTTAGCTAAGGTGATACCATTCATGTGTGCTCCACAGATACCAGAATGGACTTTAGCTAAGACACTCGAGGATTCTTCCTGATTAAGACATCGGAGTAGGGTGCCATCATATCCTTGTTTATAAAGAGTTTCTACTAAAATGGTGTAACGAGAAGTAAGTTGTGCTAAATCACGTGTTTATGCATTGGTTTCATGTCGACAGGAAATGTTTTATCGTGAATGAAGGTATAAAGATCATGGTACCAAAGGTTATTCGGACCCATGATCTCACATACCATAGTATTTTTAGGAATATCATAGGTAGGCATTAAGAGATGTTCAATGAGAAAATGTGCCTGGGGTTGATTAGATGTGATTTTTAATAGGGATCCGATGGTTTCCATAGCATCTGTAGATTTATTATGAATTATGTGGATTTGATCAAAGCTAATTAATCAAAAATAGCTTCTAAGACTATCCACCATGCGTTTATATGGGATAAGTTTTTCATCCTTGACCTAGTATTCATCGGTAACTTACTTGATGATAAGTAAAGAATCACCAAATACAACTAATTTTGTAAGATTCCAAGATATAGCCAATTTTAATCTTGCGATGAGAGCTTCATATTCTGTGATATTGTTGGTACATGGGAATGCTAAGTGAAATGATTTAGGAATAACATGTCCACTGGGTGTGATAATCAAAATACTAACCTCAGCCATGGAGATTACAAGATCCATCAAAAAATAGAGTCCAAGTTGGCACGATGTCTATGTGTAGAATATCTTCATCAGGAAAAGAGAACTGAAGTGGTTATGTGCCAGGAAGGGGTGCCTCAGCAAGTTGTTCTGCAAGGGCTTGTCCTTTAATTGATTTCTGTGGAACAAAATCAACATTGAATTCACTAAGTAATATGACCCAACTAGACATTCTTCCCGTGAGAATGGGTCTGGACAACAAATACTTGAGAGGATGAATTTTGGCAATCAAATTAGTTGTGTGATTGAGTAAGTAATGACGTAACTTATGGAATGTAAAGGTGACTGCTAAGCATACTTTTTTGATTTGGGAATAATGTACTTTGTGCTCAATAAGTGTTTGACTAAGGTAATATACAACATGTTCTTTTGCTTGATCGTTATGTTGTGCTAGTAGAGCTCCTATGGCATGTTCAGTGGCAGATGTATAAAGCAACATGGGTTTATTAGCAACTGGTGACATAAGAACAGGTGGACTAGAGAGGTATTCTTTTAACTTAGAAAAAGAGTCTTGGAAATCGTGGTTCCAGTGAAAGTGTGCATCTTTCTTGAGTAGCTGGTTAAAGTGATGGCACTTGTCAGCCAACTGTGATATGAAATATCGAATAGATTGTATCTTTCCCTAAAGACTGCGTAATTGTTTTAGGTTTTGAGGAGGAGGCATTTCCATAATGGCTTTGAATTTGGCAGGATCCACTTCTATGCCTCTTCGTGAGATAATAAACCCTAATAATTTACTAGAGGTTACTCTGAAAACACATATCTTTGGGTTAAGACAAACCTTATACTCGCGTAATCTATTGAAAATGCATCTCAACACACTTGGATGCCCTATTCGTGTTTTGGATTTTTCTAAATATCAACATAATCTTTCATGATATCATGTAACATGTCATGGAAGATGACAGTCATTGCTCGTTGATAGGTGACACTAGCATTTTTCAAGTTGAAAGGCATGACCTTATAACGAGAAGGTTCCCACGGTGTAGTAAATGTTATTTTATGTTGATACACTTTCAGATGTCGTATTTGATTGTAACGAGAGAATCCATCCATTAAGGAGAGAATTTCATGACTTGCCGTAGTAGAAGCAACAATCATGTCTATATTTGGTAAGGAAAAGTCATCTTTGGGACAAGCCTTGTTGATGTCGTGGAAGTATGTGCATATTCTGATGCCGAGAGTTTTCTTGGTGATGGGAACTATGTTAGATATCCATGCTGAATAATCAATAGGTTTGATAAAGTCATCTTCCAAGAGTTTCTCGAGTTCGGCTTTGACAAGCAATGCAACTTGGGGATGCATTTTGCATAGTTTTTCTTTACAGGTTTTACATCCGGATGTACCACAAGATGGTGTACTACAAGAGATGGGTCCAGGCCTGGCATGTCCTTATATGTCCATGTAAATATATCTTGGAATTCAGTAAAGAGTGTTGTGAATTCCATGCATTCTTGGTCAGACAGACTAATGCCAAGTTGTAAAATTTTTGGCTATTCGGTGGTGCCAATGTTTATGTCTTTTGTTTCTTCTACAAGCATTTTAGATGTATCCTTTTCGGAGAATGATGCTAATGGTTGATGTAGGTCATCAGTGTCGGGTGTTTGTTGGAACTTTTTGTTGACATGTTTGTTGGATAGGGTGGCGGTGAGGTTTTGACTATGGGAAATCCTCTATTTGCACTTTTGATCCAAATTTTTGAGGGTGAAGGATCTGAATATTTTATCTCTTCACCAAAATAGGTCAATTCATTTAGATTGATTTCAAATCCTTTTCTATGGTCAAAAATAGGGATTTAGTCGCGAGTTCCAAGGAATTCTTTGATGGCTTCATCATTTTGGAACATGTCCATGGCTGCATGATGTGGTTGGCCATGGTCTATGAGACTTGGATGTGTAGGCTCAAAATTGATGACATTAATAGATAAATGTTCAAAATAAAGATGTTATTCAGCAAGGTCCTCAAAAATACTACATGGAGACCTGATGTCATTATCAGAACTGGTGTCATCATTGTCACTTGAAATTATTATGGGAGCAACATCAAACACCTTGAAACCTAGACCATGTTTACCGTGATGTTGTGTGCAATTGATCGGGTCTAAATGACCTTGTTCATTTGGACCGAGTCCTTTACCCTTCCATTGCATGTTTTTCATTATTCGATGAGCTTTGGTAAATTGAGGGGACTCATAACATGGAGCAAAGTCATCATTATATAACCAAGATCCTGAAGAACTTGGAATATGTTCGTTGTTAAGATAACCAAACTTTTTCCAAACTGACTGTCCCATTTGGTAAGTGGGATGGATTCTCAGATGTGGAGCATTAGGTTTTCCATAGCTATGTGGGGATTTGTTGATATAAAAAGAGTCTGCCATCTTTTGAAATTGATATTCACCGCATCATGTGTTAATGATTTTAAATGTGTGGGATGGGGGACCAATAGGTACCTCATGTGGTGGGAAGTTAGTTTAGTAGTCTTAAAAGATGAAGAGAATGGGTTATAAGAAGAAGGGGGTGGATTGAAGGATGAAGGTTGGTTATTCACGGAGGAAGTATCTTAATAGAAGAGGTGTGGTTGGATGAAGAAGATTGTCTAGGTGAAGAAGAATATGGTGTGGTGGAAGAATAATTGCTGCTTTGGAAGAAGAAGCTTGATTAATGGAAGAAGATTGATTAGTGGGAGGAGGACTTTGGTGGAAGATGGTTGACTAGCAGAAGATAATGGATTGGAAAATGTGTTTTGGTTATGAGATGATAGTTTCAGATCATTGTTAGGGAGTGTATTAGGATTAATGCATGGTTCGTTAGGGATTATGCAAGGTGGAGCATATTTATCTGTTGATGGACAATAGTGATCATGTCGATACCATCCTTCAAGGAATCTACAATACTCAAAAGGTTGGGGATCTGCACGTAATGTAAATTCCTTTTCCAAATGAGGAAACTTAATGCATTGGTGGAATGTTGATGGGATGGATTTCATGGCATGAATCCATGGTCGGCCGACGAGAATGTTATATGCAACTTCTACATCTACCACATGACAAATCGTGTCTAAGGTGATGGGTTCAACTTGGAGAGGCAACGTGATTGTGCCTTCAGACTTTCTTTCACTATTATCATACCCATGAATGGTTATGATATTGTTTTGTAAATTATTTTCAATGTAACCTAGACAACGTAAAAGTTTCATGGAACAAATATTAAATGTTGAACCATTATCGATTAAGACGTGCTTGATTTTACGATGAGTTACATAACCATCGACGTATAAAGAATGATTATTAGCAATGTTGGGATTAAGTAGGTCAGTGGGACTAAAAGATAAAATAGGATTGGGGGTGTAAGATGTGCAATTAAATCCTAGAATTGTTGTGAATTGATGTCCTCGGGGACACAAGCATTATTAAATGTTTGAATAAGGATGCGTTGTAGTGCGGGAGAAGAATTAAGTAGTTCCATGATTGAAATTTGTGCGGTAGTATTCTCTAATTGTTTGACAATATTAAATGATGGCGTAGGTTGTGGAAAGGAATTGGCGATGGAATTATAAGGTGGACTAGGAGGTGATGCCGGGGACAAAGTGGCAGATTTTTTTGTTGTAGGGACCCACATTTTTTTGTCTAGTGGTGATTGTACAATCGATTCTGATCTTTATAGTTCTTTATTAAATCTTGGCCATAATCTATGGTCGAGATGAATGAGTCATACTCGACATTTCTTGATGATTGACCCTTATATTTTGAATTGTTATCATGGTTAGGAAGGGATTTTCGAACACATGAAGTTTTTATTAGGTGTTTTTGTCTCATAAGTATTTTCAACTTCTGTGTCTCCACGTTCAATCGGTCTTAGACGTAATGGCGTAGTTGCATGCATCGATCGTGGAGTGCCCTTTTATGTGATGGTAATCACAATAGTCATTGTCTTTATACCAATTTGGTTTGGGTTTCCTTCTTGAGCGGTCGACAATGGGATACGTAATCATATTAGCATTTGCCAAATGACGAAAGACACTAGATAGAATTTCTCTGAGAGGAGTGAACTCTCTTCGTCGATCTTGAGAAGGAAAATCCTTTCTAGGGATAATGATTGGTTTTTAGATTTTAATGTGTTGATGGGATGGTTTTGGACATTTTAGACATGGCGGGAATCAGTAATGCCATCGTTGATGATATTTCAATTCTGGTTAAAGAATTTAGTTTTTTCCTGGTTTTGAGGAGTGTCTCGATAAGGTTGGTCTCTAAAGGGTGTTTTAAGTAAGCCCTTAGAAATGAGGGATTTTTTGATTTGTGTGCCTTTTTTGATGACTTATTCGAAACTATTCAAATAATGCATTTGCATGTGGAATGATAATTCAGCATTAAGATTAGGGAAAAAAATGCTAACTAGTTATCTCTCGGAGTGCGAGCGGGAAATCGACTTGCAATTCTGCGCCATCATTATAAAATGGAGGTAAAATTTTCATTTGCCCTTTGCCTAGTGTTGCAGAGATCAAGCATGGTTATTTCTGAGTGTAGGTTATAGGAAAAATGTTTGACAAATTTCTCCAATAAGTCTGCAAATGTCGTGACCGACCCTTTGGGCAGATGGAAAAACCAGTCTAAAGCCTGTTCTCCTAAACTTTGGGGGAATAATCATAAAAGGTACGTCTCTTGATAGGAAACTTCCTGACATTGCATGTAAAATTCCTTGACATGTTCATGGGGGTCACCTTTTCTTTTGTATTTATCAAACTTAGGGATTTTGAAGGATGACGAAAATAGTAATCGTGATATCTCTATATCAAATGGATAAGGACACAATTCTTCAAAGTTGAATTGTTTTGATTGTTTTTGTAGTCGCTGAATGGTGTCTTTCATAAGTTTCCATTCTTGTGTGAATGGAGAAGTGGGGGATGGTTTATCAAACATGTCGTGAGTATTGGAATCTAGATTGAGGTCTTTTAATCTTTCAGCTCTAGTCATTGCTTCCTCAAGTTTCTTTGTTAAGTCTTGGATTTTAGTGAATAACTCTTCGGCCAAAGAACCATTTGGATTGTTTGGTATTTTGTTGTGATAACTTGATTCACCATTTTTAATGAGTTTGTTTAAATTTTCTATCCCAAAGTCAGGGGGTAGTTTTGCCCCCATGGCTAGAATGAGTAACAGATATTCATTTTTGTTTTGTTCTATCAACTTTGTCTGATGGAAAAGTGACATGCGAGCATAGGAATCTACAAGTACCTCTTCCTTGTGTACCCGACCTCCTAAGGTCATGTTGAGATAACTAGTGAATGTTGAATGTGAATGGATACAGACAAGCTAACTAGGTAATCTTATATCCTCAATACACAATAATGGAATCTGCAAATCTAAGGCGAAGAAGGCCCTCCTAACCTAAATTGGTGTAATGGTTCATTTATATATAATGGCTATTCGGAGGCTCCAATCAATGTCGAGCTCTACCAAGATCCTGTTTCTTGGTTGTTGGATACATGGGAAGTGACCTGTGGGAGCTTCGTATATATCTCCAGACAAGGTCATGAAAATGGTGGTGGGTGATTTAGTGGATTTATAGTGAACTATGGGTGGTTTTTGGTCTAGCACGAGAAAAATATTAGATTGATTGGCTTCTATATTTAACATAGAGAATTGCATGATGATATTCGGCGGGAGTGGTGAGGATCTAAATACCAGCGTTCGTAAGTTGGTATCAATACTTAACTGATTTTTAGGCCCGTTGGGTTGTGGGACTTGGGGATCACAACCATGAGTTTTCTCTTTTCGAATCCTTGCACACAGTCATTTGCGTATTTTATCAAGGCAGTCTATAGTTAGGATGGTTTGACAAAAATGTGTAATCTTTGTTGTCTTCGATGTTTAATCCTCTTAGTTGCTCACTAATTGCTTGTAAGTTTGTTGTTGCTCGAAAGACATGTATCCTAAGGTCCTGATCTATATCAGCTAATGTCATGGGTAGATTTGGCTGAGGCACTATGGGTTCAAATATATACTCTCTAGGCTCTCTAGGTCCTGTGATTGTCATACAAAATGATTCAACTTTTAACTAAAATTAATAAACTGATTACGAAAGAGGTATTTACACTATGCAAGCATCCTTCTATTTTTGTATTTTTCAATGACGTATTTCAATGAAATTAAAGAGCAACTAGTCTAGTATATTTATAAAATGGAAAAATAATCTAGTAAAAGAATAAAAACAAGCAAAGTAGCCTGGTATGGCTATTTACCTGTGTAGTTGTGATTTTATCCTAAATATCTAATCAACTAAATATATTAAATTGAAAGGTTGTCGATCCTGCCTCAGAAGTGGGGAATGAATCACAGTTTCTCAGAAACTATCAATCCCCACAGCTTCCTCGGTGATATCGAGAGCAAACTTTTAACTAAAATGAAATAATTCACTACTCTATTTGATATGTCGTAACTAGAACTTTGATAGCTCAAACTTTGACATTTATAGAATAGTGGTAAATCCAGGTTGTGTGTGATTTTTTCCCTTAGTGTGATCTCCTCATTCCTTCATGTCCTCATGAATCCAGAAAGTGTGTATATGATAGTATCAATGAGAAGATGATATTCAAACAATGGAAGCTTTGGATATAGACTGAATACAATGCGAGTAGGAAAGAGATAACACAAGTGAATAGAGCTTGACTATGTAATTCCTAGTGGGATTTATTGCATGGGAATACAACACAAGTTTACCGAGAGTTTCAAAACTATCTTTGTGATAAAAAAACCCTATGACTTTAATGGATTCTAGTCTAGAAATGAAGCTATTCTATGCTAAATTGATTGTATAGAGTAGCAATGGAACAAGATTGAATGACTTCTAAAAAACAAAGGAAAACTAATAACTAATGCAAAACATGAAGCTAGTAGAATTCTAAGCAAGAATTTAGAAGAGTGAATAAGAGAATTGAGAAGATGAGGGGCCATTTGCTTGAAAACAAGTTTGGCTATTTATAACCAAAGCATTTACCAGAGGGTACTCCCATTTGAACTCTTTTAATATAAACAAAGGAAAAAAACTATTACCGGGAACCAAAAATATTAATTTAAGCCAAGGTGGTTGAAGAAAGCGTGCAAATTTGAATATTTACGTTTAATGCATTCGTCGGAAGAATGCTGGAAAATGTGAAAAAAGCTGCCCTATGCGGGCGCGGTTTCTTCAACGAAGCCTAAAATGCAAGAAGATAGGGGAAAAGGAAAAACAAAGCACACGAGTTTGAGCGGGGCATGCGGGATACAAACGTATACTTGGCGAGCCTTTCTCGATTCTCAAACACATTGTAAGGAGACCTATATCATCATTGGGGCATGTGTAATATCGTTCGGTGGTGCGGTACCCTATAATTTTAGGTATGTACAATCACCCTATTGACTTGTTCTTGTTTTTAATTGGTGAGTTTTGCTTATGTGACTTCTTCATCATCATTTTCATGATTGTGACTACGAGTGAATACCATGATGAAATGTGTCTAATTAAAAATTTGAAAAGTGGGTAGAAATTTTGAACATGTGTGAGGAAATGAGAACTTGATTATTTTGGATTTAGCTTGAATAAGCTCATGATGACTAATAAGGAGAGTAACTCAAACAAGTTATCTTAATAGGATGATGATGTAATGGGTTGAGAATCTCGGTGCGATTGCACAACATGGAGCTTTTCCAAGTGTGGGACCTTGCGAAATCAGGAAAAGCTCTCCTATTTTGTTTTCAAACATCAAGATGAAGGCCGGTAAATCCTATTCCTCTGTTCGGTGGATGCACTCCGAATACCCTAAAAACTAATTTTGAATGAGGGTTTACAAAAAACCTAATCTAACTTGCCAAGGAGACAGGGTAGAGAATGCATAAAAATAAACCTAAACTACGGAGGTGATGCACCGAGGAATGAAGAACATATGTTTTGCCAATAAACACAAACCATAGAAATGCAATGCAATATCATGCACGGATAAACATATTCGCAGTGAAAGATCAGGAGGATGCAAAATGAAACACATAGAGGGTTGAGAAACATCCACAGTCATGCATTTATTTGCTCCGAAGGTTTGATACAATACACTGCAAAAATGCCAATAGGCAAAGGTTGCATTACAGTTTCAAATGGGAGGTTTGAACTCCACAACTCCACCTGCCAAAGAGAAGAAGGGAGGGGCCAAAACAAGAATGTCCAACCTTTTTAAAGAGCCTCTCTTTACCATTTATATGAGGAAAAAAGAGAGAGAGAGAATGATTCGATGCTGCCCCACCACCTCAAGTGCACCTAACTCATCCCATAATGGCGGTAGGTGGGATCCTCAACAACTCAAAACATGGCGAACTATATTTTTGCATTTTTAAGAACTTGTTCCCACCCAATTAAAGATATCCAGTCGTAGTTGGGTAGAGGACACTGAGAGCTTTCCGAAAAGTCCAACCTTGTGTGAATCCGAGCTCCCTGTGAAAAGTTATGGCGATCTGAATATTTCCGCGTCGAGTCTTTTCCTTTCGTCGGGTTCGGGGTTCTCCTTTGCATTTGCATCGGGTTTGGAGGATGCCTCGACATGTGTTTGATGTTTGTGTTTTCCCAAACCCACTTCCTTCCACCAGTATTTCCAAGATTTCCTTTGTTTCGGGCGGAAGATGAACTTGCATGCGCATCGGGTTCGAAGGGTGCTCGACGACATGCTTCTTTTTCCTATTTTCCCGATGTTTTCCCAGACCCTCAACATGCTTTCCGATTTTTTTGCGTCGGGTTTTGAAGACCCAAACATGATTTCCTTTGATGTCGGGTTTTCAGACCCCTTGACATGTTCTTTGACTTGATGTTTTCCTTGTTCCTTTTTCGTGTTTCTCGCCTTTTAAACCCTCAAACCTGTTTTTTGCCCGGGTTTTCCACCCCAGAGACCCAATTTTCCTTTGTGTCGGGTTTTCCAACCCTCAGACATGTCCTTGCGCCATGCTTCTCCCCCTCCGAAACCCGATTTGCTTGTTTATCTATATTTTGCAGGGGGTAAATATATACAACAATTTGGTGACTCACGGGGTTACACCTGCTAGGTAGAAGATCAATGGCCTTTTAGCGATCCATTGGGCATGGAGTCATAAGCAATAACACGAAACCAACGATATCGATCCACGATCCGATACTCATGACTCCTTCTCTCAGAGAAACATGCTGAACTGTAGAAAACCAACCCAGGAGCAACAAAACCTGTGCCAAAGCACTTAGGGAAACTGAAACCTAACTACAACAAGACAATGTGCATACACACTTAGAGGAATTGAAATCTAGGCTAATATTTACAAGGGTAAAACTTTTTCTTTTCAGTAGCAATGTTTAAGATAGATTCCGTTGACCGGAATCGGGAGTTCTTCTCCGTCCAATGTAGACAATTGGAAGGCATTGCTATTCTTACATTCCATGACCATGTAGGGGCCACTCCAAATGGCATCAAACTTGGAATGCCTTCTGGTTTTGCCCGATCTGCATCCCATTTCAGAACTAAGTCCCCTTCCTGGAAGGTCCTTGCTCTTGCTTTCTTATCAAACCATCTTTTCACTAAGGCCTGATCTTTCTCAATTGTTTGAACTACATGTTCTCTAATTTCTTCCAATTCCATCAACTCTGCATACCTAGCCTCCATTGGTTCGAACTCAGCCAACTCCAACTACTTCATGAACTCCAATGCAGGCAGTTCTAATGATATAGGCAATACTGCCTCTTTTCCATAGACCAACTTGTAAGGGGAATTACCTGTAGACCTCTTTGGTGTTATTCTATCAGCCCATAATGCTGATTTTAGCTTAGTATGCCATGTTCTTTGATTTTCATCCAGAGTCCTCCTGATGATTCTTAGCAAATTTTTGTTCGTGGACTCTGCCTGTCCATTACCCTGCGGGTAATAATTTGAAGAGGTGCTCAAGTAGATTCCATTCTTGACAGCCCATTCTGTAATCTTGGAACCTATGAATGCCAATGCATTATCTGATATGATAGTGGCTGGCACACCAAACCTAGTCACTATTCCTTCATAAAATTCTAGTATATTAGACTCGTTTGCCTCTTTGAGCGCTACTGCTTCAGTCCACTTGGTGAAATAGTCCGTTGCTGTGAGAATCCACTTGTGGCCTTGGCTTGAGTTTGGGTTGATGACCCCGATGAAATCCAATCCCCATTGCATAAATGGTTGGTCAACCAAAATTGGGTGCAATGGAAGTGCTGCTAGTCTTTCTTTGCCTGTGAAGAGTGCACATTTCTTACACTTTCTTATCCATGTATAGCAGTCATTGAACACCGTGGGCCAATAATACCCTGCCTTCATTATCTTGAGAGCTATTACTCGTGGGGCAAAATGTCCTCCAGAATCTCCATCGTGAAAATCTCGTAACACCCTCTCAATTTGACTTGTCCCAATGCACCTCAATAGAACTCCATTGATGTCTTTCTTGAACAAAACACCATCAACAAGCACATATGGAATAGCTTGTAATCTAAAGTATCTCCTCTTTGCTTTGCTCATTTCTGGAGGGCATAGTCCTATCTGTAGGAAGTGTATCATATTCTGAGTCCAACAAGGAGTAGGCACATCATCATTTTCATGTTCTTGACCATCCTGTAGTACCAAGGTAGTCTCTTTTTCATCACCTGCTTCAACTTGTTGACTCAAGGCTAGCTGTTCACATAGTCCCTTTCCACGTACTAGTTTGTGACCTTGATCTCGATGTCATATTCCATGACACGAGTGATCCATCCTGCACACTTCTCATTCAGATCCTTGTTTAGAAGGAAGTCCTTGACTCCCACATGAGAGACCAATAATTGGATCTTGTTGTTTGAGACTAGGTGCTTGAATTTCTTTAAACTCCTAATCACTGCAAGGACATGCTTTTCAATGAAAGAGTACCTAGTTTCATATTCCTCCAAGCCTTGGCTGAAGAAAGCAACTGGTTGTTCTAATCCTTCTTTGTTTTGTTGTACTAGGATTGCAAAAATTGTGTCTCCACCACCGAAGGCATATAACATGAAATCCTTGGAGAAGTCTGGATTGACGAGAGTTGGAGCTTGAGATATAGCCTCTTTTATTGCCTCAAAACTTGCCTTGCCTTCAGATGTCCACTTAAATGCCATGCTCTTCTTTAACATCAGCGTTATTGGCTTTCTGAGAGCTGCAAATTTGGAACAAACTGCGGACAAAATTGATCCTTCTAAGAAGCTTTGAAGAGCCTTCTTGTGACTTGGCAATGGCAATGCTTGAATTGCTTCACTCTTTACGGTCAATCGTCAACCCTTCCTTTGAAACAATATGGCCTAGAAGTTTTCCCTCGTGAGCCAAAAATATGCATTTTTTGGGATTCAATGATACCCCAAATCTTCTACACCTCTGAAATACTTGCCTTAGATGAAAGAGGTGATCCACTGCATTTTTTGAGAATACAGTGATGTCATCAAGATATATTAGAACTATTTTATTGATCAACCCCTTGAATGCCATATCCATTGCCCTTTGGAAGTGGCTCCAACATTTGATAGCCCAAATGGCATCTTCTTGTAGGCATAGGTCCCCCATTTGGTGGTGAAAGCCATCTTGAATTGGTCATCTTCTTTCACCATCACCTGATTATACCCTGAGTAGCCATCTAGGAGAGAGAATCTCTCTGAACCGGATACTACTTGCAATATTTGTTCCATTGAAGGAAGTGGGTAATGGTCTTTGAGAGATGCCCTGTTGAGGTCTCGAAAGTCCACACATAACCTGATTTCTCCGCTCTTCTTCTTGACCGGAACCAAGTTTGCAACCCAGCTTGAGTGCTTGATCGGGAATATAATGCTTGCCTCTATTAGCTTGTTTAGCTCTTTCTTCATTAGAGGCTCAATGTGAGGGTTGACTGGTCTTTGCTTCTGCCTGATGGGCTTAGCATCTGGATCCAATTCTATGGTATGTTGTGCCAAATTTGGATCGAATCCTCTCAAGTCTTCATAGCTCCAAGCGAAGACATCTGGAAATTCTTGGCAAAGTTGTATGAAATCTGATTTCTCTTGCTCAGTGGCCACTTTACCAATTTGAAGTGTTTTGCCTTCCCCAACCAGAATTGGCTCTGAATCTTCTCTCTTGACCTGTATGTTAGCCTTTTCCTTACGGAACTGGTCGTTAGGGTTGAAGATAGACTCCAATGTTACTAAACCCTTAGGAAGCTTGTTTGTCCATGCAGTTGCACTACTTGATCCCCATACTGCTGCTCTAGCCTATCCTGATTTCTAGCTGAGAATTCAGCTTCTTCTTGTAAGAAATTGACGATCTGTTGATCGTTCTCAAACACCTGCCAGCTTGTGTTATTATCTGGAACTGCTGGCCTCACAATCACATGGATATGTGGCTGTGTTTTTCCCTTCGATGTTGTCAACCACATCAAACGTTGCTCCAATTCTGCGAGCCCTATCTGCGGACTTCATTTTCTTCTTCAGGTATGGACATGATGTTGAAAGCTTGAAATCCTCAATGAGGTCCCATACCCTATTCTTGTAGCTCTTTAGCAGGTCATTCTTTGTAGCATGTTGTCCCCTAACTTGGTTGACGATTAGCTCACTATCTCCAAACACCTGCAAGTTCTTTATGCCCTTTTTCCTGGCCCAATGAAGTCCATGAATCAATGCCTCATATTCAGCTGTGTTGTTTGAACAAGAAAACTGGAAACAAAAGCTGAATAATATTTGATGTCTTGTGGTGAAATCAACATTGCACCACCTCCAGCACCTTGTGCCTTCTCGAACCATCGAAGAATAATTTCCAAACTTTGTTTTCATCTTTTTGTTCAGGCTGAATGATGTCGGGAATGGGTGAATTTTCTTCGTGTACACAATACACGCCCAATTCAGATTCTTCAATTTCCTTGTATGGGTCAAATTCATGACTCTTGTTTGCCCATTCATCCAAAGTTAAATCAGGAATTCCCTCGACCTTAGTACCTGCTTCTAGATCACTTGAACACTCCTCTTGATCAAAAGCTGAGCAATTTGCATTGATAGGACTTGGTACATAAGGCTCAATATGGAAATTGGCAATTGATTCTGATCTGATTGTTGCTTTGGCTCCATACCTTGTCCTGAAAATCATGTGTGACCAATCTGCAGATAAATATCCACCGATTTTGCGGTGAAGTCCTTGATAAACACATAACACAAAAGTGGCGGAAGGTCAATCACGAGACACATCTTGCGAAGCTGTAACATTAGGACATGAATGTAGTGTTAGGCTTAACCCCTTGATGATCCCAAGCTATTTTCCCCTTGCCATTCCATCTAGTTGTACTTTACTCCTTTCGACCTTTGGCTCATACTTGAGACCCGGTTGATCCGCTATTTGCTTGGCATCAACTGAACTACTTGCTCCCGAAATCTATCATGCGATTGTGTACCAGTGGTTTCCAACAATCAATGAAACATAGAATGGTGGAGGCTTCAAATTTTTTCTTGTCGGCCCCCATCATGTTGCCTGCATTAGTGAGAACTTTCTCATGTCCCTGGTTTGATACATTTGTGGCGGACCAATTAGCCATTGCAGCTTGCATAAATCTCGTTGCCACAGGATGCGCAGTGATTCCCACATGGAAATGTTCACATGTGTCTTCTTCATTTGATCGATGATGTTGAAGGGGGATGAATTGTCCTTTTGTTGTCCCTTACTTGGTGCAACCTTTTCTGGAGCTTGAACAGGTGCATGTGTTGCTACAACAGGTACCTTAGGCTGATTTTGCACATTTGGAGCTGCGTTTGGTCTACTGACCCCTTGTTGTGTAAGAGTGGGCTGAGAAACAACTGGATTAGATGGTTGTCCCTCTTCTATGTTTCTCTTCTTTGACCGTGTGTTGGCAGCCACGCCTTGAAAAGGCTGTTGGTTAACTCCACAGAAGTCTTCCGTTTGCCAATTGGCCAATGTGGTTTCTGTTGGAGGTCCTTCTTGTTGCATTCTTGCTGTTGATTCTCTTCTTGGCTTGGTTCTTGAGGAACACCAATGGTTTGCACCATCAGGGCTTGATTCAGTGCACCATTGAAACATCTTGGTGATTGTGAGGTAGATTGCAAGGGTAACACCAGTTGTACTCTTGTGCCATGTTATTTTGTGTTGGGACCAAGGCTCTTGAGGATGTCGTTGCATTTGGATCATACGGTCGAAATGGCCTGGCAGCTTGAGGTTGTCCTTGGTTTTGGTTTTGATTTGCAGCCTGAGGTGGTGGTGGTCTATTTTGTTGGTATGAGGGCCTAGCTTGGTACTGTGCTTGAGGCTGATACGGTCTAGCACTTTGAGCTTGCTTTGTCTTTTGATAGTCACTAGCTCATTTCCAAGGTTCTGTAGTTGTTTCATAACCTCCTGCAATTCCTTTGAAGTATTTGAAGAAGTTGATGCCTCATTATTGCTTTGATTTCTAGGAGTTGGAATGGGATTCAGTTCTGGTGCTTGACTAGTTGTAGGATTTCCCATATCTGGATAGAGAGGCATTGGTGGCCTTGGTGCAAGCTTGCCAGCTTGGATCAAATAGTTCTCTACTCTGATCATTGTGTCATAGGCCCCTGGCAGCGTTGTCCCTCCCATTGATTGGATCATCATGGCTATGTCTGAATTTATAGCCTTTAAGAAATAAAGGAATGCTCCTTCGGCGGTTGGTCTAACGGCTATTGGAATCCTGTCCCATGTCCATTGGAATCTGAAGTTGAAATCTGTCATTTGTTCATTAGGAGCCCTTTTGATTGTTGTCAATTGTTCCAATAAGGACAAATTATCCGCCCTCTCCCCAAATTGGTTGCAAAGAGCTGAACAAAGTTGGTTCCAATTCGTAATAGACCTGTTTTGTTAGGCTCTAAACCATTGTAAGGCCTTACCTTTGAAAGATGAAGCCAATAACTTGATTTATGACATCCATTTCATTTATTTCGTGGATTGCACATGCATTAGCAATATCTGGATGTGATCAATAGGAGTAGTATGATTTTCTCTGTGAAAGGGGATATTCTTTAGCGCTGCAAGCTGGAATTTGATTACGAGCATTTAGGGCAAGTGGACTACTTCCCCGTGAAATTGACAAAGGGATTCGGTGGTAGATGTGCCATTATGATTGGCACTAGAACCACTGGTTGATGCGAGAAAAGGCCTACCAGGTGGAGGTGTAGACAAAGTCCTGTTAGGTGGAGATGGTGATCTTTGTGGTCTTCTTCCTCTCCTTCCTCTGCCTAGTGATAGTTGCAAGTGGAAAAATAGCCCCTCTTCTCGAGTATTAGACCTTGTTTGAATTCTTCTCATGTGCCTGGGCAACTTGTGCTGCTACACCGCTGAACTCTATCCCTTCGGAGTCGCCAGATGTGTTAGATAACAAGCCTCTAAAAGGCTGGATTTTGCCAAGTTACACACCAAACTTGACAATATTGAAAATATAATTTAAAATTTGAAGGACCCAGAGGAGACAATCTTCAATTCGAATTCGGGCCTTGTTGTGCAGCTGCGGATCCCCGAAAAGTACAGGCGGAACTCAGGTCATGCGATGCAACTCACAAAACCCGAATTGCCATGTGTCGGAACTTGGAACATGTCTGACATCCCTCAAAACCCAAAATGAATGTTGGGAATAGGACCATGCAATGCATCCCCCAAAACCCGAATTGCTTTGCTTTGATGTTCTCGGACCCGAAAACCCGAAATCACTAAAAACCATGAAATTTTGAAAATCAAAATCTCAAAAAACTAAAGATACCCTTTTGAAGATTACCTTTAGATCTACCAACTGTTGAAATTTTGACCTATTTTGAGCAAGATAAACCCTTGAAAAATGATTTGGAGTTCGGCCTGGACGGAGCAAAATCAAAATTTTAAAACTTGCAATTTCTCGTCAAATTTCATGAAAACTCCTTCAAATTTTGTGGAATGACCTCTTGGTCCCACCGCGTGCCAAAAAACTGTTGGTGTCGAATCGCAGCACCCCTGGGACTCTGCAAACCCGATGGGTTGAGAATCTCGGTGCGATTGCACAACATGGAGCTTTTCCCAGTGTGGGACCTTGCGAAATCGGAAAAGCTCTCCGGATGAAGGCGGCTCCTATTCCTCTGTTCGGATGCACCAATAAAATGCGAGAGGTTTACAAAAAACCTAATCTAACTTGCGAGGAGACGGGGTAGAAATGCATAAAAATAAAACCTAAACTACGGAGGTGATGCAGGAATGAAGAACATATGTTTTGCCAATAAACACAAACCATAGAAATGCAATGCAATATCATGCACGGATAAACATATTCGCAGTGAAAGATCAGGAGGATGCAAAATGAAACACATAGAGGGTTGAGAAACATCCACAGTCATGCATTTATTTTCTCCGAAGGTTTGATACAATACACTACAAAAATGCCAATAGGCAAAGGTTGCATTACGGTTTCAAATGGAGAGGTTGAACTCCACAACTCCACTGCCAAAAAGAAGAAGAAGGGAGGGGCCAAAACAAGAATGTCCAACCTTTACAAAGAGCCTCTCTTGACCATTTATATGAGGAAAAAGAGGGAGAAGAGAATGATTCGGATGCTGCCCCAACCACCTCCAAGACTGCACCTAACTCATCCCATAATGGCGGTAGGTGGGATCCCAACAACTCAAAACATGGCGAACTGTATTTTTGCATTTTTAAGAACTTGTTCCCACCCAATTAAAGATATCCAGTCGTAGTTGGGTAGAGGATGCCGAGAGCTTTCCGAAAAGTCCAACCTTGTGTGAATCCGAGCTCCCTGTGAAAAGTTATGGCGATCTGAATATTTCCCGCGTCAGGGTCTGTTTCCAGTCGGGTTCGGGTTTCTCCTTTGCATCTGCATCGGGTTTGGAGGATGCCTCGACATGTGTTTGATGCTTGTGTTTTCCCGAAACCCGCTTCCGCTAGTATTTCCAAGATTTCCTTTGTTTGGGCGGAAGATGAACTTGCATGCGCGCATCGGGTTTTCATGTTTTCCCGACATGCTTCCCCAACGCCAAGACCCGATTTCTTTTGCATCGGGTTTTGAAGACCCCCCGACATGTTTTCCTTGATGTCGGGTTTTGGAGACCCCCCGACATGTTCCTTTTGCGTGTTTCTCCGCCTTGTTTCTCCGCCATGTTCCTCCGCCTTGTGAGACCCGATTTTCCTTCTTTGTCGGGTTTTCCAACCCTTGCAACATGTCCTTGCGCCATGCTTCTCCACCTCCGAAAATTGATTTTCTTGCATTTATCTATATTTACCCGGGGGGTAAATATATACAACAGGAACCCTTAAAGCACTAGAGGAGGCTCACCAATTCTTACTTGCCTGTTTTGGAGTGAATCACCACGTCCAAAAAGGTTTTGTGAAAAGGTGGAAGGTGATGGGGGAATGAATGTGTATGGTGTCCTTAGAACTCCATGAAGATATATAGGGACAATGCCCAAACTTTGTTGTTACAACTATTTAGGCTTGAATTGCATGCATAGCATTACTTGTAAGTGAAGAGCAAGGCGAGGTAAATAGCAAATGCTTTGTGATGAGACTAAGTCTTAAAGTGCAATGTAGATGAAAATGTTGTTAGTGCATGGTAGTCAAGTCCACATCACCAGTGTAGCTTTGGTGGTGATGAAATCCACCTCGTCTACGTGTAAAAACAAAATGATAAAGTGATTAAACATAGGGTTCTTTCCAACTTGAAATAAATCACTAGCAAAAATTTATTGCGTACCTAAGTGTACTTTTCTTTTTTGGTTTCAGCAATTTTCTTTGAATGGTGGTATTTTTTTTTTTTTAAGTTTTTGTTTTTGACAATATTCCAATGACATGGTCCTATAGAAAAAAAAATTGTCGTTATCCTGCAAACAAAATGTTAGAAAAGTTATCGTGGTTGTTTTTGATTTTCCAGATCGCTCGAAGGCGTAGGAAAAGAGCATACACAACCAATGACCAAAAATATATTAATAATATGACAAAGGAAAATAATAATTGAAATGACAATTGGAAAAAAATCTAGAGGATACTGCAATGTTAGAACAAGAAACTAAAAAAATTGTGATCGTTTTTATTTTTCGATCACTCGAAGGCGCAAGAAAAGAGCATACGCGGATACAATTGGAATAATTATTATTATTATTATTATTTTTAAAAATGTTAATAATTATTGTAATTAATCATGATTGTGAAATAGCGATAATGATTGTTTTCACAAAAAGAAAAATGACGAAAGAAGAGTGTGAAAACATTACCTAGAAGTGTTGTCGTGGAAAATTGAAATGTAAGGCAAAAAATAAAAATAATAAAAATAAAAAAATTGTTTTGTAGAGCTCAGGTGGCCTCACGTTTCTGATTTCCAAGATCAATTTTGAAGTGCGAGGAAAGAGCATATGCGTGAGGTTGTTACGTTAAATAAAATAAAATAAATTTTTATAAAAAAACTATAATTTTGTTGTTTTTTGTTAAAAAGATAGGTGTTAGAAGAAATGAAACCAAATTTTTTTTGTAAGTCTAAATCAAAAAATTATTTTTTCATTGCATAGATATTTTTAATACCTTTCTGTTAAAAAAAATGAAGTCATTCCGAGTTCGGGAGAAAAATTTATGGCTTCCGGAAGATGGGCTACGGTAGCACTCTGAATGAAAATTTTGAACGTGAGAAAAACATCCCAGGAGCTATTTTTTTATTTTCTGACTTCTGTACTTCACCTGAGAAGCTAAAATTTTGACAGCAAGGTTAAAAAAGAACAATAAATAGAAAGAAAGAGTTAGATCACAAAATGATTAACTAAAATGAAAGAAAATTAATAATAATAAACTTCCTACAAAGTAGTTATTTTAGCAAAAGTAAATAAATAAATGCATTTTCCAGATTGGTTGTCCCATGACAGTAAGATGATAAACTAATGACTAGTTCATGTGTTTCTACAGATGACAAGTGAATAGAAAAATCAAAACTGGGAACTAAACACCAAGCACCGAGGAGATCAAAGACAGGATGAGCATCATAGTTTCATTGTTGTTATAACTTGCAGATACACCACAAGACACTGCACAACAAAAACACTACCCAAAATGTGAAGGTTAACCAAAGAAGGCCATAAGGAACAAAAAAAAGAAATAATAATGAACAATAATAAACAAAGAATAGATAAAACCACTAATTGGGAAATTAATGGTAACATATCAAAAGTAACTAGGCATTGCAAAATGTAAGCTAGGAAAAATACGCTACTAAGAAGGAAGTAAAATACCAATAATCATACCTCCTCCTTCGCGTTACAGAAAACCTCGGAATGGGCTAGAAAACTTAGATTGAGCCCTGATTATGTGATATATAGGTAAGTGTTTCTTCAAGACGAACAAGACCTTCCCGCAATAATGATCCTCTTACTTTGCATAGATGAGAAAAAGGATTATGAGGCTATTTAGGGATTAGGACGAGGCAGAAGGATGTTTTTTTCTCAAAGGATGCAAGAACTTAGATATGGCATTCAAGATTATTCTCTGTGTGTTTAGAGGGGAGGGGTAAGGTTGTATTTATAGCCCGAGGGAGTGATTAACTTAGAGTAATTTAAGTAATCATGGTTTGAAAGTGTGGGAAAGATTAAGTGAGTGGTTTAAAAATGTGGGCAAGATTAGGTGAGTGGTTTGAAAATGTGGGCAAGATTAGATGAGTGGGGGCCACAAAGAATGGGTGAGGATTTGAATTATATTTTTAATTCATAAGTGGAGGATTTTAGGTGAGTGGGGTCCATGAAGGGTGGGTGAGGATTTGAATTTTAATTTTTAATTCAATAGAAGAAAAACATGGAGAATAATGACATGTGGTGAGGATTGGGTTATTTTTTGGATTTTGAAATGGATAATTAATCAAATTATATTTGATTAATTCGAAGTGTATTTTTGTGGGAAATGAGGAAGGGGAATTAATTGATTTAGGATAGATGTGAAATTAGGGTGTCTACAATAATGGTGGGTTCAGCAGATTACTCTCCAAGTGGGAGATTGTTGAAGATGTGGAGTCTAACTGCAAGATGAAGTGGAATTTTTTTTTCCTTTATTTTGGGAGGAAAGCATGGTCATGGATAAAAATAACACTTGTTTTAGTAATATACGAGATTTTTTTTTATGTTTATAAAAATCGCAGTCTTATTAATAGATAGGAGTTGTTATTTTTATGTTTATCTGATTTATATACATGTCTTATTTATAAGAATGCTATATTTAGGTTGTTTTTGGTTGAAGAAAACCTTTTCAAAGAGGTGCACAAGTTATATATATATGTGCATGGATTTACTCTTTATAATATGAAAAAGAGAGAATTGTATTGTATTCCTTTGGACTGAATAAAGGAGAAGGATGGCTTGTTTCTGGTGGATGTAGCCCACATTGGGTGAACCACGTTAAATATTGGGTTTATCTTGTGATTGCATGCTTATATTATTTCTATTTTAATTTTTTTATTGCTCATCTATGTTTCGATCCTAACAATATCGGTGTAGCAGACTTTGGGTGTGAAGAGAGGAGCCGATCGATTGCCCAACAATAGTGAGTTCAAAGTTACCGGCTTTTCTTAATATATTCTTGTTAGTGTATGTTTCCAAATCTCCCTCTTATCTTGAAGAATACACCATGATTGTTATTGTATGTTTTCATGGTAATGGTCGCAAATGATTTATATTTTCTAGAGAACCTTTTTCTAAACATGAGTATCATCATATCTTTCTAAGACTAGTTCATTTCTTCAGCCTACTAGAATTTCTATAGATAGGCTTCCTCTTATTAAAACTCCTTGGATTCCCCTCCTCGCATTCATCCTACAAAGGATATGATCAATATAGTTGTCAAGCAATGATTACATACCTATAGTACAATATGACTGTTATGATGGGAATTTTATTTAGAGTGTGGATGGAACCATAAATCAACCCGCTATCTCCAACATCAATAGTCATGTAGCCTAAGGATCTCCATTAGTTAGTTAACCATGCTCCCATAAATTACATAGAGACAAACACCCATATTTCATGTGATGGTAGGATTTGTCATCTTTGTTCTCTCCACGAAGGGGAGAACATGAAGCAATCTATTTTCAAATATCAAAGTCTACCATAATATTTGGGAGATGTTCCATTTTCTATGTAGATACCCAAGATACCCAAGAGGTTTTTCTACCCACATTCTTTCACTATCTTAATCAAAGGGTCGGGACAAACAAGTGAGTAGGAACAACCATTTATTCCACATTTTTGAACTCAAAATTAATCAAAATGGGTACACACAAATAACCTAAATACACATTGTTGTTATTGGATGATGGGTGTTCACAATCATTCTCTTCATCATCTTCTTGGTCAATGGGCAGTTCAATCACACTCAGAGTGATCCTTTACAACTTCACCTCCACCCATTTGTAAGAACCTAAAATAATGAACCAGGATTGATACAATGATTTGTAATAAAATATTATCCATATATTCATTTATAACATTTCAACCTTATAGACGGGCCATTGATGCCATACATGATCCAAGAACCAAGTATGGTTCTTAGAAATGTTACAAAGGATTATCCAAACATATCAACACATAGGAAGTCTAATCCACATCCTAATCAACTTGATCCCCTCCATAGATGACTATTTACTCACTTTATCACCAATCTTACCATATTTCCCACTCACTTCTTGCTAGATCACTCACTTCCTAGACTTCAAGGGTTAATTTATATAGGTCTTCGTTGGTTTAAATTTGGATCTTTTTCCCACTTAAAGTCGTTTCTCACCATTACTATGGTTAGTGGTATTCACCTAGATATGTTTGAGGTGAACACATTGAATGCATGAGTGGAACCTCAGACTCTATCCAATTCTATGGAGAGGAAGGCACCTCAATCTCTATGATTCTCACCGACATATCATATTTTATTCAATGTCATCCCAATTTATCATACCTTCTACCTCATACCATGTGTATTTATTATTTTTTGATCTCCCACTTTTCCTCCTCTTCTTCCCTTCTTGTCATCTTTTTTTGAACTTAACTCCCTCTATGTACTCTCCATGTGGCACCACTTTCTCTACTTCAATCCTTCCAAAATTTTCTATCATGTACACCACTCAATTGTTCCTATGTGCTATCTCAAATTGTCTCATGCACGCTTCCTCTTCCATGTTGCCTTATGTGTTCCACTCAATATTTACAAAATTTGTGGGTTCAAAAATACATGTGGTCTATCTTTTTCTACAAACGAACATTTTCTTACTAGGAGGGTAGTTTCGAATGTAATCTAGTAAATAAAAGGAAACATATTTTTTTGGTTTGTTTCCATCCCATAGTTGGTTTCTACCTAACCCTTTATTTTGTTTTAACATTGAGAGCATCTATCAACCAATGGAATAGGTATTCATATCCCCTTATTTTGAAGTGTACCATACGATCCTTCCCACAAAGGTATTTAATAATGCTCACTTTGTTGTATCATGTTATAAATTGATGTAGACTTATCCAAATCCTAGATGGATAATGTGATAAGTATATTATCTACGTTTTGGTATATAAAACTTGGGGTATGTAGGAGAGGGAATTAAATATGATACCAACATCTTAAGGAACTTACATATTTATATAAATTGAATAGCTTGTGTTCAAGCTATGCATGTAACTTTGAGTGACCATTGTTAAAGAGGGTCACACTTATTGCCCAAGTCACCGGGCTCAGTCTAGATGGCACCAAATTCTTTAACAAGCGGGTGGATAGAGAGGTGGAGGCAAAGAAGTTTCTTGATGAGGGGGAAAATCTTGAATTTTTGATGGCCGACATCAAGCTTGCTTCTGTTCCCGAGCCTTTTGCTGAGATCGCTAGGATGGTAGTAAGGTATGTAACTCTTGAGGGGAGATTTGTCACTATTCCTCAAAACATTTTATCTTTCTTAATCAATTTCGTAGAAACATCATCATCAACTTCCCTCATTACTTGATGAACTCTCTGGAGAAATCCATTCTGGAAGTGCAAAATCATACTAGGGCAGTTCCCCTTCATCAAGGGTTAATACTACTTATTCACCACCACTTCTCAGCTTGTCCCCGCTTGGATTCTACTCCTCCCTCTACCTTCAATCCTCCCCCTCCCCCCTCGCCTCCATTCCTCCCCTACCCGAAAGGAAGCTTGACACTGCTTCATCTAGCAAGAAAAGGAAGGAGATGAAAACTAAGGTCCCTGCTTCTCAGAGGGTTCTTAGAAGTCACAAAGACCTGGAGCTTGCCAAGAATCTCTTGCGCATTAGTAATCTAGTGGAGGAGCCTAAGGATGAGGACTTGTTGGTCAGAATGGGAAAGATGGAAAAGGAAATTCAAGAACTAAAGAGTGTTATCAGAGATATGGAAAAAGCTAAGGGAAAAAGGAAACTGCAAAATGATGAAGAGGAGGATATCACTGCTGAAATTTTCAAGAAGCTTCAATCTCTGGATGACAGACTTGGAAATGCAAAAGGTCGTAATGACTGTATCCTCTCTGCCCTTAAAAGTATCTACAATTTCATCGAACAACATGTTCGTAGTATTTGTAGTCTCAGCGGGATTACTGAGGACATTTGGGGCTCCAAGGAGAAAAGAGATATTGCAATTGCTTAGGTGGATTTGAAAGACCCTTCCCAGGCCACCACTATTGCATTCTTTGTCTCGCTTCAAATGATCAAAGCCAAGATTGACCGGGCTATCAAGTGATGCGGAGCTTTATTCAAGCATCGGGCCTGCAAGTTGCTACTTGATCGGTGGTTTTTTGTCTTTTTATTTTTGGCTGAGATGACAAGTGATGGTTATCTCTTGTTCATTTTTTGTCTCTTCTGCTTTTATTCAGATCATTATACGTCTTGATCATGTTTTATTTCTTTG